>CAJRST010041110.1:14326782-14354647 GCA_907169785.1 Menidia menidia | reverse complement strand
ATCTATCTATCTATCTATCTATCTATCTATCTATCTATCTATCTATCTATCCGTCCGTCCGTCCGTCCGTCCGTCCGTCCGTCCATACTGTATATGTGTGTGTGTTTCTTTCCCATTGGCTTCTGGATTAGGAGAGCTTAATTATCATTCATATCAAATATCAACATAAAAGTTTATCTGACAAAAAGAGCAAACCCAACATTTACTGAAACATTCAGGAACTGCAGGTTGCCCTTTAAGGGAACTATACATTCTTCTTGCTCCATCTGACCTGTGGGCTTTTGTGCTTCTTGAGATTTTTTGTTTTGTCACAGATTTGGTATTAAAGTTTGGTATTTGTCATCAAATTAACACAATGCAAAGCAGATACAAATAAGGATGTCGAAAAGAATAGAGGAGCAAGAATATTTTAGCTGTGTGTGTAGGTGTTCAGCATGGAGGCTGCTTTTTTTGGGAGATTTTCTAGGTCAGTGTGCAGGTGAGGGGCAGCAAACAGAACCACGCATTCTGTAGCAGGACTGAAAAAGAACAGAATCAATCAGAACAATGAAGTTCAGTTCTGCTTGAATTGAACAGCTTCAAAGTACACGTTGCCGATTGCTTTGTGGTGAGAGACTTGACATGACATACATTTTAGTGGTTGTTTATCGTAATTAAGGTTTAAAGTCTTGGTCTTTATAGAACCCCAACTCAAATCATAAAGCAATAGGTGGCGGCACATTGGTTTAAGTAGTTAGCACTGTCGCCTCACTGCCGAGGGCTGCGAGACCCTGGGGGAACCGGGACCTTTCTGTGTAGAATTTGCATGTTCTCTCTGCGTCTGCAGAGAGAATACTCTGGCTTTCTCCCACAGTTCAAAACCATTTATGTTGGGTTAATTGGACACTCCAATTTGCCCTTAGGATTGAGTGTGTGAGTGGTATAGAAAATAGATGGATAAACCAACAGTTCACTAACATCTGGCAACTGGGGACACAAGCTGCTCCCAGTCTCATTTGTGTCTGATTTAGGATTCTAACTGCCCAGCAGTCTTTGATTTTATTAGTTTTAGTATTCATTACATGACCTCTATATACCTTTCAGCACTGAGGAATCCTTTCCAGATGTTTGGTACATTAGCATCACTACAACCCCATACCAACAGACATTTTTTTAAATGTCCAGCCTGTTGATCACAGGCTGGATGATCCCTCCTCTTTTTGGTACGGAACAGATGGCATTCATGATTTCCAAAAAGAAACTTACCATTTTATCTTTTCATGAAATAGCGTAGCATCTCTCATTGAAAGTTCAATGCATTTGCTCTCTGATTTCACTGGGAATAGCAACTTGATTTGCCTCCATTGTGGCACCACAGTGACAACTGAGGTTGTGTCAGTGGCAGGTCACTCACGGTGCTTTGTGAAGCTGCAGGTGCTCCTCTCAGTGTTCAGTCATTCTTTTAATGCATTCACCACACAGGTTATTGTGCTACTGTCATCAAACGGATGTTGCTCATTTGTATTCAGCCGGCTTGTTTTTAAAAAATCCAAACTGCATCTCTCAAATGTGTCAAAGTGAAGCTAAAACAGTGCCTTGTATCTAACTTTTAAAATGAAAGTGTGAGCTTTTTGGTATGAATTTACCGTGCATCAATCGAGTTTGTGAAAATCTAGCAAATTCGATGTCGCCCAGTGAGATTATTGACTTCACAGAAAATTGTTGGTGCTTCCAAGAGCATGATGATGGGTTGCAAAGCCTATTAGCTCCCATGATAAGGCTGGTAATAGTTGGGCCTTGCAAGGAGGACACGGAATTCATTGTATTGTATTGATCAAAATAAGTAGGCCCTTCCGTTTGCACAGCTCTATAGACCCTTGCACAGCATTGCTATTTTCTTAGATCATGGCTCAAAAAGCTTAATACTCAGAGAACCCAGTTGCACATCATCTTTCTAACTGTGTCTTCTTTCATTATAGCAAAGATGTTTTAAACGCCCAGAGCTTGCATGAGAGTGGATGTATGATATTTGACAACTCGGAAGGATAGAGAGGTAGCGTAAACAAAACGGAGGAAATTTGCCTCCGTCATGGCCTTGTATCTTGCTGCAAGCTGCAGGGTGCTATGTACTAATGCAGAGCCTTAGTGAATCAATCTGTTCCAGTGTCTAATATTGTTTTAATTAGTCAACTTCAAGATTTTCTGTCTATATCCACATCCTCTTAAAATATTAGTTTATAAATCAGCTGTAACAGTTCACATTGGAGGCTCTTTTAGCCCTTTATTTTCCTCTTAGGTCACTTTAAAGCAGTGGTCAGCCTTTAGTGACCCAACACTAGACACATGCAAACACACACACACACACACACAAACAACCTTAAATAACCCCAGCCAGTATGAAATTGTTCATGGCACCGGACCCTAATTTTCCATTCAACCCTTAAATAGCAGCCAGTCGTGAGCAGAGACTGTTATAAACACTATATCCACAACTGTTTTTCTATTCTGTAGTTTTGATAATTTACATGATTTTTTTTCAGGAAAGGTTGTTTTTCTCTAGCCAGAGTTGTTCTACATGGAGCTGTGGTAGTGCTGCACAGCCCTGTGAGCTGTCTGCTGTTATGTAAACCTGAATGCCACAGAGAGCCTTTTAGTGCATTGCAGAATATTGTTGATGGAGCACGTGGCTGGGTTGCGCCCACGCACTGGTATGTGTCCAAAGAACTTTGATATTTGAATACTTCTTGCCTCAGTCTCTCCTCTGAAAAATGCTGTTGACTCAGTTGACAATTATTCAGTTAACTGTTTTGCCTTAAGGTGGTCAAAGTTACAACTTGGTCATGTGACCAAGCAAGCACTTGTATGTTGTTGCCTGAGGGTGGTTCAGTATTAGGAATGCCGAAAAAAACAACATGTTTAAAATATACAAACAACCACAGACGAACATGGATCTCAGTCAGAATTTGTTCCAGCCTAAGATGATGAAATTGGGACAAAAAATACAATGGAAATCTGTTTGCCATGAGCAAAAAACAAGTAGGACGACTTCTCAGCTGTGGTGCTTTTTGTTTGACCCCTGCTGACCAGGTTTATGTGGTGCTCGGCTCTATGAGAAATGAATGGAGCCCTTGTGACTTGCTGATTACGCTGCTCTCAGTCTGAAAGCACAGTCAAACAGTAAATCATGGGGTAATCCACACAAATACAGAAACTGGCATGGCCTCCTTATCTAGTTCCCAGCCTGCAGCTGAAAAGTCCTGGAGTCTCTTTACAAACGTTCCTTTAATTTTTTCGGCCATTTTCATATTATCAAATGAAGAAAGGAGTCCAAATTGGAAAGTTAAGCTGCAACAGTAGCTGAACAGTGCATTATAAGTTGAAGCACATTTTAACAGTTTGTGTTTCCTGCTAAGCTGCTACTTCTTCTGGGATTTTGAAGACATAAAGTATTGAAAGGTGCAAAACACAATCCCTTAATTGCATTTTGTGGTCGGAGTTTTTGAAAATATTTTTTTGCCTGAAACATTTTTGCAAGTTTCATGAATTCACAGTGCTGGTGATCAACCATCTCTTAATCAAAGCTTTAGCTGTCAGTCCCCATTTTTTTATGTGCCATTTGGCAAGACACTGACCTACCAACCCATCAGAAAGTCTTTGGCTCATAGAAAAACTTTAACAGGGACACACCAGAGCTTCATATGGTTCTGTCAGAAATAACCTTTACTAACAATGGGAACACATAGAATACTCTATGTATGACTAAAAATAAAGACCAACTCAACAATAATGAGGTAATTCAATACTATATAGCCTGAATCGGGGATGCCCTGCTGCACATTTTTGTTGCCAGAGATGGACATGTTTTTCACTCTAATCATTTTTAAATAAGCATGAATGTGTTTAAGAAGTTGCCATGTGCAAAACAACAAATGATAGTGCTTGTTTGCAGATTGTTGTTAAAACTGTCACACCCAAGACTGAAGCAGTATCCACAAACATGGCTCCCTCTGAGTTCCCAGTTAGAATAAAGTGGGCTTGTAGATGGGGAGGTCTTAAAATGGCCCTTTTTTGGGCTGAAGCTTAAAACAGGGGCTGTGTAGCAGGCATTTTGAGATAAGCACTTCTTTTTTTAAATGTGACTCATCCAAACTTACATTAACCCTTTTATGCATGAATTGAAGTCAGATTTTTTTCTCCAGTGTTTTTTTATTTGCTGAAGGCATAAAAAAGATTATATTTTTTGAGAAAAATGTGTTTATTCAAGGATTTTACCGCTCAAATGGACAGCATATGTTTTAAGATTTCTTGCTAATGAAATGCTGTATGTTACAATTTGAACATATTTTGACATTTGTTAACAGAATGCGTAAACATAGATCATATTCACTACTAGCTCATCCCTTTTCTCACTACCGCTCATTCAACCCCTTGATTCATCTCAGCTTGTCTTTAAAAGTACATTGTAGTAGACATTTTTTTCATTTTCATGGCATGATGTACAAGTGTCCACTTCAGTGGCCTATGCACAGTTAAAACATAAAAACCCATGTATAGACAAGAAAATGGTTTTTAAATGGCTGTCCACTGTGACCACTTATGATCGCTATGCATGAAAGGTTAAAGTCAGATTTTTAGGTACTCTGTAGCATTTTGAAGCAGGGTTAATGGATGAAATAGTTCTGAATTGTGACACAGCGATACACATCAGGAAGTACAGCACAAATAATGAGAATGGTTGTTTTTTGCCCCGGTGAATGACAAAACACAATATTGAGTTTGACATGCAGAATAACTGATAATCAGCAGCGTAATGAGAGTTATATTGACCTGAATCCGTTTCAGATTAGTTTGGCGAACAACCACAGGGTTCATTTAGGTCATTAACTTTCTACACATGTCAAATAGAAGAGATGATGCTTTTACAATATGCGGACAATCTGTTTGTCAAAATTGTTGCTAAAAGAGATGACATCTGCTCATACTCCCATTCCCTCTTGAAAAAAAATGTAAAGGCTATATTTGAACTGAATTCCAAATGATAATCTGCTGTGCTTTAATAGTGGTATTTATATGTCACATGTGGAGAACTGCTTTTTTCATATGACCAACGTCAACGTCTGAACCTGTTCCACAAGTTAATATTGCTTAGTGTCTTTAACTGAAACACGTGTGGCAGACGACTGGAGAAAAAGCATATTTTCTATATAGGCCTACATCATTTTACCAGCACTTTCTAATCTATCATTTACAATGAAAATCAACCTTGGGTTGGGGATCAATGCCGTACTTTGCTCCCGAACTCACAGAAACCCATGGCTTTTGACACGCAGCAGATGGTGAGCTGTACAGTGATTTACTGCTGTGTAGCCAGGGGTGCAGTACTTTTTGTCAGCCTTTCTCCTCCTGAATTATTGATAGACTACAGTCAGTTGGCTGTGTAGGATTTCACACTCTGCAAGTATAGTAGAGGTTGGGTACGTGTTATATGTTTCTTCGAGGCTGTCTGGTTTTTAATTGTCAGAAAATATGTTTAGCTCACATCTGTTTGGATGCAGTAAGTGGTTGAGATTCAATTTGCTCTCATGATGAAGCCTGGATCTCTGCATGCAGCAGTCTTGATTTAAAAACCCGGCATTGTAAAAAGTGTTGGTCCTGCTTTGTCACTCTTTTGTGCTGCAGTTGTTGTTAATCATTTCACTTCCCAGGCTGGCACTGCAATATCCCACTGGGAACATTTGATTAGATTTGATTATGATTTTTGACTTTTTGATTAGCTCACGGACCGTGGTAGAAAGCATTGCTCTTTGGCATGATTCTGGATGTATTTTAGCAAAAGAAATTAAACAAGTTGTGCCAATATTTTCCTGCCAAGACCAAAAGTGGTTTGTGTTTTCCTGCTGCATAACTCAGATACCCAAAGTTGTAGGATAATCTAATTACACTGTAATTAGATTGTTGGATGTTTTTCCTGTGAAACAAGTACATTTCTCCACTAAGATTTCTTCCTTTGACAGTATACTTATGATCAAAATGAATCGACAGTCGGTCCATTCCAGAGTAATTATCTTTGCACGGCACGGTTTGTGGTGAGGCTTTGTACACAAAAAAGAGGAGATTTCTCTGAATAATATTGTCAATATAAGAAAAAGGGACAACATTCACATCAGAGAGACTTCCACCATCAATGTTACAGAAAAGTTTAAGCTGGTCAAAGGTCATCTGTGGCCAAGGATTTTGCATTTGTTTTTGTGTTAGTACTCCTGCATGACCCCTGCACAATAAAAAAAAAATCTTCACAATGTTCAAGCTATGGGACAGAGATGCTCGTTAAAATAATCAAAGTTTATCTCCAACTGAATAAAAAGATTTATTGAATCCAGGCAGATGGACAAAGGTGGTTAGTACTTTTTTTCCTCTCACTTCTTTGTTGTTAAACTGATCTTAGGTTTCAGAGCTGTGGATTTGTTATTGTTAGTTTATCAAACAATCAGAAACTATCCTAAATATAATATTTATGTATTCAAAACATCTAAGATTTTAGAAATATAAAGATGTTCATTCTGTCTCAAAAACACTTTTTAAATTCGCTCTGTGTGAAGAGAGCAGGAGAAAGCTATAGAACAAAAAAAGAGGGTTTGTTTAGTTTGCAGAGTTATTTTAAACCTATTTAAAGAAAATGAAAAAAGGCTGACTGATAACTGTACAAACGGTCAGGCCACTAGGATCAGGTAAGGTTGGGTACATTTGAAATGAAGGTCCAGTTTTTCATCTTTGGTAATAATAGTTAAAACTTTAAATTAAGGCTTCCACAACTTCAGCCTTAATTAAAGAAGTGTATGGTAAATCGACTTTGGCAAATGGATGAATTGTGATCAGTAAATCTATACTATGTTCTAGCTTACGAATCAGTTCTGAATCTAAGAAAAATAAGAATCGGGATTTTCAGGTGAATTGATCTTACTCCAACACCTGCTATAAATTTAATCTATTGGTCAACCAGCTCAGCCTCCTACGGGTTCATGGCAGTTTGCTGCAGTGGAGTGATAAGTGCACAATTACCGTAGTGTTTCTAACAGGCATCGATTGGTCTCGTCTTCCTTTCCCCTCCCACCATTGATTGTTGATGCCATTCTCAGATTACAGGGCTATGTGAGGGCAGGTGATAATACACTGCTGTCTGGCTGCTGGAACATCCCTAACATATATTCTCTTATCTTTGATTGTCCGTGTGATTTCCAAAGATTCTATTGTCACCGTCGGCATACTCGTTCAGAAATACGATGTAATGCATAAATGAGTGAAGTCATTTCTATCTGCATCAGTTGATAAATATGAGGTGCTGTGCCGCTAATGGCTTATTTGTGAATAATTGATCTTTGCACAAATCCTTCAGCTGAGAGCACTTTCTTTGGGAGAGATTAACATCACACTCTCAAACATCCTCAGCACATCTGCTTTCGGATCATAAAGAGTCAACACCATGGACGTTCCGCTGGCATGGAGGAGGAGAGGTGAAGACCCAAGCCCGTAAAGCTTGACTGGAGATTTGTTTTAGGAAAATTAACCAATAAAAAAGCATCAACCAAAGTGCAACAGGGACAGAAAACCATCAACTAAACTGAGAAAACAAATGCTCGATTGCATACAAACTGGAAGGAGAATAGAGACAAGCAATAAACTGGACTAAGGAAAAACTGGTAGAGGGTAATAGTGAGGATCTGACAAAGACTGAGACTGTCCAAAGGGAACATATCAAGATAAATAATAAGGAATACATGAGGAAGTGATCGCAGCTGTGGTCGATTAGGTGGAGATAGGTGTGTAATGGAACTGATGAGAACCAAAATGTCAGAACTGAGGTAAACAAGGAGTGATGGGCAGAATTACATTATTTAACAATAACAAGTAAGCGCAGATGCAATGCCAATTAAGCACATCGAACCCATAGGAACCCAAAAATGAAGGACCAGAAACTGAAATGGTAACAAATGCAGACACAAAACACACAGCTAATCCACGACTAGAAAAAACTAATCTAAATGCAGAAAAATGCCCAAACAATGTGTGTAGTAAGGCTCTGGTGAAATTAAGGGTTGGAAGGGATGTCTAAGCATTAATAAACTCTACAAAGGAAACGTGTACCGCTTTAGTATCGACGGACTAAATGTGAACAGAATGCATCATAATTGTTTTTTCTCAGTGATTTTGTTTTCATGTTAGTTGGAAGCCAAATTAATAAAAACAAAGAAACTGATTAATTGCACACCTGGGTAGATATTTGCAATACTCAGCTGGTGACAACTGAAACTCAATTTAAGAGAAAGATCTGAGCATCATGATATTATGAAGGCATTTGGAGGCAATTTCTTGATTAAATAGAATTAAATGAATCCTTGAAACATTTAATTAGATGTTTTAAAAGCACAAGTCTACCTTCTTCTCCTCTTCCCTGTGCAGCTGTGTTTCAAAGGTCAGCATCTAATTTAGTTTTTAATGAGCACTTAATTGAAACAGACTCTCCGTCTACTTTACAGATGATCTCAGTTAAATATTTCAATGTTATTGGGTCAGATCCTTTCCATCACCCGTCAGGAGACACAGGTTTATTTTTTGAATACATGAGAAAAGTGGTGAAAGGTAACGCCTTAAGTTTTAAAAAGTGAGCAACGCTGCCGTCACTACACAGGTGGATAAGATGAGTAAGGGTGTAGTGAACTGTCAAAAACTGTATAGTAATCTCTTTCACTCATGAATGAGTTGTGAATTAAAGACACGTTGAGACTTTAAATGAGAGATCATTATAGAGGGAAGCAGCAACTCCCTATAAGCCCTATGAAGCTTGTAGTTGCTCATTTGTATGCACCGTTAATTCAAGAGGACTTTCTGGCTGGATGTATATTTAAGCCTCGGAAAAGAGCATATCTTTTTATTTGTCATTTAAGACCCTATTTAATAATCAAGTCAAAATGAATTTATTTTGGCTTGGGCTATAACGGGAAAAAAGGGTGGTTTGAGAGATTACGCAGCAGCAAAAATCTGATTTCACCAGGGGTAAGCTGTCACACTCAATCTGCATTTGACTAATGGCCCAGTGGTTTTCAAGATTTGAGCCTGACAGGCCCGGAGTTCACTTCAGGTCTGAAGGTGAAGGATCCCCATGAGCAGCGGCTTGCGGCTTGTCTGACGTTTGTCCTACAACACCTCTGACCGCAACACAGCGCGCAAAAGTGAACATCTGTCCTCTCCCGGAAAGTGTGGCAGTTTCATAACAAGGCAGCGGTTTTTATTTCCATATAATTCAACTTAAAAAATGCACCCGGACCATCGAGGGTGTAAACCAAAAAAGATGAGCTGCTGGTTCTCAAGACAAATGTGGCTCCCACCTGACACAGAGCAGAAATTGTTCCCTCAGTAACAGATATAGTTTGGTGCAGTAATATGGTTTGTTATGTTGAAAGGCAATGGTCACAATAAAATAGGTTCTTGCAGAGCACATTACTAAAAACCTGTTTGACATTTATAGGAGTTTGCTGTTTCCCTGGGGACTTTGATGTTTTTTCAATGTCACACTGTTCTCAGGAGGCATGAGGCACTGAGGTTTGGATGCCTGTGTTTGGTTTCCCCTTTCTGCATTTGTTTTTGCATGGATTGTCCTCTGCGGTGGTGGTCAGCCCATTATTCATACACGGCCAGCAAACTCAAAGCAGCACGCACTTATATCTGCCAGCAAATAACGCCCAATTATGCACAAAAGGAGAAAATAAAACGACACATTTCATAATTTCCTTAATCATGGTTAATCTCCATTTCTGTCTGGTGCTGTTAGCTGCGTTATGTTTCATTCACTGGGCAGGCAGAAAGAGACGCAATTAATCTGGAGTTGTGTGCCATTTCGTCCATGCTGTTGACCATTTCTGTGGGACTGGATGATGAATTGCCTTATTTCGGCACATAAACACAGGTCTTGTCTCCCAGTGGAGCAGGTTGCCGGCGGAAAGTAGGCACTCTCCACCAGGATTTATGGACAGTAAGACTGTGAAAATGCCACTTCTTTTCAAATAGGAGAAGTAAGATCATTGTTTTTTCGAAAAGCTCTGGTGACAAGAAAAAAAGAAAAATAGGCGTGAATATCAGATTTTTTTTTTTTCCGGCAGCATTTTGCTCTGTCATATAGTTAATTGAGCAATTACTTTTTAACTGCTGCCAGGCAGGACATAGAAATTGATTTGATGCAGCTATTTTAGATTTAACTGAGATGTAACTTGCCTTTTTAAATAGAATGTGATCCCTACTGATGCAGGGGACTTTCAAATCATCAGGGCCACATTTCTGCAAAATGGTGCTGGGTTGCAGATCCTTTGTCATTCCTGTACCCTAATACAGTCTGTGCGTAGGAGCATTAGCTATATACAGAGAGCTCAATGCACTTCTGATGAAGGCGGAAGACGCGAGAAGGCCTTCAGGGCAAATTCCGTGGTTATGTCTCCAAATCAGACAGTGCTGAGATTCCATAAAACATTAAGCTTTGTTCCTCTTTTAACTGCTTAAGCAGTGCCCGATGCTTATTGCCTCATAAAACAACAGGATGAACAACATGAAATTGAATTTTTTTAATGTATAAATACCAATTCGTGGCATGGCTTTTTTTCCGTCTTTTTTTTGCTTGCATTGACATAGAGATGTTTATCCCTAAATCACTCATTTTAACACTCAGAGATGCAGTTTAGCTCTACAGAGCACATCACGGATATCTGTTAGGTCCCAGCATGTGCTTGAATCCATGTGATTTGCTCAGATTTCCTGTAGCCACACTTAATATAATTATTCAAAGTGTAAGGTGGAGCAAAGTCAGAGATTTGCATAGAAAAAGTAGACAGTAGTTGCCTTATGCACATTTAAGAATCAAGACTTGTGTTTCATTAAAACTTGGTGGTGATATTTAATAAAGCAATATTTAGGATTCTCTTTTAGAGCAGGTTTAAAATAAAATGACAAGTCTTTGATGCAATGGAATTGGGTATATAAGGTCAGAAAAATCAGAACACTCCTGTTCCGTTTAGTTTCCTTTTGCAGTGAACAGTCGGGTTCAACTGATACATTTAGACTGGAAAGATGTCATGATTTTACCTTTTGCCTCCATGTTATCAGATTAGAGCACTATGTGAGACATGCCTCTCAGCCGTGTGCCCTCCAGAGTTTCTGTGAGTTCTGCGCTTTGGTTTACGCTTATGAGGTAAGCATTAGCTGGGTACCTCTCAATGAAACAGACAGTGGATTTGTTGGTCATCCCTGACCTCATAGGACTACACAAAACCACATATTTAAGCTCACTATCAGAGGAGGCCCAGTGTTTAAAGGCCATGGTGCCCTGCGTTACTGGTCAGTGGTGTGGATGTAACACAGGCACAGCCGATGTTTCTGGTGTAAAGATGGCCTCTCACCGGCAAAGTGCGCTTAGTCATACAAAGGCAACCATGACAATTCATTTCACAACTTGAGTGTGTGTAATGTGTGTAACTTAGGCCACAGCTTTAAAACTGCAGAATGCATTTTGGATTTCAGATTTAAGCAGTATGCTTCAGTTCAATTGGACTCTGTGCTGTTTGAGCTGTTAGTGTGTCTTGGAAAGTGCCAATCTTTTAATGTATTTAATCAATTTTCTGTCAGTTGTGTTTGACATGGTGTTTAGCAACACATTTGCTTCGGATCCCACAAACTTGGATCATGTATTTATTTGTATCTATTAATTTCCGTCTTGAACTCTAACTACGCTTAAACAAACACTTTCATACACTACAGGGAACTGTGACGTAAAGAACTGGCCAGTCGTGAATCTAAATATTAAATACTGTTATGGAATAATTAACACTGTAATTAATATCCACCAGAGTAAAATTAAAAGAGTTAATTACACAGCAGTTAACACAGCAGTAATTCAATATGTTAAGCTTAATGTAACTTCAGTCACAACAGAAACTAGAATGGCAAGCCTGCCACTTATTAGGCTGATCCCACAGAAACCAGCTGTACCTAATCACCAAACAGTCTTAAAAACAAAGGACTTGCAGGTAAGACTAAGACTTCTTGCTGCATTTGGTCACAATTATGGTGGATACAACAATTTCAGGTAAACTGCAATTGCCAAGTTTTCTACGTGTGGTAAAATGTTCCAGTGAATGATGTGAGAAAAGTCTGGGGTCCAGTTTCAATGTCTCACATTCAAAAGTTCAGTGTAAAGACAAAAAACCCAAATAGCACATGCAGATTGTCAGCAATGAGGAGGGCAGAAGATTTCCTTGAAGAAAAGGATGTCTTATCATCATTCGATGTACATAAACATCAGGACAAGTCAGATAGGATACATTAACATTTCCTGTACATCATCATATCATTTACAGATGAGTGCACAGATGAAATGATGAAATGTGAATGATCAAAATTGCATTTCATTTTTTACATCTCGTCTTTACAAGTTATTGCATCTCTTGATGATTTTAGAATATCTCTAGTAGAAAGTTAAAAGTCTACTCACAGTTTCATGGTTTAAGTGGGTGGGACTAGTAAATATGCAATCTTTACATGATGCGAGTCCCTCCTCATGGTATTTAGCGCTGAGTGTCGTTTTTGAATGTCATTAGCAGTCATTCAGAGTTCCGTTGGCATTTCTCTGCCCCTTTCAAATACTTCTAGTTCCTTTTCCTGTGTGTGCGCGTGTCCGGTTCTCTGTACGAGTGATGGGAAAAGGCTGCAGCAGGTGCAGAGGGGCTGTGTCAGCTTGCGAACATGACAGGCATTAGGCCAATATATGGTAACTAATGCATTTTATGTTGAGCAGCTGGTCATCAGCACTAGGAGAGGGGAGTCATTTTGAAGTTTGGTTGGCATATTAGATGATAAAATCAGAATGAGCGAGATAGGGATAAAATCTTTCCCGCTTATAAACACCATTTGCCGTATTTACAATCATGTTTAACCAGTAGGGTGATGTTTGTCTGGCATATAATCATATCCTGAATGGAGGTGTGTTATGATGTGCATCCAGCTCAAGCACTTGAGCAAAGCTCAGTTCAAACATTCAACTGTGCTCCTCATTTCCCTGTTAGGAAGGTGTGATTGTATAGAAGTGCCCTTTCGTGCATAAGGACTGTGTCACATTATTGTAGCGTATTTCCTATTTGTGTAGCAATTTGAGATCAAACTGACTACTGTGCATGTGCACGCGTGCACTCGTCCATCTGTGTGTACTCATGTTTGTGGGAAAACATGCGTCTGTTATCCGAAGGCAAGTTCTTTAATGTGTTTGCCTGCCTTCTGGCTCAGTGTTAAACCCCTGCATTGCAGCACTGCCAGTGGGATTTCAGCAGGCACAGCCCCCCACCTCCCCCCCTTTTTTTCCCTCTAACCCGCCGTCTTCACAATAGAGAGATTAAATTTGGGCCAGATCCCTCCTGCGCGGAAAGCTCTTCACTCACACATGCCCATCTTCCAGTGTTCATATGCTACGCTCCAGAGACCCTGGGCTGCTGAGAGCCCCCCAAAAGTCTCCTGTAGCAGCAGTCATGGGGAGCCACGTGTCTTGGAGACAGACACTAAGCGAGAGAGAAAACAGGAGAGCGAGGAAGAGAGCATGGAATCCTCAGAGGACTAAGCAATACTAGTGCTGTCTGAGAAGCAGTACTCTGATTTTTTTTTTTTAAGAACAGAAAGGCCCTGTGTGACATCACTAGCTCTCTGGATCACATGATATTGTTCATCAAACAGCTAGGTTGGTAACTAAGAATAACTGGAGGATTCTGTTAGGCAACAATATGATGCTATCAGTTTGAAAAATTAGAGAGGGGGTTTATTTTAAAGCTTTTTTTTTTTATCTGGAAGAGGTAAACAAAAGCCAGCTTCAAAAACATGAAATAAAACCTCCCAATATCTTAAACATGCGGCGTTGGATTCATTAACAAGCTCTGATTTGGATTTAGGACTGAATGAGATCAGAGTAATGTGATATCAGCACATCTGAGTGGCAGTAAGTCTAATTTACAACTATTTGGTCATTGCCTTCTTGAAGTTTTGCAGTTATGAAGTTTATCAAGCAATGAGATGACTGAGCAGTTTATGAAGCATTAAAATGTTTACATTTTCATTTGACAGTGAAAAAGGGAGGGTTAGAGAAGAATCATATTTGAAAATCAAAGGGGTTACAGCATGTATCTTCCCACTGCATGCAAGCCCATAGAGAAAAAATGTTATCAAAGCTATAAAAGTCAAAGTTCAGATCTTATTCATACTGGGGCTTATGACAGTTTTATATTAAGGTGAAAGTCAAGGTGAAAATCTGCAGTTTGGAAGATATGTGAAAAGCATCGGTGGCTCCTTATCACAGCAGCCTCTCAGTCAGTGTACGTCTTAAACCGGCTCCACGGTTAAAAAAAAACAACTTTAGAATTCATGTGAAGAATCCTGAGCTGAAGAATTACGCAATTTTTTTCGGATGCGCATTTTTGTATGTTTACCAAAGTGATTAATCCAGGCCTGCTGTAGTTAACGAGGCAAACGATGACCTTCAGTGATCTGGCTTTTCCATTTTTCTATTTGATATGAATCTGCTGCCAGGTTAGTTCCCCTTTTGCTGGTGAGCTTTATCAGTACATTCCGTTTTGTTTCTCCCCTTGCCTAGTTTGGTCCCTTGGGGACATAAATAGACCTGGAAGGATGCAATTATGTTCACTAAAAAGGCAATTCTCCTTTATTGTGATTGTATCTGAGAATATGCACATTAGAGCCCATGGCCTCAGTCAGCTGGCAAAATTACGTATTTTTGAGTTTATCATATTCGTCCTTGCAGGATGACATTTATTTGTACTAGGAGGATGTTCTATTCAATAGGTCTGTAACAGGCAAAAACGATCTTAAAAGGAGGTTTGGGATTTTAACTATATTCAGTTGAATGTTTTAGTGTTATTGCTATATTGTTTTGAAAATAATCACGAAATTCTCTGGATTCTGAGCTATACAGGCCATGGTAGTCCTAAGAGGTTGAATAAAGAAGCCTCTTCTTGAATCTAGTAGATGTTTCACATCTCATCTGACCTGTAGAACTGGTCAGATGTTCTGGATGAGAGGGGAAAAGATCCAAGATGGCGGACAATTGCCTGGATGACTGAGAATCTACACCAACACGCTCTTTTGTTTAGTCGGAGAATGTCACTTGTATTCTATGAGTGATGCAGTGTTGGAGCTCTCCTTTTGTGCCCCCTGTCACTGCTGCCCCATCAGCTGGCTGCAAACAGCTCACTTTGACATTTTCATTGTGTCTATGAAGACTGCAGGTTGCTCAGTCACTCAAAGAATCCCACTATCCCCACTAACTTTTTAATTTTAACACAAAGCTATTTTTCCATAGTGGGCTAATACTTTGCATGAGCTACCTTATAATCTGTGGACTCCGTGAGCAGGTTGTTTTGGCCTTACATATTCACCAGTAAAGCTAAGGAACATGGTCTCTTTCAAGGGAGCTCAGTTTTGGAAAGAGCTCTTTTGAATTGCTGGAAATATTTTCTTTATTTGGAAATGAAGTTGGTTATCTCTCCCTGTGGATGTGATTCATGATACACTTCTAATAGCAAAATTAAGTCCAGTGAGTCATGAAATTGATTGATTTTCTGAAACAGGGAGAGAAAATTATGCCATAGGAAGATATTATCCAAGGTCTGAATAGTATTTGTATTTGATCTATCAGGGAAGTCTGTATTCTTATTCTGGGCTGGCTTGAAAGACAGTATCAATCTCACATCACTTCAAGAGTCAACTATTACGCAGGACAACTGGTGACCAGCACCAACTCTGTAAAACCACGATCAGCCTTGTAAATGGGATTTTAGACACTAACTCGTACCAATTATGTTCAATGTTTGATATTTAGGTGTGTTTTGGCATAATCCGGCCACAGCTATGGCATCATGTACAGATGTAGATGTAGAGGGTGTCTCCCAGCAGTCATTCAATTGGTTTGTAAAAAGCTCATTTTTACTTCAACACTAAACTTTTCCTTTAGGATAAAGAAAACATTAGCCGAGTAAACCTTGAGATAATTATTACATATCTTAAGAAGACTTATGTCTTTCCTTCTTTCAGTTATTTTATTTTATAGTTTTATTGATTTCCAGTTGAGACCAAATTGCATAATCTGTCTCCACATCACAGAGAGTGAACTGTTGGCCGGGAGGGTGTGTCAACCTTGTTTGCCGAAGACTTTCCATTGTTTCTCGTTTCACCTGCTAGAGCTGCATGGGACATCATATGCATAGTTGTTGCCAAGCTGCCAGCATAGCACCCAACTCACACAGGATTTCAACTACAGCTATTTATGACACTTTTCTTTAACCTGCTAACAGTTCATCAAGTAGTTGATTAATTATTTTGTTCAACCTAACTAATCTCTCGTGCAGCAATATACTTTTCCTTTGGGATTTAGTAGGATATCATTATTCAAGATTTAATGAGAGTGTTACATTTCTTGGAAAGATGCATATCTCTGCTTGTTTCAGTGATGGTATTTCATAATAGAAATGACATTCAGCTTCATTATGGGACCGATGTTGGGTTGTGGATTCTTTTTTTCTTTTAGTCTTCCTGTTTTCAGTAGTGGGGAACTAAACATCTCTTTTAAGGACCTCTTGCAAAACCACACTTTTGGCCACAATCAGCTTTATCTGGTTTGGGTGAAGTGAAAGGATAGCAAAACTGTATAAACTATCCAATAAAAGATATTACTCTGATTTCAATCCATCATTTGTGTAAAGGTGAAATCAAGTTTGGTGGAATTGGTCGGAACCGTCTTTTTTCCATCAACAAAAAAAGAGACATTTCTTGAAATTTCCTTATTGTTTAATTAAATATATTTTTTTTGGCAACAAGGTTGCGGGACCAAATCATCATAATTGTGATTGAAGTTTCAGCTCTGTGTTTTCCAAAAGAATATTATCGGAGTGCTTTTATGGTAACAGCAATGAATTAATTCGATAATTGTTGAGCAGTGATAATAACAGCTGTCAGGGATAATTTGTCTGTCCTCATGCTGGAGGGATCAAAAGTGCTTCAGGCATTAACCGGCCTGTGTTACCAGGAGTAGGTTATCAATGTTTTTCTATCGGCACAAGATGATTTTTGTCAGGGCAAGCTTCTGTATCTTTCAGATCCCTCAAGAGTTGATTAAGTATATAACTGACAAATTGTGATTTGTTCACTTTGTCTTTATCTTCCAGGATTTCTGACTGACAACGCTTTCACTGTGATAACTTTCAGCCACTTCTCAACATTCAAGATTCTGGCTGTGAGTATCCCATGAGCAGATGTTGTGTACTTGACTACACTTCTGATTTCAAGGACTTCTGAGGGAGGAAAGAGGGTGGAGAAAAAGGCAGGGTGGTCCAGAAATGTCGCATGCGACTGTTCTCTTCAAGCAGGGACAGATCACACACATTGCTTCCATTTTCTGCAGCTCCCCTCTCAGAAATGTAGCTTGTATGTTTCCTCACTTTCTACTGAAGGCATGGCCCAGATGGCAGACCGTCTATGGCTGGATGCTCTCTGAAACTGTCCAATAATATAACACTCTGATGAGCTGTGGAGTGGAGAACTAGCTGACCTGAAAGGAAAATCTGATGATTATCATCAGTTGTTGTGGGAGAATTGAATTATTTTGGAAGAATAGAGTTGTTTACACATACTATTTTTGTTAAACATTTTAGCTGATACATACAGAACACAAAATCAAACAACAGCAAAAGATGAAAAAAACTGATCTTGGGTCCTACGGCAGAATATGTAAATAGATTTGAACTCAGCCATCACATGTTTTGGACTCCACTAGATGTCAGCAGGAAACGTGTGTTGGGTTTTCCCTGTACTCCCATCTGTTCTTGGAAAAGCTGTGCATGTGCCAGGGAGGACGAAGCCAACTGCAGTGCGAAGTAAGCAAGAAAGGCGTGGTGAGAAAGAAGGAGCAGCCCACTGTGAACAAGCATGATTTACTGTCGGTTTTGCTCTTTGTGCGCAAGTCTCTTGTACGCCCTGCACACCCCGGCACTCAGCTGATTAATCAGAGTCATTTCCAAGAGTGAGGTAAGCTGGAGTACTGCAGGCCCACAAAGAGCTGATAAAACCCTGCAGACAACAGCCACGCCTGGAAGGAACAATTACTGGCTGCTTATGCCGCTTCTGTCCATCTACCATCGTCATCACCATCAGCTCTCAATCAGTTTAAAGTTCATTCATACCAAGGAGACTAGTATATTACACTTGTCTGTGTGAACGTAGCTGGAACAAAGCTTTTGTTGTTAAATGGATGGTTGCATTCTTTACATATCTTATAATATATATATGAATTTATTTATTTAGGTGTGTTACTGCCTTTAGGGTCATCTTCACTAAATGAATCGTATCCTGGTCAGGTTTAAATCTGGTGTCGTGTCCACGTGATGGAGGTTTTTTTTCACCTCTTTATCTTTAAAAAGTTTGCTTTCGTAATTTATTCTTTCTTGACAACATTGCAGAAAATTAATGCATTTCAGAGCGCATCCTGCTGCTTCTTCCACATCATTAAAAAAGACAAGCAAGCTGCAGCCATAGGAAGCCATGCATCCCCATGCCATTACTCTGACTCCTGATGTTTTACAGGGGATGCTGTACGCTTTGGCTCATGCACCATTTTTAGCCTTCTCTATAATTAAATCCTCCTGTCTTGTGATATAAATTGATATTCATTTCATGTGTCTGAGAAAAGCCGTTCCAGACTGATCCTTGTTTTTTTATCAAAGCTGGTTCTGCCTTTTTTCTACGCTGTTCACACTATGTGTGTTTACATTTGGTTGATGTTGTACATACATGTATATGTATATATTAGTAACATCAACCAAATGCAGTCTATTCCCTTAGCATAAAATGGGGAGGCTAAATATTAGGGGCACTGGCAAATGCTATATTTTCATCATACATCATGGATGTCAAGGTCTAAGACACTAAGACACTCGTCTTAGATAAACAATTAAGAAAAAAGACCACACTCTTCACCTTTTAACCACTGCATAACTATAAGATCACAGTCATAATGTTAAACCTTATGAACAATTATTCAGGAGATTTTATATTCAAACTAAGCACTGTGCTAATGCTCTACATTAAGCAGAAGCCAAATTAAGTGCTAAAAGATGAAAGAAAATTAAATCATTTGACTGATCCGATGGTCAGAATCCATAGAAATAATATGCATGAGCTCTTTAACCAGAGCTCACAACCTCAACAATTTAAGTTCTTCAGTCCTACAATTTTCTATTCCAAATGGAATATGTTATTATCTTATTTTAGAAAAAACACAAATGGTTTGTGTATTTGTTAAGACTGTATAATTCGAACTACCATATTTGCAAAATGGGACACTCAGTCTTGAACTTATATCTCTACATAGTAACATTCACCTACAGTTCTGCAATACGCTGTGCTTTCTGAGCGAAAGTCTTAAAGCTTATTCTGGAAATATGACCCTGGCATTGAGATTCGCTTCTCATTCTAATCTAAAACGAGCCAACACAATGAAATGCAAACTATTGCATTGTTGCATCAGAGATGCAGCAGCACACGCCGGCACAGAGCCAGAGGCAGATCTAATCCTTGACTGCCAGCCACAGCGTGGAATATTTACCATGTGAACATGAAAGCAGCAATCAGAGAAACGATTTGGAGATGGCGTACCAGCAGCAGCAACCTTTCAAAGTTTCATGTCAGAAGACATCACAGACATGAATCTCACGAGTGTCCTTGATATAAAAAAAAAGAGACACTGGGTGCTGTCATATATTTGTGCAAGCACAAATAGACCTTTTTGTATGGAAATGCATTTTTCTGTTGCTTACAGATAAATAAGAATCAGGTTTATGTTGTGCTTTTCCTATGTCCCCCTACTCCTGTTCGGAATCAACCTCTAAAGGAACCTAACACAAGAGTAAGAGGCAGAATCAAAAAAGAAGACTCACCTACAGCCAAATACACGGACTAATAGAAACACATGCAGAAAGAGAAATGTGCCACTAGTTGTGCTCGGAGACACTGCAGGGAGTGATGTGCTCAATTTATAAATAACACAAATAGGCAATTCTCAGTGATGAGAGTTAGAGGCACACACAAGTATCAGTAAGAGTCTTGCTTATCCAAGGCCATCACTTCCAAATGTCCCAAAGCACAGTTTTCTTTTGCCCCGTGTTGCCATGGATTTGATGCGTTCCTTTACGTATTACACGTTTGCATTTTTCATATGATTCACTAAACAATTGTGCTTTGACTCATGGATGTGGTGTTTTTTAAGAGTCACTGTATGGCTGTAGCTGTTCTCTGGAATTGACTCACTACAGTCATTTGAGAGCCATCGCTGTACAAAAAAATAATGAATACAAAAAAACACATGTGATGTTGGTTTACAACAAAGGGTAGTGGATTTAATGGCTTCACAAGCTCAGGTCTACTCCTGCATGCCTTTTTAAACGTGTATTTTGAATTGCACTGAATCTCTCCAGAGACTTGCTATGTTTAGTACAAAGTAAAAATCTTTTTTTCCCCTCCCATTCTTCTCACTCAGTGAAAATGTACCAATAATGACTAGACTGCTGTTTGATTTAGAATCAGCTTGGGTAGTAATGGCCAGAAGCTTCAATTCATGTGGGCGTAGATATCAGTCATCTCACACGTCCAGTCAAGTCCAATTGTGTTTCTTGCCTCATGGGACAGGTGCCAGTGCTAGTCACGATGGGTTTACCCGCAAGGTGATTAATCTAGCTTGAATCAATATTCTGTTCACCTCTCAGACACTGAATCAGACCTGGAGGGTTTTTTAAGGGCACTGGGCAGCAGATATCTCTTACAGTGTGGAAAAGACTCCACAATATAAAGGGCTGACTGGATATGATAGGATCACTGGTAAAATGTCACAGATTTTTGATACGGAAGTAACAATAACTATGGAGTTGTTGAGAGCACATTGCAGTAGAATGCTGCCATTTTAACTTCACTTGAGCAAACTAGTGAAGTGCAGTTACAAAAAGAATTAATTGATTCTGAAAACGAGTGCTGTTGTGTGAAACATTACTTCTCATCTTTGTTGTTACCCTTAACCTACTAAAACCAAACCAGTGGGCCACACTGTTGCACTGAGTGGCATGCGTCTCCATTATATCAGCAGTGTGGTTATTTTGAATCTGTCCCACATTCACTGTCCTGCTTGTTATCAGTCTGCAAGCTAACATGGAACCCAACCAATACACTGTTTACTCCTCTTTGAGAAATGTGCAGAAAACCTCAGCGCCCCCCTAAACGATATGTATAACATTTTGGCTGTTCAACAGACGGAGTTGGGGAAAAATGTTTGTTTTGTTATTGGAATCCTTCTATAGAAAGTACAGTTTAAAAGTCTATAACCATCACCCATTTCTTTAGATATGGCCAGGAAAGCTCAAAAGCTTCATGAAACATGTGCAAACGTAAGTTTCTGCAATTCCAATTTTGTTTAAAGACCACTGAAAGTCTAACCTCCACCATTTTACTTCTCCCTATGTTGCTTGTCATCAATTGATGAAGTTTGCCCACTATAACAATGAAGAGAGCAAAAAGAAGACAGGCAAAGATAGACAAGAGAGAATATATTGAGATGAAAAGACCCTTGACACTCATAGGTTTTGTTGGGGTTGCTTGACTTTACCTTGAATTACGAGATGATTTCTAATTCAAAACCAGCGACTGTACTTTATGACATGGGCCCAACAGAGGGAAATGCCATTACCACAGACAGGGAACAAATTGCCTTCTGCTAGCGTCTGCTCTGTTTTTTGAATTTATAAAAAAATCCTCCCCCATTTTATCTGCCATCCATTTTTAATGGTTTAGACTTTATTGATTTTTGGATCAAGCTCTCATTGCTGGCCAATAAGGTGTGTGATTCGCCTAAAGAACGACGATGATTCACGGTGACACACAGCAGTACCCGAAGGGCTCCAAACTGTCTGGCTCACCATTGGTGTTAAGCGAAGAAGTGCGTCATGTATCGTCGTTAATAAGCAGATGTATGATGATATACAGAATGGGAGTGGGAAGCCTTGACCAAAGTTGTCTGCATGGTGTAGTGGCCATGAAAAAACCCCTCTTTTTCAAGCTTTAGAAGCCAATATAAAGAAGGGTCAAAAGGCAAACATTCATGGGTCAGCAAAAGGTTTTTTTTTCATCATTTTGAATCACATTTATGTGTAAAAGGTATCTTTATACTATATATTCAGTAGATGTTAGAGATTAATATCTTTCTTGGTAATGGCAGCAGTGGGGAAGGTCGAAAGATATAAATCAGATAAATGAAATGAGACGACAAGTGAGACAAAATAGCAAATTGCTGCTGTGGTAACTACACAGTAAATGACAGGATTCTTACAGTCATCCTATTGCTATCTCAAGGTGTCATCATTTCTGCAAATTGTTTTCTTTTTTATTTGCATGCCTTGTTTTTTTTCAGTCAGTTGCAATTCTGCCACATCTTTGATTTCCATGGAGAACCCCAGCAGCAGAGGTGGTTGAAAGAGGGTGCATATAGATGCTTTTGGGTTGCCCTTATGCATTGGGGTACAGATTGCTGCATACAGCACCTTGTGAGCAGCATCACAAATCAGCCGTCCGGGCAGTGAGTGTCGGAGTGAAAGGAGAGAGATGGAAGGCAGAGAGAAAGCAAGGGGAAGGGAGAGGTGAAAGGGAGGGGAGGGGGGTCCTTTCAGTGAAAGAGACAGAAGAGTAGAGAGAGGAGGAGGGGATTGAGAGAAACAGAGGTGGGGGTAGTTACAGGGAGAGTGACTGGGCGTGCGTGTGAGTGTGTGTGCATGTGTGTGTGTGTGTGTGCATGTGCACAAGAACAAGTAGGGCTGCAGTGGAAACAGTGCGAAGACGACTGCAGTTTCTGCTGCTGATGGGAGAGCGGTGGAGAGACGTTATTTAGGCACTGTAACATTCATCCTAAGTGCCTGTTTGGTGCATGGGTTTGTCTGTTGAGGAGAACGGGATTGCGGAATTACAGTAGAGCTGGTAAGCGTGCATTTCAACTCTTCCTCTCAGCATTGCTCGAACACTTCCTTTGAAGAATCTGGCATAAGCTGATGGTCTTCGCTATAGTGATGGATTCTGACCGCTACATCTAACTTAACATTTCTTTCTGTTGATGGCTCCACCGTGATGTGGACGCACATTAGTTTCTGATGCATGTTCACCCAACTTCAGGCTATTTCGTTAGTCTTCCTTTTGTGTTTTTGAGAGATAAAGGGTAAACACATTTTGAGGGAGACACTGATCATCCTCTGCATCCTGATCTGAGCCAGGATCAAGCTATGGGTTCTGTTGTCATGCAACTTCTCCTTGCATTTTTAGAGGAGAGGTGTAGCATCTTATCTTGATTATTTTTATTGATCATGCCTCATTTGGCTTGTCTGGTGGGTGTACTTCTATTCTGGAGAGTGTCCAGAAGGCTGCCCCGCTGACAGATGCTCTGCTTATCCGTTTAGCCTCACCAGCGTCTCTCACAGCCTCCCCTCGCACCAAGAAAACAGCTCAGAGGTGCCAAAAAGCTGTAAAAAACTATGAAAAATTCCCCGGACTCTTGCTTTGCTACGTTGCATATACGAGCTCCAGGGCTCTTTTATCACCAAAGTCTGAGTGGTCAAACACGAAAAGAAGCTGACAGTTTTGCTGACAAGTATAGAGAGGGGTGGGGATATCATTAAAGTGCTGCAGGATGCTCTTTTTTCTGCTGTCTCTCATGGGACGTATAGCTCAAACCTCACTGAGGTGACAAGGACAAAACCTGTCTTGGGCTGCTTGTACTTTAGAACATCTACTGCTCACTCTTGTGAATACAAGTTATAAGTTGAAGAATAAGTCATTCAGTTAATCAAAAGGGATTTCATCATAACAAATAGAAGACATATTGCTAAACAATTGTCTCTACAGCATATTTGAATGTCTTCCAGATTTGATATTCACTCTGTTTGAGCCACTATCAGAAGTAAAGCATCTATGACATCATTATTTCATCATGCTCAAAGAGAATTCTGCGCTCCTGTTTTCACAGGATGATGTGACCTAAAGTAACATCTTGAAATATAAACTAGGTTTATTCTCATCCCAAAGGGTACAGCGCTACAATTACGAATGACTGCGATTGGCTTGGATTTTGAGAGATTACATGATTGCTCATGTTTATGGCATTAAAAAAGATGTGTGGGCTAGACAGTGTGGCTGCTCCTGCTTGTGTGTTGACTACAACATTTAAACCACGTGCCCGATATTTGTGGGATCCAAGTCGTGCTCCTAATAAAACATCCTTACCATCCTGAGGAATACACAACATGGAAATACTCAAATGGATCTGGGATGTGACAGAATCAACGCTTTCAGATCCCTGTCTTGAGCTGTACCTGAAGAGAATCTTGCAAGGGGCCAAAGCCATCAGGGAGTGTCTTTGCCAGTCTAAAGTAATCTTTGAATGGGCGATCAATAAAAGGGTACTTTTACCTTCACGGGTCCAATGTCTCCTAGTGAAGCCTCGCATTGCTGCCATAGAGGAAAAAAACTCACAAAAAGGTGTTTTTAATGTTTTGGCTTCTTAACGTATGTTTACTTCTGTAATATCCATATTGTAAGAGACTATTTGATACTAAGCATGCTCTGAAGGTTCATTTTTTGTCTGGCTCTAAAACATTCAGACAGGCTCATTAAGTCTCTACCCCAGGCAGCCGCTCCCAGTGGCTCTCACACTAAGAAATATTCTCACTCTCTCATACATAACCAGAAAAATGAGAGGAAGCTTTGAAGTTCACCAATCTTATTTCTTTTTTCTTTTTCTGTTGGCTCCCTCCAAGAAGGCAGCTGGCACCCAAATGCTGGAATTGCTTAAAGAGAAAGAAAAATATCCTTATTCTAACCGTGCAGCCTGCATGCTACATAAAATCCAACATTATATTACAAGAGTGGGCGTGCCCTCGGAAAAAGCACAAAACTGTCGTTAGACAAATTCACATTTCCTTATCAGGTTGAAATCTTCTCCCAAGAGTCTATTTTTAAGCGCTCCTAATCCAGAGAAATGCAGGAAAAGGACAGAGCTAGCCCCGGTTGACTTAACAGATGAGTCAGCAATCTGTATCTGACACATTAAATCAGATGTCACCGTGAACACTCATCTGCAGTCGGCTAATCACCCCAGGTGAAAGCTGAGCCTCTCCAGTCTTGGCCGCAGCTCACGTGACGGTGTGTTGCTGGCATAAGATGGCAGGGAGCGGGGATGGGAGGCCGTTTGACACTCTCACCAGTCACTGCGTCCTGCTGCACTGATGGGACGGTTTGGCCACTCTTTAAACTTCAGAGGGTGAAAAGCATGCTGGTTGACACCGTCAGATTTCTAGCAGCTTGTATTTTCGGGCCGTGTAGCTTCGTGATGGAAAATGTGCGAGTTCCATGCAGAGGATGGTGCAGAGCGGGGAGACGCTTTTCCCTCTGTTGAAAACGTGGGAGATGTCTTTGTGCTGCATTAACATAGCTTTCTCTCCTTTTTGTTGATGCTTGCAGCATTCCGGAAAGTCTTTGAATTTATGTGAAGATTTGCTGTGTGGAACGTTTCACTGATTATATTCCAAAAGATAGATAGGATAGAGTATTTCATTAATATTCTATAAGTTTCCCATCATAATTGTATCCAGCATCACAGGATGTGAGTGCTAAACAGTGATCACTGGTAATGTGCAGTATTAGGCATATTTCATATTGAAAAGTCAGTGTTTAGGAGTCATATAGCACATGGAAGAAGCTGTGTTTGAGGCAGTTTGTCCTGAACCCCTAAACCTCCTGTCAGAATGCAGAAGGTTAAAGAGTCTTTGACTAGCATTTCAGAGGTCAGACAGGATTTTCTTAGCTCTTCTAAGAAGTCAGTTTAATGGGATGGAATATGTAGAATTATTCTATCAATACGTCTTTTTCTTTTTTCTTTGGTCCCATATAAGGTTGAGAAATGACAGGATTGCTTTCAACAAAAGATTCTATTCAAGGACATTAGAACTGCAATGAACCTGAAGGTGCTTATTTATTAATTATCTATATTGTGAATGCTGATTTTAACCACACATTTGCACCATTGAATGTCCTGATTGAGTCTTTTTTTTATTAAATTTGAGTTCAGAGGATGCGGATGACCTTGTTTGATCTTCATAAAAGAGAAAAAGAAATTCTTCACAAAACGCTTTTCTCCCCCAGCCCTCTTGAAAACTGTAGCAAGGTAGCATCAGGTTAAGCCTCACAAAGTTTCAAAAGATTTTATTTTGCCTAGCCGCAGTGGATGTGTAATCATACCATTGAAAGTCCCATTGCCCACACATCACCTTCTGCTGACGTGGTAGATATGAGAAAGTAAAAATGAAATAGGCAAACTTTCTCTCCAAAGTACCGCCCCCATACTTCTTTATTATATACCGGTACTTAAAGAAGTGGGACAAAATATGTCCTTCATCCTTCTGAGTTCTCAAACTGACTAATCATTGCACCTCTAAAACTAAAACGATTTGTGGCCTGATGTGCAGCCTGCATTGTGAAGGGAAAGAAATACAATGAAAAAGCTTGGGAGTGCCATTATATCAGTTTAGGTAGGGCCGACTTGAAAATGCTTTAAATCGGACCGCAACACTATATTATACACTTAAAAGAAACAAGGAAATGGGAGCAGCTGCTGTGAGACAGTCTGGTGTGGGTGTACGGCCAAATCTAACTTAGGGGCACTGCAGAACGGAGAGGAAGACAGAGTCTGTGTGCAGGCCAGCTGCACGCTGTATGCACGTTTGTATGTTCAGTGTGCAGCTGTATGCACATGAATGCAAATGATGTGAAGTAGTACAGTTAATCATGACTTGTTTGCTATGAATAACAGCAGAGCTGCCTTCACCTTATAACTGCATTGTTCCATCTCGTTCAGCACCAAAGAAAACATAAACACCACTCGTGAAGATGCTCATTTTTACGTGGACATGCGCTCGTTGTCAAACAGAAATAAATGATATCATTGACTGCCTGAGTAATGTCAATTTAATGTTGTACAGCATATCTAAAGTGGAGACGAAGCAGAAAAGGAAGGCTAACTCAGAAGAGAAAAAGAAAGATGCGCCACGCAACATAAATAGTGCTTTGTGTAAACTCCACATATACGCCAGCAACCAAGTAACTGAACAACAGCTACAAAAAGTTGTCACTTGCTCTGTGCACAGTGGTGGAGCAATCTGTCACATTTCCTCTGCACCTCCGCACATGCAGATTGGTTCAGTGTCTCTGTGACAGAATGATTAATCGGCCTATCGGGGGACGGGGAAAAGGGGCTTTGCTGAGGGGAAGAGAGAGAATGTATGGCAACGGGCTGTAAATGATTTCAGCAGCCCCTCTCTCCGTATTCAAACCCTGGCACCTCCCTCCTCCTTTTCAAGGATCCCTCTCGTTAATAGCGTGATCACATTCAGGCGCAGGTGAGAATGAGCATTGTTTTATCTACACAAGCAGGTTTGGTAAAGAGCCTCTCTGCACCGGCCCCTGGGTTAGCTCACAATGACACAGATTTAGGTGGAGCCCTTTTCTAATTGTCTGTAGTTTGATGACACTCACAGCACCTTTTTGTCTTTATGACTTCCTTATCTCAGCCGCTGCCCTCTGATCAGCACTGCCATCATCGGACATCTTGATGCACTTTCATTTTGTTTACAGGGATGTGTAACTGCCCTGAAGGATTCTCTGATTGATGGTCTATCTATCTATCTATCTATCTATCTATCTATCTATCTATCTATCT
>CAJRST010041110.1:14266253-14326772 GCA_907169785.1 Menidia menidia | reverse complement strand
TATCTATCTATCTATCTATCTATCTATCTATCTATCTATCTATCTATATATATGTGTGTGTGTGTATATGTGTGTGTCAGAAACAAAGCTTAGGCATGTGTAAGCTTACTTTGTACCTCTTTCTTACCGACAGCATCAGTATTTGAAATTTGGCTTAGGTGTGTTTTGTTTTACCTTCCCAGCAGAGCTATCTCCTCCAAGGATGAACATGGAAACAAACAGACCTTAGAAGATGCATTGATGAAAAGCTTTTACTCAGTATTGATGCCAGGCTTATTTTTTAATAAGCTTGTAGAATTATTTAAGTATGACAAATGTTTGGCACACAGTCACATGATGTGTTATGGCTGGAGAAATGAAAGGGTTTTGGTTAAAAATTGTTTGGCGCCGTGTTTTTGTTTTTTGCCAGATTTGTGTCACTTCCTTGGCTGAATAGACAAAACAGAGTGTTTTGTACAGTACGTGGGCTACCTTGCAGATTTGATTATCCTGTGCACAAACCATTTGTTTAACTTTGCATGCCGGTTAAAAACTATTCAGCTTTAATTTTTAATACAAATAACGAAGGAAGAATATACAGAACTAGATATTTGACTTTGTCCAAAATTCTATAATCATGCTCTTCTCATACAACTGAATGTAATCTTAGGTTGTAGTCAGGCCAAGATCCACGCAGTTTTCTCATTCTCCTGTGGCACAAAACAAGCAATACAGCCATGAGTATCCTCCCTGTAATCTCATTAAAACCTGTCCAAATTGACATCATTATGACAACGGGAGCCTAAAGTCCATTTAAACCGGGGGGGAATTACCACAAATAAAGAAAGACTTCTGGAACCAACATGCACATTATCTCTAATTTAACAAGGCCAACATTTCAGTTCTGTTTCCTGACTGCAGCAATGCCTTCTCTGCTTATCCTGTAAAATACCATGTTCCAGTACACATATTAGCTCAAATCAAGCCTAAATGGATGAGAGGTGAGTCGTGACTTAGCTTACAGAATCCAGTATTCTTGTTTTCGACTATCTTTAGGTGTCTCTATTTTCATTCATACTAGATGTATAAAGTGTTTAAGTACATGACATTCTCACAATGCAACTTTACCAATTCCAAAATGACTCACTGAAAGCATTGCCCCACAGAAATAGCACTAATAGGCAAATCCACGCAAAAAGAGAATTAATCTGCTAGAATTTTTGTTTTTGTTTTTCAGCTAAGTTAGATGATAAAACCAAAGGTGTCTCCTTGATGTAAAACCTTTCGAGTCTCACACCTCTCGTGGATATTATATAGAATCCATCTCATCTTAGTGCAGCAATCACAACAGCGAGACTTAAGAGGAAATGAAGCCGCACAGGATGCACGCAGCTAGTTCAGCTGGAGGCCAAACACTCTGCCCACCCACACATAACCCGTAATGTCACAGATGGCAGGGGCCACAGTGGGGGCAGAATGATTTCACTTGGGTACATAATTCCGTTTGCTTTATATCTTTGGGAACCCATGTCTTCTGGTGACCCATGACAACTGAGCAGTCACCGCTGTTTGATTCCCTTTGAATATAGCAATCTTTTCACACCGCCTAATGTTCAATACTTAATTTGCCGCCCCACTGCTTCTTACTGTTGCCCTGAGGGGACCAATCATGTGACCCTGCACCCAGTTTACTTTCCATTTACAGAAGCCATTTTGAGAGAGGACGCCAAGAGGTTTGTAGGTTTTGAACCATATGCAGCATTTAATTATAAATCTAATCGAAAATATAAGTTGCCACTTTATCTCACACAGATTGCCTACCAGCAGGCAGCTGTGTGAACTGCTACAGAGGTTGTCAGCGCCGGTGGGAGACAAACTTGGCCGTGTGGCGGACGATTGTTAATTAATTGCTGGTCAGGACACTTGTTGTTGTTCAAACAGCGAGTTTAGATCTCTCTCCTTAGGTTGTTTTCTCTTGGAGCTGACTTGAGTGTTAATAAGGCCTCGATAAACACCACCCCCCTCCGGTGGAGTTGGCTTACCTGCAGGCTGGGGTTTCCCATCCCGAGAGAAGATACCACACTGAGCGGTCATCAAACACACAACATTGAGCAGCAGCACTTCTGAGTCGTATATCCTATTTGATAGGTAAAGGGTAATTAAATGATGGGGACTCCCTTATAGACATGTTGGAGTATTTCTAAGTGAGTAAAAAATGATACTATGATGATGTATAATGAGATCTTAAACTATAGTGTATTTAACTTCACTGTTTCTTTTTTTTTTTTTGGTGTTGATAGAAAAATGTGACTTGACTTTGTATGAGCAAGTTGTCCTAATACTTCCTTTTCAGTTGATAATATCTCCCTTCATTTTCATACTTGTCCTTTCTAGTAGGGATTCGGAGACACATTGGAGGTTTACTCGCCACCCGTGATTTTCAAAACAATGCTATGCCAATGGGAAAGGTTGTCTATATCCAGTTGACTTGCTGAGAGAAGATAAAAGTGCTTGATCCCTGTCCCACTTAGAGCGGTGTATTAAGCGATAAGAGCCGGCTCAGGCTCAAGGCAGTGCTGTCTGGGCTGTGCAGCCAAGTCTGTTTTTTTTTGCCTTTTTCATGAACTAATGACCCAAACTGTAATGAGCGGATCCACACTTTGAGAAGTGGAGATCAAGAATGCATTTCTCAATAACCAAAGTCGAATGTGAAATGGATACTGTATAATCAGCATTACCTTGCATTTGTTCTGGGAGGGTTTCCTAAGCATTTAGTGCTACTCTTCCATCAATACCCAACTCCAGTCAAACTGTTATATACAACAACTACAGCAACTGGTGCTTATATCTCCTTTGAAGAAACTACATGTGGTCAAGAGCTTTTCAGTGAGGGAAGTTGTATCAGTTTTCTCCATAATATCGGGATGAACACACAGGTGATTTAGAATCCCAACCTTCCTAGCTGGCATCTTAACTATTCAGAAATGGATATGGATTCCTTTGGTTATCAACTGCCAGGCCGAATGGCTCACAGAACACCAATGATATATGAAATTATGTTTTTTTTGTTATAAAACAAGCAAATAAATAAAATGAACAAACAGTTGATGGATTGCTTAGAAAGGTGCAGATTCATCTCCTTTCTGAAAACATCTTATAGACCTTTAATTGTTACTATTCACTTTATTTTTACTTAACGTCAATAGTGGCAGTGTGTGTCTTTTTTGTCAAGTACATTTTCTGCTAACAGCAAAATAATGTACAAATAGTCATGATTACAGAAGGTTCATTCAGTGCAATCAGAAGCTGAGACGTACAATACAGAGAAAAATGTATTGTGTTTGTACAAGGGCCATGTAATGCTCTGCAACAGAGAGCCCACAGTTTATTCCAGAATAGTTGAAAGATTAAATGCATATGAAATGCACTTCATTGTATTATGAAACAACATTATTAGTAGATGTAAAGAAATGCGGCTCCCAGAAGATATTGTCTACATTTGCTTCATTATCCATCTGTCTTACATTTATTTCTTTGTAATCTTCAGTTTTAGAAAGCTTTTGTGTACTGTCATCTCCAATCTAGCAATTCTTTTTCATTCAATTGAATTATTTTAGTTAGTTGTTAAGCAACCCTGCTTTTGTTCTTTGTGAAACGTTGGTAGATATGCAAGACTGCACTGAATTATAATGCTGATTCACTTCCAGCTCAACTATGCGAGGAATCATCAAACTTTACCCTCAGCATCTCTGGTCGGAAGTAGTATGATACTTTCTAGTTTCATGGTTTAGATATGTACATGTACATATGTACATGTCAGTGTGACGAATAATATATAACTTTTCATTTGACCTGCTTGTATGCCATGTCTGTTCCCTGTATTTTGACATCCGCATTTGTTTGATTCTGGTTTAAACTAAAAGTGGTTTATGTTGCAAGTTCTTTCCTGATGTGGGTAGAAAATGCTGACCGTGAAACGGGACTAATGGATGTCATAAAGCGTGAATCTGTGTCCTCCCTGTCCGTGCTCACTGTCGTCCTCAGAGCAGAGGAGCTAAAATGCTTGAGAATATATCCATGACTGGTAATTTAATTAGTCCGCCTTTGCCTGATGTGAGGGACAAACAGGAGGAAATGTCTTTGATGTCAACCCTTAAAACGTCAGACTGTCTTCAGCCGTGTGTAATGTGGGTTTTCCTGTAATACTCAACAACCCACTCATCTCTAAATATGTGATTGATGGCCAATATTTCTTAGTGGTTTCTCAAGAGCTAATAATCCTAATGTCAGTGTTCTCATTTCATAGCTCATTAGTAACACTAGCTACACAAGCTATTTTAACATAACTTGTTCCAAGATGTATAAACTAGTCCAGCACCCCTGAATAATATACGCTTATCTCTCCTGCTGTCAGCCTCAATTTGAATAATTTATAATGCAGCAATAAATAGAAGCAGGATCTCTGGCACCAACCTGGAGAGTTTGCACTTGAGAAGGAGGAGATTCTTCTTTTTCCCCATGACTGAAATAAAATCAAGAGCAGAAGTCATTTTATGTTAGACTTGTCATCTGTCACTGCTTTCTGAATTGAGGTCTCGCTCTATCACTCAGTGCTCTGTTGGCAGGCTGCTTTCAGCTGCACTTGTCACACAGTGATTTCTGGAACCGATAAGGGCTGTGATTGAACATTTGTTTGGCCTCTGGAAAAACCACAGGTGGATGGCTTGTAGTTGCTCTCTTTCGGTCTTGGTGCGGTTCAACGCCTCAGCAGGTCAGGCGCTGTTTGATCAAGCACAGAAATCAGACTAAACAAAGATGTTAGGAGGGATTTAAGGCTGAGAGTTACCTCTTGTTCATTCGGTATCTAATCTCAAGTCGTTCTCTGAGGCGTCCGGTGCATGGTTATTTTCTGCTTCCTCTGAAGTCACAAGTTATATGATTAGTCTCTGCCTTTCTTAAATGAGAATTTTAGGCAAATAGAGAATACGCTGAAAAACCACAGAGCTCATAACTTGGATCAGTTGTTAATTCAATCTTATTTTGTACTTTTAAAGTGAAAAATTACATTTTTACTGCACTGTGAATAATTGTGCCAAGCCTCATGTTCTGTTGTTTAGGTGAGTGTTGCGGATAGCTGCAGATGAGGGTAATGTGTTGGAATGACTGCCCTGGCCCAGCTGAAGGACTTTGATGCTGCTTTTGTTGTTTGGAACTTTTTATTTTTCTTTTTTTCTTTTAAAGAAATTCTGATAGAGTTCTTTGCTTGACTAACAGGAGCGTCCTTACCTCACAGAAATGGGTGAAGGTGTGAAAGTAAACTAAAAATAAATGTTTCAACGGGGGATCAAAGCCGTGCGTATTTGTTGAATGTCTAGGATTTGTGGCATTCTGCAGCCCTACTCTCCTGGACACTTAAGCGTTGTGTGCCCACTATGACAAAGCCACTCCATAAATTTCAATGGCCTATAAATTACATGCCACCACCTTGTAATTAAGTCTTAAAGAGATTACTCTCACCTCAGAGACATCTCTGAGATCAGGTTGCACTGTGCTGATTGCCTCTTATTTCTTTTGAATCCATTCCGCTCGAGGGAGATGAAAAATGTGGCGACAGAAAATTCATCCTGCCAAAAAACAAACAAACAAACAAGTCTCTATTTTATGTTCCATTCAACACAATGAGTTCAGGAATTGTTTAGTTCTCCATCTATATATTCACCATGGCTTGTTGAAGTCCGGATGGTGGAAGTGCTCATAAGTGCACTTGGCACCAAGGAACACTCCATTATTGATTTAGTAACAGATCTGTGGTCATATGTTTTCAACACACGGGTGAACAGAGGAGCTTAGTTGTCAGCTGATCATTTCCTGATTTTTAATGTCTCAATCGGCAGGACAGTTTATGCTACGCTTGGTGCGAAGGTTCGACGGCTTCTTTCTCAAGTATAAACATTCAGAACTGTGTTGAGCTACAAATTTACACTGTCAATACGGACCAGTAAAGTTTTACATTCTTCACGCAGATGTAGGAGAAAACATACTCTTTTAAAAGCCAGTCTGTGAAGGTTTAATGGGCTCATCAAATGATCGTGTTTAACTGTCGTTCCTCAGGGACCGTGTGTGCAGCCTAAATGTCGAACTGGAACCTGTTGAAGCATCAGACAACGCCAATGGTTGCTGCCAAGCCAACGGGGGCCAGTGACTTGACTGTTACTCCAGCTCCAGTCGCATTAGTCTCCAATGAGAACACCACGGAACCCGTCGACAAGAACGATGCCTTCGACGAGATCAAAAACAAGTTCCTGAACGAAATCGACAAGATCCCACGTGAGTGCCAAACAAAATCCCAACCTGCTCCAATCGAACATCCCCAAACAACTCTTATTGATGTGAATCTGAACAAGGATTTTGAAATTAGATTTACTCTTTTGCTTCAGGCATTGGTAGCCCCATAATGTATTTATTCATTATTGATCACTGGCTGGTCTTCCTAATGGCAGAGAAATCTAATTTACATCCAGTCTAATTGCTAATCTACCACCTCTCACTAAATACATTTGGCCCAGGACATGACATGAAGCAGACTAAATGACTGGTTGGTCAAATGTCAGAGTATTTGTTTCTCACAGGCTCTTTTTTTCCTCTTTTTAAATTTTTTTATTTTTCTGGCTGTGCCACCTACAAACTTGTTTGTGTGATCCTCTCAGTGCCATCCTGGGCCATCATTGCCATTGCCGTGGTCGCTGCTTTACTCATTCTAACCTGCTGCTTCTGCATCATCAAGAAATGCTGCTGCAAGAAGAAGAAGAACAAGAAGGGCAAGAAGGGGAAGGGTGACATGGGAATGAAGAACCTGAAAGGGGGAGAGGTATGTTCTACTGTGGGGGTTCATGTCACAGCTGAGGAAACATATTAGTCTGAGGAGTACAAGAGACAAAAGATTACATAACTGAGTTTTTCATGATCCTGTTACAAAACATTTGTGGGCGTTAATCTGAGGCATTGCGGTGGTATATAGATATGTATTTCCTGCCATAAATTTGAGTCAGCTAATGTATTTCATATTGAAAAGTAACATTTGAACATTCACTTCAAGTTTGAAATGTTGGATTATTCATTAGACTGCAAGTCAGGCTGTTATGGTTTTTTATGTTTTGCAACCCAGTCAGGAATTCTTTCCACAGGTCTTAATTGCATTCTTTATCCACCATAATTATTATTTCTTTCATTTTTCTCTCTTTCTTTGTTATTCAATGTACTTGTCATGACTGTTATTGTTGCTCTTTCTCTCACTTGCTCTGGGGTTTGAGTGAAAAATGACAATTCTCTTTTGTGATCAGCCCCATTAGATGACTGCTTTTCTTCTCGACATAAAAGAGTCATTATCAAAAATTTGTGGTTAGTTTGCTGATGTTGCCTTGGGTCTGTAAATGTTTTTTTTTCTCATATGTTTGATTGATGATTAGACATGGAGCAGTAAGAACACATAAAAAAATGAGGAGTTATTCTAAGACCCAATGGCCTTGCTGCACAAGATAAAATTGTGCTAATGAGGAGTCTTCTCCATCTGTCATTTTACTCACTCCCTACAGTGTAGCTTACTACATTGCTGTGATTACCCTTCTTTGGTGTCTGCTGTGAGTTCAATCTCTTCCTTTGTCTCTGCTCTCCTCCTTCCTGCTTTGTGTCTTATGTGTGCTCCGTGTATCTTGACTGTGGTGGACTTCTCTGGCTACGGTAGGTCTGATAGCACGCGGCACCCCTCACTGGCCGCTCTGTGTAAGCGCAGACCAGGGCAGGGCGGGAGCGGTGTTGGGGGGGGGGGGGGTGGGCTGGGCTGGGCTTGGAGGGGTTTGGATTGCAGTGATGATGACAATGATTGCTATGGCTTCCTTAGTTTTTTGCAACATTAGATGCTGCGGGTGCTTGAGGACTCTTTGGGAGCAATTAAGCTGCTTCGCAAAACCCACTGAACTGATATGCAGCACCGATTGCTATGTCTTGAATATTAAGAGACTGCAATTTCTGGCAAAAAATAAAACAGAATAAATATCTGTTTAAATATTTATCGTTGGAAATGAACATGAAATTCATCCTACGATTAAGCCTCTTGAATGACGAGTGCACTGAGCTACTCACTAGAGATCACTAACATGCATGTGCAAGGGGTAAGCTGGATATTTGTCTATAATAGCTGAAACTTTCCCAGAGAGCTTAGAGCATGTTTAACGCTATGCTAGCCTCAATTTTAGAGCACAACCAAAATATTGATGGCAACCTACTATCCAACGTGATGACCTGGGTATGAAATTTACCGTTCTTTGGTTGTGCAAGCATGCTCTTAGCTCCATGACAGATTAGAGTGTTTGTACCTCTTGACAAAAACCAGCATATTCCCTTGCAGTAGGTACCATTGTATGGCCACAACTTGACTTGAGAGTAACTTTCCTGGATGACCCATGCTGCTGACATACTAGGTGACAGCCATTGATGCCCTTTTCCTCCCTGAAGCACTTCGAACTCGCTGAAGAGACATGGTGGGCCAGAATGTTTGCCTTAGTTTGGAGTGAACAGTAAAGACCTGATCGTACATCATAAAAAGCCTAATCCATAGTCAGCTGCCTGCTTTAATGCACACCATGTTTCCTTAATCCTAAGAAACTGAGTTTGGATTTCACTCAGTTGGTGCCATCCAAAGGGCATTCATTCAGACGTAGCATGTCTTTATCTCTGAGCCCCCACTGGAACTGAGAAGAACTGGAAAATTCTCAACATAGCATGAACCCTCCATGGATGTGTACATTTCACCCGGAAATTTTTAAGCCGGCAAATATTTGCCACTGAGGTCTACAGCAACATTAAAACATAGCTTTTACCTATCTTCAGACACCTTAAAGCAACTTACATTTGCCATCAGAAACCAACTTGGATCCTGCATTGTGTGGCCTGGCATGCTTGAATGAAAAGCATTCATCACAGTAAAGACACAAATAAGGATACTGTGCGATAACGTGTGTGTGTGTGTGTGTGTGTGCGCGAGAGAGTGCTTGTTTGTGTGTGAGGCAGAGATAATTTTTAAGCATGCATGAAAGATGGCATGCAGGCAAATGTGTGTATGTGTGTGCGTTATATTTGTGTGTGTACCCTGTTCCTCTTCCAGCTCTTCAGTGAGTAGTTGGACCCTCCAGTCTTACGAAGACATTTTCAAGAAGACAGCTATAGGAAAGTAGGCCATACTAAGATATTATCTTGAATCCAAAATAAATTTACTTTAGTCCTCTCGCAGCTAATTTCCCACACACAATTAAATCAAGACCGCTTTTAAAGAGCTACTGCAGCGATCAGTCACTAAAGGAAAGGAAAAAGGTTATCAATAAAAACTATGAGTTAATATTCTTCATTTCAGGGACTGGTTGCTGTCTGTAAACTGCTGAATCTTTGTTCAGATTTAATCTGATTCACACCAGCCTGAAAATCTGGACTTGTTTTGGAATTAATCTTTGCCTTCAACTCATAAATTGGAGTGTTTGTACCTCAAAGCACCAAATTCCTATCAACAGTAACAGTGAAAAAAACACACAAGGAGACAAATGACAGGTGTTCAAATTATTTACAGTGTATGCTACAATGTAGCAAATAGTAGATTATTTTTAACCTCAAATTCGCAAGGTTGAGGATTTTTCTGTAGAGATGTCAGGTTTGACTCTGTCAGTGACTGATCGAATCATGTCACTGCCAGCTCTGCCCTTTTATTCCTCTTCTTAAGGGCATGCGGCTTCTTTACGTACATGGAATGGACAAAATAACCAAAGTGTGGACTTGAGGCCTGTACAGGACTGTTTTCCTAATCCCACCTCTCACTGGATTATTGACTATTACCTCTCTCTCCTGCCTGCACCTACAGACTTTGTAACTGTTCACACAGTTTCTGTTTTACTTTATTTTGCCCTCTTCTACATTTTGTTTAATGTGTTCAAGACTTCAGAATATTGTGGCAGCTAACAAAGTCCAACACTTTTCCATCTTTTTTCTATAATAGCTCTTTGAACCAGTTTGAGTCATGCCTTGCTTCCAATTTTCTTTGTAAAGCTATAAGCTCTTTCTTTATTTGTTGGCTTGATAGACTTCAAGCCTATGTGCCCCACAGCACTGAATGGCTTTGAAAACAGAAAGCAGCCGTTGGCAAATCACAAAACCAGCGTGTTGTCAAAAGTATGAAATATAAAACATCAGATGTTGAAAGTGATGCATTTCACTATTTAACAAAAATAGCAATTAATCTGGAATTTGATGGTCATTTTTCTTAAAAGTTCTGTTTTTTGCTCTCCTTTTAAAAGCTGTCCAGGAATGTTTGCATACCACTGAGAGTAGCTGGTCTCCGCTTTTGGAAAAGGAACGTCATCCCAGTTCTAGCTGCTCAATAGTCCAGACCCTTCTGTGGTATTTTATTTTTCACGATTCTTCAATGGAATTCAACGGTTGAAGTGTATACACCGCTAGCAAGCCTGTCTAACACAGAAACTCTTCTATCAGGATCCATTTCATTAAATGCCGTCCCTGATACAGCAGTGCCTTGTTTAAATATGATGACAGCATATGTAGCTCTGTATAAAGCACCTTTCAGCACTGATGGCGCCCTTCTTGATGTCCCTGTTGCCTGTGTCATAGGTACTAATGCACCCTTATGATTTGGGATGATTTTTTACCAATTTCCACAAAGAATTTCAGTAATTCAATAAATCGGAGACGGATCAGTCTTTTCTTTGCCTCAGTCCATCGTCAGTGCTCTTCGGCCCAGTGAGGACAGCTTATTCTTTTCAGGACAAAGCTTTAATCTGCACTGTCGGATGGCACCGACAGTGCTCACAGAGTTGGGCCTGCTTTTGATGCCGGGCTACCTGAAAGCCCAGGTAGCAACCACCCAGCACGGAGTCTGTCCTTAGCACACAGAAATGTTCCATATCATTGTTAACATCCGATGTTATCATGTACTGTAGACGATGGAGTTCTTATTTTCTTTATGATTTTACATAGACAGTCCTTAAGGGCTTTGCAGTCTGCTCAACCTTCTTCCAGCTTTCCTTTTCAGATATTCTGCGTCTTTAATTTATATACATTCAATTATGTTATTTTTATGTCCAGTCATACCAATCAATCTGATTGGTTGCGCCATTTTTATGTAACTATTTCCATTGAACTAATATCATTCTAAAATAATGATATGCCTCACTTTCAACATTCAATGTATTTTCAGTGTTATATAGTGAATTATATATTTATTTGGGACATTTACAGTGTTCTATTTATTTTGTTATATTATTGGTATTAGGGTCTTTTGAAGTAAGTATTCTATAATATGTCAACACTTTGTTTTATCACCTAAGATGAATCATGTTTGGGATTTGTGTGGCTGCAATTCTTTTTTGATTGTTTTCCCCTCGGTAATCAGTTATTTCGTCCACTCCATGTACAAGAAAGCCCTCTGACAGCTTGACAAATGAGTCATATCGATTTGATGCTTCCTAATTACTCCCTAATTATGAAAAAGAGAACTTCCAAAGGTTTTGCAGAGCTGTTTTCAATCGTAATGCGAGGCCTTCGTATTTTTTCTGTCCATTCCTTGTATGTTGGCTGTTTCATTGCCTTTCCACTGTTAACACAGAATTGACATAGTACTTTTACACCAGCGTGGGAGAAATTCTCTGCCTTTGGTTGAAAATTGAACACACCTGTAATACCCATGAGAAACAGAGCACAGCAAATGGTGTCACCCAAGAAATAGTGAAATCAAGTCAGGTTGCAACCGTGGTCATCGATGAACAGATTGCACTAGTAGCACTGGGGTAAGTGGAAGGTAGGTGCTGTGACTTACCCAGCGGCTGACACCCGTGGTTTGGGGCTCAGCACCGTTGCCAACTCACAATCATCCTCTCACTTCTGTTTCTGCTGCCCGTGTCCCTTCTGTCATTGCAGAAACAACAGGATGATGATGACGAAGAAGATGATGTGGAGCCCGGACTAACTGGAGACGAGAAAGAGGAGGAAGTGAAAGAGAAGGAAAAACTTGGGAAGCTGCAGTATTCCATCGATTATGACTTCCAGGAGAACAAGGCAAGCATGTTATTGGACTGGTATAAGTTCATAAACGTTCTAAAAACATAAAGCATCGATTTTCTTGGGTCTTGAAAACACATTTAACCCCACAACATCACACTCTCCAGCTGACTGTTGGAATCCTGCAAGCAGCTGATCTCCTCTCCATGGACAGTGGAGGCACCTCAGACCCGTACGTCAAGGTCTTCGTCCTCCCTGACAAGAAGAAAAAGTATGACACAAAGGTTCACAAGAAAACCCTCAATCCTGTGTTCAATGAGACCTTCGTTTTCAAGGTAAGTGGAAACGGAAAAGCGGTCACCCCTAAGGGATTGTATAGTAAGTCAACATTTACATTAACGCATTTGATGGCCAGATTGATTCTGTTAAAGCTGCACTACTCCTCTGTTTCTCCTGTGTCCTGTAGAGCTAAGCAGGTACTTAGAGTCTGTCTTTTTCTACTCTTTGACTTCTGTCCAACAGTGATAAAAAGCAGTCGACATATTGAAGCTTTCTGACAAGGAGAGTGTGGTGGAGAATAATATTAGAGGAGACGGCCTCCTCCAGTGCACTTTGGCTGCTGACACAGCTCTATAAAAAAAAAACAATTCAACAGCCATACGGGTCTGTCAGAGTCAGGAAGCTCTGCTGAAGCAGCATTTCTAGAGCCAAACAATTCAGATCTGCAAGACATTGGCAAATCCCCAGATTGCTTTTACGGGGCGGATTTTACACACACTTTCCTTAAACAAAAATGTCATTTAAAAAATCTTTAAAAAATCTTTTTACGAGATTCTTTCAACCACAACCCATTCAAAGGACAAAATACAAATTTACCAAGTAAAGAAGTTTGATATACATAAAAGTTAGTCATGTAACCATGTAAGAAGTGCTATTCATTCTTCATTCATTATTTTATATACAATCCCTTTAACCTCTGGAGAATAGAGTCTGCCTAGTGATTTCCTTCTATGTACCTTATTTTCAGGTTGATGTGAAATGTAATGTTGTATATGTGCACCTGCTAAATGCATAAACAAACACAGCGTAACATACAGATGACTATGAGTGGCTGCTGTCTTTCAGATACCATTCCAAGAAATGGGAGGGAAGACTTTAGTCATGTCTGTCTATGACTTTGATCGCTTCTCGAAACACGATATCATCGGAGAGATTAAAATACCCATGAACACCCTTGACTTGGCAAAGCCAATTGAAGAGTGGAGAGACCTGGATAGTGCGGATCAAGAGGAGGTAAGGTCTCACTTTTCACTAAAAACCTGGAATATTTCAGAAAAGCATGCTGCATTACTTCTATAACCCTCTGGATGGAAAGTGTATTTATGTTCGCTCAGACACACACATTAACACAGAATGGAAAATGCACATTTCCTAGATTTACTTGAAGGACTTTTATCTAATGTTTTTTTTTTTTTTTGAATGTCTGGTCGTAGGGTGGATGTGATCATTCATCCAAATAATGACCATGAATTGATGTGATCAGTCAGGAAAAGCTCCGCCCTGTTTGATAGTTAAGAGCCTGTCTCATCAATTCTTCCCTGTGTTTTCTTGTTATGTATCAGTTGACGTACCACATGAGCGTTATGCCTGCCATCCTGCAGCTTCCTCACCAGCCATGCAACTTTTTATGTAGCACTTTTATTGTTTGGCAGCACTGGAAGATGAGGAGCTCATTTTCATCAATGAATTGACTACTCCAGAGCCACCTTGAGACAAAATGCCAACTGTATTATTAATTCACTTTTAGTCTCCAATCATTTCCCAGGCAATAAAAAAACCCACGAGATAGGTTGAAAATAATCTCTGACATGACTAAACTGATGGCGGGCGGATTCATTATGTTACGAAAGCCATTAAAACATGCTGTACATCTAATTTTGTTTACGCAAAAGAGGTTCTGCTCAAAAATGTTCAACCTCTTTAACTTTCTATCCCCTTTTCTCCTCCTCACAGCCAGAGAAGCTCGGGGACATTTGCATTTCCCTACGTTACGTGCCCACCGCTGGCAAGCTCACGATCTGTATTTTGGAGGCTAAGAACCTGAAGAAAATGGATGTGGGCGGACTTTCAGGTGGGCTTCTGCGTGTGTACAGAACTGAGGATCAGATGTTTACTGTAGCTGGCTTGCACTCAAGACCATTTCATTTCTAAGTAAAGAGAGGAAGGCTCCCGCTTTCGGTGGGTCTGCGGTGTGTAAAAAGCGTGTGGTGGTGAGCCATCGGTGCGGTCCCGCTCTGCTCACGTGCTCCAGCTGCACGTGCTGAGGCTGCAGTGCTCACCATGCAGCAGCACATCACTCATCCTGGCTTTTGCTGGGGCCCCATCTGTTGGAGCTTTAAGGCACTGCAACCCAGATATGACGGCGTGCCTAATTTTGATCTCCTCCTCCTGTGATTGTGTCCAGATCCCTATGTGAAAATCAACTTGCTGCAGAACGGAAAGAGACTGAAGAAGAAGAAGACCACTGTGAAGAAGAACACTTTGAATCCTTACTACAACGAGTCTTTCAGTTTTGAGATTCCTCTTGAGCAAATGCAGGTATGGACATTAAGTTGAATTTTGAAAAACCTTGAAGGTTTATCCAGGGGCAGAAAGAGCATCACACCATCCTTTGCACACAGAGGTCTGCGTTTGTAGAGAATTGTTGCTACGCAAAAAAAATATTTCAAAGCTCAAATACCGATTTTTGTGAAAACCTAAATAAATAGGTAATTTCTTAGATAAATATCCAACCCGTCATCTGGCTCACAGTGAATTGCTAGTTGTCACATACAGATAAAATACATTAAAAACTAACACTATGATTTCCTCCATGTTTATGTTGATGCATTATCAGCTCATGATGCACTTATTTAGAATTCTGAACACAGTGCTACTCCATCCACAATGAAACAAGCCGAACCTTTAGTTCTGACCATTAAATGTTTTTCTTACACAGCCCTGTTTGATTCGGCACTGTTCAGATTTTAACAGCTGATAAAATGTGCAGGTCTGTCGATTCCAGGCTTGTGTTGAGCAGCTTTCTCATCTTCTTTTAATATGTGTACATTGCATATTTCACAACAGCCTTTGCTGTTTGAAACAACTGCCTCCAAGCTGAGGTTTCAGCCTACACAGAAAAATATTTTTATCCAGGTTTGCACAGTTCTTCTGTTCTTTGTGAAGATTAACACATGAAATATTGCATTTGCTGTCCAACACGGTTATTAATTGTTGCTATATGACCATTTGTACTGCATTTCTGAAGTCTGTATGACCCCATGCTGTTACTTCCGTGACTGAATCTTGGTTGTTTTTTAAGTAGAACCTAAAGGATTTCAAAAAGTCCTTTGCACACACAGACGTAATTACCTTTTGATGACATCACACGCTGGTGATGAAAAATTCAAAGCCATTCCATCGTTCCTTATCAACCTCTTTGCCTTTGACTTTGTAAACTGGACACAAAGTGTGAGCGCTTTAATCGAATGGTTCCTGTTGGCTTGAGCCTTACGCTTGATATCGATTCATTTTCCCAGAAAATCCAAGCTGTGATCACAGTCCTGGATTATGACAAGATTGGCAAGAACGATGCCATCGGAAAGATCTGGGTGGGAAGCAAGTCCACGGGGGCCGGGCTGAAACACTGGTCCGACATGCTGGCCAATCCCCGTCGCCCCATCGCCCAGTGGCATCCACTGCAGCCAGAGGAGGAGGTGGATGCCTCCCTCGCAGCCCTGAATGCCAAGAAGTAAACCTCGCCACCTTCACCCCCACCCACCCATCCATCTCCCATTTCCCCCCCCCAAGCCCTACATTGTCAGTGTATATTCCAGTAATACACCCCCTCCGCCCCCCTCCACCACATTCATCTTGCACTGCCACCTCTCCAAAGATCCATAGAGAGCATTTGACATGGTGGGAAAGGTAGAGGAAAAGCGTCTTATTCTATTTTATCGTGTCATTGAGCAAAGAAGAAAAGTAACAAGATGGACAGATACTCAGTTAATTTCCTTTAGATCTATTTTTGTATTGGGGTTGTGGTTACATTAATGAGAATACAGAGTAGACTATAAAGAAAATAAGAAGCTGTGATAGAGGGGATAAAACATACGTTCACTCATATTGTACTTCTAACCCTTTCCCTTTAGTGGCATAGTTTGCTTTGAATAGTGCTTAACAATAAAATGCTTTATACTGCCATATGATAGAGATATAACACAAGCAGGTCCATTCCGTAGGTGTATTGTGCACCATGTCCCGCACCTGCCAGTTATCATGCTAGATGATTCTGTTTGTTTGAAGTACATTCCTAGAGTTGGGTAGCCGAGTAGGGATAGCAATATGTCCAGTTACCCACAAACACACTGCCTTTTCGATTAGTTAACTTTCGACCCATCGTCTCAGGAAAACTGAGAGGAAACTGAAACTCCATGCCTTTTTTTTCTAAACGGGTTACTGTTGTTCAAACGCGCCACTGGACGAGAAAGAAATCGAATTTGAAATGGTGGATTTTTTTGGGTGACCTACGTCTCACGGCTAGTGTAGGTTAGTGCCGGGGTAGAGGAGGGGGGGTTCAGGACTTTCAGTACAACAAAAAAGAGAAGAAAAAACAACAAAGGGATGTTTTGTGTATTTTTAATTGTGAAAAAAAGTCTAAATGAAATGGGAAAAAAAACAAAAAAAAAACAAAGACTGTCTGTCATCTGAACCAGAAAAAAGCATGGAAACATCTGAGACTGATTCCAACCACCAATGACATGATATTTACAAGGTGTTGATTACTGCCTGCAGTCTACCACCTCCCCTCCCAACACCTCCGATTCTGTATCACACCTGTTCAGTGCTACTGCCATTAGTCATGGACTTGACACAAGGGTTTTTACTTCAAAAGGAATCCCTATAACCGTCTTACAGTCATAAAGGAGACAAGCCTTCCAAGTAACAAAATAAGCAATTTTCAACTACCAGGGACGCCTTCCAGTTAGTAGTGTTGTTCTCTTCATTTCTTTTTCTGCTAGTTTTTTTCTTCTACCCCCCATTTATTTCTTTAGCTTCAAACACGTTTATTCCTTAAGCACTTTAAATCTTTTAAATACGAACGCTCAGAAATCAGAGCTTTTATTTATATCTGTTGGGAATAATTGCATTCCTTGAAAAGAAAAGAGCAAGGGAGTGCATCATCGTTATTATAATTATTGTTATTATTTAGTTGGTTTTGTTCTTGATTTCTTTGGCTTCGGCTTCTGTGAATGTGTTTAAAGCGCTTGGACATTACATTTCTCACTTGGTTGCAAAGATGTGGTCCTGAAGAAGGCACTGATCCACGTGTATTTCATACACAGCGTACCAAACTGTCGAATATAATTGCACTACTGGGTGTTATTCTGTTCTGTGGCAGTTTGACTGCTCTTTAAGATCTGTATTGTTTTTTCTTTCTGATAAAATGTTGTGAAATGGAATTTTTCTGTGGCACTTTCCAGCTGGTCTCTCTTTTTTTTAATGAATGGATAAGAAAAAGAGACATATTTCAGGCCAATACCTCACCCCCCTCCTGGATTCTTCAAAGGATGGATCAGGTTCAGTACAGAGAGCCCAAGACACGTCCGTGCCAACAGCTGTCGCAATGACTCAGTATAATCTCTTATCCCGTCTCCCCAAGTTCAAAGGCAAATATAGGGTAGAAGAAATAAAGAAGGCCTTTAACGGGCTCCAGTGAATTTTCACAAAATGCATCATAGCTATTAACTTGTGGCTGCCAAAAATCTGAGCTAACCACAAACCCCAACTTACTAGCGGGCAATGTCTCAGCCAGAAGACTAACATAATTAACAATGGTCTAGTTTTATTTCTTTTCAAATGACTAGCTTTCAGTTTACATTTGTCATAAATGTAAGTGGGGTTTTGGATGAATTTTAACACCGCAACCAAAAAAAAAAAAGGGCAGGTCTTTCTTTGGCTCTCTATACTTGTAAATAAACATTTTGTGAACGGCGAACTTTTTGAGGATGACCTCGGCTTGCTGCAAAATCCAGACTAGTCGATCAAAAACTCATTGCCTCTTAGTAAACTGAAGACTACTTACTTTCCTTTTTTACTTAAAGACAAGTGAGTGAGATGTGTGTTGTGTCAGGATCCCAGTGTGCTTCTTTCCGCGGGTCTAGCTGTTACTCACACAAACTGCTGATTGTGAGGATCAAAAAGCAACAATTACCAGCTGACTGTGTCAAATGTAAAGCAAATGCAGTCGATCTTTTAAGCATTGCCACAGCTTTTGGGGAATTTAATGAATGTTGGCCCTTGTATTTTTCTCTGTTTTTTTCTCTTTATTTTTCGTTTTTAACTATCACAGACCAAAATTTAGTTTCTCATCATGCATCATTTTTTTGTTGATGAAACAACACTAAAGAAAAGGCAACATGGAAGCAATCAAGCAACCCATTGATGTGTAGTTTTGCCTATATACATAGTTCATACATGTTGATACTGCATGTTTCTACAAAATACTGTACATAAAAGCATGTTTTAGAGACGAAGCAAAAATATCTCGTGTACGTAAATGGGTGTCATTTGCCATTTTAATAACACAGTGATGGAAAGAAAAGATGCACTGTATATTTTCTAAACTGAACAAAGTGTTTATTTTCCATGAGGGTCATTGGAGGGAATATCATACAAATGTAAAAGTAATATTACCAATAAGAACCTTCCCTAAGCCCGAAATTCTTAAGCAAGTGTGTCGTCCAGTACCGTGTGTGAGTTCATGTAGGATGAAGATGTAGCCGCATGCTTGCTATCTAAATTCCCCGTGCTCAAGATTTTCATTTGATCACATTTATTTGCCATTCATTTTGTTTAGGAAGCTCTCAAAGTGTCAGAGTTAAATATATTTTCCATACATAATTGCTCTTGGTTTGCTTGTTTGTTGTTGTTTTTTTTGTTTGTTTTTATATTGATTTCTTTTAAAGAGATGTGTGCTTTAGGTTTTTATTGTTTGGGGATATCCAAGTCTGAAGGGTGATGATATTTTTATTTTTTTTAAGTTTAACGTTATTATGAGAAAAAAAAAAGGTAAAAGAAAGAAAGAATAATTCTCAATAAATAAGTAGACTGCAGGAGTTATTTGTGCCAGCACTGACAACGTATGACGTTTGATAGATCATATAAACATTTAGGGGCCAAAAGATGAATAATCTCTTTGCATTAAACACAAATGACTTGGACACCCCAATTTCTCTTGATTTACTCAGTTTTCCTCCTCTATTTGACTTACCTGGAACACTTAACGGCTGTGTCTCTTTTACTGTGTCTAGTAATCAATATGTGTACATGTGGACAAAATAAATTAATAAGATAAACCGAAAGCCATAAAACTCAAGCACTAACTCTTTAGAGCTCAGCCGAGTAGCTAGAGTTTATTTATGATGAAAAAAAGTTCGACATTGTCTTCATTTTCCTTGGCTGATATCTCTCCTACATTCCTTCCAGAGGTTTTTGTTCATTGAGAGAGCAAAATCCATTGTTCTGTATATATGAGCATTGAGAACAGTTGTGAGATTAGTAGAGTGTGTGTGTCTTTTTCTACTTTCAGAGCTGTTGATGTCCTTGTTTAATAGATGTAGCGGATTTTACAGTATTGTGTTTAGTAATGTATTTCCTTGTTTTGATAGTATAAATGTAAGATATATCACAATACATTCTCAGTAATAATGCTAAAAGTATATAGAAATATACATAGATGAGAGTGTGTTCTAGTCTTGGGCTGAGTGCAATTTATGAGCTATTCAGGGGTCACTCTTTTAGTTTCTCTTTTTCCAATTTAACAGAAGAATGTACTTGTACAATCAAAATATAATTACAGGAAGATTTAGGCTTAGTGAGAGGGATTTTGTTGTTGTTACTTTGTTTTTACTTTTTTTTCTTTTTTGCCTTGCAAGCTGCTCAAACAACAACGATTAAATTGAGAAAAGAGAAACTTAAAATGGTACATCCCAAATTTTAAGCCTGAATCCCTCCCATAGAACTATGCATATATTTATGATTTTCACAGACTCATGGCAGAAATATCTGAAGAAAAGTGTGTTTTCTGCAGATGAAGTGAAACTAAAGAAATGGTTCAAGATTTTTGGGGGAAATCGTTTTCTTGCCAGAAGCTATACACAATGAAAGGACACATCTGTTTTCCTGCAAAGGTTAAGAGGAACCAGGCAAATGAGTTTTGTCAGTACACCTAAGTACAGTCAATAATCTAGTGATATTTATGAAAACAGGAATAGTTTTGAAAACAGGCTGTGGAATCGCCCACTGGGTTGTAGGATGCCATTTTTAACATTAACCAAAACTTTTTTTTTCTTTTTCTTTTTACAAGATATCAAACATTTAACCTTAAATGTTTGCTCGGAAATTCTTTGGTTGTTTACAAGTCACATTTTAAGATATATATTTATATAACCTATGTAAGAGCATTAAAGTTGTTACACGCATATCCGTGGTATCTAAATCTGTGAAGTGTTAACATTTTACTCAGACAGGTTTGGTTGAGTCAGGATTTAGCTAGCTTAGCCTAGGTAGCCAGGAGGAAAAAATAGCTTGATGTTGTCTTTGCTTGCCAGATGTTGAACAGAATAATTTTACCCTTTTTTATTTGGTTTTGTTTTTAGATTTAGTTTGTGTATATTTTCAAAATATTGTTGGCTGAATGTTTGTTAATTAGTTAGCTCTAGGCTTGATTGTGTGTTGCCTTTATTTTGATTAAAAAATTAAGCTAGCACATTTAGCAGACAGATAAGAAGGAGGTGTCTCCTACTCATTTCTTTCTTGGCAAGAAATCGAATAAGCACATTTTCCAAAGAGTCGAACTATTCCTTTAAGGTCACCTCAAACACTGAATTTTCTTGAAGTGAACAGGCGACAGTCCTCAGTGTGTTGCAGGTTGTTTCACATTGTCTGATGCAATATAGTATTTATTCATTATCCCATTACTCCCACTGACTGTGACCAAATAATGTACTGAGAATAGTTTATTGCAAGATCTCAGTTCAAAAATACTGCCAGCACCTGATTACATTTGCCTGCATTCGCCACCACTGTTTGGTTCTGCAAAGCCAAGATAACAATTCACGCAGAGCAAAGACAGAGTGCATCAGATGTTGTGGCAAATGTTTTTGAAGGTCAATTCATAGCACACTCGAGGAATTTATTTTTGATTCCTTTCACTGCCTGGGTCACAGCAGTAACATAATCATTGGACAAGTTCTATGGGGGAGTATGACTGGGAGCGGTCCACCTGTATCTTCAATAAACAAATCAAATGAAGGGCCCTTTAATAGACATGGTACAAAAACACAGCACTCGATTATACAACATAAATTACAGGTATGCGTACTTGGGACTCATAGCTAATTTCTAAATGTACATCTTTGTGTGTATAGCCAATACTCAAAATAATACTCTTATTTATGGTTTAAATATTGTCATTTATCTGTTCTGATAATGGCTGTATAGATATATGATATCTTAGGCACAAATGCATCTAAAGCTGTGTGGTTTCAGAGAGTTTTAGAGCACGTTCATATAGATCAGATTTCTTTTGTTTTCACTTTTAAACAAACAATGGGAGTTAAAAAAGGAAACTATGCGAAATTCAGTGATCATTTACCGCATTGTCAAAATGTATCAAAGAGCCTTCAATTGGTAAAGGCATCCCACTGAAATATGTTGTCTTGTCTCCTCTATTACTCACTGTACTTCTTTGTATTCTTCTGTATATGTGTAATCACCTCTTCGGTCTTGCTATTTATTTCGTTATGTATACCTCTAATGTAGGGTTAGGGTTTGAGACCATGCCAGATATTTGTCACCATACTCTTTCACATTTGCTTTCTGTTTGTGTCTTCGTGTTGTTTCCGTGTAACCAACTCTCAGTATCATTATGCTGAACAGAAAGCAGGCTCACTGATGTCTCTACCGATGTTGCTTTTGGTGAACGTAAAGATTGCTAGCCTTCATGTTTACAACATGGACATTCTGTATACTGCCAAACATGCAGGGCCGTACCAAACTCCTCTGTTGAGTGCTTGGTCCTCCACCTCCCAGCCTGATCCAGCTGTAATTTCAAGACTTGTTTCTTTTTCCTGCTTCACCACTTTCTCTTGATCATCTTTTAAAGCATTGGAGGGTAGTCAGGTTGTGTCCCCTAGCGGTGTTTCTTCGTGTCTAGTGTCGTGGTGCGCGTGTTCATGTCAGTACTTGTGCCTACTGTGGATCGCATGCTTTAGCCTTTGACTGGACACAAACGTTGCTCACAAACTCCTCTTGACCCTTATGTGGACATATGTTGGGGATCCTTATAAAGTTATCAAGGGAACCAAATAACTTATTACAAATTTATCATATGTGTTACCAGTTCTGTAAAAACAAATAGGAAATAAAGGCCTTTTAATTACCATACATTGTTTGTCTTCAATCTGCAGCGTTTAATGTCTCAAAGTTATTTGATCAAATAATGGGTCTGAGGCTATAATGCAACATATTTAAACGGGTCAGTGTTACATTCTGGAAGCTGGGGGACAGGCTACATGTATAGTGACTCACAGCTGACTGTTAATCTTAATAAAAGTGGTAAGTACACATTGTTAGTGATATCTTAATTTGCTTATTTTGGGGGAAAAGAATACAATTTTTTTGTTTATCTACTTTATTTTCTTTCATTACAGCTAGTTCCATTCTGTAAATGAATCAAAGACTTAAAAAAAGCATTTCAATAGGAAATCAAAAGAACAAATTTAACAAAATACCACACTTGAAACTGGTTAGATTTATAAGGTGTATGTTTATTGAAGGAGTGGGGTTATACCACATTGCCGTTGGCTCATTTACTGTAGGTGCAAAATATAGATAAGTTGGAATGTGAATGATAATGACTGCTGGCTAGAGTTAAAAACTTTGGATGAGGCTTTTTATTAAAAAGGCTGTCATGAAAAAATGTTATATATTCATCACAGCCATAAGAACAGCCCCCCAAAAAAGAGAGACTAAATGAAGTGTAAATTTGCAATCTAGTAATCCATAAATAAATAAATATAGCTCTCTTATAAACATAATATAGGACATTTTTATTCTACACTTTGTTTTAGTGTCTACGTAGTCAATTGTTTTTGAAGATATATATATATATATATATTGTGATAATTTATCTTATTCATTGGAGTTTATGTGCTTTAGGTCGTGTTCTTGTGGGCTCTAATGAAGCAGATCACCCACAGGCTTAGGCTGTGGTTTATTATTTTTGTGATGTGGAAACTAAAATCCACATTGGAGAAGGACACAATTGTGTGGCACATTGAAAAACATATCTATCAGGGCAAACACAACCCAGGTCCTTCATTTCTTTATGTTTTTGTCATTGTTTATCAAGGGTAAACCTTCTTTGTGAAACACACATCCAATTGCAAAATAAAGAAAAAGCAAAGCATTTTATCTGCCACTCTACAAAACACATGTCTCTCTCTTTTAGATTTTTAGATTATATTTCAAAAAGCGCAGTGTAATGTGGCAACAAATGTAAATTGTCAATGTCATCTGATGGTATTCCCAAGGAGTAAAGCATCGTCATGCAGAGCCTTACATTTGGTTCCTATATTGCGTATGTAAAAAGATTCTTAAAGACGAAGGCAATTATCAAGGTGGTACAGTGGCAGTAAAGTTTAAAATCTAAAAACACATCTCTTTGGATCTTGACAACTTCCAAAGGAATGTTCAGGATTTGTTTCAGCAAACACAATCTGGCCCATCAACGATACAGAGAGAATGCAAAACACCTTGTGAATGACTTAACTGCCTTATCAAAGTTTGAGCATCTACAAAGACGGAACAGGATCTTCATTGTTTCATTTGGACAGCTTGCTGATGACTCGAATGAGAGCTCCATTCTCATCCTTTAGCCTCTGGTTGTCCGACTTGAGCTCTGTTAAGACCTGGGAAGGTAAGAAAAATTAAGCAGCATTACAAAAAATGCCAAGTTTGTACAGTTAGTTGCGGTTAGTTTCTTTGTAAGTTTGTGATTAAAGCGTGAGATGACACAATTCCAAGGACTGTATGCTGCAATCATAGAAGATCCTTTACAACCACTTACTGCCTATGGTCCAAAAGTTATCATTCACCAAAGAATGCTAAGCAATGAGGCCATGCCTTACAATATTTGACCATGCAGTGAACAGTGACATTTACAGTGCACCCCCTTCGTGTTAAAAGTGACAGAGAATGAAACACAACTTAGAGAAGGTCAGTTTCCCATATCTAGACCATGTCTCTCACAATAAGCATGATTGAAAGTAAACACCCTCTTTGTCAAACTATTTCCTTTTTGGTAGAGACAGACAATAACCCTCTGCTCACGGTCCCATTACCGTGACAAGAAAATGTGCAAAGGTGCCAGCGATCATCATGCTAAAAAACTGTGGACATTCTTTCAGTATAACTGTTGGAACAGTTTTTTTCTGGAGGAGGGGGCGGGTGCAACTTTAAAAACTGTTATTATCCACCACATCTGTACAGTCCAGCATAGTCTGGCTCTGTCCACATAAATGGGAAAAATATTCGGAATAATGTCCTACTCCTAAGTAAACAATATTACTAAAACCCAAACAAATCTATTTCAAAGTTGTGTTTGTTCCAAAAATGTCTTTCACACAAAAATATGTCTCATACTCATATAAACTGTATTTGTGTCTGTGTCTCAGAATGACACAGCACGTGTCTATTTTAAATGATAGAATAAATAAAAGACTGACTATTTCCTAGTAAAAATAGCTTTGTATTGATTATTCAGGACTTGCATATGTCTAAAAATCAGTGTCTGCTGTATATGACTGTAATTTGAATGGTATGATGATGAACAACAGGCAACATGAATGCAGTTCAAAACATGTAGAAAGGGAAGGTTTGTCACATGAGTTATAAGGGCAGGATAAGGGTCCACTCAGAAGCATTAGAGGATACAGGGACAAAAAAATGAAGGATGCATGCCAGAGCAGGAGAAAGCAAGCATCAGAAAAGTATGGGACCTGCCTGAGAGGAAGAGAGCAGAGAAATGTGGGACAGGATGCAAAGGCACCAGTAGGAAACAGAAGTGTGAGTCGTGTGTCTGAGGAGGGGGGGGGTAGCAGGGCGGAAATGAGGGCAGATGATCTCAGAGGATCAGAGGTCCTCAGTCTCCGGCATGGAGGCCGTCTCAGAGAGGCGGGCGAGGACACGCAGCATGGCTCTGTTTTCAGCCAGGAGACACTTGTTCACCCTCCACAAGGCCTGGGCCTGAGCCAGAGCGGGGAAAGCCTGCATACAGGAGCAGAGGTAGATACAGACAGGAGCAGACAGAGAACGCAGGCGGGGGGGGCGGGCTGTGTGGAAAGGGCGAGACTGGGTCCATATCCAACCCTACTGGCATGCACCCACGCAGAGAACTATAGAAGCCAGATATTTATATTGAAGGTATACAAAGAAATGTTTACATCCCTAGGATATTTTTAAAGAAATAGCAAAAATGCTAAATGCAAGGAAAATTATCATGCAGGTCCTCGAGGTGTTTGTACTGACAAAAACAGGGCATCATCTGGCAAGTGGTGAGGGGTTACTGTGATCAGAATCCCTTAAAAATGAGTGGATAAATACCTATCTATAAATATAATACACAAAACCCCAAACCTAGGGAGAAAAAGTCCCAGAAGAGGAGATTAATCATTTCCCCTTTTCTTCTGGGCTTGTCTTTCTGAGGTAAACCTCAGCATGGTTAGACATAAACATTGTGGTTTGACACTATCCTTGAGGGTAAACCACCTCACTCACACACACACACACACCCACACACACACACCTAAAAGCTAGCTCTGCTTTTCAGCTTCATCGGCTCTCATTTATTGTGGGTGGTCAGCGCCAAACAGCAACCAACAAATGACAAATTGAAGCCGAGTGCATTTACCAAACTTGGTTTTACTTCAAGCTGAGGATCTTAATGTTTCTTCCTAACATGGTCCCAAAACAAGTAATCTTTGTCACACGCACACACACTGTTGTGTTTTCTGTGAAATTTGTTTATTTGTATAGTTTTGTTATTTCTTATTTGCATGTTTAAATTAAATGCTTACATTAAACCAGAACTAACAAAATGGCACAAGAGTCACATTTGAGAAGTTTAGGAGCCTAATAGTGTAGTTGTACCTCTTTAAGAGAGGCGTGTGCTGTGCGCTAGATTAGTTTGTTTGAATTTACTGTCAACTCGGTGTGCAGCCACTAGGTAAGCTCCCTTAATTTATTGCTTTCCTGTCTGCTTTCATGTTGTATGCTTCATATTGTCTGCTACGCTGTATTGTTGTGCTGTGTTTACGTCTGCTGGTTCCTTGTGTTGTAACGCTATGTTAAATGCGATAATGTTGTGCTCCGGTGGCATCCAAGCAGTTTAGTTGCTGATATTTAATCAAAGTCAAAAGTTATGAATGGCGAAGCGGTGAGATAAACATTTGAACTTGTTACGTTGCCGTCTTATCCATGTTCGTTTCTTTAGCTTTAAAAAATGTTTGATGAAGTGATGTGCAGATACCGGTGTTTGCCGTGAGTTCAGTACTTCCTGGTTTGCTGCAGGGCATTGTGGGAACTGTAGTTTAGTGTAGCAATTGCTGAGAGGGACTAGAGAAAAAAAATGCATTTTTTGCATGGGACTTTTTAGTAGGATTTGAATATTGTGCATAATATTTGATATATGAAATATATACATGAAGAAATTATGTTATATATTTGAATCTTGGTTCATGCATATGATGATCACTATGCTATTATTAGTTGATTTCAATTCGGTGATATTTGTCTATGGATATGTGTTATTTATTATTATTGCTTGTTGTTAGTGGGCTATTATGGTGAGTGAGCTTTGTGTGTGTTATGCATATGAGTGAAACTTCATTTCTTACATTTCAGGTTTATTACCTGCTGCTGCTTTTCCCTTTTAAATAAATAAAACAAAATAAAGTGGAATAACTAACTAATATCTTTTGTACACCGGGTTGCCCTTTCCGTGGGAAGAAAAACGGAACAGACACTGATGAATTCACTTGTAGAGTTTCAGGCCACCCAGACATACGTTTGAGAGGATGAATATGGGCAAAAATGTTGAGTAAAGGGGAACTAAAACTGTTTCATGAAGCACATTCACAAGGGTAATTTAAAGCAGCCTGGTTTGAGGGCTTTACAGTTCAGCCATGTAATGTTCTTTTGGCATCAGGAGAGAGATTGTGAAGAAACGGACAGAGTATGGCAAGAATGCACAATGACCAGCATCCCTTATTCCTCTAACAAAACACTCCACTGTTTGTAAGTGAAACAGTTAAGACAAGTCATTCAGATTTTTAAAAAGGTTGCTAGTTAGCCATTTCGTCAGAGGTGTATAATGGTTCATAGCCATATTTTTAATCATTTTTGCCTCAGTTCTAAAAGTGAAACGGCAGTAAATGATTTTCATAAGGAACAGCTGAAACTAAGGCCACTTATGTCCCCACAGTTGCATGTCTGACCAGAACCACCGCCACGCCTTTCTCTACACTTAGGTGACATCACTCAACAGCGCCATCTTGTGGAAAACGTGCAGATCACTCAGTGTGAAGTAGTAGCTGTGCAAGAGGGGTGCAAGCCTGTTCCCTCACAGCTAGAGATGAAAGTTGTGCAGCTTTTACAGTGTGAGGTACTTGTATTTTTTTTTTTAAATGATAATGAACCCACGCGTGTAAACATGCCCCGGTGTCTTTCAGAGCAGACACATTCGAGGTGCCAGGCAGGTGTCAGTCACTCGGTTCTATCGACCACTCACCATCCCCGCAGCCCTGAGCCCACCTGCTCTCAGGGCTGGTACCCACAGCGGAACCGCAGTGGGGCGTCCTGCTGAGGGAACCATGACAACAGCAGGCGTCAGATGTGTCGCTGGTGAATCACACCTCTGTATGCCACCGCATTCTTCTGACTCACCTCGGCCCCGGGCTTATTTCACCATGCTTCCAATTTCTAAAAATTCTTACTCTGTAATGGCGTGCGTGTACACTGCAGACCCAGAGTGCTGAGGCCTGAAACTCTGTAGCCGTGTCCCGTGTTTCTTTGTGAAGCAGAGCACACGCAGAACGGCACAGGAATGTCTCACAAAAGCAGGTCTTTTGCTCTTGGACCGGTTTTGGTATTCCGCTGGAACTAGGTCACAATGTTCACCCTAACAGTGGGATAAGTGGAGCAGGGGAGCAGCAGTGCTCAGGCAGGAAGTGGACCAGCAGAATACTGTGGCTAATGAGCCTGAAGCAGTAACCTTCCCTCCCCTTTTTCTCCAAACTCACCTGGCTGACCACAGACCTGCGGCGTGGTGTATGTGTGCTCTGCTTTGTGAAAACATTTTAGAGATGCTTGAATTAGCTTGGGAAGAGGCGGGGGGTGTTAGTGTCATGACGGTGTTTGGAGAAAAACTTCAGTGAAGTAAATGTAGCACAACTAGCTCCTGAAACCAAACAAATGCCATTTAATCTGAATGGGAGTGCGTGAGTATCTGTTTTGCATTTTCTGACCTTTAATTCCTCCTCCATGTCAGACACTCTTCTCTCAAGACCTTGTTTTTCCTACAAATAAGAGAGAAATGGCAACATTCTGAGTCAGGAGGGAAATTAGCAGAAAAGACAGCCACAAACACATCTGAACATTTATCCATCTTGATGGTTCAGTAGAGCATGATAACATAGAATGCCAAAATGCCTAAAGGTTCAAAGAAGACTTACCCTCTTCTCTGATTCTAGAACTGTAGATCTTTCTGATATTCTGTCGTGTCTCTGGAAATCAGAGGGCTAGCGTTATTGGGGAAGATTGCAAAACGAACCGTGTGTCATTCTGATCGGTATTTAATGAAAATGAACATATGCAATCACAACCTTTTATCAATATAGAAAACAGGGATGTGAAACAGCAGAAGTGTTTTTCTTAGTTTCTGCTGGCTTCACTGCTCCGTTTTCCACAGCAATGAATGATACCTGAGTGATTTTCTCCAGCTGGGAGCGAATCTTGACTAACTCTTGCTTGCTGTCTTGCAATCTGGACTTGAGCCTCTCGTTCTCTTGCAAAGCCTCCGCATACATCTGAAAATTGGGAAGAAATTTAGCTGGATAGCTTTTTAATCGCACATACTGTAATCATCACAATTGGATGGTGAGAAACATGATTTAGAAGAAATTAACTTAATATAACAAACAGGTTTACAAAGAAAATGCACTGGACGGTTCAAAGCATGTTTTGGATTTCTACAGATCCTCATTCTTCTGTTATTGGAGCATACAAGAAACATTCTCAGGCTGACAATCAAAAAGGGACAGGGAATGTAAAAATATGGGTGTCCCTATAAAAGACAAATGTCAACCGATTAGTTCAGCACCTGGACTCTTCTACAACAGAGCCAAACCGCTGTTATAAGATAATGTGGTTTCACAGACTTGCACATTTTCACGCTGCGGGTGCATTTATGCTCCCTCTGGCTTTTGAACTGCGTATTTATGCCCCCTCTCCTCTCAGGCCCAGAGGACTCCCATTTGGGTATAGCAAAAGGAAAATTAATAGGTTGGCATTCAAACCCAAGCACGGGTTTCCACTTCACCTCAGTCGACCTTAAAAAAAAAACTCTTTCTTTGTGGAACTTCTTTAAATGCATTGTGTTTATCTTTGTTGAACGCTCAGGGAAACCTTTGGTTTCAGCCATCTTTAAGCTGTCTGCTTATAGTCGCATTCAATTTACAACCTCCTTTGGTGAGATTGCTTTTATTACTGTCGTGTTGAGGCAAACTGGCAAATGAGCGAAGCCACTTTGCCAAATACATCCCTAGTGGTTTTCACCAGTTCCACATTAACAGCTTTTTCTATTTGATATGGGTCTTTTAAACTCTCAGCATGACGGTGCGGCTGCAGGGATCATGTCAGATGCTAACAATGTTTGGCTTAGCCTCATTATACCTTATACTCTCATTTAAAATACTTGTCGCCATCTTAGTTTAATGTAAACGTCACATGAGTGATTCAAAGAGACTTCAAAGGGATTACAAATAACTAATTGTCATACTTGCTGTAGTCAGCTGATTTAAAAAAAAAAAGAAAAGAAAATCCTGCATGTGCCAAACAGTCAGACTGTATCCACTGCTGCAGCTTTGAATCCTTCACATTTCTTTCTGGGTTTTAACTACCTTCTTATAGTCTTTGGCAGTGGGGTCTTGCTCCTGTCGGTTCAGGCCCGCCAGCCTGGTCTCTCTCCGTGTGTACGAGCTGGCACGACCCAGAGGTTTCTCTGTGCTGCTTTCTCCAGTGGAGTCGTATCTACAGGCAATATGCAGTACATTACAGCTTGTTTTGTTTTTTTCATTACAATTATTGGCAAAAACAATGCTGGAGAAAGAAAACTATATATCTTTACCTTGACAGTCTTTCATGCTGAAAAAAAAAAACAATGGGGAAAAAAGAATGAGAAAAGAGTGAGTTGTCGAGCCGTAAGCTTCTCAGAGGATAATTACACAGTGATTTATTTGTTAGATAAGACCAAACAAAGACATGAGCAAAAAATTTTCCAGCCACAGAGGAAAGAGGACAAAAACCTAATTTCCAGTTGAGTGATCGAGCCATGTTCGGAGGCCCAGAGTTTCAGTGGTACGTATGACGTGTGTGTGCAGCAGTGGGCTAGACTTCGACAATGAATTATATTTCAAACGAGGTTCACACAGGTCAAGCCTGACTGAGCCTGGCTAAGCTTTTCTAAAAGGGGCTTGCTGTCTCGCGAATGCCTGCCGCAGAGAAGACATCATGACATCAGAAGTTAAGTATGACAGGCTGCTGTCTGACCTCACGCAGCAGACTGATATCACACTGTCCTGGCAGCTCTGTGCTGTGTGCAGGCCTTTCATGGTCGCCAAGACGCTTGTTGTGGTCACATTCTCTCTCTTTTTCCGTTTCTCCCGGGAGGCTGCGGATGCTGCTCAGAGCAGACAATGTCCTCTGGCTGTTTTCGATACAGGTCACTGTCTGTAAACACATCGCCTCAACGATGTCCCCGCAATCATTTAGCACAAAACTGCACGATGCTGGCAGAACCCTGCAATTAGAAATGACCCTCCTGCTGGAGAAGAAAACTTTAAACACGTTTTGCTTGTAAAAGCTTCGCAGTAAACATCTTGTGTGGCAGTCTGAGTCACTCCAGACCAGAAGCAGATGTAAACCGCCATACAAGAATGATGTTAAGTGGGGTGATTTATGTCAAAAGCCCTGCAACTACCGTGTTCACATTTGGTGAGGTGGAGGGATATTTCATACAGCGTCATCGGAGCCATTCTGCAGCAAGTGTTTACATAACTGAGCCAGCGCTGCCTGTCCTTATGTGGTCATGTGCTTTAGCGAAGCTATCCAGGAAAATTCAGACCTCCGTGACCTCGGATGAAAACGAACCAAGGAAGGAGCTGAGATGGGCTCAGTCTCTCTGATCTCTGTGGAACTGCAGGGCGACTCTTCAATCAGACTTGGGGATTTGTTCATTAATTCACAGGGATGATGGGATCCCCGCTTGTTTGAATAAATGATCACAAAACTCTGTTAATGTGTGTAACCCTATTTCACATGAAAGGATTAGGAAATTGGTTACATCAGTCATTTAAACGACTGGGCCCCGTGTAGAGAGCAGGACCAGAAGAAGGGCTGGAACCTTAAAGCATCCATACCAAAGGGAAATGTAGCTGAAATTCTTTTTACCGATGACAGCTGCTCTAATATGATAGTCTTATTAGGAACGCCTGAGGATGATTTGGAGAGACACATGCAGCTCAGAAAACTATTTGCAGCAGAGCAGATGGAGCAGAAGATGATCAAGCCAAACTGAAGGAATCTCGCTCTGAAAAGGGGTGTGATTAAACACCACTGCAAGGACTGCCATTGCCCACACTATGGGGGAGTCAGAAGTGCACACACACACACGCATACATACATAGGTGATAAAGTTCAGTTCAATAAAGATTAAAGTACTCTTCACATATTTTACTTGCTCTTCTCGGCCTTTACATCGTCCTCCAAAAGCTGGCTGAATGCAGCTGGGAAAGGGTTTTTCATTCCTTCATTTAATTCCTTCATTTAATTCTGACACACAAACAGAACTATAAAAGAAGTTTCCTCCACTTTCACTCACCTTTCCTCCACTTTTCATCCATTCCTCCCTCTCTGTTGTAATAATCGATAAGAGTACCTGAGGCTCACAGACAACGCCAGGCTTCTTTCTTTCTTAATATTGTACACTACCTTCTGCAACAGCAAGCTCTTTTACTTAAAATTAACATTTACTGAACCGAGACCTAAAACAAGTTGTCATCAGGGTGCATTTGCAAACATATTGGAATCTTTTGAATTGTTAAAGCTATTTTTTTTGTACTTTTTGGTTTAGTTAAGTCATGTGGCTCCCAGCGTTGGGGTCTTGAATATAAATGTTTATTAGAATACAAGCAAAACTAAACTGGCACAAATTTATGTTTTGAATTAGTTTACTTCACATATTTGCTTTGTAACCTTTGTAGACGTACTAGAATGTGAAATTTAACAGAAACACCTCTGAGACTGTTCCCTGGTCTTAAAATTAAGAGAATTAACGATACATTTCTTTTTTGCAAAATGCAAACTCAGTCTAAATGTTGCACTGCATTTGAAAAGACAGACAAAGCTGCTTTTCTCCACAATAAACATGTGCCAAACGCTGTAGGAAATGTGTTCCTGTTTATTTGTCTTTCTGTTGCTCACAGCTGTAACACACATTGAATTGAAGTGAAGCGGGCCAGGCTCTCATTAAAAGATCGCAGCACGTGCTGCAACAAATGTTGCATCAACCGGATCCCCCCCCCCCCTTTTTAAGGCATTTTCTCTCCCAACAAATCATGTGACATCATGGAAAATTAATGCTTGAGTTACATTACGGACACAGCAGAGAGAGGCTGACACTTCTTTGAAAAGAAAAGGAAGCATTATCCACAAGAGAATCCCAGCATGCACTGGAAGCATTCACTGCTGGCAGCTGTGCAATTAGAAATGCGTCTGCAGCACTGCATTACTGTGCATGCATCTGAGTAGAGGGAAGCACGTTGGGCCGTTTATTCTGCAGCTCAGCCTGATACACTGACACAAACACAACAGTCAAACTACACCCAAGAGAAAAATCCACTTAGAAAGAAAAAAAAACAGGAAATTACAGAGGGAATGTTTCAGTCCGAAAGTATTTTCCACAAAAAGAGATCAGACTCACAGAGCTTCAGAGCAAATATTTGCCTCCTCCTCACAGTTAAATAAATCCAAGCCAAGATTAGCATCATATTCTTTGGAAAATACCACAGAATCACATTGAAAGAACTTGTATGCTATAAATGAGCTTGATATCTAGAAGACACAAAGAAATTATAGTGAGAAGTCAGAGTTTATCTTTTTAAGTGCTTCATCTGATAACTTGATAATTAAGGAAGTTTAGTTTATGACAGAGACTAGAAGCTCAACGTCTTATCTGAGCAACTTGAAATCACAGACATTCATGTCAAAAGGGGCTGAAGTGTGATCAAAGAACTGCGAAAAATGTTTTATGTCAATCATTCAACTGTTCAGCATCAAGCTGCTTCATGCAGAGCCTGTATACTTTCTTATGTTCCTAAGTCCTGAGAAAATCTAAACAAATTTGCATAAAATATTTAAACATGTGAGTTGGAATGCATGTAATGTAAGAAATAGTTTTAATGACATTTATGCTGATAATTGGGCTAAAGCTAGATGAAAATATACCATCCATTACGTTTTTTTTAATTTGTTGTGCCATTTTAAATCGAAAAGGAGTGTTTGCTTACTCTGTAGTTTTTGTCTGTGTAGGATGGAGAGGATGGCGGTGAATCTGTCACTGATTTCCTGGTGCGAGTAAGGTCCTTTGTGCGTGGGTAGTACGATGACATCTCCCACCTCGAGCCCAGACAGGCAGCTCAGCTTCTATTGTAGGGTCGAGGACACTGCCAGATAACAGCCTAACGGACGGGCAGCTTCCCTCAAGCCACAGAGACAGAGCTCTCCATGACTGCACTCCAGGGAAATCCTCAGCAACAGGTGGGCGCGTTTACATGAGCGAGTGTGTGTGGGGTTTCGGATCCATGAGAAGGCCGAGAGCTGCTGCGAACTTCAGACGAATTTCAGATGTGTGCTCATGGCTTCTTTAGGCAGCAATCGGATAAAAATGCAAAGGGCAACAAAAGATCTCTGATCTCCTCGGATCAAAGGAAAAACTAGGAAAATAATTGTTTATAAGATGATCCTGTGATTGCAAGTTGTCAGCATGGAAGTCTCTGATGAGGCGCACAAAAAGTCCAAAAAGAACAAGGGGGAGGAAAGTTTGTTTGCTATGCTGTCTTTTCCTGTGTTCCCCCTAAGTTATACCCTCCCTCACATGGTTTTTTCTCCCTCTCTCCACTTGGCCTCTCTGTTTGGTCCACCTCCCCGTCCCTCCACCCCTCCACGCAGCCCCCAGCCCCCAGCCCCCTGCCTCTCCCTGCTCTCTTCAACTTTGGCAGCTCTGCGTGGCAGCCTGCCAGAGCCTCTGCTGTGGACAGAGTCAGAGCTGAGGGCTAAAATCGTCCACTGGTGTGAGCAGGCGTGGGGGGGGATGGAACACAAAGCTCAGCGACAGGAGGGGGGCAGTGGCCGTTTGTGTTCAGTGCAGTCGACACAGTATTACCTGAGGAGCCATCAACAACTGTCAGGTACTAAATAACTGCACCCCCGCCCACGTAATGGAGACAAGATGCTGTCAGTAGAAGTGCTACAAGCTGTTAATGCGCTTGCACTGCTGATATATCAGCTTTAAGAAAAACATTTTTCATTTACAAGTTTTACCTGACAAGGCTGTGGTGGCCACTTATTTTACCCCTCCACGGTGCTGACTTCATTCTTGTGTTGCAGTCTGAATTCGAGCTTTGTAAGGACATTTTTTTGTTGCTCTATCTTGGGAGATATTTGCCTTCTCTGCATGAGTTATGTGAGAAGATTGATGCTATTCCCATGCCTGGATGAGGCTATAGCCAGCAGCCTGTTAGCATAACTTGGAATACAAATGTGAAACTGGGCAAAAGTGCAGCTATGCTGCGTCTGTCTGTTTCAAGAAGCTGGGGATGTCATTTTCATTCGATTAACAAACTAATTTGACATGTATACAAGTGAGGTTCAGTGAGGCTGGCAAGTGGATTTAGTTACTTTTGGTTCGAGCCCGACACAATTTCAAGTTCACCATACAGATAAATAAGTGGTGGGTATCTTGTTGCCTGATTTCTGGCTATAAAGTTAGATATATTTCCCTTCAAACTGTGCCTTTAAGGAACCTTTTCAACCCTCCTCCTTCCCTGCATAGTTTTCTTAAGCCTGCTCTTCTCAATCTTCCTTTTATAGTGAGGTTCATTTGCAGCACCTTGCCGTACTCCCTCAATCTCGCTCAAGGCAAAGAGTTAAAAAAGATCTACCGAATAGATTGAAACTGAACAGAGACACAAAAGGGAAAAAACACAGAAATGTGAAAATGAAGAGAAAGAATTGAATGAAATGTGCTGTGGATTTCAATCTTTTGTTATTGGTGAGATGTCCTCTGCCAGTTTTGGTTGCATCATGAGATTTTTGTCCATATGCTTATCTTATCCTGTACCTTCATACTTCTATGACAATCCACTTGAATTAAAACATGCAAATTCTAAAAACTAAAACCATTTATCAAGTTAAGAAAACCGACTTTTCTGACAAATAGATAATAATTTAGTGTTGGTGCGTGCCTTGTCCTTTTGAAATATAAAATGTATCTAAATGTAAACCCCACTAATTAAGTGAGGACGTGTATAAACGCATTACCGTTAGATATTTTTGAGGATTTCAGGGGAATACCTAAAGGAAAATGTATAAAAGCAACTGTAAACTTCAGACTCCACTTATCCAGACATCCATCCTGCCAACCATTGACTAGTAGGGTCCCACGTACAGGTCAGCTGTCCATCACAGGGCCACATATTCACACCTGCAGGAAATCACTCCTGCAGGACAGAGAGAACTCACGCTTTCATGGGGAGAGCGAGGGAACTTAACACAGAAAGGTCCCCTAGGATTCAGAATGAAAACTCTAGCCGCGAAACAACAATTCTGAACACAAATTCAATACAAGTCTATTTAGCAAAGGTCAGTGTTTATGAGCTCACTATCACAGCAATGATAGATTGGTGTGCATCTTAACAGTGAGATAAAACTGAATGCTCTTCAAATTGTTTTTGCTTTTTTGGATGAATGTGCTGCTATTAGATGAAAAATGAATATAAAGTGTGTTTGAGCCCCTGTGCTCGAATGTCTTGCCAGCCAGCAGCTAAATATCTCAGTTGTCCCGCCCCACACCTGTCTTTTTCTTTGCTGTTAAAGTATATGTGGAAAATCTGCTCGGATCATCATGGAGTCATACAGAGGTTGGCTCTGGTGATAGGCAGCCTGTCATGCTTTTGATGAAACCTCGCCCCTCTCTATGATTATCACAGACAGATATAGTCCTCTTGGTAATGCTCTCATGTTACTAACAGATCTCCATTTCAAGTTCCAGAATGTTGGATGACTGAACGCTGACCCTGGGTCAGCTCATAGGAAAATCAATGTCCAGTCATGCTGCAACATGTGCAAGGCATCCATGATAAGCTTAGACTTCGACACAAACTTGTTAAAGTTGAGGCCTTTGTGGCTGTATTTTCATTTTCTTTATTAATACCCAACTTGTGAGAAAGCCTGCACTCAAACACAAATGAGTGGCAAAAATCAGAGGCTTCAGAGAGATTTGTGGGTGAGTGTGGAGGCTCAGATGCAGCTGGCAGGTGGAGGGAGAGTGGTATCAGTCAAAAGGAGGGAAAAGAAAAAAGAAAGTCAAAGTCAATCCATTTGAATCCATGCTAAGACCAAGCAGAGAGCATTTCGGTTTTGCCCAATATGGTATGGAATGCTGAGACACCTCAGCCATGTGAGGTGAAAAGACAAAGTAACTTAATGGGAGTGAGGTTCGGGGGTGGGGTAGGATGGGGAAAAGGGGGGGGGTGGTCTTCGTGAACCATCTTGGTAAGAGATAATAACCAGCTCCTGTTGTTAAAAGAATCTCTGAACACACGTTTGACTTTTATGATTGCAGTGTGTCTTCAAATGTTGCATCAGACACCATCAGAAAATGTCAGCTTTCAGGTGAAACAGAGTTCCAATGTGAAACAAGTGTAGAAATGAATTTCGACTCATTCAAACAAAGCAACTTTTCAGCATTTGATTGGATTTGAAACATATTCAACATTAGAAAAACTATTTCCATTAAAAAAAATGAATTATGTAGTTTTTTGCTGTTGCAATTGCTTCACTAATCTTTTCTAACCTAAATATACCCTGTCCACATTATCAATAAACACCTCTCTTGAGGGAACTGTGTATTTAACGGCACTTTGTGGTGAACTGCAAATTCTCCTGAAGCAAACGAGGCAGAAAAACAAGAGCGCAATCCTTTAGCTCCATCTATTGGTACAACTGAATTTAAGCCCGTTTTCTCTGGTGGCAGCCGATTGTCATTATAATGAAAATGTGAGCGAGATTTTCCTGCTCACCTCTGTGTCATCAGCCTCATAGCAGACGTGTCTATGCCGGTAGTTTGAAGCAAAGGTCAGCAGCGCCGCATCTTCAAACAGGTTCTGATTTTCATCCCTCCACCATCTTTCACCAACTGCACATATAAAACATTCAAGCATTCACTTGTACTGTTTCTGTTGATCAAATATATCCATCAAAACTTGTCTGAGGTTTGATGTCTTCCTTATCAGTAAAGGAAAAAAAATCACAGATGGTTAACAGTTTCACAGATGAAAGAATGGCAGGGAGGTTAAAGAATAAGGAAGGCTTTGAATGGGCAGCTTTTAACTTAATCAATAAAGGAGATGGAGGTAGTTTAATGGAACATCTATTTACAGTTTCCATAGTACTAAGAGGTTTGTGGTCATTGTTAGTCATTGATGATGAATCTATCCATTGTCTATACTGTTTATCCTTAGAGGCTTCTCAGGGGAGCTAGATGCTATCCCAGCTTGCATTGGATGAGAGGAGATGTGCAACCTGGACAAATTGCCAATCCATCACAGGGCAACGCAGACAAATAATCACACACATACAAACACTCCAACAGGCAATTCAAAGTCTTCAGCTAACCTAACATGCATGTTTTTGGACTATGAAAGGAAATTGTTGTGCACAGAAAGAACCCATGCATACATGGGGACAACATGCAAAGAAATGAAACGTTCTGCCATATTCATCATGTCTGTTTTCAAAATATCAGCAAGTCATAGCCTGTTGAACAATCTCTAGAATATATTAAAAAATAAAACTAGAAGGTCCCATTAAAGCGCTTAGTGCTGTGGATATGAATATATTCAAATCAATGCTGGGGTCTGTATGTTACCCCATTCGTGTCATAACTGTAACTTGAACTGAAGAAAAGTACAACAAAAAAAGGTGTGTCAGTGTCCAAATACATTTCAAGTATAAGTTCTTGAATATTATGAAATCTGTAATTACCTAAATTATATGCAACAAAACAGAAAATAGGTTTCCTGTGATGAAGCTGTTGAAATGGAAACATTGCTCCGGAAATAATTAGAGGTGTGGTCATTTTATTTCCTTATGTTTAAGATTAAACTAAACTAAAAATAAAAATTGAAACATCACCTTTGTGAGAGCTGTTGCTGTTGGACAGGTGTCTTGAGTTTGGGGACTCAGAAAGGGTTTCTAATGTGTGCTCCATGTTCCCCTCCTGTTTGCAAATAGGATAATGATTCAGAGAATATGATTAAATCACAAATATCGGCAAAAGATTAAATTAATCATTTCTGTGGCACAAAGTCCAAATGTGATCCATGAATAAATCTCTCTCGGTGACCTCATCCATTTTGCTCCATTTCCGTTTGATCTCTGTTGTTTCCGTGGGCCCTGTCAGACAAGCTTTATCTCCGCTGTCATCCGCAAAAGCTCGATGACAGGTCCTTAGATAGGAACTGTCATCCAGAGTGCCTCGTTCTTCCTTCTCTCCAGCTTGATGAGACAGGCTATTGGTCTTCTGGGCCTCTTTCAGGTCTGTAAGAGTCACACCCTGCAGGATGTTCGCAGGATATAGCTCCATGTCTGTCAACAGTCAAATACGATACATAAAAAAACTTCCGCCTGCAAGCCATTTTTGTTTTTACCTGTGTTGACCGCCGTGTCTGTCTGGCATGACGAGACTTTGCCTTCCTCTGAGATTCTGCCTCATCATCTCTGACTGGAGTCAGATACGATCTAGAACTTATGATATTTTCATTTAAAAGAGGTTTATGAAACCATGTGTGATTACAGTTCTTCACAAACACTCGCGTGGGTCCATCTGATGATAGCATTTCTAATTGAACTTTTTAATTTACCAAGATATCCCACTTTAACACTAGTATACACAGCATTTGGAAAGCAAAACATTCTGAAGAGATGCAGGCATATTGTCTGCCAGTGGCTTCACAAACACAGATAAAGAGCTGAATAGGCAGCAGTGGAGAGGCTCCTGTTTACCTCTAGAGCTGATAGCCCCTGCTACACTTTTACTGGTATTGATCTTTCGGAAGGGGAGTCAACCTTAGCCCTGACAGGCCTTTAACGGGCTGGTCAGCACCATACTCTGTTCTGCGGTGTGTGCATGTAGTTTGAAATCTCAGTCCACAAATGTACAATGAGAGGCTTACAGAAATAAAATAAAAGCAACAATGTTCCAAAAAACTAAAACAGCTGATTAAAACTAGTTTGAGTTTTCTCTACCATCTTCAACAAAGATTAAAACCCAATACTGAAAGCTGTCCCTTCTAAATCTTCATTAGGTTGCTCAAAGTAGTTTTCCGTAAATGCCGGCTAATGCTCGTAATCATAAAGTACATTTAGAGATTAAATTAGAAGAAGATTGATAAGTGCAATTCTAAAACCTTTAGTAGCCGTGCCCAGCATTGTTTCTCTACATAAAGATGATACAGATGAAGGCCCAGAGATTTGCTGCAATAATACCACATGCTTCTGAAATTCTATAAACAATATTGCTGAGATAAGGATCCAGGAACAGAGCAGCGTGACTCAGGTCGTCTGAAGCTTACCTTGGAGCAAATGCTTGCATGTTTCCCGTGGAAGGTCAGACACAGAGACACTGCTGCAGTGATGAGAGGGAGAGGCTGGAGAAACGGACTGCTGCAGGCTAGAGAGGAGAGAGGGGAGAGGGAGACATACTTCCTGTTGGATGATGTATACACAATCAATTTAGACTCTGCCTACAAGAGGCTGATGCAGGCAAGTCTGCAAAGACCTCAGTGGAGCACGTGAGCCACAGCCTCTAAGGTTTTATGTGAATAATACATGATAGGACAAAAACAGTCATTTGACTCTGAGTCTGCAGCGTTCAGTTAACAACTCCTTGGACTGCTTGGATAAAATTGTTAATATGATAATCATCAAGCTAACCCTAACCCAAAGCAATACATATTTTCTAATATATATCAATATGGTGCAACATTTATTTTTCAAAGCACTTTCAATTAATAAAAGGTAGATATTTTTCATGATTATATATGATATAAATATCATGGAATGTAAATTTACTTTAAATTTCTGAGTTAAATGAGCTGAAGATATTTTTACAGCAATGAAACACACAGGAGTGTTTGGTTGTGTCAAAAAAGAATGGCTCCTTGTACTCCTGAGCAAACCTGGGGTATTAAGTGTGATGTAAGACTGTGCACACCTAAGAAGAAAAGGAAGCTGGTGAGGCACACAAACATCGTACATATTGGACACTCAAGGAAAGAAGGGAATAAGGTTGCACGGTCTGATGAGTCCATACTGATCCAGTTCCAAAGCAAAGCCCCTCCAGCGTAAGTGGGCGAGTTGTGGAGGAAGACCTCTATCCATCATTGCTGGTGCTCGCCAAACAAGCCTGAGGGTTTGTCATTATGATCTGTGTTTGCATCACTTGAAACGGGTCGAGGTCCAGCAATTGACCCAATAGTAAAGTGAACCCATTTCCTTAACGGTCATAAAAAACAATAGGTTTCTCTCCGCCCCAGATCTATGGGCATGTTTAAAAAAAAAAAAAACAATCCCAAGACTCATGGGGAATTGTGGAAGAATGGTTCAGGATCATTTTTAACAGGTGCATTTGCCACCATGGAGTCAAGACCATTAATTGAGTGAGAATTAATAGTTTGAACGCAGGGGACAAGACTTTTTACAGTGCAATGTCAACACAATTTCTTGGAGAACAATAGAATGAAAGTTCCTTTTGATGAAAAAGATAATTTAATTGAAGCCATAATGAATGCTGCTCTTTATTGTTTTTTTCTGTTTTGGTCATTCAAATGAATGCTAGATCACTCCATCTATAAATCACCTAAAAAAAAGCATGAATTGTGACCAAAGTGCTGCAGAAAAAAATGTAAACGTTAAGGAAGAATCAGCAAAAAAACACAAGATAAGATGGAGACAAAATTATGATATAGGAGTCCAAGAGCAAGATGGTTGATATGGATACAGGAGTTCTGACAAATAAAACGGGACAACCCCATTAACATAATCAAAAACAACAAAAAGAAACTTAAGATAAATGAACATTTTAATTGGAAGCAGGTGAAGGGATATTGAAAGTGAAGTAATGTAATGCTCTTCATTGTACCTGTTACAAAAAAAAAAGTCTGTAGCATTTTTTGCAAAAACATTTGAGGCCCGACTGATCCCAAACAGGAGCAGATCATAGTGATCGTGTCTGGAAGATAAAAAAGCATAGATCACTGTTCCAAGGTTTTTTGTTTATGGAATCCCTTGTTGAACATCAAGTGTGCTGGAAATTTTAATAAACTCTATTTGAAACATTGGAATTCCTAAGATATTCACCAGGGCTACAGAATTGTCTGAAGCAGCAAGTTCTTAAAATGTTCCACATGTTTTTAATGAAAAGAAAAGCAAGAGCTTTGTGTACAAAGTTTGATACATTCTGGGATTTCAGAGTTCACAAGAGTGAATATTGAATGCTTTCCTAATATCCACATATTCTCCCTTAATAAGTAATCCACTGGCAGAAAGTTCTATAATCTTAAACTTGTATGTTGGAGTCTGTGGGGATGACCTGTTGCTCACATTTGGGGATTTATTTGTCAATAAAAGTGCATATTTTCTAACCTTCTGCTATTTCTGAGTAAGCTTCTCCATCTGCTATACGAGTAACGTCATGAAATAAATGTCTTACCCAGACATCTAATTTTCTTTGTAGATACAGCCTAAAGATTAGAAAATATGCCTCACCAGTAAAATTTACTTAAGTGTTTTATCATTAGCCAGAATGAATGTGATGCTGGAACACAGATTTCATTATAAAAAGGGAAAGAATCCAGGTTTATTTGAGACAGGAGAAATGTTATACTGACAGTAAGGTTTCAGCAAAAAAATCACATTTACAGTATATGATGACATATTGGCCTCATCACGTTCCTTTCTGTGTGACAGACTCAACATATATTCATGTTTTGCTTGACATTTCACATTAGTAATCTTCACAGCATCTCAGGGGATTTCTTCTGGTATGAACAGATCATTCAGCTTTTTGTTCCACTAGTATACATGTTTACAAAGGTTAAGACACACACTTTGCTCCTTCCTCAGATCTCGACCATCTGCTTTTGTTTGACCCACGATTGCAGTTCCTGCTACAAATCACTTGTGCGCGACCTGAAATCTGCAATGATTCTTCAGTTTGACCCACATGCTGAACCTGAAGAGCTACTGATGTTAGCACTGACCTCGCATGACAACGTCATACTGACAAATAATTTTTTTTTTTTTTTGCCTACAATATAAGTACATTGATGTTTTTTAATTGTGAACATTTAATTTCAGATTGCATTTGTAAAGGAACTAAATGGCAGTTGAGCTCTGCGATATTTCTTCTCAATGTGGAAGAACAATTTGTCCCTGAGGTGCTTTTTACTATTTGAAAGTTGCAATAGTTTTTCTTTTGAGGTTAATAGATGAAAGACTAATTTATCAATAATCCACCAAAGTTAAATCATGTGCATGTGTGTATAAAGTTTTAGAATTCAGACAGAGAAACCAAACAGTTGTTTGTGGAGGATTCCAGCATTTGCAGCTGGCTATCTCATGATACTGCAGATACATTCTGCCTGGCTGGAATTGTCAGTAAAAAAAAAAAAAAAAAAAAATCCATCTCCTTTTTCTGCTAGCTTTATAGATTGGACGATCCACCAGTGTAAACTTCTGGGGATAACCGAGTCATTTGAACTGCACCCCCACGCCATCTTCAGTAACAAAAAACTAAGTCTTACAAAAAAACAAAAAACAAAAAAAATGTCATCAAGACAGACATGGCTTATGGCTCCAGATGCACTTATGAAAAGTTCATTATTGGCTTCTTATGTCTTATGGCTTCTTTAATTTTCCTGTTTGGTGCAGAACCTGGTTTGATGAAACAGTGAGATTGCTAAAGAGTGGAAATTCTCTGCAGAAAGACAGTCATTGTTGTTCATGGCTTAAGGCTTTTGAGGTTGTTATTAACAGGTAAACCTTTCAATGATTCGTTGACTCACTTATTTTGAGGTACAAAGACTCCAGCATAATGATTTCCATTTTCTGATTAGCTCTGCCTTTCAGAGAAGGATCACATACCTAAAAAACAAAACAAAAAAAAACAGCAAACAACATTGCCTCCCTACAGTATCTGTCCTGTTGTAGTGGCATTAGTTTGAGACAGTTCCCAATCCTTCTTCTCAAGCCTGAAGAAAGTTCTCATTGTGGTGGCGTGTTCTCTGCAAAGCATCAAATGAAAGAAGATGTCATGAGGAGACATAATTATAAATGCACACTTATTTATAGCACATTGAGCGATGTTAAACTTTTCTTACAATCGTCTTCTGATAAGGCATCATCCTCTAATGACTCCTCTTCCTCCTGCGGCTCAACTTCAACTGCTTTGTCCTGTTTTCCTTCTTCCTCCTGATTACCTTGTTCCTCCTCTCCCTCAGATTCCATCACATCTTCAGATTCATCATCGTCATCCTCCTCTTCAGCTGCTGACTCCTCTTCCACTTCTGCATCACCAGCTTCCTTGTTCTCCTCCTCTACAGTTTGTTCCTCCCCTTCAGTAGGGGCTGCATCAACGTCTTCCTCTTCTGGAATAGGTTCTTGGGCCTTGGAGGGCTCCTGCTCTATGGCAGCTGCTTCTTCATCTTCATCAGCTTCTGTGGACTCTTGAGACGATGCTGCTTCTTGCCCCACAGGAGCTGACTGTTCCGTTTCCACTGCTACCTCCGTAGCTGCTTCACCTGCCTCTTCTTCTACCGTTTCAGCCTCTTCGTTTTCGTTTGTTGGAGCCTCCTCTTCTTCTTCACTCACAGCATCGACCTCGTCCTCCCCTGTTGCAGGAGCTGGATCTTCTGCTTCTCCCTCTCCAGTTGCTACGGTAGTGTCTTCCTCCCTTAGTTCCAGAGGCTCTGCGGGAGGTTGGGTCTCCTCCTCCAGCTAATACAAGAAAGGCAGAAATAGGTCAGAGTAAATTGGATTTTCAGCAGCATAACCTGTAATCATTTGGACATCAGGTACAACAATCAATTAAATGCAAGTTAAATGATAATGCAAAACTGGGTCAATGCTATATGAATTTACACCATAGTTGCAGTTCTGTGAGAAGCAATTTGCTCTCACCTTCTAGTTAATGACATGCAAATCTCATTAAGGCTCCCCATGGGGCACACAGTGCACAGAAATAGTAAAGGGACCATGTGCGCTGACAGCATGTGCACGACTCGGGCTTGTTCTACTATCATAGCTGACATTTGACGACACACACCTGCTTCTAAAACTGCCAATTTGGGATAAATATTCTTCAAAAGTCCTTCCTACAGGCTCGGGCAGGTTGCATGTAAAAGTCGCAAGCTGTCGTGGACATGCGTCAACGCCCAAGGAGGCCATGATTAGTGAACAAAGATTAACTTTAGGAATGCACTGGAGCAGGGTGAATACTGAACAGGCTCATCAGGTCACACGCGGTTGCCTTGTGTGCTGGTTACCCAAGTAACCTGCTTCTGTATGTTCTCCAGCTGAGCACTGAGTTCAGAGTGTAGACTCTGGACTGCTGAGGCGTGATCCTGAAGGCTCTTGCGTACCGTGTTTAGCTCCTCCCCTACACTGGCCTGCTGGAGCTGCCGGGACCGTTCATTCTTAATCAACTCCCTGAAAGACAGAACACTTACTGAGTTTTGTTTCCCTTTCTTTAGATTTTTGTCAGATAACAAATCATTAGCAAGATGATCCTCATCTTCCAGATAAAAATACACAATTGGTCTGTTGTGTTGCCTTTAAAAAATAAATTTTCTGATGTTTAAATGAGCTCCAAAGAGAGTCCACTTTATAGATAAAAGACATTGAGAGCAAACCCATCTGCTTCAGAACTCATTAACACAAAGGATATATTTACACAGACCAGTGCAATCAGTTAGTCAGTGAGGCTGAACAACACTGGCTTAGAACAACAAAGTTAAGCAGACAGTGGCAGCCAACAGGGCTTTGACTGAGTCAACATAAAGTTATGGTTCAGAGGAGGGGAGCTATTTTGTCAACGGCTCCAAAGCGGAGCCTTATTTTCCCATCAGCTACCTGACTGTAGCCATCTCCAGTATGCTGGCCTCCAGCTGGGTCTGGTATTCGTGCAGCTTATCCTTCAGTCCGAGCACCTCGGTGGCCTGACCATCTAGTGTGGCGCCCAGGTTGGCAATCTGATCGATTTCCCCCTCCAGCATGGAGTCCGTCTCTCCCAGGCTCCCGGTCAGAGCCTCAACCTTCTGGGACAGCTCGCCGTTATGCGTGGCCAAATCCTCCACCTGAGTCCTGACCACCTCGAACTCCTCGCTCTTCTCCTTCAGCATGCTCTGCAGCCGGCCGAGCTGCTCCACGGACACCGTGGCCTGCTGCACCTCGGCCAGGCGGGCTTTCATCTCGGTGTGGAGGGACAGAACCTGAGTGGGGAGGTCAGATGTCTTGAGCTGCTCAGCTGCGGCCAAGGCGATCCCCACTTGCTTCTGTGTCAGAGTGTAAGACTCCTCCAGGGCAGCCAGACGGGTCTCTATGCTCTCTGGCACGTGCTCCTGCAAAGGGACACAGGAGAGTGGTGTGAAGTCAAACTGAACAGTTGGCGTTCTCAATATTCAGTTCATCTGTATCTTATTACCACAAAACCAATTGAGAGCGTACATTGAATAAATAGAGCAGTTTAGATATCTGGGGCTAAACACCATTCACTCATTGAAAACCAGATCAATTTATGCTAAACTGGACTGTGCTGTAATTCTGCACGTTTCATTACAACATACCCGGGCGTGCATAGATCACTGCTCCATCCCCAGACTCAATTTCATGAGTCACCAACAGCTTGGTGATTAGTCAGGAAATAATTGCTCAACAAGACTGAGCTAGCAGAAAAGCTCTTGTGCAAAACTTTGACCACAATGACTATTCTGAGATGAAAGGAATGGCAGTTGATTACGTTAGGTTCACTGTTCAAAAACAAACTTATCTCGCGAGATTCCTCCGAAACTTTAAAATGGAATGCTATTGATTTCTCAAGCCTGGTAGAAGTCCAGTGGAATACAGCTGAGGTCAGTCATGACAGCAGCCTCTGTTCATTCACATTGATGGACTGTAACTTCTGTTTAAGGTATTTAAGCTGTTTAAGAACCATCAGCTTCTGTTCTCCAATCTTCAGAAGGCCTGCACACAGCCTCTGAACTGGTGTTTGGTGTCAGAAACCAGACTATATATAGCCTTGGCACGTCACTGTCTTATTTATGATTATTTTTAGCAGCAGCTCCTGCACACCACATAGATTGTGTGTCTTACTGGGTTTAAATTCTTTTTTTTTTTTTTAAACAACTAAAAAATAAAAACGTATCCCTTGTGGTGGGGAACCTTGCCAATTAAAAGATTTAAAGAGTCAAAGCTCAAGTAAGTCCTCCTGTAGGATTAAGACAAAACCTCTTTACAAACGTGAGCAGCTGTGCGCACACGTTAGAAATAGCAGCGTTTGGTGTTCGCTGCAGGGAAGTGCCTGGAACCTCGAAACTCGAGAGAGGCCTGCAGCTATTGAACTTCCTAACTACTATTTGCATGGGTTATTGGATAAGTAATGGATTGGCGGAGTTATAGTGTACAGCTCATTCATTTAACAGGCTACCAGGCCAGTCTGCTCCTCCTCCAGCCTCCGCAGAGCTCCTGCTCTCACGGGGAACGCCGCCCGATAAAGTCCTTACCTTACTTTTAGACAGACGCATTTCTTCATGGTAGGTCTGCAGTCTACCTATCTTCACCTGGACGCCCATCAGGTTGTCCGTCAGGTAGGATAAAGTTTGGTGCTGCTGGAAACAGAACCACGCGCACGCGGCGCCGCCTAATAAAATGATCAAGTTTAAAAGCAGCAGCAGGGAGTAGTTATTATTATTCCCCCCTGCGCGCACTTCTGTCTCCATAACTTCGTTTTTGAAAAAGTTGTCATCCTGTTTGTGGTTGCTTTTGCCTTTCCGATGCTTGGCCGTCATTTTGTTCCGAGCGAGGACACAGTGTTCCAGTTGGGCAGAGAGGTGATATCCGAAGAGCCTGCGGGTTTAGAGAGACTGCGCGGAGGCAAGAGAGAGCTCATTAACTTCAGATGGCTCCTTTAGGTGCCGCTGCGCGCTGGCCTGGATTAAAGCACCTCCGGGAGCAACGGCAAGAGCCTGCGAGGCTGCGGCTTGCCGTCGATGAAGAGAAAAGGAGGCGTGTATCGTAGGAACTGTGTTTTGCTCCCTTCCCTAGGAGCTGAGGGAGTGGGGGGGGGGGTCAGGGAGTGGCTGACGCCCCCTCCCCCTGCCATGCGCGCTGATGGCCCTGCGTGTCCGGCCGGGGCCGGAGCTTTACGCGCCGCGACCGGTCACTCCAGCCCAAAGGTGCACCGAGGCACTCCAGAGCTCACTGACCAGACCTGACGAAATGAATTCAACTAAATGAAATCAATTGTATCTTTTAAGTGTCTGATCTGTCTCATTGGGGGGGGACATGTTTCATTCAAAGGTCAATAAATCAAGTTCTTTTAATAATTATTATTACTATGATTTTTATTATTTAGTTTTTTTGCTTCAACGATGTCTTTGTTTATTATATCACACTCTTTTTCCACCCAGTTTTTCTCAACAATAAACATATATTTTTTATGGTGTGGGGAGTAATAGTTCCCGTGCCTTGAGCAACAATAGAAAATAACATAGTTTGCTGTCTTCTTCAAACATTTTTCCAGGAAAACTTTGGAAAAGTTTGACTGACAAGAAATTCTAATATTAATTGAACAATACATTAGGTTTTAAACCATTTAAACATATACATTTCTTCCTGTAGTTTATTTAAATATTTGGTGGTATTCCTTTTTTTTTTTACATTTGCTACTTTACTTTCAACCACTTGCATACTTTTTACTCCACAGCATTTATGTGCCAGAATTATGTGAAAAAGCAGCAGTGCTTTGCAACATCACATAACAATGGAAGTGTATATATTAACATTACAATTTTCCAGATATTAAGATCTGGAAATCTTTAGATCTGTTTGGCTTAGTTGTCTTTAGGTTTTCATCAAGCACCATGTACCAAGTCCCAGTTTTGCCTGTACTGTCATGAACCACTTACTGCCATATGTCAGCCATGAACCTTTCTGCATGATAAAGTATTATACGGTTAAATGTGATGCCATCTGTCCAACATTTAATGCTTGGTCGAAACTGGTCATGCAACAGGACAATGATCCCAAACACAGCAAATCTAAACAAATTCCTAAACAGGAATGCAGCATTTTAATAGTGAAACGTCCAGTTAATTTCCATACAAGAATCCACTCAATGAACAATAGCCCCCCCCATCTGCATTGATCATCAGGTCACGGAGAGCTAATCTTTAAACATAGACGTCTCCCGTTTCTTCATTCTGTACATGGGAGGAGAGAAAGCCTTTTTAATCAATGCTCAATCATTTTTCTGCTTTTAAACATAAGCCACAGTTCCCTCTCACCTCTCACTCTGAGCACAGTGGAGCATTCAGCTCGTCCTAAACTGTTTTCTGCAACGACAGTGTACTCTCCGCTGTCTTTGGGACCCACACAGAGGATTCGCATGGAGCACACGCCGACGGTATTGTAGATGTAGTAGTTGGCATCGGTGTTTATACTGATGTGATTTCGATACCATGTGATTCGGGGTGTGGGGTTTCCCTTCACTGCGCAGCTCATGTGGCATTCATACCCCTTGGGGGCAGTGTGAAGCTTCAAAGGTACCATGAAGGATGGAGCACATTGTAAATCACAGTGTTTGCTTGTTGGTTCACGTGAAACAAGTTTTTCTGTAAAAGAGGGCATAAAATATTAGTTTAGCATTTATTATGGACGATTGACTAATTTGGGATATTGTCAAATATTCACACACCTTTCTTCTTCTCTATTCCCCATGTTGGTGACAACGAGGGTTCGGATATGCCAATGTCATTTTTGGCATACACACGGAAATGGTATTCCCTCCCATGCATTAAGTTGCAAATGGTGAACCTGTTATTGAAAAGCCTGTCAGCCACCATGGTCCATGTGTGCTTAGTAGAGTCCAGTTTGGACACGGTGTAGTGGAGACGATCATCACGCTTTTCATCTGGAGAAGGTTCCCAGATCACGGTTACTGTGCCAGGAACGTTTTCTTCCAATGCCACTGCTCCGGGAGGCTTTGGATCATCTGTACATTTACAATAGAGTTTTACCATTCTGCCCTGAACAGTACATTTTTACTTGCATAGCAAAATAAAGTCTAATTTTTCATTTTTACCTGTAACCCTAACATCTGTATTGAATGTTTCCTGTCCTGCAACATTTTTCACTAAAACGGAGTAGATGCCTGAATCGGAGTGCTCGGAGCATGGTATCAACAGCTGGGTTGATCCATCAGAGTTGCTGATGGTAACACGCTTGAAAACTGGCACATTGTCCTTTAACCACATTATTTCTGGCTGTGGAGAAGCCTTCATAACATAATACACAGAGTAAGCACAAATTAGCATTATTCAGAATCAAAACCGATAATCTGAATGAATCCACAGCCTGCCTGTGAATGTAGTCAGCACCAATCTTACCTCAAAGTTCACGGTGATCCTGACAGAGTTTCCAGCCCTCACCACCATGAAACTCTTCATCTTGTTTTTTGTAAACTTTGGCCTGACTGTATGAATGAAAAAAGTATGCATTGCTGTACATCAAATTCAAGACTGAAATAGTGAAATTGTATAAAAGGGTCCAAGGTTGTAACTATCTAGAAAACATATAATAGATTCAACAAGCTCTTGACATACCAGCTGAAGGCATTGCGACGACATATTTTGGCAGCTCCTCGGGGGGACTCTCTCCTCCATCATTTGTAGCAATCACTCTCACCCAGTACATGTCCATGGACTTAAGGCCTCTGACGTTGAAGGAGGTCGTGACAATGGAGGTGCTGTTACAGCGGTACCATTCAATGCAATCTGTCTGCCTAATCTCAACAAAATATCCTTTAGCCTCATCTTGGAAACCAGGTTTCTCCTCGGGTTTAATCCAAGTCAGGATTATGTTGGTGTAAGACGTTTCTGTCACTTTCAGGCCTGTGACTTTACCAGGAGGCTCTGGAGTAATACAATAATCAGTTAGACAAACAGGGATTTTACCAGTGTACCTTGATTAAGGTGATAGTTTTAAAAGTGATAAATCTTTTTTCATTTTATTTATTCATTTTCAAATAAATAAAAGGGATACATTTGGGATAAATGTTCTCTGTCTTTGAGATGGTTGTTATCCTACCTAAACAACAAAAAAAGGACTTGAAATTCTTACTCTTCGGGTCCCGTGCGAATTCAAACTCTGAGGCGTTGCTAAATTCCCCAGTTCCCGAGAGGTTTATGGCAGAAACTCTGAATTCATATTCTATGCCTTCCACAACATCCCTCACTGAATATGTTCTCTCTGTAAAAAGGTTGTTTTGGAGAGACATAAACAGGTAAAAACAAACATATTAAAGTCGACAGACATTATAATGTTAGCTGCAAAATACTTGGATATACCTTTAATTGGATCAACGGTATTGACAACAGTCCAGAGGTTACTTCCCCTCTTCCTCTTCTCCAGGACATAGCCCAGGATTCGTGAACCCCCAGTGTTACTGGGCGGAGCCCAGGAAAGGGTTATGCAGTCACTAAAAGCGCTGACCACCTTCGGCGGCAACGGAGGACCAGGTAATGCTGACATAGAAAAGAAGAAAAATAAAGCTGTTTTCTTTCCCGAGGAACTCCTCTTCACTTCAGAAATTCAGGTAAATAGTGGTGTTGGAGTCGTATCATCAGAAAGCAATATCTATGACATATTTATTTTATTTGATATTTTTAAAGTTTTGTATGAACTTTTCCAAATATATATATATTGGCGCTCATGAATGCATATTGGCAAGGACAGAGAAACTTCATTTTCTGTTGTGAAAGCCACTGTTTGTTTGTTTTTTTCGTTTGGCTCACTACCAGTTAGCTAATGAACGTGAGTGGAAACACCTGCGCGTGGACACGCCTTGTTAATGATCCAGTTCAACTCCATCATTTAGCTCTTTGCGGAAGTTTGGATAAAGATATATCTACATATTTGCGCTTTTCCCCTCCGTAACTTTCAATCCACCAGCCAAAGTCTTAATGGACAATTGGCATTCCTCCCAGGGTTTGGGGACGTTTGCTGTGGAAAGACGCCAACGTTTGTTGGCACTGCTCTTGGAAATGACATAAATTACGAAAATATACTTTCAATAGAGGTAACGAGAATCTGTTAACATAAAAAAGTATGCCGTGTTAGGGCTGTACTGTTTCATAATCTTGAAAGGTGGTCGTTTAAGTAAACAAAAACGCGGAAATTGCGTCGACATTTATTTATTTATTTATTCAATCAATCAATCAATCATTCAACCATTCATTGCTGTAGTTCTGTGACAAATTATTGATCTGTTCACGCTTTATTTAAGGAGAAGCTCCAGTCTGGTTTACTGTTATGCAGTCAATGCTTTTATGGCTCAGTGGTGTTAAATCTTTGTCGTAATTTGCAGCTTCTAATATTAAAATGTCACCAATCTATGCACTAGTTATTTATAAACCATCCATCCATCCATCCATCCATCCATTATCCACCGCTTATCCGGGGTCGGGTCGCGGGGGCAGCAGCCGGAGCAGGGAAACCCAGACTTCCCTCTCCCCGGCCACTTCAGCCAGCTCCTCCGGGGGGATCCCGAGGCGTTCCCAGGCCAGCCGGGACACATAGTCCCTCCAGCGGGTCCTGGGTCTTCCTCTGGGCCTTCTTCCGGTGGGACGAGCCCGGAACACCTCCCCAGGGAGGCGACCAGGAGGCATCCTAAACAGATGCCCGAGCCACCTCAACTGGCTCCTCTCCACGTGGAGGAGCAGCGGCTCTACTCCGAGCCCCTCCCGGATGGCCGAGCTTCTCACCCTATCTCTAAGGGAGAGCCCAGCCACCCTGCGGAGGAAACTCATTTCGGCCGCTTGTATCCGCGATCTCGTTCTTTCAGTCACTACCCAAAGTTCGTGACCATAGACAAGGGTGGGAACGTAGATCGACCGATAAATTGAGAGCTTCGCTTTTAGGCTCAGCTCTCTCTTCATCACGACAGACCGGTACAGCGCCCGCATTACTGCAGACGCCGCACCGATCCGCCTATCGATCTCACGCTCCCTACCCCCATTCGCGAACAAGACCCCGAGATACTTGAACTCCTCCACTTGGGGGAGGACGTCCGCTCCGACCCGGAGAAGGCACTCTACCCTTTTCCGGTGAGAGACCATGGTCTCGGACTTGGAGGCACTGATCCTCATCCCAGCCGCTTCGCACTCGGTTGCGAACCGCTCCAGTGAGAGCTGTAGGTCCCGACTTGATGGAGCCAACAGGACCACATCATCTGCAAAAAGCAGAGATGCGATCCTAAGGCCACCAAGACTGACACCCTCAACACCTCGGCTGCACCTAGAAATCCTGTCCATAAAAGTTATGAACAGGACCGGAGACATAGGGCAACCTTGGCGGAGTCCAACTCCCACCGGAAACGGATCCGACTTACTACCGGCAATGCGAACCAGACTCTGACTCCGGTCGTACAGGGGCCGAACAGCCCGTAACAAAGGGCCAGGTACCCCATACTCCCGGAGCACCCCCCACAGGATACCTCGAGGGACACGGTCGAACGCCTTCTCCAAGTCCACAAAACACATGTGGACTGGTTGGGCGAACTCCCATGCACCCTCCAGGACCCCGCTGAGGGTATAGAGCTGGTCCAGCGTTCCACGGCCAGGACGAAAACCACACTGTTCCTCCTCGATCCGAGACTCGACTATCCGACGGACCCTCCTCTCCAGAACCGCTGAATAGACTTTCCCAGGGAGGCTTAAGAGTGTGATCCCCCTGTAGTTGGAACACACCCTTCGGTCCCCCTTTTTAAATAGGGGGACCACCACCCCAGTCTGCCAATCCAGCGGGACTGCCCCTGATGTCCACGCGATGTTGCAGAGTCGCGTTAGCCAACACAGCCCCACAACATCCAAAGCCTTAAGGAACTCCGGGCGGATCTCATCCACCCCCGGAGCCCTGCCACCGCGGAGCTTTTTGACTACCTCGGTGACTTCAGCCCCGGAGATTAGAGATCCTAACTCCGGATCCCCAGGCTCTGCCCCTCCAAAGGAGGACACGCCAGTGGGATTGAGGAGGTCCTCGAAGTACTCCGCCCACCGACCCACAACGTCACGAGTTGAGGTCAACAGCACCCCATCCCCACTGTAAACAGTGTTGGTGGGGCACTGCTTCCCCCCCCTGAGACGCCGGATGGTGGACCAGAATCGCCTCGAGGCCATACGGAAGTCTTTTTCCATGGCCTCCCCAAACTCCTCCCACGCCCGAGTTTTTGCCTCGGCGACCACCCGAGCCGCATGTCGCTTGGACTGCCGGTACCCATCGGCTGCCTCCGGAGTCCCACAGGCCAAAAAGGCCCGATAGGACTCCTTCTTCAGCCTGACGGCATCCCTCACCGCCGGTGTCCACCAGCGGGTTCGAGGGTTGCCGCCACGACAGGCACCGACAGCCCTGCGACCGCAGCTCCGGGAGGCCGCGTCATCGATGGAGGCACGGAACACGGCCCACTCGGACTCAATGTCCCCCGCCTCCCTCGGAACGTGCTTGAAGCTCTCCCGGAGGTGGGAGTTAAAGCTCCGCCTAACAGGGGACTCCGCCAGGCGCTCCCAGCAGACCCTCACAACACGTTTGGGCCTCCCGGGTCTCACCGGCATCCTCCCCCACCATCGGAGCCAACTCACCACCAGGTAGTGGTCAGTGGAAAGCTCCGCCCCCCTCTTGACCCGAGTGTCCAGAACATGCGGCCGCAGATCAGCTGAAACGACAACGAAGTCGATCATTGAACTGCGGCCTAGAGTGTCCTGGTGCCAGGTGCACATATGGACACTCTTATGCCTGAACATGGTGTTCGTTATGGACAATCCGTGCCGAGCACAGAAGTCCAAAAACAGAACACCGCTCGGGTTCAAGCTGGGGGGGCCATTCCTCCCAACCACGCCCCTCCAGGTCTCACTGTCGTTGCCCACGTGAGCGTTGAAGTCCCCCAGCAAAACGAGGGAGTCCCCAGGGGGGGCACCCTCCAGTACCCCCTCTAAGGACTCCAAAAAGGGTGGGTACTCTGTGCTGCCGCTAGGCGCATAGGCACAAACGACAGTCAGGACCCGTCCCCCCACCCGAAGGCGAAGGGATGCTACCCTCTCGCTCACCGGGGTAAACCCCAACGTACAGGCACCGAGATGGGGGGCAATGAGTATGCCCACTCCTGCTCGGCGCCTCTCACCGGGGGCAACTCCAGAGTAGCAGAGCGTCCAACCCCTCTCGAGAAGGCTGGTTCCAGAGCCAGAGCTGTGTGTCGAGGCGAGACCGACTATGTCCAGCCGGAATCTCTCCGCCTCGCACACCAGCTCAGGCTCCTTCCCCGCCAGAGAGGTGACGTTCCACGTCCCTAGAGCCAGCTTCTGCAGCCGGGGATCAGTCCGCCAAGGTCCCCGACTCCGGCTGCCGCCCAGGGCACAACGCACCCGACCCCTATGGCCCGTCCCATGGGTGGTGGGCCCATGGGACGGGGGACCCATGTTGCCTTTTCGGGCTGTGCCCGGCCGGGCCCCATGGGTGAAGGCCCGGCCACCAGGCGCTCGCCATCGTGCCCCGCCCCTGGGCCTGGCTCCAGGGGGGGGCCCCGGTGACCCGCGCCCGGGCGAGGGAACGTTGGATCCAATTTTGTTAGACATCATAGGGGTCTTCTTGGCTGCGCTTCATCTGATCCCTCACCTAGGACCTGTTTGCCTTGGGTGACCCTACCAGGGGCTTGAAACCCCGGACAACATAGCTCCTAGGATCACTGGGACACTCAAACCCCTCCACCACGATAAGGTGGCAGCCAGGGAGGGGTATTTTTTTTATAAACCTTATAATGTTATTTCATAATTAAAACTCCTCTGTTTTCTTTTTAGAAACAATGAGTTTAATTATGCCAATTACATGTAAACCTCCATATAGAGTGGAAACAATTTAATCAGACTTGTGAGAGTTATTTCTGGTTTATTTGTTGCTATAGGTGTCTGCTCAAATCAACAGAAATAATTGGACCAAGATCATGATGTCCCAGAAAAGGAAAACTGGAGTCCTGCACTCTGAACACACATGCTCATTGATGAGAGCCAATTATTTTCCAGCAGAACTTCAAACCGTAAGTCTACAAATCTCTGTTTGCATTATGCTGGTTTGTGAGGATTAACACCTCATGAAAAATCGTAAGGTAAGTGTAGTTGTATGATGTTGAAAGTTTAGAACTTTTTAATGTAAGCATGTTTACCCTGTTATTTGAACAAAAGTGGGGTTATTATTTTTTGGCTGGATGAAAAGGTGGATCAATTTGGACAAACTCATCCCTGCAACTGTAGTGCTTACGTGTTCGCTCACCAAATTTGCCAGCTTGCATTTCATCAGTCTCCATCACGTCACTTGTGCCCTCAGATGTCACAGCTTGGATGCGGTAGCAATATTTCCGTCCACGTTCTACATCCGTGTCGCGGTAACTGGGCGCACCTGGTGTTTCCCCAATTTTTTTCCATGTGTTTCGTCCCACTTGCTGACGCTCCAGTATGTATTGACTCACCGGTGAGCCACCATCATCCTTTGGGGCCCGCCACTTAAATTCAATACTGTTAGCTGAGCTCTCAGTTACTTCTGCAGGACCAAGAGGGGAAGATGGTTTGTCTGAAACATAAATAAATGCTCTATAAGGATATTTGGACAGCTTACAAAACATGATATTGACAACATGTCAAAACATATATTTACATGGATGTTATGCGTAAAGTTTAAACTTAAACTAAGCTCTAATTCCGTCTCAATCACCTACATTGATTTGAGAGTTGCATGTAAAAAAACATGTGCTCAAATCTTTACATGCACAGATGGTGAGTTGAAATTAGGAGCACTGATGGAGCCTCTCCTGATATATGATATTGAAAAAAATAAAAAAAGATATGGAAATGGAGCAATATGGACATGACATTGGGCAACTGTGAGAGTTCTAAAATATTATATGGTGCTCAGTTTTAATTATACAGTTTCACTAAAATCAACTTTTTATAAGCACATCTTGTAAGCATCAATTTAATTGAAAAAGGATGATTAATATCTTTGGCACAGCACATATTTGACATGTTGATCAGCGGTGAGCTCTGTGTTACACATGCTAGTCTTTTCAGTTAAAGAATGTCGCTACATTGTAAGTTTATGACTGAAAGGAAAAAACAAAACAGTCACTTTGAAGTTTTCTGTGTTTGCAATTCACTCACCAAGTACAATAAGGTGTGAGACTGCCTCAGCGAAGCCGTGTTCATTCTTGAGCTTGATTCTAATCTCTCCAGTATCTTTCCTCTGGCACCTGCTCAGAAGCAGGCGGCTGTGACCTGCAGATTTCTCTATTTTTGTATTGCTTTCATCTTGGAGCTCTTCACCTTCTCTGTGCCACTGAATCTTTATGGGTGGACGTCCAACAAATTGCAGTTTGAAAACGGCACTCTGTCCCACTTTAACTGTCATAGGTTCAGTAAAGACATGCAGATGTTCATGGTCAAATCTGGGGGGATCTAAAAATGAAATGTTCCAGTTAGTAATACTTTGATTCTACCATTCTGCAATTTGACACAGTGCCAATAATTTTTCAAACATTGTTTGCTTTCTTACAAAATCTTATACCTTTGACGTTGATCATTGCTTCTGTTTTGCGGCCATCTGCCTCAAATCGGTATTTCCCGGAGTGGAGTTCATCGCACTTCCTAATTACTAATTTGTGGATTGGTCCATCTTTGATAATGTTAAAATTGTCATCTGGGGATATCTAACAAGGCATGGACCAAATGCATGAGAATTAACTTAAGAAGCCATATGAAAGAGAGGAGAAATATTCACAGTGGAAATGTTACAAAGCTCGCAGGACTTCTTGGTTCAGCTGTGTTTTGCATGAAGCCTGATGTATTGTTTTTAGAGAGCAGAGTGATTAATTTTAGCATTCCAAAGATGATATAGTAATGGCATTAGTGCATGTGGGGATAGTTTGTTTGGTTGAATATTTTGTCTCGAGTATTACTTAATGAATTCTTTAATTGAAATTGTGGTTGTGCAGTAAAATGTTCTCCCCCCTTCCTCCAACTATGAACAGTAAGATCTCGAAATGTAACATCAGTCACACTGCACAATTAAATGAAGTCTGTTTGATTTGATGCATTGCATACAAAGAGCCGAAATAGTTTTTCCTATGTTATTAACCCAATTCAAAGTCTAAGAACAAAAGTTTTCTGAATAACTGAGTAATCCACTCCATGTTCCATCCCCAGACTAGTCTGCACAGTTATGCTCAATCCTGGTTGTTCACATACAAAAATTGTAGAGTCTGATGGAAATTGTCACACTTCCAGTTTGCAAACAAGGTTTGGCCAGTGAGTCTTGTGATGTTCTTGAACGGTAAGAAAAAGGTTTAGTTTGACCTACACGACTTACCTTTTTACCATCTCTGAACCAGACCCCTGGACAGTCCTCACAACTGAGCTTACATGTTAACTCGGCGGTCTCATTGACGATGGCGCCAACATCTGACAAACCCCAGATGAACTGAACCCCTGAATCAGAGAAAAGCCAGTGATATTTGTAAAAAATTCTGAATTCATACCCCCAGGAAAAAAAATCTGACTGTGATCTCTTATTTAAACTTTTTAGAGCAAAAATTTAAATGGTGGCTTATTAACACAATATTCATTCTAATATGTATCTAAGAATGGGCATTTAATGCACATTCACACTCATTGATTTACAGTCAATTTGTTAATAAAACTTTTCACAAACAAATGTTGATGCATTTCAGTCTTTGACTCATTTAATTGTAATACTGTAGCTAGTTGATGACTTGCCACTCAGTGAGTCCTCTGTCAATGGGCTTTGCCTTTTATGTCTCGTATTGGTAGAATCACTGACATCCTCAGTCTGATCATACTCGCAGTGGTCTCCAGGAATCACACTTCCATCTTCTAAAATCAAATATGCAGCCTTTCACTCACATTGTGATTTTCATTTGATTTTCACAGGTAAAAAACAATAACTGTTTGTGAGGCTTTTTAAATTCAGACACTAATTACACATGAAAACATGCCATTTTTGTAAAAAGTGAACGCATTACTATAGTCAGGCATACTAACAAAATTATGAATCTATACTTAAACTCCCATATTAGATTATGGAACAAGTTGTTGATCAACGTGAACGGCCTCAGCCAGTTACCTAGCAATTAATCCATGTAACATTTGTAACCCCCTATTTGTTGTCTCTCACCGTCTTTTGACTTTAAGCATTGCTTTGAATTTCCTCTATGCTTTCTTTTGCCTGATGGCTCATCCTCTTCATTGTCCCCTGCTTGTTCATTTAGACCTGTGAACATATGAAAGGCTTTATACTGGGTCTTAGTAAGATCTGAACACTGTGGGATTGTTTTTTTGTTGTATTGTTTGATAACATCTCTATAGTAATTTTTCATAATCTAAGATAAAGCATATATGAGCTCACGCTGTCAGTGGGTATATTAAAGAAAAATATAGTTTTCTTTCCAGATCATGTTCTATTAAATGCATCAATTCTGACCTGAGTCTTGTTTTAATCTGTATGTCCCCCTGCTGTTATGTGAATATTTATTTATATTAGTTCCACACAACCACATTTCACAGTCCTAAACAAAATGGTCTTTCTCGGTGATAAAACTCAGTATTCCAGTGGAATACACTGGAATACAGTCGATGTGATTAGGACATTGAATCAATTTGTAACCTTCTAAATGGAAACTGATTTGATTAAGAATAAGGTTGTGCTGCTTAGTCTAATTCATACATTTGAATATTAAATGTTTACAGACGATTGCAAAGCTTTGGCTTACATATACCAATATCCAATTTAACAACATACACAAAAAAAACTATTTTGGCTAAAATAAAAAATAATTTGATTATAAAGACTATTTATACTCTCTATAATATGCAATGCAACACATTTTCTAAATGATCTCATCTATGAAGTTATCTTGTTTCTTTCTTACCAGCCACAGATTCTTGGAACACCTCTGTTTTGTTCTCATTTGTCACCATTGTTTCCAACATTTCATTTCCACTCGATCCATAATTTTTATGTTGACTCATGTTTGAAATGTGGTTCTGGTCTACATCTACATGTTTATCACCAGATTCTGGACAGACAAAAAATGATTTACCTTTTTTTTATGCAGTTGAGTCTAATTTTTAAACATGAACAAACATGGTATATTATTAAGTAAGCAGTCAGAATATTTCTTTCTTACCAGAGTCATGATCATTCCATTGGACCTTCTTTTTTTCTTTTTCACTCCTGACTGACTCTTTGACCTTTTTATTCCCACTGGATTCATCCACTTCAAGTTGGCACATGATTAAGTTTTGACGGTTCACATTGACAGATTCATCTCCACACTCTGGGCAGACACAGAACATTAGCAAAATGGTAACTTTTCTATTGCATAATTTTAGATGTTAAATTCACAGAAACTTTTTAGAAGGTGGCTTCTCAAAGTCA
>CAJRST010041110.1:14256242-14266243 GCA_907169785.1 Menidia menidia | reverse complement strand
AAATTGACATAACATTTAGATGAAATAATGCATTGTCAAAAACTGTCAAACGTCAAGTTTGACATATGCATTCACAGAATTAGCATCGACTACTTAAGCAGTGAGCGCTTGGCTGAGAATAATACACAGTAAAAAAAAAAAACTAACAGGAGTTATTCCTGAAGCTTTGTATATTTCATTAAATTGATCATTTAAATACATATGCCTTAAAGTACTTAAATTCCTTTAAAGAAGATACTGTGTCTTAATAGAAAGCTTAGAGTTAACATACCTTGAGCAAATTTTGTTTTCTCTCTTTCTTTCTCTCTTCAAGCTTCTTGAGAACCAACTGTAAGTCTGCAACACCATACTGAGAACAGATGCTCTCATAGTCTCTTCTGTCAGCATTCAGCATCGCATCCCAGAATCTTACATCATTTTCTCCATCTGCCTTTTCAGCTTTACTAAGACATTGAATTAAACAATGTTTTTCAGTCACTTATACGACACAAAATGGTACCGAGGAATGTGTGGTGGAGTTACTTGATAGAGAAAATATTTCTTACCTTTTCTTTAGCAATTTTCTGAAATCTGTAGGATTTGTTGAAGCTTAAAAGAGAGATTTTTGATCAATCTTAAGTTGTATGTAATGACAGAAATGTAATTTAAATCAACGCAGTAGATAATTGATGCCAAAAGATTTCCAAAAATATTTAAAGCGTCCTAAGTTACCGTACTGGTGTTTGCCACTTTAACAAAGCATCCCCAGTTTATATAAATGCAAGAAACCGATTTTTCTTTGTGAATATGTAGGTATTTGAGTCAAGAAATGTATCACATAAGTCCTACCATCAATCACATTTAATGTGGTTGTGCAGACAGCTTTCCCATATTCATTCACAGCATAGCACTTGTATGTATCAGTCTCTTCATGGGTCACTTTGTGAATCTTAAAAACAATAAACAAAATGTACATGAGTATGTTTCTATTGGGTTTAAACTTTGCTTCTAGATATTTAATGGGGCATTTAAAATTGAGATATTTACCTCCAATATGTATTCCCCGGTTGAGTCTTCATATTTTCTTTGAAATTTTTCCTTATCTGAAAGAGTTCCTTTAGTTCTTCGCCATGATACATCTGGTTTTGGATCTCCTGTCACAACAGCTTTGAAGATGGCTGTTTTTCCTAAAAGGCATATTAAAGACTTTTGAATATTTTCTGTGTACCTTTGTTGAATTGAAATGGATGTTGAATTTTAAATGGCCCTTTAATGACACTTAAAGAAATACTGGTAATTTCTGAAACAATGCAGTTTCATAGATGCATATCATCAGTACTCATTTGGTTTACGGCACCCACCTTCGTTGATGGTAACAGGGACTGGTATGCATTGGAAATCAGGGGTGATTTTACCCTCTGGCAAGTTCACTACATACTGTGTGATCATCACCCCAGGGGTCTTGGATCTTTTCTTTACAGCAGCTAAATAAAGACATGGAAGAGTAGTAACTTCAGTTAACAACAACTTGATATGCGAAAATCAATCTAGCTCCACAGGATTTGCACCGTTATAGGTGTACAGATCAGAGCTCTCCTTTCTCGACACAGTTTCTCATTTCGAACCAGCAGATGTCAGGAATGTCAAATATATTTCCAGTGATGCTTTATGTATACAGTGACTATACAGTCTATTTTGAAAACGTGTGTCCTGTCAAAATGCCTCAAACAGAAGATACTCTTTTTGACTAAAGACGTGCATACAGTCATACTCTCTTGGAAGACAGACAAAACAGTTGTCATTTTACCTGGTTTGTTGCCAGACACTTCATTGAAACGCTGAATGTACTGGTGAACAATGGAAAAACCTGCATTAAAAAAAATAAAAAAATAAAAAAGCAAACAAGAAAAAAGGCATTCAATCATCTAGAAATGCATGAAGAAATTCTGTGCTAATGTTGAGAGTGGAGTAGTTTCTTATATTGTTGTATATGCATATTAGAGATTGCACATTAGAGAACGAAAACGAAGACTGCAGTACTGTACATGGTCTGGTCTGCCCCGTGTTCTTTGTTCTTTTCCACATCTTCCAAAGAGTTAACTGTTCAAAGGGTTACCTGCAAATAGATGGAGAACCTGAAAAAAAGAAGGGAAACCACTACTGTATTCACTTGTTAGGGTACATTACACATTAGCTTTTTCCCAGACTGTGATCATTTGGTTTAAAAAATTAGAAGAAAATAACATTTCAACATTTCTTTTCTTTTTTTTTTGTGCATCTATTGCAATTTTCCACTTAAATATCTGCTCTCCAATCTGGCTAAACAGCCTTGCATAGAATTAAAAAATAATTGAATAATTTCATCCTTACCAAGCCCTTTTTATAAATGCTTACCATCACCCTTTATATTGTCTAACAATTTAGATATTACAGTGATGATCATAGATGGATATAACCGAAACATCTTATGCAATATTAAGATATATTTGGGATTAAAACACTTTGTAGTGAATATATTTAGAGAGGATTTTCTACACATACCGAGTTTACTATAGATGCAACCTGGAAGTGTGGCATGTGATGCGACTGATAACATTCAGCTACTTACTAGAGTTTATTTATACATTTTTTTAATGAATTGCATTTGCTACTTTTATTTCAAAGTAATGATTACCTGTAAGTCTATTTATGGCAGATTGCTGTGCAGGAATAGAATCACACTTTGATTTGTGTTTAGTTTAAATCTCTCGTTTCCTATGTTTAAAAAAAATAAAATAGGCTTTCAACCAATTTCTGCCATCAAGTTGTTTGTAGGTAAGGGGTTGAAATCAAATCAAATTGGCAATTATAAAAGGCCAACAGCAGACATACTCTATATTAGGTCACACACAGAAGCAACAAACAGAAAATAGTGGTTTACCTATCTCCTGCAAGGTGTTTGCTCCCACGCAGACTAGTTTGTAGATGTATAAATCTACCGCTCTTGGATTCTGCTTTTTTTAATTACTTTGGATTTTTTAGTATTGCTGCCTATGGTTTGTGTCTTGAAAGTGCCGGTAATCTTCCTCTGTGGAGGCAGATGGATGCAGAGTGTGGGTTATTATTGAGGTGGTGTGGGGTGCAGGGGGTGGGGTCTCTTAACAGAATGAGAGGTAGAGGGAAGGGCTACAATAACAACTTTGAGGTTTGTCTCACACAGCAGTAATTAATGATGACAACAGACTCTTCTTTCACACAACAGCTGCACATGAAATTACCCTTTAACAATGTTATGATTATTACAGATATTGATACACAAATATCAAAGTGACGAGAGTCAAACAAGAATATGTTTTAGTGGAGAGTTCAATGCCTGCCAAGCATAGCTATAACTGCTCAAATTAAATTCTTTGCAGTTTAGACTTTGTCATTTGCTCATGATGGAATTTTAAACGTATAACAGTTAAAACTGCTGAAATGATTTAAGTGATTTTTTTCAAGTAACCTGGTCCTGGAAAGAATTTCTGATAATTTAGACAATGAAAGACTGTAAGTTGAAGGTAGAATTTCTGCATTTGTTATTCTTATTAATTGACCAGCTTGTTTTTTTTATTAAACTGTACCCTTTCCAGGATACCAGGAAGATCAAATATTGATGTTGCTAACAAGGCACTAATCCTCTTGTCTGCAGTGTGCCTCTCATGTTACGATATATTACATAATAAAGGTTGTGGTATTTAGACGGTATAAGCTCTTCGTCTCATGTCTTTGATTCAGTTGTGACTTTGGAATAAGAACAAAAAATGAAGCACACGGTACTATTGATCAAGGACAAACATTAGATTGTGCCATACATTTGTGTGTTTTCACTTTTGAGTCCTTTTTTTAAAGTGTGCTCCAAAAACCACTGATGTTGTATTTGAAAATCCTGACTTAAAAATGTCAATGCAGAAGGTGAATATTATCATGGTTGACATGAACACACTTGTTTTTTTTCAGTTGCTTATTTACATTCCTTAAAATACATCAGATTTTTATCCCTGTTATAATGTATCCCTGTCAATTACCTGTTTTTGTCACATTCACAACAAATGGCAGGGCTCCTTGTTGGTGGTATGATTCAGATATTCACCACTTATCTTTCAAAAAACCTTGCTAAAAAGATTACTATAAGATTGAAGGAAACCTTTGGGATCCTTTTGTAAGAACTTTAGTTGTTCCCCGACTTAAAGTACCTGCTTGCTCAGAACTTGGGCACATGACAGAATGTCAACTAAGATGACCTGAATTCACTATATTGAGCTTGCTGAAATAAAGATAAAAGTTTTGCTCATGAGGAAGATGAGTTGTTCCCATATCAGTCAATGACAGAAAAGAGCTTGGACTAGTAAAGGATGATTGTTTCACAAAGTTTGACAAAGATATTTTCATCCTGGTGTTGTACTAGGGAGACATTTTTCTGGTTTAGCTAGTAATACGATCTTACCAGTGACTGTACCTCCATCCATTCACGAGTTTTGATTTTCAAAGGTCACTTGCAATAGAGCCTTATGGAATATCTGGGTATCTTTGTGATGATCACAGCATTGTTTGTACTTGTTTTGAAGTTCTCTTTGCTGTTTACTTATCCCCAGTCCCCATGGCATTTAGATTGGGGGGAGTAGGTGACAGTTGCACCAAATGTGCTTTAGTAATACGACATACCATGGAAACTGTTTATCATCTGACTAAATAAGTCTGTAGCAAGCAGGATGTCTCTTTGGACAGCCAAAGGATCCACTGGCACAAGGTCCAGATGGTCCCAGCATCCTGACATGCTTGTCCTTCCACGTGCTGTACCTCTTAATTCAGCTCAATTGGCTCTTGAGTTGGCTTGAGCTTACATAAACCACTACGATTAGGAAATAAACCCTCAGTCTACGCTCCTTATATTGATGAAATGTCATGCTGCATAGCTTTCATTCCAGTCATGGTAAACCACAGAGGACTGCCGCTTAGGTGCTAACTAGACATCCTGGCCTGTCTCTCTGTAGTGTGATTGCTCTTGTGAGGGATACCTCAAAAGTACATTGGCTGAGTCCTTGTCATTGACCATTCAACAAGGTGTTAGATGATCCTGATTTAACTTTTCTGTGGTCAATTTGATTATTTGATTGAATTCCTTAACGCAATCAGACGTTTTGTAATTAGTTACCTTTAATAGGAGCTGGCATATGTGTTTTTGTCAAATTTAGCATTTGTAATATTATCATTACCAATCTACATCCAGTACGACAAGGATAATAAGTTTATATATAAATGAATCCCCCCCCCCCCCAAGATTGCAAGTACTTTCAGTGTTGTTCGATCAACCATTTATATCCACCTCAAAGTACATACTTCTTCATTGGTAAAGGTAGACAGGACAGTAGGACAGGATAATTATATTACTATAAACTACCCACTTGAAGGTATGGAGATCTTTGTGATGGAGTACCTCATTGGCTTGGTGTATATGCTAAAGCCAAAGAATCTAAGCACGATTAATTCTCCTCACTAACAAATAATCTGTGATCTTTAAATACTCAGGCTATGACACTGTCACTTTCAGTGCATTTGAATAGATGCACTTGTGACCTGAACAATCATAACAAAGCTTTACATACCTCAAAGCTTGTTTTTGGCCTGGATGGCATTAGGTATGTTTTCACTACCAAAAACAGAAAAGATCAGTTTAAGATGTGAACAACATGAAGGAAAGTGTAGCCAGGCTTTGATATTACACTCATTTTTAGAACTTTTCCTTAATGTTTATCTAAAAAAAACAAACATTTCAGAGTGATGTCATGCAGTAATTCATATGTTTAAAATGTTGAGGAAAACACTGAAGAATTGTGGATATTCGTAAATTGCTCTATTTTCCAAGAAACGGTGAAGGACTCAGTATGACAGGATCCCCAAATAACAAATCGGTGAACCCCTACTGTCCAGGTTATCGATTTTTTTTTTTTTCAATTGAATATACTTTATTATTGATCTCCAGGGAGAAATTGACTAAATTTCTCCCTCCTTTTGTTCTGCTTCCTGTCATGACTTCTTGATATGGAGGCCATGTGTTTTGTGCCACGGACAGGTGATATTACCTGTCTGTATTGTCAAATTTTGAGAGAGGTAAGAGAGGTACCGACGTGAGAGCTACTGGAAAGATTGTGCATACGTTGACTCATCGGAAAGACCATGTTCCACCACCTGCCGGAGTGCTTCCAGGATCCAGAAATTCCCAGGGTGAACTGGGTGGCGAGTCAGACTACTGTAGTGAACTTGAGTGTGCAAAGAATCCTTCAGCTCTTCCTTTCCTTTCCCACGGACTGTTTGGGTATAAGAGGGTTTTATTTTAGCTGGCTTTATTATTTCAGTTTGTTATTTTGGGTTTATTGTTCTAAAAAATGCATGTTTACATTTCACCTGTTGGTTTATGATAATAGGTAGCTGCACTAATTTAACAAAACGTTTTTTTTGTGTCATTATAGATGTTCAAAAGTCTGATACTGGTCCAGTGATTGCTATTGATATTTTCCTGTGTCCATTAGCATACCATAACAAAGGGTTACTGAAGAACTCTGAATGGTGTATCAAAGTAAAATATTGAAATCTTTGCTGCTCTTGTATGCTCTGAAAACATTAAAATCCAAGTATGTCAAGAGCAGGGCGTTGCTGGAGACCAGATACCCTTTTTGTGTCAACAATTGATTTTTTTTTTACTTGTCAGTTGTAGTTGGATTTATTACAACCTTTTTATGCTGAGCTGCATATTTATGAACAGCAGACTGTTGAAGATTATCTTTAGACAATGTTAAAAAAACAACAAAAAGAAAATCCGGACCAAGTAGAATTTAAAAGCTGTTATACATACAGATGCTGCTGCATTGTCACAGAAATTTGAATATAATATATAGTTGTCTGGTGTTGAGTTGCAGGAGAATGGAATGGATTAAATGAGGAAATTAGAGATTGCTTCTACTCCAATTTAAAGGCCTGCCTCTGCTGACCAAGGTCTTCCCTGTCAGAGCATGTGACTATGGTATGACAACTGGAAGAGCACTGTTAGCTTTGGTGAAATTAGTTATGTATGGCCTTTTTGCTGAGATGTAATACATGATTTGTCGAGAAAGTCACAAGCGTGCATGATTGTGCTCTGAACATGCTATTAAAAGCAAAATCAGTAAATTAACTTCAGGAATTTTAGTAGGTAAGGGCATTCACGTGAAAATTTAATTAATGGCGTTTTCAGGAAAGATACTGGAGAACTGTTGACTAATCTCCACAGAATAAGAAAGGCCTCAGAAAAGCACTCGTGTCTCATTAATCTTTTTAACTTTATAACTCCTTTTATATCTACAACTGTGTGTAAAACGTTGCCTCTTATTAATTTAGGTGTCTTCGCCTTACTAGCAAGCTTATATTCCAATAGTAAAGATTAACTGAAAGAGTGTCTAAGTGATTACACTCAGGTACCATGTTTCCTTTGGATTCCACAAGATGGCAGTAAATATCCTTGTTTTTGCAAACATGGTTGTGCTGTTAATGTCAGTGCAAGATGTTAATGAAGAAAGTCTGTTGCTGTGTTCAGTATACCATGCTAAAGGTGTTTATCAAGAATGTATTTTTTTGTAAGTTTTATCAATTGTTGTGAAAAAATCTGTCATTTTTTATGACCAGTGTAGAAAAAAGAATTAGATTTTTTTTTTTTAACACAATACAATGTATGAACACTATATCTCAGCTTTTTTTAACTGAACTTTTATTGCAACAACGGATAGAAACCAGTGAGCATTTCTACACTTTCACTTTTTTTTAATTTATTTCATACAGGTATGAAGCCAAAAATACCTTGCATGTTTAAAACACAGAATAAAAGTCACTGCAATCCAAATAAATGATTCTCAGCTTAGTTTTACAGCTGTCACAGTTCCAAAACATGTCAAAGTCTGACAATGTCATTGAAGTGATAGTGGAAATGCTATACAACGTTCATTTAGTTCACTTGAGGCCTATCTGTGTTGAGTTTGTATGCTCTTTAGATGTATGTGTTGTTTCCCTCCATATTCCAATTTCCTCTCACAGTCCAAAATAGGCCAGCTAAACCGAAAACCCATAGAAGTGGTTATTTGAACTAACAACTACTCAGTTTAGTCTTAAATGGCTCTGCAAAGGGACACTTATTTTATTTTGTCACACTGGTCATATCATTGCATGTAATGCATTAGGTCATGGCTCCTTATCTTTCAGCGTTCAGATCTATCAACCAGCAGGGCACATTTCAGCAATATTGTGATAATTAACCATCCATTTAATGAGATTACATAGCAACAATTTAGAAAAAATGGGTAAGATTGCCTGCCATGTCACAAAAACTGTTTGGCTGCATTGCAGCAGTATGGCAGTTTAATACAGAACACCTTTTTAAAGGTTTTAGAGTGATCTTATTGGGAAGGATGTGAAACAACTTTTCAGTCAGAGCTGCCAGTTCACCCAAGCTTAAAGCTTGGGTGAACACATAAGTGATGGTCATCATTTACTATTGATAGGGATTGTATATAGATTTATTTATTTATTTTGTCTAACCTCTTTCTGCATATATGACCCTGGAGAACTAAAATTGTTACCAAAAAACAACCATCCAATAACTCGGTAAAATAGTAACTGCCTTACACTCATTTGAAACATTTCAACCTTTTGAATTCAACATTTTCTTTTTAATGACAGGCGTCTCAAATTTGGGTTAGATAGGAAAAAAGAAAAAAAAAACTGTGACTTGGCACAACTTTCAAGACATGCCATCCAAATCCTCTTCAGTCTCTCTCTATCACCTGCCAGAACCCCAAACCAGTAAACTTCCCAAGAGTAAGAAAACATTTTGAACTTTTTTCACAGGTGTCATCACGACATCTTCTGCACTCATCTGTTCCTGTCATTGGTCACACGGACTGGATTGATCTAGCATGTTCTAATCAAGTGGTCAGCCTTTATCATCTCCAACTGACAGCTTTAAGTAGCCATAAATAAGTGCAGGCCAAGTGTCTCATTTGTCATGTGAAACCCTGCTTGCTATATGTGTCCCTGTGCAGAGATCATAGCTCTTCTTTACAGCTCCTTCGTTAATGTGGACTGCTGAGGAATGATGGCAACACATAATCCTGCAGTAATAATCCAACTTTCTTCCTCAAGGATGTTAAAAAAAACTTTTAAAAGTGCACTCTTAGTCTTGGATATAGCTAAATAGTCATTTCAAGTACATCATTAAACGTTGGTGCGGGACCACTTTGAAATAATTTTTCAGTCTGTAGATGTAACTCCGTTTATCACCTAGTTCACTACTTTCATTCTCATTTTTCTTGTTTCAAGATTGCATACTAATGCATATAAAAGGGAAAACTACATAAAGCAGCTTTATTCTCACAGAATCCGCCATCTACATCCTTATATAAAAATAACATAGATCAGGTTCTTATTAGCAGGTGACTGAATAGGAATTTGTTTCTTGTGTACAACAGGCTGTTTTTTTTTTTTTTACTTGTTGCAAAAAATCTTTGGATTGTACTTGATTAATAGAAAGTATTGATATTTAGTAACTTGTGATATGTGCAATTTTAGCATGCACTCCATATGTTTTTGTTTTTTTCTGCTAGACGATAATTAAAATTGCTATCATACAATATATGACATATATATATATATATATACATATATATTAATTTATTCTAATCATAAGAACATTTACTGTTAACAAAACAAGTCACTACCACTCGCAGCAAAAAAATGAATGGATAAAAAAAAACAAAAAAACAAGTATCTTGACAGTACTTCCCCTCCAGGGGGCAACTCCCAAATGTACCTGAGAACAAAACTTTTCATATCTGAGTATCAGAGTATAACTTAATAAAAATAATTAAAGCTGATTAAACTTTGATGGCGAGAATGTTGCATCATAGGTTATTGTAATTAATGTAATGACACAAGGCACTACGTAAAGCTAGGTTATCCCAACATTTTATTAAGACTCT
>CAJRST010041110.1:14103202-14201242 GCA_907169785.1 Menidia menidia | reverse complement strand
TGTAGTTTTATAAGATCATCTGAACAATAGATGCACATTTTTCTTGCTGCGTTGCCTAAACTAACAATTTGGAGTATTAGTGAAAATTCTTCTTCAAACAAAAAAAGCAGAAGGTTTTTCAGGTTAATTAATATTCAAATCATTCCTCTTGACATTTTCTTCATGACAAAGGGGGCAGTAAGCAACCCTCATTTAGCACATTTGCATAATCTCCCTGTCATCTAAGGGCAGTTGTGTGCCATGTCTGCTCTTCTCCCTTCCCCTGTATCAACTGTTCTTCAAATGTAAATTTGAATAATTACAATTTCAAATGGTCTATCCAATTAATCATCTATGTCAACGTTAAAGTCATTTATCAGAGAGATGGGTAAATGAATGCACTACAAGATACCAAAGTGATCATTGTTTTACAGATACTCCAGGTTTTCTTTTATCAGTCTCCTTCCAGTGGCTATATAAAGAATGCGCAAAAAAACCATTACCATCTTTATGAATAACATATTCAAAAGGCAACTGTATTTGGGATCAAGTTGGAAAGCCTACAATATCTTTGAGTTTTCCACAAATGGATGTCAAGTAAACATTTTCTTGAAAGTAATCAGTTTCCTTGCAGCAACCTTCTCTCAGGTAGACACGACAGGCGGTCCATAAAGAAACTCTCAAAACTTGATTAATTCTGGCCCAGCTTCAGGACAATCTCTCCTCTGGGAAACATATCGGGACTCTGCTCCATCATCCTCTCTGCAGCAACAGTTAAAGCTTTTAAGAATTTCTCTCATCAGTCAGATGCCGTGCTTTAAACACAACTCATTAACAAATACTTTTCTTAAACAACACCAAGTTAGCCTGTGTGTTATCAAAGAATGACAAAGAAGTTGCCAGGATCATTCTTCTTAGTCAAACAAAAGGATGCTATCTGGCCTAGCATCAGCCAAGAAACGTATTAATAACTAAACTAGTTCATGGTGTATACCAAACAGCATACCCTGAAAAAAGGATCCCAACACTTTTCAGAAGCTGTCGGCCTCAATTCCTGAATAGGAATGTAGACAGAAAGATATAGACTGAGAAAAGACTTCAAAACTTCTTTAACCCATTGCTCATGAGGATTTCCCATAATGGGATTCTGTTCATTTAGAGGAATACTTTGAATGGTAGTGAAAATCTGATGAAAACAGCCAGGCTGGGTCTCGGAGACAGCAGGTGTGAGGAGCTGCAGATAAAATGCTTCTCAGGCATTATCTGACATTCAGGCACACTTTTCACCTCACCCAGATTCAGGAGCTGACATATTGAGGTATACTGGTCCTTGCAAACAAGTTTTGCCTGCAAACAGTCTACCATCAGTCATTTATCCCTCACTTCCCTACAATCAATCTTTCTCTCCGTCATTCTTCATGCCCTCCTCTGGTTTGAATAAACCTGTATAAAAGCAAATGCTATGTCTAGCTGATTTTATTTTAGGTTTTACATAGTCTGTATTTAAACTGTTCTGGAACTGGAAAAAAGTGACGATTTCTCGATGATAATAATAATTTATATTAAAAGATTTTGAAAGAAGGCCCATTTATACAACGCACTATGAATTAAAGTTTGGTTTGCCTCTAGCAAATGTATGTTTGGAGATTCAACAAATCATTTTCACATATAATGCCCAGACACTTCTGACACGATCATATGTAGATATTGTTCGTATTTGCCATTTCACACATGTAGCACCTAGCAAGAGATTGTCTATTTTGAAAACCTTTGTTCAGTTTGAATGTGGCATATCTCCCTGAGGACAGCAGGCTGAACACAAATTTCCTTTAGCTCGTTAGTATTGTAGCTATGTTTATTGCAGCATGGAAAATTTAAATGGAAATTTCATATCTGTAGACTTCAACTGAATATTCTATGTACACAGAGCTCAGGCAACTTTAAGGCCAACCAAATGTTTATGTATAGCACTGACTCAACTCCCAGTCTCATTATTTCAGTTTGCTCGTCTCACATGGAGAGATTTAGGTTCTAGTAGGTTTAAAGTGTTGAGTAGCAATATCAACCAAATGAAAAAAGTAATACATTCTCAAATATCATCAGCTGTTCAGTTGATCAGAAAATCCTGTAGTCATTGAAACTGAAGTCATGTCAAAAATGTCAATTAGTTTAAACCACTAAATTGCCAGTTGAAGCCAAGGCTCAGTCAGCTTTTCTGAGAGTAACACAGCACAGTGTACAGCCTCTATGACATTTGGTGGGTGAGACTGCAGTTCAGTTTGGCCTTTGTCTGCTTAATGAGATGGAACATTTGGCCAGTTCTGATCTGGCTGTTTTATTACGAGAGCAGACAACTGCAAAACCCATTTAGCAGCCAAATACCTGTGGTTTTGATTTTGACTGAGCAGCCCATGTGTCAGTTGTGTCTGCTGCCTATAATCAGTCCAAAACTGGACTGATGGAGAAGTTGTAGGGATGCTATGTACCTGTTAAATGACCAATTTAACAGGTAATATGTCTACTTTCATGTTATTTGATAAGTGCTGGATATCACATTTTTTCTGAATTTGAAAAAGTGCTAAATCAGTAAATCAAAACTGAATTGGTTTGGTTTAGGAGATATCTGTATGGACAGATTTTCAATAACTAGAAACTAGAGATCTTTTCTTTTTGCCTTTCTCATTTTCTTTTTCTCTTGACATCTGTTTAGACTCTGACATTTCCAACATCCGACTAGGTAGGGATTAGATTTATAAAACTTGCATACTAAGGCTGAGGCACCAGTAAGATATGCCCTTGAGCAAATATACTGTACTCTGACCAATATCAGATTTTTGTCACTTCCCATTCCCACTGGATCATTTCCTTTGTCCATATCAGCAGAAAAGAAGTTTCTGATAACACATTTTACATCGCTGTTTTAAAGCCCAAGTAGATAAAGTAAAAGTTTTGTGTGTGTGTGTGTGTGTGTGTGTGTGTGTGTGTGCATATGAATAGCATTCGCACAGATATGGGCAAGAATGATGTGCCACAAATTGTAAATTCATGTTTTACTATCATAGAATAATGGGATTTTTAAAATGCACGATAAATTAACATAATACAATTGTAAATTTAATATGTTTATTTAGAGGCTAAATTGATAAATATCTTCAGACATATTGTGGTTGTGAGAGGCCTTGCAAATATCCATGTGCACAGGATGATTTGCTGCAGCTTTGGGTTGGCAAGCTTGAGGCCCAGAGAGTCCTGGACAAGCTAGTACTGATTATGGCCAGCTAGAGAAATAGTCTGGGGTCAAAATAAGTGTAACCCTAACTAACTATATTCACAACCGTGTATCATCTGTTGCAGAACTGGCCCATATCTATGCTGCTCTGGGCTTGTTCTGCAACCTCCCTCATACTGTTGTTGATTCTCAACATCAGAATATCAAATTCTGTTCCATTGGTACAGCTGCCTTATTTCCCATATATTCAAACTTAGTATTCCTGAGAGAAAAAAGGTGAGAACTCCCAGTTCAGGTCAGTAACTCTGGCTTGAGCGTTAGTCAAACTTTTTGCTATAAAGTTTTAGTAATAAACGGGTGTTGATTGAAATATGTATTCAGATAGCACCATGAAATTGGAGGAAATGTGGTTATATTTACAAAAATGTATACCACAAACTATGAACAAATCACTAATATCATATACGATGACTAATAACTTTGAATCATTAATATATATAATGATTAATATATAATATACATGTATGTCAGCCAGTATCAAATTAGTCATACTGGCCTATAACAGCACAACCTCACGCTTTCAGGATTCTTTCTTTTTTACCACAATAGTATTTTATAAATGTGATAGTGATGGAAAAAAAAACATGGTTCCATTGAGGACGTGTCTCTTCACCAGTCATGTTGTCTTTACTAGTTACAGCTTTTTGTGTTAATGTTTTAACAAGGAACACACAAGCTAACTTTCGCTGTTTAATTCACCAAAGTTTTTGCTGTTTTTTTATTTTAAATCAACTCTGTGGGGATGTATGAAGACATACTCACCATCCTCTCTAGATTTTTGAATAAATGCATCAACACCGCTTTCACCGTAGTTTCCTTCTGAGGCGACGGTAGAGACATAGTTCCAGCGCATAGCTTTGACAATGTCGACCATGGCCTGTGCCTGGTAGGTGTCTGGAGGAACCACGCGGGAGAAGAAGTCGTAGCGGGTGTTGTCACTGAGCTCTGGGGCCGTGGAGGCATAACTCACTTGAGGGATCTATATGAGAGGAAGACAGAAGGGAAGAGACAGAGACTGTAACACATGGTGAAATATATAAATAATGTACTTTTGGGGAATTAATTATACATACAGCAAGAAGGTACCTTGCAGTTCTGTGTACAAAGACATGATAATAATATGACACATAACATCTGCTGAAGTCCCTCAACTACTCCTCAGTGGCCCTCTGTTCACCCTCTCTGGTTGACATGCTTTTGCTTAAAAAGTTCTGATGATCACAGGCTTAGCAGCAATATTGTCTAAGGAGGATTTTCCACACCAGCCAAGCAACACTAATCTATTCAGAATTTATGTCTACAAATTGTGTCATTCATTTGATGCTCTTCTTAGAACTTAAGTACTGATGATTTGTCTTCTGTCATAATTCAAAGATATTATTCCAATACTATTACTTCTATCACTATTTTACTATTCTACCACTATTCTACTATTACTTGAAATTCCTACTTCCACTTCTAACTGCACATTAACATACCTTCACTTGTGATCTCTTTTTTTGCATTTGTTGGGATACAGGAATGAGGAATCTTGACTCAAACATTATTTTTTCATTTCACAGTAAAATAAAAAAGAAGAAAAAACGCAAACCAATGTTAGTAAAAAACAAACAAACAAAAAACAAAACACAGTTTAATCCCTAACACTATAAAATTGATTTTGACTGGTTTGGAGGTAGATATCTTATAATTTCTGATATAATGAATAGGAATTTACAGACAGTTATTTATAGCACCACACCAGCTTGCTGTTAGTGCATCAAGCGCAGCTGCATCAAAGTAAACTTTACCCATCTTAAAGTTCTGCTCCAACAGTATTTTCTGCACAGACTGCAGACATACTGCTGTGTAAGTAATATCCTCGCATCTTCTCTCCCTTCCCTCACACAGCAGAGGCCTTTGATGTGGTCAGCGTCTGCACCACACTGATCTTCCTGCCACTACAGCAACCCGGTTCACTCTGAGCTCATGACCCACAGCTCTTAACAATTCATGCAACTTTGCCCTGATTTTCTGTTGTTGCCGTAGAGATTGTGCAGATATAAATATCTAATAACTGATTTTTTTTTCCCCCATCATGGGCATGTTGATGTCATACTACTGATATCTAATTTCTTCAGACCATCAAGCAGTGTCTCATTCATGCAGCATTTTCCCTTCAGTCTCTTTCATAATTACCTACCTCTGTTCTGCAACATGAACTCTGAGCACTAAATGACACCAATGGCAAAGACCAACAGGCCTAATGTACTGGCTCCGGTAGGATGCTTAACAGGTTCTGAGGCACATGTTGAATTTGAACCCTACAGACCAGCACCAGTTAAATTTCCTTCCCTTTCTATCTGCTTTGATGGATGCTGAATCTTTTCCCCTGTGACATCTGTGTGTAAGTTTCTCTTTGGAATCAATGCAAGTCTGAACTTTTCTCACACATCTTTGACGTCATGAAGCAGAATCCGGCGAGATGAAAGTGAGGTGTTGTACAAAGGTGTTTGGAAGGTGTTAATGATGTCTTGGTTAAGAATATTCCAGTGCTTTAGTGCACAATAAAAAAAAGGCTTTTAGTTATTTGCACCTACATTTCCCTCTTTCAGGTTTTTGACAAAGTGAAAGAGGTTGTTCGATTTGTTAATTATGAAAACACAATATGCTCTTTGGAATGAATGATTAGGTGATAACGAGTGTATAAAACCATCTCTGGCACCTACTTCATGCAGTTTTATCTTTAAAGCAAGCAACATATAAGATCTTTTGCTAACATTCATCAGTACATCTCTATTTCTGTCAGGTTGATATTAGATATTCTTAGGCCAGCTAGGAAGACATTATCAGGGAGTCATTGGTGTCCTTTTGGGTTTACTCCCAATTCAACATGCATAATGTATCCTCAAAGTATCCCACACAGATGCCTTTGCCAGCTTAATTGGCTTCTTTCATGTGCGTGAGCAATGACTCCACTCTGAGCCTGTCCCAAATGACTGAACTTCTCCAACTGCCTCTTACGGTTCACCTCAGACAACTTAGTCAGAGTTATTTCCACTGCTAGCATTCTGCACTGTTTCCAGTCACCACCTACACCTGACTAAGTCTGAGTATGTATTTAGATCAACAGCTTTTCACTAAACTTCTGAGCTACACCAGAAAAGACCAATACCTGTTTCTCAGTCCATTACCATATGGGTACAGGTACACTTCAGAAAAAGTTAACAGAGTTAGTCTCAACTCTGTATACAGAAAAATCATGGATGCTGTGTCTTTAGGGCTACAGAGGAAATTAAGGATAATACTTTTGGTGCAAAGCTGAAAATGAAGATGTATAAGGGAAAAATAGATACAGGTTTTGGAGAAGCTTATGCAGGGACATATCTTTCAGTCACATCCCTGCTTGTTTCAGAGGGCAATGCCCAGCCAGTGTGTCTTTGTATTAAAAGAGTATACATGTAAACAGACTGGCCCCACCGTAGACCAGTCCTGTTCACACTGAAAATGTGTGCTGCACCATGTAACATAAAACATGATAATGAAGAGCATGAACTGTAGAGCAGCTGAAGTCGTACTTCAAGCAAGAATGGGGAATGATTCCACCTACAAAGCTTCAACAGTTTACCAACTACTGTTCGGTGTGAAAGTGATGTCAAACTTTGTGCCCCATTGCAAATTGTTTTGGAACATTTTACAGACATCGAAATTTAAATTTGTTAATAGGTTTTAACATCAAATATTGCGTCAGTGTGGGATATTCAACTTAGTATATGTTGAAAACTATTTCTAAATCATTATATTATGTTTTTGTTTGTATTTTACACGTCATTAGATTTGGGGTTTGTCCACTCGGCCAAAAAATATTTGTCAGGCATGGAGGACAACTGAACATCTGCCTGTGTTTTCACACCCTCGTGCCAATAAAGACACAATCAACATTCTTTTTTTTCTTAAAGCTGAATATCATACTATAAAGAAACTGGAAACACTGATTCAAGGGAGAATATATTTGTTTTAAACAACAAAGCATCTTCTGTTTTTATTGGTCTTTTTCATAACAGCACATAAAGCTGTGCTATTATGACCTATCCTGACCTATATGACCTAACTTCATCAACGACAAAACGTAGCCCCACCGGAAAGAGGTTTGACCTATTTCCAGCAATGAATTGTGCGGTCCCCATGGTCTCACAAGGATCAAATTGCTGTTAGGGGTCTGCAATTTCATGTTCTCCTTAAGTGACCATTCTTTACAAGTTCTCAAAGCACGTGGAAATTGGTTTGGCGAGTATTCAGAGAAAATCACAAAAAAGTTAGAATAAACTTTCCCTTTCAGGACCCTGGCATGGAGCTCATCAGCTCGAAGAGTGAGGCTCTTGAAGTTGAAACACACTCTTTTCTCCCTTCTTAACACCCACTCCAGATTATCTGGTCAAAGCACTGCATAATTGTTTGCTAGAGTGGCTCCACAACCATGGCTCCCTGGCCTCACCAGACTCCTGTCACACCTGAGCTTTTGCTGCCACAGCTCCCAGAGCCACATTATGTGTGACTGCTGGTATCTATTAGCCGTCTTGAGAAACTAACAGCTTTTGAGAGCCTTAATGGATACTAGGTCTCCCAGAAGGTAACCAAGCTTTATGGGAAATATCTATTCCCTTTATTTCTAAAATACAGGTATTGTCTACTACTGGGTTTGGAAAAAATATGTTTGGATGGGCATACCAGAACACTAGCTCAATTCAAAAGGAGAGGAATTTAGGAGAAAAGTCCTGCTGCATTAAAAAAAAAAATCACATCACAAGAAAGTTTTATCTCTGAGTATCTATATTGTATCTCTGTTTCACAGTGTTCTTAATTTCCCCTCTCTCATGTATTATGGTTCTGTCATTGCTTGTCCCATATCTGCCAAATAAGTAGGTGCTGAAAAGAAGATTCTCTCTGCTGTGTTTTTCACCTGAGAGATTTTCTTTGCTGCAACATTCACACAATTTCAGCTTCCTGTCAGAATCCCGGGCATGCAAAGCTCATCGAATTTCCAGATATCTTGCTCACAGGCCAGTGACAGTCCCGAACACTGTGCCTACTCGTATAGAACACAGGCACTTATATCATACTCAGAAATTAAACTTGTGAAAAGGCTGAATCGAAAAAATCGTATCTCTGAAGAATCAAAAGAATATGGGATGTGTTGATGTGGGAGATACATTTTCACAGAATTATACTGCAGGGAAGGTTAGTAATAAAGATTATAGCGCACTGTTTAAAAAGTGCTCTTTATTTAATACTGATCACGCTTACCATCAGTTCAGGCCGACACTAAAATGGCAGCGCTGCCTCTAACGGAAGCTTTCTGCCACCCAATCACTTCTTGCAGTTAATATCATTACAATATTCACCCCTCTCCACATTTATAGAACTCCTTTAATCTGCACATCCCACAGACCCGCTCTGGCACTATCCATTTATCTTCTAATATGTGTAATTGCTATGATGTGAGCATATATTTAATGTAGATCTACTATTCAAATCACTTGCTTTAAATAAACGTTCCTTTTTAAATATTCACTGATCTCATTTGGTGCTGCATCAATGCAGGAGTAATGATACTTATTAGAATTGTACAGAAACATCATAAAACTACAAAGTTTGATGGGAATAAAAATCAAAAGCCTTAGTCAGTCTTGACAAAATGTCATAGTAAAATACTTCCTCCACAAAAGTTTGCATTTTATTTCTAATTATTCTAAAAAGATTCTGCAAGACTGCATTAGAGAAGGCTGCAGTCTTTTGTCCATCTGATTGAGTTAAACCACTTATATTTGTAAATTAATTCATGAATAATTCATTTGAATGTTTCAATCGTTCGTCAAAGAAAGATTGGAAGGGACTTGCATATATGTCTTTCAGTAAAGCTTAATAATAATAATAGTAATAATGATAACGGATTCAAGGAATTGAACTGCATAAGGGTAAAGGCACAATCCCAGCCATGATCTCCAATCCCTCAGATGGCACTACATCAATAATATTCATCAGTCCGATATAACCACATAAACATGGGATCACTGTGGGAAGCCTTTATCAAGCATCCATTGAGGTGAAGAGTCTTATGTAAGCCTTTTCCACAGGCAGCATTGACTTCCTGGGCTCTGATGCACCGGGAAAGGACCCGGCATCACACAGTGCTTAAAATGGATTTTGTTAGACCTATCAGCATTCCAGACCTCTTTTGGGGAAAAGGAGGATACTTTTGATCTGGACCAAAGACAAAAAAGTTTAAGAAGCTTCACACTTCTGGGGTGGCTGCATCAATAAAGAAAGATTTTAAAGCAAAGTCACAGCAAACGCAAGTAATTTTGTCCCCATTTTCTGCACTTTCCCAACTTTCTATTTTGGATTATTCCTAACATTAGTGAACACGCAAAACAAAATTTTCGCCACATCCCAAAGGAAATTAGGTTGACAATATCAAATAAAACTTGATGAAATGAAATAGATTCACCAAAAATATTAAAGGTTAACTATTTATTATTAAAACTTACAAACTGACGTATATTAACTTATATTCCTGGTGCAATGTGGTGTAGTTGTGTTCCCTCCTGCCCCAAGACGGCAGCTGCTGAAAATATATTCCACTGTTAACTATTTGCTTTTATTCTACATGACTGCATAAAGAAAATGTGTTTTTAGAAGGAGGCTGGAAACAGTGAGGCAGAAATTTGGAGTGCAAAATGATTATCATTATTAGCCTCTTGATACACAACTGACTTTGACTGAAGCAGAAATCTTGGCCTTACAAATGCTGTTCAGAGAAGTGTGTTGTCTGCTGGCACTTTAAATGTCACACTTCGGAGGGCACCATAAGTTCTCAATAAGATTTGAGTCTAGAGAATAAGGTCGCTGTTATTCAGTCATCTTTTGAGCCTTTTTCTGGCAGTTGAGCAGATTTGTGTGGTGGAGCATTGACTGTCATGAATACAATGGCCCTCCTAAATGCCATGGACTTATTAGTCAAGAAGCTGAGATGAAAAGTGGAGTTGTATTGATACCCTTTCAGGAATTTTAGTGTAACTGTAACAATACCTGGAATTATTATTCATTAAGTGAAGTATTCATGAAGTATGAAATTAACTGAATTGCAAGGAATTAATCCATTTACTTATACACGTATAGATATTATTAAAAACTGAGTTTGTCAAAACAGTATACCTCACTGTCTCACGGGAGAACCAGTGCACCTTAAGGGGCATGGTGGTAATCTTCCCAGTTCAATTAAGAGGTAGCAGGACTACACAGGAGGACATCCTAGACAAAGCCCTTAGTCAGAGAGTCCCTGCAGTGTAGATTTCTGTTGCTACATCATGGTGAATTGTGTTGATTTGACCAGGTGTTGTTGAAAATTGCTCTGTGATTCTCTCTCTTTTTTTAAGATTCTCCACAGTTTCTGTGTCACTAAACACTTAATTTCAGCCAGGTTAAAAAAGACTGCCTCCTCTGGAGCTCGGTTTGAACCCAATGCTAAAGGCACAGTGAATCTGCCGAGTAATAAAGTCAATTGAGATTTCTTCACCGATTGTTTTTGAGATCAATACAGCGAAAGTAAGCAGAGCAATGCAAGCTTTCTATGGATGTTAGTGCCAAGGATTAGACTCTGATCTCATACCACAGGTCCATTACAAGGATCCTGGATACTCCCTAAACAGTCGATAAACAACATCTGCGTTACTCTTAGCAGCTGCATGTCTTTTGATGAGAATGAAAGAAGAAACACTCAAATAATTTTCTGTTTTCCCTCCAAAAAAGAAAAGACATATAACACATTTTTTAAAGTGCTCTCTGTTGTGTGAGCTGCCATGTGGATGGGGTTATTAGTGTCTCAGCTAAAGAATGACTGCAATTTACCGACTGCAGGCTGATTACTAAATTGTCCCTATTGATCTGTAAGAAGCGGGCTAAAACAGTAGAAGCTAATCCTGCTAGTCACTGATTGCTGTATAATGTATAGTAACTACACAGAGCGCTGAATAAATGCTGAGTAGATTTGTCTATCCATTAGAACATTCTTTTGCTAGAAGGTGATTTGGCTCTCATGGTTTATCAACCTAGCTTTTTTTGCCAAAACAGTCTAATGTGTAGATGTCATTATGATGGTGATGACATTTTGTACATTTTTATGAAAATTATTCAATCTTGTTTTTATTCAGGCTTTACAACGCATTCCAAAGTTTTGGTAAATTGGAGATTTATGGGAAAGCATTTTACAAAAGAACAACATTTCAAACAAACTTCCCTCATTACCTTGGAAAAGCAGTAACTCTCATTGACTCTGCTCACCGCACGATACAGAGAAAGAGAACCTAAAAGGACGATACGGATAGGAAAATGGATTGTTCTCCAACTTTAGAGTGGCTTGATAAAGTTGTGTTAATCCATTATCTATTCTGTAATTAATGTGTATCATTGTAGTCTTTCTCATAGAATTTTCCTGGAGTCCGTATTGAAATAACCATCTCAATGGCTCTTAACTCTCTTAATCATGATTTAATGTGCTTTAAGCCACACGTGGTTCAATTGATAAAAAAAACACTGAAGCAATAAAAGCACTATAGTCATCTCACAGCACATAAAGTGTTGCATTCCGTGTTGCTTTACAATGGCTTCAGTCATGGATTGTTTCCTTATGAGCTCATTGCCATAACATGTATTTGGGTACTTTTATCTTATTAATGATTGGAAATAAAGTGGATCCTACACAGTGAATCCCCATTAAATTAATCAGTTAAACTCCAACCAAGTGATGCTTCTCATTATGAGTTGGGGCACATTTAAGGCCCACGTAATATTACTTTTATTTTTAAATACAAAACTCTGTATCAAAAAAGTAACACACATCTCCTCAAAAAAACACATACTGGCCATTTCTCGAGAAACAGACTCTCAATAAAAGCTCAATAGAAGCACCTCTTGTTTACCCCCTGCTTCTGATAGCCACTCGGCAAGAAGACAACACACTTTTTTTAATCTACTTTGTAAGATGGGACAATCATTGATTCAGGAAATGGCAACCATGATTAATTATCTCATTACAAATTGAATTACTAACATTTAACATGCAAATGATCACAGCTAATAGTTGAAAATGCTGTGCAATTTGATATGAATGACATTTGTGATTACTGATTAATCGCATAACAATAATGCTCTTGTTTACCGTTGAAACTTAAAAGGAAGTTGTAAAGGGTAATTAGCAACCAGGTTTGCTTTATCCCCTCTCTGGTTCTCCTGAATTGGAGCACAATAACCCCAGCTTTGGAAAAATATAAAAGATATTTTATTACTTTGTACTCTGTGAGATTCAAAGCAATTTATTAATAAACATGAACGAGGTTGATATAATTAAATGTCGGACTGTAATTGGAGTCAACAAAATGAACATATCTTTTGAATTTTGTAAAACGGGTGCTTTTCTCTGTGTTCCCTTCCCCAGGTAATATGCATTCTTAACAGAAAAGGTTGAAAAGGCATCAGTGGAGGAAAATCATTGTCATGGGATATGTAAATTGTATTCTGCAGAGATTCATAACAAGACTTACTCATCATGACAAATTCACATTAAATTTGCTGAGCAGGCTCAGTCCCTGTGGTGGTTTAAATATAGTGACAGATTCTCTCTACTGTTCAGGGATAGTGATTGTTTCTGTTAGCTCTCTGCATCGATTATTTAGAGATTTGGTGTAAACTTCATCTCAGTTATTCACACCCTCGCCAATTCTTGTCTGATGGACTCTAAGAATTCAATGATTCTTGTCATAATAAGTCCCTTATTCTTTATTCTATATTATGGACCAAAAATATTTCCTGCTAAAGCCGCTTCATTAAAGTTTATGTGCTCAGGGCAGGCCCGTACTTGGTTGGTAGCAGCCATAAATATCATCAGCCAGCACAACTGGGGATAACTGACAGAAAAGATGGAACTAACAGAAAATAATGACTCCTAAACAAATTACATTTTCCAGTTCGTGAGCTCTAATGTATTGAGAAATCTAATATTTTAAACAAGCTTGTCTGGTGTTCAGTATTTCATTTAAAACGTGTTTTGTTTGGCCAATTCATTTTCTCCCTTATAATAAGCATGAAGTGCACAGGGTGCTGTATGCGTGTTAAGAGGTAACAGCAAACTGGATTTTCAAGATAAGTGTTAAAAATTTGTTCTAAAACATCAGAACTATCTCGCCTTCATTAGCAACACTGCAAAACTTGAATTAATAAGAAAATAGAGTTAAATAAAACAAGAACAAAAGATTATGTAATGGTTCCGGCATTGCTGTGGTTTCAGATAATATGCTTTAGAATGAAAAACGGCTTTCTGTCTGGTGCTGCATAAAATGTATTTAAAAAAATTACTACAGGAGTAGTTGATGGTGTATAAAATTACAAATACCCTGGCTCACTCTCTATTATAGCTGTAGTAGAGAAAAATAAATCGGGACTTGACCGGTCAAGAAAATATTTCCTATTGTTTGTCTTCCCGGCACCTTTGTTCCAGCATCTAAATATGTATCTGCATATAAATTAATGTGAAAAGCATCTGCCATTTCCTTTTTCCAATTTAGGGTCATTGGTTTGTTTTGAAAATGTTCAGCATCCCATCAGAGTACAGTACTCTTGGCAGGAGGCCTTCGCCCAGACATCCATTATCTCTAAATAAGCAGTGGATGCCATCAAATGTGTTTTTTGATTGGAATATCTGCATACACACACACGCATAGATATATATATATATATATACAGTGTTGGGTAAGTTACTTTAAAAATGTAATCTGTTACAGTTACAAGTTACCTTGTTTAAAATGTAATTGTAGTGTAACTTTTTCGATTACTTTTAAAAAGTAATGTAACTAATTACTTTTGATTACTTTTTGATTACTTTAAGGTTTTAATGAGTATTAAGCCATGATTAATTTTAGCATGTTATTGTTAGCTATTGGCCGCAGCTAGCAGTTCAAGGCTAACGTCTTGTTAATTATCATAAACAACGTAAATAAATACATAAATAAATCAGAGAAAAGGGGCGCAGCGACGGCAGGTCAGTCGTATCTGGATTCAACATTTTAGTATCTATACTTTTTTAAGTATAGATACTTTTGACAACCCTAGTCTGAAATGTAGGACATCTCCGGGAAAAAGAGGAGTTGGGTAGGCTAGGTAGTCTAGGCTAGGCTAAGTCATAGACATCGATAAACGTTTGTCATGCATCAACACCAAACAGTCAAATATTAGTAAATCAATACGCTTCGTCTATCAGTGAGTTGCATATTTTGCAAAGGTTTTTCTTTATATTTTTAAAAAAATGTAACTAAATTTGTAATTCTTAATATTTTCGTAAGTAACTGTAACTCAATTACATATTTTCTCATTGTAACTGTAACGAATTACAGTTACTCTTTTTTTGTAATTAAATTACGTAACGTCGTTACATGTAATCCGTTACTCCCCAACACTGTATATATATCATTTCTCCATGTGAGATCAATAAAGTATTCATCAATCAAACATCAATCAATCAATCTGCTGCACAAGGGCCCTTTTGACAGATTGATCGTCTCTTTTTTAAATTCCATCTCTAAATGCCTAAATTCAGGCTGCTGTGTCTTCAGGACAGGCCCCCAAGCCATGATCCCTGGTTTTGTTCATATCAAGTTATGTCTTGTTTTAATTTCTGTTTCACATGTGTTTATCCTATTATTCTATTCCTTTGTTGCACTAGTGATGAGAAGTCCAGCTATTTGTAAAGATTAGGCTCTATTGGCTGGACCCCCTTAGAACTCCAGCTCTTGGCTTCGAAACCATCATCATTTAGTAAAAAATAAAATAATCCATCTTTTACTTCATTTGGCATCTACGAAGTGCTTGTAAGATGGTGAAGTGTACAATTCAGTGTTTTAATTAAAACCTTTATTTGTATGCCTTTTTTGTCACAAAACATTCTAAAATATGTGTGTGTTTCTCGTTAATCCTGCTCTGATGGATATTTTCATTTGATAAATTCTGCAATACTTTGAAATCTTCAGTATCAAGTACAGAAATGTTTTCAATCTGCTGCTCTGTAAATGTGCTTGCATTTGAATATGGTCTTCTGTAGGCCAAGCCTAGTCTGTCTCCATTGGTGGTGAATCTATATATTCCAGGTCCTCAGCTGGACATATCTGGATCATGCCATTTCTTGTGGTCTGGCACCTGTGTTTCTCCCATTTATTCTTAGTTTGGTTTGCATGTCGGTGAGTGGTTATTAAAGTCTTAAAGACTGCTGGCAATCCCTTGCTCATCACTCATTATCTGCACATGGGGCATCTTCTCCACAAATCGTTGCACCCACAGGTAAGCAGTTTGAGAGAAGTGGAGAGCAAGAAAGCCTCAGGTTTTTATTTCTTTTTTAAATTTATGTTGTACCCACTGCGATGGTAATGGATAACAAATAGTTTGGTCAATCACTGCTCAGCTAGTGTATGTGTAAGTAATCAACTAGGGAGGTTTACTCATCTTACAACCTGTGAGGAAACAACAGAGAATGGAAATGAGGAGTGAATATATTAACTACTGTAGGAGTAGTATCAGTGGGTCAGACTTATTTTTGGTGATGGGCCACACACAACACAGACATTCTATTTAATCGTATAAAGTTTCTTTTCCACATCAGTGAGCATCAGTTCATCTAATCAAGCGGCCATTGTGGACTCCACAAAGATACAATACTTTTCACATCCACAGTACATTAGAACTGAATAGCTGGTATTTTACATGTCTTAGATGAGCAAGTAGGCATATATATAATTTGCATTGATGAGCAATAATACTGGCATCAACAGAAATTCCAAAACAGCTGTGTTTTTCTCAGTCTGATCGCCCCATTAACTAAATTGTCTTTTAGTGATACTAGAATCTTGTTTCTTAGTTTGACATTAATTACAAAGCAGGTTTTCTCTCTACAGTCACCATAGCAACAGTTTTAGTCCTGGTTAATTACTGTTTAACTAGCTGCCGAGCCTAGCTAGGCACCCTTTGACAATAATAGAAATGTGTTCAAGATCACAAATTCAAACATGTCCTTCAATTAAGGTAGTTGTATGCAGGCAGAAAAACATTCCATTATCCTTCAAGTTGATCAATACCAGATCTGCATTTAAAAGTTTCACAACAGGTTCTTCCATTTTTTTCAGATAAACTATTGTCTCGTAAATCATAGAAATTCATCGGCGCAGCTCTTAACCTTAACCACCTTACTCAAGTGTGATACGGCAGGCCATGAGGGACATTCTTATCATTAAGTGCTCTACCAAACTGACAATGATTCAGTCCTCTGACTCAGAATTTATCATTAATCCTGACAATGACTCAAGACACCATCCTGTACAACCTTCTGCATAATGCTTCCTGAAGCATTATACAATGAAAAATCTGTCCTCCCTTTTTTATTAAGGTGTGCCACCTGCCTATTTCCCACAAGTGGATGGTATTCAGGCCCAATCCACCTCAACACTGCCAAGTGCTCCAGAGTGCAGCGAAAATGTTGTTGACTCAGGTGGTGCTCATCATTTGCACCAACTATACAAACTCCTCTCTGGTACTGACATGTTTCTGTGGACTGAAAAGGCATCAATACTATGTGAATTCTAGTTTTACTTAGACCAGGTAAAACCGAAATCCTGTCAATCGCTGACTTCCTGAATAAACTGATATTTGCAAAGCCTGCTGCATTTTAATGCAGGCAATCTCACCCTTGAATAACAGCTGCACCTGTCTTTTCTCAGCTATGGCAAAAAAACAGTGCTGTTTTTTTCACATCTGACAAATGTTAGTTTATAGCTGTTTGTAGTTCTTCTTTAAAATAGTTGTATTTTACCATCACGTGTCTCTTATGGCCATTTTCCCTGAGCACCTACTTAACTCAACCAGCATGACTCAATTTGTCTTAGATCGTTTTAGGTAGTCAGTTTCTTAGTAATTAGTCCCTCAATGTCATTAGAATGTTACACAACTAGGTCACGACCATGAAGGCCAAGGTGGCAACAATAAAACTGCTGAACGTTGTTGTTATGCAGCAGTTTTGGTCTAAGCGTAGCCATTTACTTTGATAATCACAGAAATAATTAGATGGCATATTTGTTGTCGCCATGTTATTATGACGGTCGGAATCTCATGAAGGAGTCACTTACTCATCCAATCACGTGACTCTGGGCAATCAGCAACCAGGTGTCTGTTGTTGGTTGGTGCCAGCCCCTAATGGACGCGGAAAAAAAAGTCGAATCGCACTGAGTAGGTAAAAAGGGCCAATAGTGGCCCCAGTATTTTCTCCCGCTGAACAGTATAACTAGATTTTGAGACTTGTATGTATATATGAGTATGATTGTTTTAATAGTTGGTTGTTTTTTTTATTTATGAACATTTATTGAATAAAATTATTTTGATAAGAAACTGACCTTTGAGGAAAATAAAATGAAAGTTACAGTAGCACAATTGCACTTAGATGGTCAGGAGACATATCAGCTCAGCAAAATGTTTAAATTGTCATATATAGTGACAAAGTTTTTTTAATGTATTAAGAAACTGTAGTATTAGAGTGCATGACTCATCCTATCTATGGCCTTCATCAAGCATACAAATATACTGCAATACTCACTGATATTTCAGTATTTCATAGATGTCATTTACCGAAAAGTAGTAAGCATTAGCTTGACAAATAGTTATACTGTATGGTCATTTTATTGTGTTCAACTAGTGTTTGCACTTTCTAACTTTTTGAACAAAATCGTACAACAAAGTCATCCCAGAGCTGGCAGTGCAAGTTAATTTAATCTGACAAATCTTAGCTGTATACGAGACTCATGTTGGGTGGTTATGATTTAAAACTTGCATTTTTGTTGAATGCAAATATTCATTTTGTGTGCATGGATGTGTGTTTATTGAATGAACTGCTGTGCTTCTTGACAAGAACTAATTTTTAAATAAAATGAGATTGTCAAGCTCAAGTGTTCTTTTATAATCGATTAGTAGGGAAAGATGCCCACTGCACATATCTCAACTTTCCATTTTTAATTTTGAAAATTTCCTCTGGAATTTATCAAGATAACCTAGTGGATATTTTATACAGATGAACCATAGGAAGATGTTTATAGAATTATAGTTGAACAGCATTTACAAATATTAAGTCCCAAATGGTTTTACCACCTCTTTATTTTCCATTAGCTTATTCTGTGTACGGTGAGTTGAAGTGAAGGAGAAGACAAAAAGGAGGGAGCCTGCACGGACTTCTCTGATTTAGCATAAAAGATGTGACATCTCTCGTTGCTGACTCTGTTTACAAGGAGCTCCTGGAAACATTTACTCAGTATACATTAAAACAAGTTGCCATCAATTTAGAAGCCACTCAGGCTTGAATGTTTATTTTCGTCTTGTAACCCCGAGGAACTCTACCAGTCTCGTCTAACATAATAGAGCCATGACCAGTCTTCAGTTTTGTGTATTTTGCTTTTTAAAGCTTCATATTTACTGCATTCTGCATATTTACAGCAGATTTGGGATTCCTTACTAAAATTGAACACTACCTGACCTCCTTCAAAGATGTCATGTTACAAATTGTGTACATGAAATCTTTGCATTTTGCTCCTTTTTCAGAATGCATGTTAACTATAGTCTGACAGCTGGTAACATTTGCCAAGGACACTTAAACTTAGTATTTTGTACCCTTTCACTCTGGTAAACATGTGAAAAGTGATGTGGAAGAAGTAATCTAATGGGAATATAAGGGCTCAGTTCAGTTAGGGGACAAGACATGAATAGAGGTCAGAGAGACCATTTGTGCTTGGCTGTTTTGTTGACAAAAGCAAAATAAAAAGTGAAACACTGACTCAAGAGTGCATCAGGAACACTTGTCCCGAGTGTACAAGGCAAACAAGTGTTGTTGATGCAAAGACAAGAAATTGGAGCTTAGTTGTACGAAGGAGCGAAGCTCAGACATCTCTTAATAAAACTGTGTCAGCAGAGGAACAACACAAAACCCTGGGGAATATAAAACCAGCAGAACTAGCTAAACCCAGCCACCACAGAATTCTTCCCAGACTAATCTGAGATCAGCACGGAGATCTTGTGCTGTTGTGACTCATTCTTTTACAACACCAAAATATATAGTTGTGTTTTACTGCTGCTCCATGAATATGGAAACACTTACCCCAGGCTACTTCCTGCTCCTTTAATCGTGTTTGTTTTGCACTCGAGTAACCTCAACCCTTCTGCAATTTGGGAGTTTGTTAGAGAGAGGTCTACTGCTGCTTCCTGCAGAACTTTGGTTCGGTCTACACATTCTTGGACAATATTCGACACCTTAGTATTTCTTTTAAAGTTACCCTCAAGTAATTTGACCCATTTTAGTGTCAAATAGCATTCTTCCACTATCTAAAATATTTAATAGTAAAAAACATAACATTCACACATAAGAATCTGATTCCGTGTGCCATGACGTGCACAGATTCTGTACTGATTACTGAGGTGTGTCATATGTTATGTGGCATAAAAAGTAGTTATTTCTGACTTTGCAGGAGTGAAAGGAGTTGGCAAAATGCAGAATCAGACAAAATGCGTTGCCATGAATCCACCCCCACATTCTCTTTTTTCACTTTTACATTTGTGTGCAGCCAGATCAATATTGGAATAATTCTACAGCAAATTTGATAAAACATGTCCCATTTGGCTCCACATAAAGAATCATTGACCAGTGGCCAAAGCCAAATACCTATGAATTCAGTTGCATCATAAAAGGCATTCCAAGTAGTTCCTAAAATATCTCATTTATATTTCATCAACAGAATTCTCGTTTGTCTCACGTGTGACTCATTTTGCACATTGAGACTCTCACTGTTTCAACTGGAGGTGAATATCGGGGTTCTCTGCTGCCTCGTTCTGAATTATGTGTTACATGCATATCCCAACAAATCTCTTTTTCACAGATGAACTATTCACACCTCCAGGGCTCTCCATTTCTTGGTGAATGCACCAGCTCAGCAGAAAGCAGCTGAGATATGGCTGTAAATAAAGTGTTGTAGAAACGGGGAGGAGGGATAAGCACTGATGGGCAACCGCAACCGTCTCTTTGCAAGACAGTTCATTAAACACCTTTCACAGCCAGCATGGCACTATGCCTGGAATGAAATGCACGATGAAAGCTCACGCAGGTCAGGGGGCCAGCCTGTAGTAAAAGTCCACTGATAAATGCTGAGACAGGAGCAGGAAGTGAGAATCCACACAAAAAGGCAACAGAGCTTATCAGATACATAGGCGACATCACCTCTATTCTGATACCACCTTATCTGCAAGGGAAAACATCTCGTCCTCAACCTTTTCTCTTGTAATAATGCACACTTGAAATTGAAAAAGAAAAGAAGACTCAACATAGTGAAGTGGATCCTCTTCCTAAATTGTCAGTAAAAAAAGTACAATTGCATACACACCAACCTATGCTTCTGAAATTAGTTGACCTTACTTATTTTCCAGAACAGTCGAATTTAAACTTTGATATCATGATGAGCACTGTAAGGTATAATTTAATTTATTCTGAAGGTAGAACACGAAGAATAGAAATGAGAGGGTCATATGTTCTATATGAGTGTCGTGCCGCATTTGGCAGGCCACCATAATTAAACGTCTTTCTAATGAGATTCCAAATTACTATGATTTCGGGCATGGCAAATGTAACCTTATAGATAACTAGTCTAGAAGTTTGATAGAGTTTTTTGTGGGCCATACTAGTGACAGAGTGGCAAATTAATGACCTCCCTTGAGAATAGGACGGGTGCACAGGGAGGCTTAGAAATAGCTCAACGGTGTGATGGAAAGTCTGTGATATTTGCGTATGACAGATTTTAGACACCCCTGTGAAATTGGAGGGGAAAAACTTCTCTAAACCTGGAAGATGTGTATTGTTTGTAAGTACTTGTAAAGGCCTATTTTAGCTCATCAAAGACCTTTTGATACTGATTTGCTGCTACTCATAGAGAAAGCCATGATGCATTTGTTAAACATGGAGAGAATATTTAAAATGGCCACACTTTCTAAAATGAGTTCAAAATTGCACAGAATTGTTCACATTCGGAACAATCACTTTCGATGAAACCTGGTAAATTATACATCTTTTTATATCATGTTAAACAGTGTTAGCCCTGTGAATGTCTCAACACCCCTGGATTTGTCCAAGAGAGAGAGGTTAAGATCCAGTTAATTTGCTAAATAAGACTAAAAAAATGTCAAATATTACTATGTAATGTAATGTGTGTGTGAGTGCACATCAAGGTGATCACATCACTAAAATGATCATTTGTCTACCTCTTCCAACGCTCTCTGTTTATTACAAAATAAAAAGACCAACATTTACCATAAAAGTGAAAGATGGGATAGATGGTAAATGGATGTAATTAAGTATGCTTTATACATCACAATGATCCCAGCGTAGTGAATTGATCCGGGCTTCACAATTGTGGGGAATATCTGATATAAGTTTAGGCACTGCTTGCCACATGTACTTTTTTCATTTGATTAATAGATAGACAGACAGACAGAGGCAGGGAATGTTTATTTTTGTTTAATTCTTTATGTTGAAAATATTAAAAGTGTCATTTCAGAAAGTCGTTCTTCTATGATTTAATATTGAAAGCTATTTCAGTTCAATATTTAATATCGCACCAGGAAGCCCAAATATTTTGTTTCGATACTGGACTGAATTCTGAACTCTCTAACCCAGTCTAAGCCTTGGCAATCTCAGTCCAAAGTGAGGACCCACTCTTATGACAAATCAATATTCTTGAGGGTGGAAGATGGAGACAAGGCGACTGGCACTTAAAAGGAAAGTGAAATGGGAGACATTGTAGCACACTCTGTACCTTTTGTACACAAAATGGTCCCTGAAGAAGTTTTGTATTGCGCTGCAAATTAATTATTGTGCCTTTTTTTAAACAGTGGTGGCTAATTAAAAACTTCAAAAGGATTAAATGACCAAGTGTTTGTTCTCATGAATTCATATTTTACATTTGGATTGTGAGGAAAAACCTTTTTTGAGTCCAGCAGCTACTTTGTCCTTGCTCAAAGTGAAATTATTATGATTATTATCAATAAAATAACATCCTAGCATGTCATTAAAAAGAGACGGTGTACGTACCTGGAGAAGCCCTCGTGAACTTTTTTTTTCTCATATAAAGCCCTCTCTAATTAAATCTTTGTTCACTTTGATTAAATTTGGTTGTGTTGGATATTTACTTGCCTAATATTGGAACAGATCGAGGATGGCATAAAGCACAAGTCATTAAACATGACCTTTTCTTCAAACCGAATCAATCACCTCAAAGTCACGGACCTGCCTTATCGATATACAAATCACATGGAATGTGCAATCCAATACTGAGGCTCTGCAGTTTTCTTTGGAGCCCAGTTAGTTCACAAGAGTCATTTACTCCCTCATTATCTTTCATTGTTCTGTTTTCGTTGATGAATGCTGTAAAGTTACCAAAAAAATAGGCTCATCTCTCATCAATTTCAGGACATATTTCACATTCTATTGTCACTTTGAGCTCACTTTGAAAGATACATTGGAATATGTTTGTATATGTCACTCATAATCTCAAGGAATATGATATGGAAAAATGAATGTAGTGAGACCTTTGCTTTATAATCACCGCTTTTGGAAATGAGTAACAGCAGGCAGACTAAGTCTGATGTCTATAATCTCAAAAGCGGAGTCATTAACTGTGAATGTTTTCACGAAAGCTCAAGCAATCATTGTATTTGGATTACTGCTGTTTTTTACACCTCTTCATCGGTAAACATGGAATCTGCTACTGAAATCAAAAGCTATAATCCTGTCAGCCTTCTATAACTCACTGACACTTAATGGAAGAGACCTTTATGTGAACCTTGCAATGTTTTCCTTCCCTATTCATTCCACAAACTACTCTGCAGCTAATAATATCCCTTGATATGGTAATTGGCCATTGGTAAACATCTTTAATGCCACTGCTCTGGAAAATTGTAAGTTGAGAAATCTTTCCCTTTAAAATCTGTTTACATTGTACAGATTTTTATTTTGGCTTACTTTGGCAGCATTATTATCCCTTCCTTAAACTTGGCTAATGTCATGGCTTCTTATTGTAGAGCTTGTGTATCTGATGGAGATAGGAACTTAAGGTAATTGACTTTATATGCAGAATCTGATTCTTAGTGGGCAGGTTATGAGTTGGAGCACACATTGCAGTGACATAATTAGATCACCTAAAATGGTTTAATCGGGACATGTTATTTGATTGGTTTACAATAAATTCAAAATTAGATGAACTGTCAGGGAAATTTTGCATGTGAATTTCCACACAATGTACATAAAAACTCTATTTCTTATAGTTATGCCACAACAATTTCTTGTCATTTGGTAATTTCTGTTTATCTATTTAATTGATAGCATCAGTTCTAAATGAAGGGTCTGGTCACACTTTCAGCTGGTGTCACACTGAAGAAAAAAACGACAAAAAAATTCAACAGCCAGGATAACATAATTCCTGTACATCCTAGAATCACTGTGGTGCATTTCAAAAACTTCTAGTGTACCAACATTGGACATGATGCAGCCAATGTTTTTCCAGTCACTGATATTACATCCCTGTAATGGAACACATAACCTCCATTTTTTCCGGGGCGGTCCGTGACAGGTGTGTAATGGCTCTCGCTCTACCAAACTTTCTGAGATTGTATTTATCCTCCACTTACACACAACATTCCACTAAAGCGATGCTGCCAAAGAATTCAGCAATTTACCACATTCTTCCCTGCTCATCCTCATTGTTGCTTTTTCACATTGGACACAATTGTATTGTTTATTTTGCGACCAAGCATACACAAAACTTAATGGAGAAAACTGTTGTTAGAATGCTGTAGGAACATTTCTCCCCTCAGTTTCCTTCTACTATTATAATTGATTAAGACCCCTTACCCTACAATTACCCTTTGTCCAGCCCATAGGTTTCCATTATTTATCTTCTCATGCCAAGGCACGTTTCCACACATGCCACTACTATAACAGAGAATTGAGGACATGGAGGTTGAAATAACCCATTTAAGGTTCCATTGCTTACTAATCCTGTGTTATCCAAAACAAGTGTACAGCATTTTTTCCCTTTGTCATTAATGTTATGATTTTCCAATATCCCCTGAGAAAAAAGGATAATTCTCTGGTATTGTGTCCTTTCTCTTTAGGTTTTATTTTTGTCTAAAAAAGACTTCTAATCAATACACTCCCACGGGTCTATTTTCTCAAGAGGCATAATGTACAATAATGTATTCCTTGGTGCTGAGTTGTTCAAAGCAATGCACCTCAGCACCAGGAATACTTTAGATATTGACAGCAGGCTGTCTAGCTTCTGTCAACCAGCAAATGATGCCATCGTTTACCGTGTTTATTTTCCAGGCTGTGAAAAACCAAATGTTGAATGCATGCTCTCTTATGTGTTCTAAAAAAAGGTAAACTTAAAAAATCCTATAAGTAGATTTTGTGGAAAAGAACGGTTAAACACATAGGTTTTACAAATACTGTCAGTTAAGAAACAGCTGCCTGCTTCCCTCAGATTTAATGCTTTATGTTTCAAATTTCGGTTTAGCTGTCTGGCTCACAGCTGCTATGGTTTTGTTCACTGTCATTTTTAAATGCTGTTATCAGCAGCAGTATGAAGCAGCAGTATTTTCTTTCTTTGAAAGACAAGTGAATTTTTAAAAGCCACCTATACGTTATCCATTCAGCACCTACATCAAAGACTAGCTGGTGGAAATAGTTGAGCATTTGACTGACTCCAGTTTCAATTAATCCTACTGTATGTGTATGTAAAACTGAATGTTTTTTTAAACAGATGTTACTACTTCTTGTAGCCATTGCATATCTCTTTAAAAATAAGATCCACTGTCTGGTACTTTTTGCATAGGTTTAATGAAAAGCAGCTCAAATTGCCAGAGAGCTCTGTAAAAGCAGTGATAAATAAGGCTTCTCACCAACTGCTGCATGTGTAAACAAGGGAGTGCTGAAAAAGATGTCACTCTTTATACATGTGAAAAGTAACAAAAGTTCACATCTTGGTGGCAACACCTTATCCAAAATGGATTAAAAGCAATCTGCGTCTGCGTTTCCCTTATGGGATATCTATCTAAATACAGTTTTTTAAGTTAACTTTTGAGCTTTAATTTAGCCTAAGAGACAGAGAGAAGTGAAAAAGTGGTCACATTTTTATTTGATCCTTATTCACTTCATGTAAAATCTCAGTGACCATAGGTGTGTTTTGTTTATTGATTGCTGAAGGCAGGAATGGAGGAAGGACACAGAGAGTGAGATTGCACTGCACAGTTGGTTCATGGTCAGAGAGATCCCTCTACAGCTACAAAGAGCAATGACATGTTTGATTACATTTATGTTTGATTGAGTTTAGTGCTCCCTTAAGCTAGCTTGGAGAAAATGAGATTTTCCCTCCCAAAATATTCCCTTCCATTCTTCCATCCCTTTTCCCAGCTATCCATCAAGGTCTCATACAGTTTACCACTTTGCCAATTTTACAGATCCCATTAGGCACTCTCAGACATAACTCCCCTCCCACACATTGTACTAGTCTAACTTAAATAAGTCACCAAGGCCTTATAATGATTACTCAGTGATATCCTTGAAGGAAGCTCATGCTGCAGTCCCAACTCTTCACATGTTAATGATGCTGCAGAACAACCATGGTTCTTTAAATATTTACATACCAACATAAATTTAGGTGGTAACGAGAGGCACAGAGGCGCATGCTTCTGGGCTTCACTAATGCATTCCATTCCATTACAGCGTAGCCGCAGTGTTGCACAGTATGAATAGTGCTCTCCTCTCAAAAATGAATTGCAGGAATTACCATGTGCCACTTGTACTGGCTGTCTGTCAATAAAATGAGGCAGAAACTGACAAATAATATGGAAAAGGGAAATGGCATTTATTAGTACTTCTGGCATGCACTTTTTGTCCTTTTCCTTTTTTTTAATAACCTTTTTGAGCCGTGAAGAGCAAAGACCATAAATATTCCATTTCATGTCATTGATTGCATCAGTCTGGATGTATGTGTTCCAAATCTGTCAACGTTAATGTAGACATCCATCTGTCCCTCATCACACGGATGCAGATTGAACTGTGTAAAACTGCACAGTGTGAAGATTTAACGGGGACACAATAATTGACTTTTGTCATTTATTGTGCCCTTGTTTAAATGTGCTTTTTGTGTTGAGGTGATCATTCAATACAGTTTGTTTCTCATAAAATATATCTTGGTGAATATTCAATGCAGTTTGAGCAACCAATGAATGAATTAATAAATTGAATGGACAAAGGCCTAAAAAAGGGTGCCTACCTTTACAAATGTCCATGGAAAAGAAGACTTATATTTAATAAAATGGGGAAAAATATGACGGACAAATCATTTAAATATAAAAAACCAAAGTAGTTCAGTTTTATTTTTTTCATATTCTCCTGAGAGAAAATAGGTATTGAATGCTAGTTACCTCTTAAGAACACATTCGATTTTTTTTTCTCATTTTTTAAGGTGTTTAGCATAGCTATGTAGCATAGCTGTCTACTTTGATTTTTTCATCATATCTCAGCTGAGACTCCTCGACATTCTGCAAGAGATGCTTCCAGACTTCCCTCATATACAGGCCAAACTCCCAATGGACTATTTGAGCAGATGATTTGATTACCCATCTACACTGTGCCTGTGTGTTGCTGTGTTGTGTAGCAGGGAAAAATCAAATGTAGCACAAATGCTACAAGCATGACATATCCACATTAAAGGTTACACATTGTGTAGAATTATAAGTGTTTTATATTATAAAATAATTTTTATTTATTTATAAATGTGTCCCCATTTGGTGTAAAATTACAATTGCAATGATCTGACTTCTCTTCATATGCGTAGAATTTCCTATCTGTATATACATAGGAAGGGTATGTCCATGGAGGTTTCCATGTCTTTCCATCATTTTGAAAAACTATAATTGCAGAGAGGGACATAAAGCACTAGTCGACCTGTCTAGCTAATCCACAACGCGTTTTCGTTCAGAGCCAGAGTCACATGGCAATGTAAAGCTATCTTGTTCGAGGAGTAATTACATGCTCACACTGATTCCGTGCAGTTTGTAATTTGTTTTAAATTACAAACCTCATCACCCGAGAGAAAACTTGAGGATGTGCAAGTCACGTTGTCATTAATTCTTGATGCAGGACGGTTAGCGTAGTTCCAACAACCATTTGAAAACGTGAGGCATTACAGGGCACGATTTGTTAGAATGCAAAAACAATTTCACCGTTAGATGGGAGAAATTCCTACACCATGTACCTTAAGACTAAGTAATGTTGAGTATTTGATATCCATACCCCCCCACCCCCAGAAAACACACATGCAGGGTTCTGTTAAAACAGAAAACAAAGGAACAGAGTGGAAACAAATTTTACGCATTAAGAATCCGTGTTAATATTGTAAATGGTGCAATTGATCACATCCAATTGGTGATCTGATATTTTACAACCCAAGAAAGAGGAAATAGCATATACAAGGCAGGCAGGGTAAACAAATGACTCTAAATTATGCAATATATCAATACAAAGGGGAACTGCAAATACCAAGCTGTCAGATCCAAATGAAAGCCATTAGTTTGCAGCGATCTGAGCCTTTGCCTACCTCCAACACAGACAACCTGCTGCAGTGCAGTCAGCAGCTATTCTATAAATAACATCTGATATGATGGCACCTGCCACAAAGATAAACAGTCAAGGTTCAGAGACTTACTGGTGTTCACTGTAATCTATTATTCAGTCTGTCTCTCATCCATGCATGTATCAATATTCACATCATACAGCTGGAAAAGTGACGTTATTTTTACCACAGCTGATTTCCGTAAAATAACTTGGGGAATCTTTGACATAATTAATATATATATATATATATATATATAACTGACTACTTTTTAGTCTCATGGTAAATCATGTCCTGTCTTCACTGCACAAACTATCCCCTACATGTATAATCCACAGTGAAGTTTTGAAAACGGCTAGTCTACCGATAATTTCCATCTATGAAAAACAGTACGCCATTTTCTCAATCAGATCATTTGTCTGCACTTTACACATCAAAAAGCTAAATATGCACAATTTAAACGTTAAGAAACAATGAAAATTTTCCAAACTTTTAGATGACACTCAGTCAGTCTATGAGTCTACTTTGAATACAATCATAATCATCATCCATGAAATACATTACTTCTCCTGTTTTTTTATTTAATCTGAAGAGTGTGTGAACATTTTTGCAGTATAAAAGAGGAATTCTTCATGGTTTTTCTTCATTGAGTGGTCATATATTAGCAGTTCTGTTTGTTAACTACACATTTGACCTCCCTCAGAGGCCACAGAAATAACCATTTACCAACACCAGAGCAGCAGCATTCTCGCCATGTCTCTCAAGCATACCCGGGGGCAACTCACCATTTTGATCTTTATGACTGAGTTTGCTCTGTTTTTTTTCTTTTACCAAGCTCTTTGATTTAATTATGTTGTCTATATTCGTCTTCTCTGTATTTTCACATGTGAACTGCAAAAGATAGATTCTTTGTGAAAGTAGGGCACATCTTTCATTATATCCTCAAAGGAAACAAAAACTGCAAGAGGGTTTTGCACTTCATTATCATTTTTAACAACAAGAAACAACCCTTGTTTTTCCTAAATGATTAAAAAGTTACTCTCTGCTCCAGTATACTTACCTGAACCACTTTCTCTTCCTTGTTTTGAACCCATTAGAAGAGGGCAATAGGGGCAGTTAATATTCCAGTCAAGGTGAGTTTGAATGATCAGTGTCTCTCTCAGTATAAGCGTTCTTTGAGCTTTTTTGCCTCTCTCAAAGTGTGGCTCCTGTATATTTGATTTGAAAAAGCAAAACTGAATGTTCCAAGCTGTTAATACATTAAACTCAGTTTTAACTTGATAAATGATTTCTAATTTAATAAGCAACATTTTGGCGTGAAAAAACACAGTGAGCAATCTTTGAAGAACATTTTCATACAATTTCCATCATTTAAGCTTAATGGGGAAAACAATTTTAAAAAAGTTAATTGATGTGTCTTTTTTTATTTTCTGTTTGATTAAGATTTGAAGAATATATTCTTACTGACAATGGACCAAAAGTATAATATGTTGGCTCAGACAAAGAAACCTCTCAATAATCCCTAGCTTTCGTACAGAAAGTGTGCCGTATTCTCATCACATACTAAAGAAACTTATTTGTATTTGGAGGAAGTGGCTTTATTGAAAAGCTTAATTTCCCAGCAAACCTTAAAGGTCACATGTAAGAGGCAAAAAAGCTTCAGTGCTGAAAAGTTTGGATTTAATCTTATCTTTATGGGGGGTAGGGGGTTGTTTCCTAATCACTACTTGTGACCTGGTTTGTTTCTAAGTAATTGCTCTTTTTTTATACTGTAAAGTTTTCAGCTTCTAACAAAAAAAGATATGCTCATTTTAAAACTGAGGGAACTACACTTGCTTCTACAGCAGCAACATTATTGGTGAAATCAGAATTGCAGCTCCATCAAAGAAAATGAACTGGTTTGAAACATCAGGGTATGTGTTTTAAATTAGGTTTACTCTGCTCTCAGATTTAATCACGTTATTCACAGTCTGAGTTCCACAGAATATACAGGGTTACATTACTGCAGCTATTCTGTACATGACAGACATTTCATACAGAAAAATGTGAGGCTTAATAAAATGGCTGCCGGATCAAACAAACTCTGGGTTCCAAGACATCGATCTTCTAAGCTATATGCCCAAAGTATATCCAGGCTAAATGGATCACATACTGAATCATGGCAATCTGAAAACCTCTAAGTGATCGAAGCAGCAAGGCCACCGCCGTACTATCCATCGGTTTAGATTTCATTTATTTCAGAGATTTAAATTCTTGCAATGGCAGCACCCCGAGTCAAAGAAATGCCTGAGTAATAGTTTCTGTTATCTGAACTTTGTTAATAACCCTGTGTAGAGGACTTGAAATTGATAAAATGTGGCACTAGTTTTTCCCTACATTTTTTACTATTTTTTTTATCATATTGTGTGTTTCTTAAGGATTGCCGGCGCCTATTTTAAGGTAGGAAAGTCTGTGGGGCAGAAGAAAGGAAAAGCATGCATTTCCTTTTATCTGTGAAAGTGTGAGAATGACTGAATGCTGCTGTACAACGAACAGGGCAGATGGCACGCACACATAAAATCAGTGTCTTCCAATTGTGTTAAGACTGCTTTTCAAACTACTGAATGTTTCCTGTGGTAATCAAAGATCAGTAGCTAATGTAAAAGGCCATCACTAATTTGACTAACAAAAGTCAGAAGAAAACATAGAAATAGATTGAAAAGAAAACAGCTCACATTAATTTCTAATAAGCATAGCATGAGAAGCAGCAACTTCCAGGTATGAGCTGCACTGTGGGCTCATTATTTCCAGAGGTCAGAGGAGAATGGCAAGACGGTTGCTCTCAGGAGGGCTGTTTAGTATTCACATATGAGCTCAGAACAATAAATGCACAGAAAGGCCTTTTAAATCCAAACACACAGATTCAGTGCTGCTTGCAACTTTAAAACTCACAACTCATCAAATCCTGAAATAAACTCCATCATGAACCAGCTGAGTAATGGTTTAACATCACAGTATAGCAAGTGGCTCTAAGTATGCTACAGTTATTTTAGTGGCGTAAGACAACTCTGAGCAACATGGTTGATCCATCACTCCTTAAGGATCAAATATTATTCACATATCATAGAAATAAAATTTACAAACTACATTTGTATCATTAGTATCACTCAGTGGAAGTGGATAAATCCTCTCTTGATTGATAGGTATGCTTCTTCCAGAACTGGCAAGATAAAATTTATAAAGATGTAAACAATTGTCCTTAGATATCACCATGAATTTTAAAGCTCCCTATAACTGTGTGAGTTTAGTTTGTTTTTCACTCTAACCTTTCGTTACTATTGTACAGATAGGCCAGGTATGTTTTAGGTATGTGGATGATAAAGCTATAATGGCATTTTTTTATGTATGTATTGCACATATATTACGCTAACATGCTTGTCATGAATTTAAGGAGATTCCTGTTGCCTTTCTGGGTCAACGATTAGCTCTGTTCTTTGAATTGGTGACGGTAGTTAAAACAACTTGTCACTGTCATATACTTTTCATAAGAAATGACCTAATATGCCATTATCAAAATGTAAGATATGTTCTATGTGAGAAGCATATTTCCATCTATGGGTTGTAGACAGATACCCTTTTCTGTTGTCGATTGTGCCATTCCAGCTCTGAAGAATGCTTTGTTTTTCAATTATGAGCCTTTTCTATTTTCCTTTCCTAATATGCATTACAACAGCATGCCAGTCAAACTTGTGTTGCACAAATCCATGACAACTTCTTCCTCCATATGCCAGTGCTAAATGTGGCACTTACATAAACCACATAACAATGGAACTGCACCTGGATATTTTTTTCCTGCCAATTCACCTTTTCATCAGCAGTTCATTCAGCAAATGCCAAAGATCAAATCGGACCAATCGTTTTTCGAGAACTAGACATAAATTATGTAGATATCTTTCACATCCTTATTGATGTAAATGGGAACTTTTCCACTAACCCAGCCTGTAGAGCCGCGCGGATGGAAGAACAGGTAGTTCGTTCCGTTTACAAATGTTTCAAAAGTAGTAAAATCTTGTGTTGTTCCAATGAGAATTTAATACCTACCTTACAAACAAAATAATCTCTCTATGTGCTTACAATTGCTCAGGCAATGGCTCTTCTCTACACAGTAATTCCATGTGTCTCTACTACGCAACTAAGCAATTTGGCACATCTCAGCCATTCATTTATGTAACTAATGCTTCATGTGTTTGATAAAGCTTATTAAAAAGGCAAAAGAATCCTAAGAATGAAAGGAATTACTCATGATTATATAGACATGGAGGTATCGGAATAGTGATTTATTCGTATTTTAGTTTTTCAGTGCTTCAAACAGTTCAGGTATTGATATCTTCAGGAGCTGCTCAGACTCATAGCTGCCAGCTAGCCTGCTGCTCCTGGTTTAGTTCCGTGACCAGTTTTAGGAACCCACATCGGGAAACAGGAAACTCACACACTGACGCTGGCTCCTGGAGTGCTCAGGAGCTATCAGTACAAATTCATCGGGTGAGCAGGCTTCTCACCTTCCACGGCTCACCGAGCGACGCAGTTCTTTTCTAAGACTTTCCTTTATTCATCACCCGGTCTGAGCCAAGTTCTCTCCAGCTGTCTCACTTCTCATTTCATCTTCTAATCTAAACACAGTGAATGCAGAGTAGCCATAAAGCCCCGCCCCACAACTAGTCAGGACAGGAATCATACTGGCTCCTCCAAATAAACCATGCAGTGCATACGCTTTGGCTGTCACTGAGTTTTTAAGTTTTTTAAGTATCATAAATCTTCCGCCAAATTATTAATGGTTGATTTTGCGAATAATGTAAAATTTCACAAATACGTCTTACAGAAAGAAAAGAAAATATGGGAAAATAGAAGCCTTATTTAGTTTATTTCAAGTGAGTACTAAACTGCAAATGGACTGCAGTTCCATTTAATTGGCTTTATTGTCCAAGTTCAATCATTTTGAATTTACACATGATTTTGCAAGTGTGTTCATTAAAATGAGATATGTTTGTGTTACTTGAATTAAAGACATGGGATGTTGAGTTTTTAAGAGCTTCTCTGATCAATTTGGATATGATCCAAATTATTTTGAAACGGCTGTATTCATGCCTAGAAGAAGTTAAAGAAGAATTATTTTTCTCTCCAATATAGTTTATAGTGCCTTTCCTCCGTGGTATTTTATTGACAGATATTTGTATTATACGTATATGTATATGTATATGTATTAACTCAAACTATTGATCATGCCTTAGCAGCACCCAACTGCCTCATATCTCCCCAAATTCAATGAAACAGAAATTCAAGTTGTTTATTATTCAAAAAGTATTGATGACCAAATTCTTAGATACATTATATAGGTTATGCTTGTAGTGTGAATTTGAAGTAGAATATGTTTGATTAAAACAGATTTTTTTGATGGGCTATCTCTGAAAGAAACATTTCCCCGGTAAAATGAACAACATTTTATCCAGCAGCTAATTCATCTGTCTGGGTAAGAAATTCAACAGAGACTTACAAGTCTTTGTGTGCATCTCAGTGTCTACGAGGACTGCCTGTGGAAAGCTGTGCTTTGTTATTTGAGTAATTGATTTAGATTAAGATATTTACTTCCTTCCAGCTATAAAATCGTGCTCTAGGGAGGGTTGCAAAACAAATGCAAGCTCTGCTCATATTTGTCCTTAAGGACAGATAATATGAATCTCTTCCCAGGGAAACATGACTGCTCATATGTTTCAAATCATAAGTCAACACTGTTTACATAATGAATTGAGTGATGAATTTAGCTATACTCCTCAATAATGTGAAGAATTCACTTGTGAAAATGAGGCTATTATCTATGTAGGAACATGCCATTATTTACATGACTGAAACATCCTTAAACTTAGCAGATATTTTTATTTCTTAAACTGTTAACAGTTCCTGCGATGTAGATTTGGATTGCATGTGGATGCTGGTCCCACAAGGAAAAGGAATCTATTCTGTACAGAAACTCTTCTCTGCTCTCTATGTCCTAATATTACAACTGCAGTGAACAGTTCCAATGTCATTTCTGTAGAATATACTCTGCTCAACAGCTTAATCTGTTCTGTAAAAAGCTGCGGCTCAAACATCCGGGAGAGGAAATGGCATGTGTCTTATTAGCGTCTCTTATTAGGCGCAGCAGGTGTGCTGCTCCGAGTTATCAGTGTCATTGTTTTGTTCGAGAGGGGTTTGTCTTAAAACAAAAGAGGCTCTGACAAGAGTTGGAAATGCTTGAAGTGGATTCACAATACAGGTTTTGTTCATCCACTCAAATAGAATATGAATCTGATGCATAGTGTGTGTGTGTGTGTTTGTATATATATAAATAAACTGACCATCAAGGCCATTTTTGGGGTTGTATCCATGCTACCCATAATGGGGAAAACAAAAAGCATTCTATAAAGTACTTGAAATAATTTATTTAAGTTTTTAGGTTTTTATTGCAGGGAGCTAAAACAAAATTTGAATAAATTCTATTTCTTAAAAAGTTGAAGGTGCAAGATCAGCTTCTGTAGTGGGGGAGATGTCTAAAAGTGGGTCACTTACGCACTAATTAATGAATACTGTGCTGTTCCTTGTATGAACAAATTGTCAATGCCAATACAGCCCCCCTTACTGTTCATTTAAGCATGTCAACATAAACAAGAGGTGTTGCTATTGCAAAAAGAATAGCTGAAATGCAGGACAAGACAAGAATGAACTGGACCGGAAGGACATTAGTTATACACAAATATATTTTAAATGTTTTGGTTAGTGGTTTAGCTTTTTTTTTATGTTTTCATAATTACTTTTTTGTTCTGACAGGTCACACAGATCCCTGATGAGACATACTTTCTACCTCAGTCCTCCTGCAGAAACAGCTCTTACAGTTCTTCCTGACATGTACCACATAGGCAACATGCTCAAGACAAAAAATGACACATGTTTTGAACATATTTTAACTGAAGATAAAATATATATTCGTTTAGGTGTCAACACAATTTTTCTTTCTACTCTGTACTTGACAGACACACATTAACATCAAATACGAAAATCAGTTGCTGGTCTGCTATTGACAATATTCAGTCGCCATTTCACCTTTTATGAGATTGAGTTTAGCAAACAGATCCACTCCTGCCAATAAACCAGTGTGTGTGTGTGTGTGTGTGTGTGTGTGTGTGTGTGTGCGCGTGTCCATGTGTCTGTTTGTGTGTGTGCAGCCATGCCAACAGATGTCCAGAGGAACCTCGTAAAATCATGATGGATTACATGAAATCTGCACTCAGTTATGAGTGTCAGTTTCTTAAACTGGATAAACAACTCTAGTTTTGATTAACACCTGTTTATTTCTATGGTCCTATTGTTCACACTCAAAACTTTTCAGTAGTCTCCCTCTATATTTACTCTTCAAAGCAGCTTCTCTATTGTGGGTTACACTTACCTGTATGTTGAAGTTTTCCACTAGTCACTTTCCCTGCTACATGCACTTAAAAACGTACATTAAGAAACTTTTGATCTGATATGATCTCATTAAAGTTTAATTAAAGTTCGGCATTGATAATGAAAAATAAAATACTGCATATGATTTTGCAGTCAGTTATTTTATGTACACAATTCTGTTGCTGTATTGCAGGACAAGTCCCCACTAATGAATACAATTGAAAATGAGTTAATAATTAATCAAGCAGAATCTCATTTAATTAGTTTTTTATAGATATTGTACAGCTGTAAAGCCTCTAGGGCAGATTGCTGACCACTTTATCTGCAGGTGACCTGATTGAAATGCTGTAGGGTATCCCTTTATCACCAAGCATCCACTAACATGGGCTGGATTTATGGTTTTGACTGTGTCTATTGTAGCTTTGACTGTCTGTTAGTGCCAGTAGACAGTTACAGTATAACATCTGTCTATAGCAAAGCTTTGCTAGTGGCCATGCTAATCATGCTTAGCAGTGATCCTCTTATTAATTTGATGATTCATTTGTTTGTATCGCAGGGAGAAACACCAAGGAAAGTCGCATAAGAGGCACTGGACTCAAATCTGATTTAAACCATCCATAGTATCTGCAAGTTTGATCAGAATCCAGAATCTGATCGATGAAATAAACCACATTTAATTTGACACTTTTTTTTTTTTGTTTAAACTTGCATCTATCAACCTTCAAATGGATATTGTTTATCTTGAATCTTTTCGTTGGCTGGATTCCGTTTAAACTTAAAGTCTAACTTTTTTTTTCTTTTCTTGTTCTTGTCAAATTTGAATCACGTTACAACAAAAAGTCAAATCGTCTACATGAGTTACTTTCAAATGTTACCAAAGTGATAAACTTGATGTTTGTCCAACAGGTTGTATCTATGGCAGGTGTGCATGGCAGAGGTTTTTCATACAATACCACTGGATGGGATACAGTCATTTTACTATTGAGTTCTCTTTAATTCCTGAAGGAGTGAACCATCTGCATAGCTTTGAATGAAAAAGTCTGCCCTTTTTTAAAATAAACACACCAAAACTCATCCTTTGCTTAGTTTATAACCATTTATTCTGTTTGCCGAGGATGAGGCTGTATTGAATTTACTTCCCAGATAAGCCCATCTAATTCATACAGGGTATCTTTTCCTTTTGACTGAATAAACCATCAGCAGTGGGCAATCCACATCCAGTCACACTGCAGTCTAATCCCCATTCAGTGTTACTTTGTTGAATGCAGTTTTATCTGAAATTCACAAATTAAACAAAATATCTCGCTGTTGAAATATTATTCAATCTTGGCTCTAAAACCCAGAAAAACACATAGGTGGAAGCGGAACTTTCTGAACTGTGCACCCGCTGCTGAATTGGACAGCAAACTGTGCAAAATAATTCTGTGTATTAGAATTATTCATGAGACAAAAGTCATTTTAGTTTCCTCTCCAAAGCAGACAACTGAGGTTTATAAAACCCATAATGACAGTAAGACTAAAGAGCATGCAGGCCACCAGACAATACATGCAGTTTATTATCAAAAACTGTGCATTAATGTCACCGATCTAGTTTGAGTGTAAAATTGTGCCTCCTACTCACTGATGTATTTTTGAAATGGACAACAATAAAGGACCATGCTAATTATTTCCTAATGTTGATCCTTGTGTTAGAGGGTGTTTAATATCTTATGGACTCAAAGCAAGTCTATTCAAGTCAAAGTCAAGTGGCAGAGACGGACGCATAATATTCTGAACTGGAGCACCCACTTCAACAGATGTGTTCTAAATAGCATAAATATTAATGTTCTAATGCGCCCAGCAACCACATACCTGTGAAAATCTCAGCGCAAATCAATTCATCCTCTTTGCTTGAAAGGTGGAAACAGTTGCCAGAAATTGAATAAACATAGTCTATTTCAAATCTAACCTTCTTTGTCGCATCTGTCATGATATCATCCCCTCAATATCTCTCATTCCATCACCCCAGATTTCACAGAAACGGGGAGAGCCAGCTTCTGTTATCAGTTGTTAGACAAAAATAGTGATCGAAAGCTAAAGCAGTCATTCATTATTATCATCAGCAATCGAAAAGGAATACAGATGTTTCACTACGGAGATGAGCATAACAGTTATTAAGATAGTCAGGAGACTCCCAGAAAACAAAAATGTTTTTGACAAATTTCCCATCTAGTGGAAGACATGATGTAGCGGTTGGTCTTTGATCGGGCAGGATGACGTGATCCCGTCTGGCCCAGTGTCCCATTTGTTTAGATCAATTTGGAGAGGCAGCTGATCCTGGGAAGTTGAGAGCCCTGGTTTCTCCCTACCAAATGAAGTTTTCACCCTTAAAGGCCTCCTGATCTCCGTATCTTGCATCAGATCTGCAAGTCATTTTGAATGGGAGCCTTTTTCTCCCTCCAACAGAGCCCAACTAAATGGGAGGCTCACCATCCATTCTCAATTGTAGAGTACAGTGCATTCCAGCCCTCAACAAATAATCTCCTTCTACTAGCTCCTGGTATACTGAAGATGGCTACAGAAGCCAAAGTGCAATTTTGTGTGCTGCCATCCCCGTCTCCACAGCCCACATATGATCCTCAGGATTTTAGCAGCAGCACTTTTTCTCCAGATGCTGGAAGCTCCTGTCACTTCAGACAGTCCGCACATATTTCCAGCCCGCTTGATCACATGCAGATTCTCTGAGGAGGCTGCAATGTTCAGGAAACATTTAGCGAAGCGGTTCTCAAACTAGCCAAAGCTGTAACAGCCCCTCTGGACACTGACAGAACCGCCAGGGCTAAGGACAGGAGCAGAAGCAGTCCACGGCAGCTGCAGCACAGGTGGTCCGCTCCTGCTCCAAACCACCGGGAGAGGAACTGAGAGAGCACATCAAAAGACGATGAGCGCTCGGGGGGTTGTTTTGTGTGAAGAACATGCGAATGTTGAGCGTGTTAACCTGGAGGTGGGTGTTCTTATATCAGTTTTTGAAATAACACATGAAAATTACTTACAGCCCGCAGTCAGGTTGAATTTTGTTTTTTACAGTCCTGTTATGCCCTAACACAGGAAATAACTCTTCTATTTGCAGCAGGCTGTTCAATACCAGCAAAGTTCTCTGTCGTTCTTTTGCTTCCTTGTTACCTCACATGATGGTATTGAATGTATTCTAATCCTAAATGATAGTAGTTCAGATCACGTTACACATTCAGGGCGGATATATTTCTCTTGTAGAGTATAGTTCTTCAGTATAGCATGGACTGAGTTCATTTCTCACTATTTTCGTGAACGTGCATCTCCTCAAGAGCTGTGGTTTGAGGTTGCTGATCGACTGAAGAAAATATTATAGGAAACACTTTGCCCTTTTAACAGTGGCTGACAAGCTGTCAGTGATTTTCTCAAACAAATCTAAAGGCAAATATCACATCAACAAAGGTTGATGGCTTCAGACACTCCAAAATCCGTCTGTTTCCGATTCCTTAAGAGAAAGAAGAGCCAGCTGTTTACTCAACTTCTTGAGGATTAGAGGGAGATTGAACGTTGATGCTGTGCACATTTTAAGGCTTCCTATTCATCATATTGCAACATGTGAGTACCATTAAATCCATTCTGATATTTGCATGGATTAACTGGATCAGTCAGGGCTGCATTTCCCACCAGGCTCCTCTGGTAAAGAGACATCTTTATGTCAGACTTTCTGTGGAAATGAAGTTCTCTTGCATCTAATGAGTTTAAAGGAATGTGTTCATCGCCAAGCGCTCCAGTGTTTAAGACCCAATGTGTGTGTAACTGTCAAAGGAGGGAGGAGGATAATGAGCAGTCCAAGTCCTGAAGCAGAAATTTACTATGACTGAGGAAGGCCTTCACATAATGAAAGGCCACTGGCTTAAAGTAATCCGCATTTGGACTCTTGGCTTCTTAACGGGTGTTACAACAGACAGCGACAGCAGTTTAATTAGGTACTGTGGCATTCAACAATGTTGTAAAGAGCAAAGCTAGAAACTCCACGAGTGTCACGAGGTACCAGCAGGGTTACTGAGAGCTGTCACAGTGTACAGACCACCAACGGATTTATTTTAATTAGGCGATTGGTGACTGTTCTTGTCACGTGGCAGCTTTCACTTAATGTAAGTAGAAGTTTAATGTGAAGCCTTTCGAGCATCCACAAAGACAGAGCTGTTTTAAGACCATAAGTTGATGTCAGGAGTGATTTTTCACTTCACTTCGTTCGATAATGATCCCAGTCAGTTAGTGAGCAATGAACTGCCGCCCTGTCCCCTTAATTAGTTCAGCATTTATGGGAGCTTTTCACTCCTTAAACCCAATCACATTAATTTGAGGGTCAAGGGGGGATGCAGTATCTTCCACCAGACTGCAGTACATGCGTTAAATCACCAGGTTATCCATTTCTAACATCTGTTACGCTTAAATGTAGACTTCTGAGTCATCAAGAAATATGTAGGTAAACATATAATCTACTTTTATTTAATGTGTGGTGAAGGCTCATTTTAATGTTGATTGTAATCATAGTTTTTGTTTTTATTCTAACTTTTTTTTCATTTAACATATGTCCCAAGTTCAGTTGTTATATCCAATTATTTCAAATCAACACCAAGAAAAATGCTACTAAATGTGTAAATTATCTTTGTTTTCTTCTCTCTTCTTTTGTAAAAGGCCCAATATCAACCTTTGGATTAGTGACTGGATTATCCAAAAACAAATTATTTGTAGTATACTCTTTCTACATCCCCTTGTTTTAATGTAAAACACCTCTGAAATATTCATTAAGAGGCTGAAAGGCTCAGAAAAAGAAGGATAATGGGAGGAGAGTTCTTGAATCTGTTGCTGAAGACTCTGTACACTAAGAAATAACAAATAGAACATAATGTTTAGGAAGACTAGAAAATTCTTGACTGTTGATCAAAGCAAAGAAGTAGTTGCACTGGAGGAGTAGCAAGTGAAGAGAAACAGAAAGAGTACTGTCCTCTGTGGCGCACCTTGACTACTTTTTCCTCCACCTATTTTTCTAGTGCTTGTTGTTTTCTCACATAACAGCTCTGCCTGAATTTTATGGGTGCAATCAAAGAAAATGATCCTGACATATTACTCACTTTATTCAGATTATTATGGATTTGAGCTGGAAGATGATGTTTTACTCAAAACCAACCCCAGGATGATAAGCAAATTTGAGTGAGTTTTGGAATAGATTAGATGAGACAAGGGCAGTATCGTCAGGATATTCATGATGTGGGCAGTGAAGGCCACTGGTCTATTGTCAAAGAGGGCAAATGGAGGAGACTGTAACTTGCAGGATGTCTTTCACAGCTGTGAAAGACATCCTGACACAACGAGGCAAGATGTCTCTCACAGCATTGGAGCTTTCCCCCGACTCTGGCCGAGGTTGGAGGGGTGCTGTTCAATGCAGTTCTTTCGGAGCCTGCCTCTCACACCATCTGGACCTGGAACTTTGTTCTGGCTCTGACTCCCTAGCTGCTTTTCCACCTGAATGCAGGAGGAAGGCAGGGAAAAAGGAGTCCAGATGCTAATCTGTCCTGCCTTAAATCCTCACCAGGCCCCCGCAGAGCAGCACTATCAAACAGAAAATGAAAAGCCTGGAGCTTTTGAGTGGATGAAATCCCATGTGGAAAACATTTAGGCAAGCATGTTACCGTCAGCTAAAGAAGCATGCTCTGTCAAGAGAAGAGATGGCGCAGCAGAGTTGTCAGTAAATCCCTGTTATTTTACCTTTTTTTAAGCATGTAGCCGACTTCAGATTAATTGCATTTTCTACAGCATGTCAATGTTTAGGGAGGTTTGACTGAAAAAAAAGAAGCAAGTAATGCTGAACACATCATGATAAATATTATGTTCCACCCCTTTTTCTTTTGTTACCTTGAAAGCTTCACGAAACATAGAACATGCATTTCACTGAAGTCTGTAGTAATGCAACTAGTTTGCACGATGCCAAATCACACTGAAACATTGTGAAGTATTGCTGAATATAATTAAGAGAAGGCAGATGAATTGCATGAATTTGTGATGTCCATCAGCCCCATGTGGACCCTGCTAAGGTCAAACAGTTACATGGCCATGTGTGTTTTCAATCAATGCGGATTAGATTATTTATTCAACAAAATGGTCAGTTAAAAGGCCAAGAAGACCATTAAGAATTTAATGGCTTTAATCCTTTGGGTATTTACAGAAGGATGATAAATGCTAATCTGTGTGCTCGCCGCCAAGCTACTTCATATTATTGTTGTTATTATTGTACAAATCATGCACCCTCTGTATCAGCCCCTGTGTTTCAAATCATTCATAAACTCAACAGGTCCTATGACAATAACTAGAGCTATACACAAGGTAAAGTTGGAAACTAGATGAAAATGTCAAATCCTATGTCTTGAAAGCATATCTAAATGTTTTCAGGAATCATTCAGAGTTTGAATGTTGTCAGCATAATTGGACAGTTTCGTCTTTTTATTATATACTAAAAGCTGAGACATCTGGCTGCACTTTTTATACTAAATGGCTTTATATTCATATAGCTGCTATCAAAGGCCAATGTTAATGCTTCCAGCTCGTTTCCCGTTTTCACACCCTCAGGTCAGCCAAGTTGCTGCTCCAAATCATTCCGCTGTGCCAACGAGGATACCAGTTACACTCTCACTCACAAGTTAAATATACAGGCCTCACACGAAGACAAAAACCTGTAAAATATTCACTTCTTTCTCCACCATGATATCTCTGGCACCAGCACTCTAATCCATTACCCTAGACGCCTACACCAGAAGGGATCTGTGGACGCCTGATAAACACAAACAGAAACAAAGCCCGCAGACTCTGCCCACATTTACTGTATGTCTCTCTTGCTATTATTATCCAGTAAGTTGTTACATCTGCAGTTTTTCTTTAAATAATTTGGGGTCACGTGACCCTGGAAAGCTATTTCACGGACTGCTTCAGTTCAAGTTTTAGGACATAAAGGTGGTTCAGTGACTATTGAGTCCATTCTCCCCCCATACCGCTCTGGTCTCTCCATCTATTCATACTTATTGTAGTGTGTTATTTTCCTTGCCTGCTATCTGACAAACAATTCCTCAAATGCAGCCTTAAGCAGCAAACAATTTGGTCTCCCCACACTCCCTTGTTCCACGACAACTAATTTTCTAACCACTTTAATTGGTCAAGAGCCATTACAGATACTAATAAAGGAAGTGGATAATTACTGCACTGCCACAGCTTGTCTTGAAATAAGAGATAGATTTGGTTTGGAGTTGGTAAAAGCCGGCTGAAGTTCCCAATGAAGGGGAAACATAATAACATCTAATCTGCCGTTGTTCCAACTGACAAGTCTGGGTTTCTCACTCTCTAACTCTGGAATGAATGGCCACGGATGCTTACTCAAGTTAAGCATTTTTTGTATTGTCGAGGACTCTATATTCTTTATCACTGGAATTTTATTGTTACAGTAATATACACAAAACAAACAAACAAACAAAACAAATATACACAAAACAAACCTGGACAATTGTCATTTAATTGTGATGATAATTTGATGGTTATGGCAGTTATGGCTGGAACACTTTTTGGATGCATCATACCCTGATGAGGAAATAACTAACACATATGTGATGCATACAGACTGGTTTGAGCACATTTTAGTAAATGTTTCATTAATTTAGCTGCTTCTGCTGTACACCTTGTATCATTATTTAATAAGCTGTTGTACACCTAAACTAATATCAGTCTCTTTTGTTTTGATCTGTGATATAGATGTCAATGTAGTAGCAATGAAGCATCGTTTACATGCTGTACTTATACTTGTGGAACTACTTTTGTTGACAAGTGATTGCCACTGGGACATTCTCTACAGTACATTATTGGAATTTGATTATTTCTCCAGCAAAGTTCTGAATAAGAAGTCAATTGGACCTGTAGGAAATATCGCCCTTTCGCTTCCCAGAAGGCCACCAGTATGGATCCAAAAACTATTTTTTAGTAGATGAATAGGATAAGAGAACAACTCGGGGTGGACTGGGTGTGATCCATTGTTATACATAAGAGTGTTAAACAGTATTTACTGATCTGTTCTTGAATCTCAAAAAGCTTTGTAACTGAAAGGCAACATACACAGCTGTTTGTTTTCCAAGGGAACCTTTAGTGGAAACTTCTTGTCTGTGAGATTAACAATTGGATAGTTTTAGAAGTTGGGGATGTTTAATGTGCAAAATATTATATTATATTATTCCCTAGTTAGGACATTTTATAACATATGACAGAAAAATTTGAATACAAACGCTTAAACACTTAAACGTTCCTTCTCAACAACAGGGCGCAGTTTGCACTAACTGTACATATTCTCTTGCATGCACTGTCTAGTTAGCAGCTTGCTCCACATGAACACAGAGTTCCATCTGCTTTCCAAAAACAGAATCAGAAAAACAGATTTTTTTTTAATATTCCGTTTATATTGCTAAAGAAGATTTATTACCGAGTAGTACGAGGAGGCAGCTTGTGAGTAAGTAGCTGAAATAGGCAAGACAATAGGTGTCATGTTTCCGTCACGCAAGATTATATTAGCCCTGGACAATGAAAATGGACTGCATTTCTAGCACTTTCTGGACTTAATGACCAAGCACTCAACAGGGCTCACATCCTTACCTTACACATATCGCCATAAACCGTCCAAAGCTTGTTAGGCATTTCTAACAGTAAAAAGTGCCTGGCATGTAAAATATATGTTATTTTTCTGCTTTTTACTTAAATACTTATCTTCTAATGCACATCCTTTCTGCTCCACCTTTTTCTTTCTTGCTGTCTCAGCCATGTGCACTCACAGCACTATTATTTTGTTTGTGAGGGCAACCACTCATACAAGATGACAGGCATGCTGTTGATACTATCAAGTTAAAAGCAGGCAGGGAAACTGAGGCCCACATTTTGGCTATTTCATTTAGCCTTTTTAACTCTGGCCTTATACTCAACACAAATCCCTTTGGGCTGGTAATAGCTAATGTTCATTTGCTGAATACAAGGAGAGGGAAACATTCTTATTCTCCTGCTTATTCCAACTGTTTGCAGAGATGCATTGCATTGAAAGAATCATGGCTTTAAACCTGATTTTTAAGACTTTATTTGTCAATACCTTAATTTAATGCAGAGATGTTGAGTTCTGGGAAACATAAGACACCTGAAAAACTGTAGTGAAAACACTTAAAATGTACTCCAACTTGCCATTTATTTTTTATGGCTTTTTTTCTTTTTCTTTTTTCATTTTTACAGAACCTGTTTTTTTTATTTAACATCAATTAATCACAACTTTATCTATAACATAGCAGAAATAGTTGTGAGTATCGTTGTATTGGGGTGACACCAAATAAAAGATTAATACATACATTACTGTGCCTCTAAAATATCAAAAGTCCTTGATAACATAGGACTGGAAACATAATTTCCCAGCCTACGCTGATGAGCCTCAGGTCCTTCGTGTTGTTTGGCATTCTTTCATTTTTCTAACTGTTGTTAACCGATAATACAGCTTTATCCACAGGCATGTTTTGCAAGAGGAGACAATCTCACTTTCTATGTCTGAACAGCTAACACTTTCTTCCTACATGTTTTAAATAGGAACAAAATTGGCTTTACATCTTTTTTTCTTCTTTTTGTTTAAATATCTCCTGCAATACACTAAAATGATTAACCTGTTTCTCGTAGAAGCGGCCCATAATTCATTCTACCGTATCTACCGTATACAGATGAAAAGCTATGAGTGAAGTACATGTGTTCTAACCTGGTAATTGCTCTTTTGAATCTGTCATTCTAAACAGTCCTGTCAGGAAGCGGACAAATCCTCAGCACCTTTGAAAAATTCAAAGCCCTTTTCTATCCATGCATCTCTTCCAACTTTTAGAGTGTACTACACTCTGCTGTGGCTGTCCCTCATTAGATAAATATTGGATATCCAAAATGAAATGAACAAGATTGCTGGAGGAAAAAGTTTTAGTTTTTTTTTTTAATGCTGTCAAAGGTTTTCAACACAGTTCTTCAAACTTATGTAGAGCATGTGTTGTCATTCAGTAAGTCTAAACTGAATCAAGGGTATGTTTTATCTATACTTATTATTATCATGAGATTTCAGTCCTTCTGAATGTCCCTCAAGTGCTTGAAGGCAACTGATTAGTCCTACTTAATTATCTATTACAAAGCTATTAAAACCTGTGCTGAAATAAAATTAAAGGGAAATATTAATGGGGTTATTTCTTTCTTTTCTGTGACAGACCATAAAGGAACTTAATCGAATCAGTGTAAAAATAACTGCTGAACTGATAATTAGGATCAGGCAAAAACATTTTTTTTAACACTTGAAACTGGAAAGTACATTCAATAAAACAAAGCACCTTCACTGGACTAATTTATTGAAACTGTAAAACAGTATCTGTACATGCCTAATTTGCTGTTCCTTATCTCCCGTGTTTCAAGGCATTTTAATTGCCATCAACTTGCTGTACTGAATGGCACAAAAGGTAATGCAAATTACATTTAATATGCATAGATTGCTTTATCAAATTAGAGCTCATTCCACAGAGACAAGTTGAGAAGGTTTTCTGGCAGACATGTCTCATTGCTTGAAGCACTGACGTAAACACATCATTTGTGGCCCACTCTCATTGGCTCTGCTCATATTAGCTGAACCAGTAGACACCATCTAAATCGCGATGTACACAGACCATGGTTCTGTAACATAAATTACATCTAACCCAAGGTCAACACCTACATGTACGACTTCCCTAGGGGCTCCGAGAGAAAAAAGAACTGCATTCACTAGCAGACCTCAATGGTTGGATTTTTAAATATTTCATTACTCCCTTTTCCAGCTTAACTTGCAAAAAGGGAAGTGGGGCAGTGAAAAGCATCGATGGCAAACGCAGTGTGCAGTATTTGAGACAACTGAGTGGGCTGACCGAGTGAGCCTGCATCGTCTGTGGCTCAAAATCAAGTTGTGCCCAGCTTCTATCGGTAAGCAACACAGGCTGATTGCCTGAGTGTTGCGATCGAGACATAGATGTGTGGCGTTTGACGCTGACGCCAACAGACAGCTAACTTCTAGATGTGTAAGCAAGCCACGCTTTTCACCAGAGGCAGATCTTTGAAGTTTAGGACCTGTGAATGCAAATACAAAAAAAACGTGGGCTTTATTCTTGTGATGTCGCTTTTTACAGGCTCATGGCAGCATTAAATATTCAAAAGAAAAGGGAAATTTGCTGACAGTCCTAAAACTCCACTGATTGTTGTTTCAGAGTTACAGCTGACTAATGATCTTACAAATCTGTTCACAGTAGTAGTAGTCGTGTCGGTGTTTGTAGTAACTAGTAAAACTTTATTAGTAAGTGTTACTTACCTACCTGTCTACTGTGTAAGCTGCTTTGGATAAAAGCGTCTGCTAAATGCAAAAAACATCAAAATAATACCTAGATAGGACTTTTCATGTTTTTCCGTACCCCACTGGTTTCCTTTTACTTGGTGAATCCACACTATGTCCTGTCTGGCGTTTTTCTTATATATATAAAAAAAAGCTGTGTCTTAATGTAAAACTATTACTTTTGGATTGGTGTTTAACATAATGATATCATATTTCAACTGCAGTCAACACAGAAATGTTTTTGTTAAATATTGGTCAGATTATTCACGTCGTTGGTGTTTGTGATTGTTTGGCTCTTTTGTTGTCTGCGTTTTGATCCACTTTTACAAAAGACAAAAAAAGATGTGGGGAGTTGTTCCCAGCCATGCAGGGTGGAGTAGTGCTTTTTGCACTTTTTGTGAAGAACAAATGGCTGGATGGCTTATAGGGGGGGTTTCCAACTTCAGTCCTCAAGGGTTCCATGTCCTGTAGGACAGGACTGGAGCTGGACACCTGTGCCTTGCAGCCACAATGCTAGGCTATGCAGCTGGACCCACTGCAATCCAGGTTAGAAAACAAATCTGCACATGGTTTAGCCACAGAAGTTTGATAATGACCCATTCTGAGCACATTCAGAGTGGATTATGTAACTGCTTATTTTAGTAATGAGAAGTACTGAAGCAGTTGATTTACCAACTGCTGTTCAAAAGTAGCTTTAAAAAACAGAATAGATCAACAATCAAATTAACTATGAATTAATCATTTTTAGTTTTATTGTTTGTCACAATAAGCAATAAATGTAGTTCTACTAGTATTTGAATCTTTCAAAAATCATGTTTGTACAACTTAATTATATTTTGTGCCTCCATTTGTTTACTGTAAAATAAGATGAAGAGGATATGGAAAACGTATTAATTTCAAATAGATTTTTACCAATTGGAAATATTGCTATAGTTCTACTGTACGAGCAATTAACCACAATTTTCCAGAAAGAAAAAACTAGCTTATCACTATTTGGGGCAATAGGACCTTTTAAAAAAAAAACATTTAATAATGATAGGTAAGCCCTAGGAAAATCAAAACTGTGGCCAGGAGCTGATGTTTTCTCCATTAACTTTAACTTTCTGTTTAACAGCAGACAGGCAGGTAATGTATTCACAGTCGATGGTAATGGCTTTTTACTTGTCTGCACAGGTAATTTGTTTTAGAAGATAAACATGCTGTCAGAGTATGAGTGAGTTGTTGGATACATTCACTTTTGTAATAAAAAGGACTGATTGCAATTAAAAACATTTAAGTGTAAAAGGCAATTCATGGCTTAAATCAGACTTGATAAATTGGGTATTTTCTCCTTTTAAGTAGGATCTTGTCCTGTGTGACCGTAATGGCATTCACCACATTATAATTCAACCTGAATTTTTCTTTGAGATTTTCTATAACCAAGCAATACACCAACCTATTTTGTTTGCATAAAAACAATCTGATATTGGATAAATTGTATTTCAACTGTGTTACCCTCTAAAGGCTACTTAATTTCTTATTCAAATTTATATATTCAGTCATACTGATTTTCTGGCCTTGTTCTTTGGAAACGTTTTGTATTTTAGGAAGCACAAAGTCTCATCTCATATACTGGAAATAATACATTTGCTATTATATCTCAAAATTGTTTATAAGATTAATGGGAGTGAATTTTTATTTGGAAAAAACTAACAATGACTGCTGTTATGTACACATAATGACGTCAGATCAGTGCTGCAAGGATTGCTCTTTTATGTTTTGCGATCACAAAGAATAAATTATGAAACGAGTTCTTCCCTCCACTGAGGTGATCAACACATAGTTTGACACAAAGAAAACTCAAACATTCTGATCTGTGACATTTATATTCCAAAGACCTCAGTGACAGAATAGAAAATAAGTTTAATTTGAAAAACGTATCCACAATCATTTAATAAAAACTTTTGCTGACTTTGGAACAAGTCCATCCTCTCACTGTTTTCATCCACATGTCGATACTCCTCTTTTTTTAAGCAATGTTCATGCTCCACCAGAGGTCAGCCAGACATCTGCACTGTCATTAAAACACACCAGACAGTAACTCTGGAGTCAGCAGAGTGGGATATCAATGGAAGTTAAGTCTCAACAAGGTTGAGATATGATTTAAAAAAAATAATTAAAAAAAGCAATGGGATGTTTTTACTGGGACTAAGCTGCCTGTGTGTAGACATGTCATTTACAGTGAATTGGCAGTATAGTGGTCAGCCGGTGGCTAGCAGCCGATGCCATGTCCCAGGTCTCAATTTATGCTTGGAGTGTTATAGAGGAACCAAACAGAGTACAGATCTCCACCTTGACATTATACTACAGTGGTTCAGTCAGACACTAAAAGTGGCTTAAAATTGAAGACTACTGCATCACATTGCCCAAAGTAATATAATAAAGCTAGATAGTTTTTTCCCCCAGGCAACCACCCTCTTAAATGAGGACATCTCCGCCCTCCAGCCACTTCTACAGTCACTTAAAGAAACAGACACCTAAAAACACCCGAACATATCATATGTGTCTTTTCCTTGACATTTTTTCAAATTAGTTATTTAAACTGTCCTGTTACGCTGGAATACCAGGTCAAATTCCTGTGAACACTGTACATTTGGCCAATAAAGCAATTTCTGATTCTGATAGGAAAACTCAAAATACCCAGACAACATGAACATCCACAAATGCAGTGACTCATGTAGACTAATTATATTTGAGACAACCTTCACATCTGGGATCTGTTTATACAGATAATTCTTATACTTACTTGTTTGGCCAGCAGATATCCTTCAACAGGTAAAAACTCCAGTGATATCCAAGCCTATTCCCAAACCTGCTTGCACCATAGCTACGATCAATCTTTTAAAAGCATATTTACATGCATTAAAAAAAGACAAGCACTGCACACCCCTGGATTTATTTCACTGCTGGAAAACAGGCCGGTGTTTTCCCTGCCACCATACAGCCGGGTCTCAGACCACATTTTATACACATCATTAAAAAGTAATAAAACCTGTGAATGTGTAAAACGAGCACTGCAGATCTCCGTATATGAAAGATACATAAAAAGTTATTTTAACTGAAAGCTGATTTGGTTTTGAAATGATGGTAGATGTTCGTTATTTTAATATGAAAAAAAACAATGTTTTTGCAATTTATGTGGAACCTATATTTCTGTTTTTAAATGTCACTGTGAGCTTTGTACAGCATCTTCGTACCAGTATAACCAGTGATAACATGGTTCACAGAGAAGAATTGAACTACACATTGTAAGTGTAGTGGCTAAAATGCTTGATTAGCAATGTAGGCAGTGCCTGCATCATTATCAACATAAACATTTTTACCTTGAATAAAATTCTTACTTTTAAATGACACATTCACAACTTTTTAAAAGTTTTCAACCATGAGAAAATTCAATCTAAACCAATGTTTAAGACAAAAATAAAGCTTTGATATATCTGTCGAAGACATAGTTTTGAATTGTCGCTAAATACAGTTTATTGCAACTCACACCTTATACTGTGTAAGTTTTATTAAGACCTCTGATGCCAGAAAAGAATTAAAAGCCATCTGCTTCCTTATAAGTAAGTGCCCCACAATGACTTATTTCTGGCATCAAATATTGTGAGAAACCAAAATGTACAGCAATGAAATCCTGAGAATTGGATGGGGCTTTTTTATTGTTAAATTTTCCCCAGATGCACACCAGCTATTGGAAAGTTGTATTTCATGTCCATCGTTGACCTGCTCTTTCACTGTTGTGCATGTGTATTTATCAGCGTATAATCCCGCTGTGAAGCTTCTTTGACATAGCCACTGCCTGCACACAAACCGTTCCATAATCCATATTTGACGCGATTTGGAAAGTCAGTTGACCAGGCGGCAATCGAGGGACTTTTCAACTCTTCTTCAAGGAGAGCAGAAGAGCACAGGAAAACTGACATTTAACTTTCAGTATATTGAAATGATTTCCACCCACATTTAACTTCTGCTGTACTTGAATATGGCACGCTGTAATCTTTTAGAAGGGAGTTGATACAATGTAACCATGAACAAGGTCTACGTTATTGCTATTAAGACCAATTTTGATTTTACACGTTTCACACAAAAGCAGAAAATGAACAAAAAAATCCCAGAATTGCCATAAGTGCATAGCTGACATTTAGAATGTGGAGCAACTAAGATTAGATAAGATGGCCCACAAGATATTTTCACATGGTAAACTGTGAATAAACGTTATTACATGAGACAGATCAACAGTGACTAATACAAAGCACCTTGGGATACAAAACACTGCCTCAACATGAAATGGATAAAGCTAGCTCCTGTAAGCGGTGAGGCTGAGTAGCTTCATTAAGAGTGATTTTTTTTCTTTATCTATTACAGATGTCATCACTGCCTTTGTTAGGTGTTTGGGCGAGACATTAGATTCCCAGTTACCTGAAATGCATCTTAAATTGGGACACAGTGTCTTTTTTGTAGCCGATAAACGAGAGGGTTGCAATCAGGAGGGACATTTGACATCGTCAGACTGCCTCTCTGTGGCAAAAAGCCGAAAATGTGAAAAACAACATCACTGTTGCTTTTAGAACCGCTAAATACAGCTGAAGAGCGCACGACTGTAGCTCCAAAGGACAGAGGGTCAGTGGTTCGACTCCGTATTCCTCCAGGCCACATGTCGAAGACTTTTTGGGAAGGGCTCTAAACCCGGGATGCCTACTGTTACATGCACCCGTGTGTGAGTGTGTAGGTGAATGACATGTAGGGTAAAGCGCTTTGAGTGGTCAGTTTGACTGGAAAAGTGCTACATGAGTACATGTCCATTTACCATTTTGCTCCCATGAGTAGGAGTGGAGACACCCTTTCAGAGGAGTCTGAGAGCAAAAATGCTTACTGTCTTTTTTTAATACATAAAAACTAAGGACGTTAAGCTGGGCTCATCGTTTACTGCAAAAGATCTAACTCTGGCCTGCAAACTGACATCCGAAGTGTGATTTTTATTTTAATGAGTTTTGTGCCAACATTTCACTTTTTTTGATTAATTACTTTCAATATGTCCTATTTCTCCACGACACATCTCCAAAGACAAGATTTCAGCCATAGAAGAATAAGGTAAACATCTCGGGAAATGAGGCGGCTGTCACCCAGACTCCCCAAATGTGGGTCAATATTTGGGCGTCATTCTGTAATGGAAGGTCTTCCAGTCTTGATCGCCTAGTGACTGCTGGTTAAAGAAACAAAATGATTAGGATAAACAGCCAGCGAGACGTTTTATTTATTTATCAAAAATGTATAATTTGTTTTACTGTTTGAAGACGCACCCAAGGCAATAATTAACCAGTAAATGAGAAATGATCATCTTGAGCCTGTCTGCAAACATTTGGAAAGAATGCATGACCAGCTTCCTATTCAGTCCATGTGCAGCTTGTCTGCATGTTCTATTTTTACCAAGCAGTTGATGGAATTGATTTGGAAATGTCTCCGTCTATTTAACATTTAGTTTCTTATTGAAATATTGTCAGCTCATTTGTGGACACCTGCTTTTAGGAGAATTTACACACCAACCCAACAACAGGCTATTTGGTACAGCCGTCTCTCTTGAAACATCGTTGAGTGTGCCCTTTTCCCCAATGGCTCATTTCAGTCAGTCCAGCTTGTAGAATTTACATTTGTGTTATAGTGGGAGAGCTCTCTCTGGCTATTCAGTGAAGCAAAAAAGTGTCCAAGCTTTGTTTGGATAGTCAGCGGGGGACCTGATACAGAGCCAGATGCTAAGACAGCAAAACAAAACGCACAATCGTAATAAACTAACTGCAGTCTGTCTGTTTACATAGGTACACGTTAGCTCAAAAAGATGTGCTTTGGGTGAATATAATATTTTTCATATCATCTTGCATTATCCATCATTGACACTAGCTACATTATTCAGAAAAAAAACTGCCCTCAGAAGACTGTATTCACCAACCCAAGTCAAATACAGTAAACGCCAGGAAATGGAATGAAAAAGGTGACTTTCATCTTATTTTTAAATGAGTGTACCATCAATATCTTCTTCCTCTACTCTTTTGCATATTTACATTTAAAATTTTAAATAAGAAACCACACATTGTATGTACTACACCAGGGCAAGTTACAGTGACCCTAAATTTTACAGAACTAAACTGATTTTGTTTTGTTTTGTCCTGGCATCACATGCACATTCATTTATAAAGATAAACAGTTGATTGTGTCAGTATAATGGTTAAGCTGTCATTGGATGAACTGAAGGGGAACCTGTCCATCAGGTGTAAGACAGATGACCAAAACTTTGATTAATTTAAGATTTATTCCTTTACAAGAAAATGAAGGTAAATGAACCAAGTAGCTGCATGTTGCACCATTATTGCATTCACAGTCTGCTTTTTGACTGACTGTTCTTTTTCTCTTTGACTAAATCATGGAAGTGACTAACCTTTAGCCAGAAAACAAAAATGTTTTTCATCATGTCTGCTCTCAACATCTTTTTTTCTGCACTGCTTCAACTGAATGAGCCTCCCACAAGCTAACTGTGGCCTGGGCAATTTCATGATAATAGCCTCCTTAGTTTTTTTGTTTTTCAAAAGGCAAAATTTCTCTGTACAGATCATCAATTTCCACTGAATATGAAAAGGAACAACCGCTCTCTTTGCATCTCATATGAGAGAAAAAGAAAAACTGTCTCTTTGTCCATTTGGGACATGAAACTAGAACATTCACAACGGCACTGACTTTACAGTAGCACAGAGCTTTACATTAAACAAAATTAACTCGCCCCAGTTCTAATAAGTTAAGAATTAAAGCTCAAATTTTCTGTTTTCATGGTAAATCTCGCTTGCCTTTGTGTCACACCGCAGTGACTCATGGGAGGCTGCTTGTTGTGTGAGAAGGCTGGAGGATGTCCAAGCTGCTTAGACTGTCAGCGACCAAAGTTCCTCTTTCTGTGCCTGCAGCAGGGCAGGCTGAGAATGTCGCCAGGCATTAAGCTGACAAAACAATTCTTTTATGATCCCAGGCAACTTTATAGTGGCTCTGTGGAAACTTTATTATATTGACCTTTTCTTGGTCATATGTTTTATGTTTATTTACCAAGGAGAGGAGTGCTGAAAATAATGATAAATAACAGAAGCTAACACTGTCACTCTGATAGCTCAAAGTAAAAAAAAAAAAAAATGTCTGGTAGTCAATAAGGAACTGCCATTGATTAAACTGTGGGATTAACTTTTCTGTCACCTTTGTATCTTAATTCTTTGTTAATCTTTGAGTAAGTTTTACAGAGTGTGGCCTCTGATAGCAGGACAGTGATGAATTACTTGTTTGATGGTGAGAGGATGCAGGTGAGACAGCTCCAGCCCTTTTATCCTGGATGCCTGTCAAAAAATATCTGATGACTTTACTCTATCTAGCTTCCATTGTGAAGATGTGAGCTTTCCAAACCTTTGCAGACATGTAAGAGCAGGGACCCAGAGGCACATCTACTGGTAAAATATTGGAAGATCGGGAGAGAGCAACAGTTCCGACACAGATAATATAAGCAGTCTCTGTTAGTATTTGTGTTTTGCTTTCTGTTGTTGGTTTGGATTTTAGAAAATTCCCAGCAATCCCCAGCAGAACAAAATCATACATTCATAAAAGAAAAAGGAGACAAATGTTCCCCTTCTTGCCAGCATTTCCCCTCTAGGTCTGCTGGAGCAAACTAATTAAATGGCCGTAATTAATTTGAGTGAAACCTTACCTTGAGAAAAAGAATGTGCACCCACACAGTGGCTTTTTGTCATTGTGAGGGGTGATTGCCTGCACAAGGATTTGCAAACAGCAGGAGAAATAGTGAGAAACAGCCAATGTTCTGGGCAGACTTAACTCATGACTGTGCTGGGAATTGACCGCTTGGGTCTGGGTGGGAAAAGTGAGCTGGGTTGGAACTAATCCTGAAGTAAAAGAGCTGCTATCGTGTTGCTGAAGCATAGCAGGGAGGGGACGTTCTCCGGTCCGGGGCAAGGAGGGAAAGCTTCACGGATCTGCTCACTTGTAAAAGTCAAGTTGAGGGGCACAAGTAATACCATTGAGGATGCAGTGATCTGTGAACAGTGGGGGGGGGGGGCTGCTTGCTTGTTATTTAGGCATGTATTTGATTCGCTCTATTCGTTTGGCTACGGAGATGCAGCGGATTCAGCACAAGATTTGTTGGGCGTGGGTGGGTTTTGAGGGAATGTGCTGAGAGGATGAGCAAATGTAGCATGGTGTGCACCAAATTAGGATTGGAACAGAATGTGGGTGAGCTTAGTCAGGGTCAATTCTTCTCTCCCGACCCTTCTCTTGTCAATTACCACCCAATTACTGGGCAACGAGGCTGAGTGAAGGTGACAGCACACACCTCGGGATTGTGCGTGTGCGATAGGGCACTAACAACTGCGAGTGGGATATGCAGTCATAATTTTGTTCTTTTTCAAAGTCAGAGGAAATCTGACATCACCTCGACTTCCATAAAGGTCACTTGGCTGAGCCCTTAAAGGGATTCACACAGGCCAACACTCTAATCTGGCTTTAACATTTGCTTAAACTACTTTAATGAGCCTTACTCGCTGTAAATAAAATGCAAAACAAAAGAGCTGACCCAAAAACTCAAAGGCAGAAAAAGGCTTTGATAAACAAATTGTACACGGTTTCTAGTCTAAAAATAAGAGCACAAATCTCCTAAAGTGTGCTGCTTTTCAGTTAAGAGTGAGTTAACATTAAGTCACAACTGAGTGAGTCACATTTAACATCTATTGATCTACTATTCCTAGTAGGTTCGTGGTTGGGCTGGCCCCAGCTAGCATTGGGCCGGAGGGTGGGGTACACCCTGGACAGGTGGCCAGTCCTTCAGAGAGGCAAACAAACACAAACTCACACTCAGCCCCACAGGCAAATTCAACTGCTAACCTAACATGCACGCTTTTGGACGGTGGGAGAAAGACGGAGTACCGTAAAAGAGCCCACACATACACAGGTAGAACCCACAAACTCTGCTGCCCCACACCTAACACGTATCTTATTTAATGGTGCTGAATTTTTATTCAGGGCTGACAGACAGGAAGAGATAATTACCATTATAGCTGGGCGAGTAGATGGATCATTAAATATGGAAAGAAAAAGCGTGTGTGTGTACATATTTTTGAGAGCCTCCAAAGCTTTCAGCCTATCCTCACTCTAGGCTTATAGGGTAATCCAATAAGAGCTCTGTCTCACCAGAGTGAAATGCTGAGGGGGAGTAAGGCACCGTGCCTCAGGGCCTCAGCCTCTATTTCTAATGAGGGGAGGGAGGCGGATGCAAGGTCTCTGCTTCACAGACAGCACAACAGGCAGCCAGTTAACCCTCTTTCTTTCAGCTCACAGTACAGCCAGCTACCACCTCTGCTCTCTTCCTTCCATCCTTTTCTGCACTTCCAACATCACTCCTCCAACATCAGTCCTGCCAAGCGACTGGACCCGCTGGTACCTAATTTAGAGAGCTGCCGGGTGGAAGTAGCCCCAGCCCCCCCACCTCTTTGTGGGAAAGCATATGATTGTCTCAGCGAGTCAGCATCAATACCTGAAACACCGAGCACGCATGCCGCAGTTTCTCAGCGCTGCAGCGTGTTCCCAACAAAAGCCAGAGACTCTGGCCGTTACCAGTGATTTATAAGCGGTCCAATCAAAAGCCAGGGGCTCTAATTACAGTCAGTATGTCTCGAGGATCATAAGCAGCCTACCACTAATTACCTCAAGTGCTGGTGCACTTTGCCTCTGCTTGTAAGGCAGTATGGAAACCCAGCTGATGAAAAAACAGATCCGTGAGCCCCGGCCCGGTTTTAGGGGAATACGGAGAGGCAGCTTTCAACTCCAATCCCTCGGCGTGTGTTACGTAACCGTGTTGTAAAATATTCATAGTGCACCGTGGGGAAGGAATCCTGGCTACTCTGAGGTGCTGAGCAAACACTTCTTCAGTCACACGGTGAGAGTGATAAGGTGAAGTAAAGGCGGCGAGTAACAAGCTGAAAACAATTGTGAATATGGGGGGGGGGGGGGTCATTGGCTCACAAATTTAATTGAAAGTGTATTTTGATTAGGTAACGTGTTTCTAAGAGTGTGAATAGAAATCATTAAGTAAATGTCAACAAAGAAACTCCATCGAGTGCTTTCGGACAAGCTCTGGTTGGTGTCCTCATGTTTTGAAGACACCCACAGTTTCTCTTATACCATCAGTGAAAATGAAAATATCAATTTACTTGATTATTGAAATTGATGGCATCTCACTAATTTTCAATTTAACAAACTGCTAAATATTCGTTGTCATTTTTGGCGAAGTAATGTATTGCCTTGATTGAAATATCAGACAAATGTACAAAACACTATTATAATTGATATGTTTAAGTTCACTTCAGTGCACCGTAATCCCACACCATATCACCGATTTTTAAATTGTGCAAATCTAATAATGTATATTAGAGGTATTTTTATGTTTTCATTATTTAAATTATTTTTAAGGTCAAATAAGTATTTTTTTAACCATTTGAAAGCAACATAAAAATAATGATTAAAGCATATTAAAATAATATTGCATTTAAATACAACAGGTAACATTCAGCAGATGAATAAAGACCCACACAAGTGGAAAGAACAGCTACCGTCCCTCCTGCTTTAGCTAGTTTTCCCACATGGCATCGTACTGGCCACACCACTGGCTGATGGATGGGAGGAATTACATGCTCACGACGATAGGAAGTGTTTGTAAGGGTGTGGTAAAGGTTAATAACTGTGTGGGAAATGTTTATAGGATTGTGAGGAGCGTTTTAAAGCCCAATGAACAATAAAATAAATAAGAATAAAAAGTCATTACATTGCTGATTTTAACCCCGTGTGGGGTTTTGGAACCGAATCCACCGCAATAGGAACCACAATATATCAAGGTGGTAAAATAGAGGCTGTTTGATGAGATTTTTTTTTTTTTAACAAAGGAAAGACTGGAATAATGAAAACTATCTAGCTACGGATGTGCTACAGTTCCATGAAATGAGCTCAGATGTACTTTATGAATAAGCAATATCATCTTTTGACCTAGCGGAGTGTTGCCTGTCACACCTGAGGAGACTTCTGGAACCCATACAAATCACATTTCCATGACTCCTTGTTTCCGTCTCAATGTGCATCAGATAAAATAGAAAAAAAAAAAGCTCCTTCTGTCAAGTGTAAAAGAAAAGATAAGTTGATTAAAGGATTTTAAGACCTCCCAGTTCTCCACAATATTTGTTTGAAATGTTACACATGTAATGCAAATATACAGTTTATATGTACAATTAAGATCCCCCATATTTGCTTCGGTGGGATGTCAGAGAACCCCAGTCGAAGACTTACAGAATATCAGAATCCTATATTTGAATCATTATTCATATTTTGGCTGAATGATCATTGTATTGATCAGATTGTGCCCTGAAAAACAACTTTACAATCTTTATAGAAAAATATCAGCAATAATAGAAATCCATCTTGGTGAATTTGTGCTGTTGTAACCTGTAATTTACTTTTAGAAACGAAGGTCTTGCAGCTCTCATCTTGTGTGCTGTTTTTTTTAGCCCTGCTTTTTTGTTTGGCTATTTGGGATTAAGCGTATTCCTCTTTTGGGTGGGTTATTATGTACCTTTATTCATGTTGTTGAAAATAATCAGTAGCACTACATTGATGTTGCCTAGATGTTTCCCTCTGGTAACAACTTTATAAAGTGATGGTGTGTATCAACTGAAAAATATATTTTTAGACTCCCTAGGACACCCTCAAATAGCCTTTTTATATGTCCTGACTGGTCAGAGCTTTTTATTTATTGATTAACCTGAAGAAGCGCTATTCAGCATGCCCATCGTGTTTCTTCTTGCTGGTGTACAGTAACTTACAGACAAAACTCCCAAAGTGTTTTGATTCAAAATAATACGGCAAGAAACTGTGAAACCGAGGAAACAAACACAAGGGAAAATATAAAAAAATACTCTGCTTTTGACACTCCTGATAATTACTTAGGAATTACACTGAATTTTTTCACAGGCTGTAGCAAACAACCTGAGCTTTGACACTTCAATGCATCTCAGCAAAATTTTTTGCCGAGTTTTTTTTTTGTTTTTCTTCACCATCACAGCCTGTGCACCATCCTGAGTGTGCTGCATGTTGCTGTTTCACTGCAACATCCAAAGTCTGTCAGGACTGCTGACACTTCTCGCTGTTCGATTTGAAATTATATGAACTGGTCGTGTTGAGATATAACACTGCCGTGTTCTTTGTCTTTCTATCCATACAGCGGCCACCATCAGCTGTAATTATTTACAGAAACTCTCTTAACTTAAAGTGTTCTATCTAATCCCAACACTGGTGTGAACATTTGGAAAGGAGCTGCTTGTGTGTTGTGATATGCTGGGCATGTTCAGTCAGCTGCACCACCCAGGGACCGACTATACTTGTGTGACCAATCCAAAGTGTTTACAGAAGAACCTACACACCAGATGGTGTAGTAGATGGTTCAGTGTTGGATTTTTAACCTTAAAGACTCCCTTGTCCGCCCCACATATCAAGGTCTGGGCAGCAGCTGTGTCCTGTGGTACAATCATCTAGCATTCTCATCTTTGGTCATTTTCCAAGTTGTTCCAAGGGTTCTGTCAGGGATACGGTTAAAGCACACCTGTCAATCGAAAAAGAATCGGGGCATCCGTTTTTCACCTTTTTGGCTCATAGCCCATCAGAATATGAGTAGCACGCTAAACTCATCCGTTGCTGGAAAACCCAAAGACTCGGAAAGTGCCGATCCATGCCCTTTATGGCTGCGAAAAAAAATAAAAAGCTAAATAGTTTGTTCCGACTGCAGGATTTGGCATGCAGTTTGGAGCAAAATCCTGCCCTAGCAGAGCCTTGCCAATTATCTGAGTGTGAAGATGTTTCTCAAGCCAGTGAGTGGACCGACCCCTTCTGGCTGTTCATGGGCCCTCTGTAATGACTCCTGCCAGCACTAGCAGCCTTATTTTGCTGATAATTTGATACTGAACAGTTGTTTGGAAGCATCAGGTGTACCACAGGATTTTGTGGCTCCCTGGTCACATGGCTTAAGAGTTGATGGAAAACCATACCTTAGCTCTTTTGGCCGTGACCTTTGCCCTCTCCCCGAAGTTAAAGTAAAGAAGGATGCTTTTTCTTTCCAGGGTTGTTTCTGTGTGTTAATAGGAGCTCACAGGTGTCTTGCCTTTGCCTGTGCAGGAAGGCTGATTATGACTGAACGTTTCACTCGACATGTCAGTACATATTTGAAAGAATGTGACGCATATCACAGGCTGTAAAATCCAATTTACAGGATATTTGCGGTCAGATTTCCTCTGCAATGCCGTACAATGAGACACTTCTGCTCTGATACATGTCACCAGCTTCTGGGTCACAGGCTTTTGGGAGGATGATTACACTGTGCATTCCAATAATGGCGAAGGTTGTGGGACAGGTCTGAGCATGTCACCAGAAAAATACCATTATCCAGTGTTTTCTGAAGAAGCAGCAATGCTATTTGAGTGTGGCGTTTATTCCACCTGACATGTGACAGGTCATTCAGGCTTCTTTTCATTGGATGTTGTTCACGTTCCTGCTTTCTGCTCAGTGGTAAGCAGGCCATGGACTGGCAGCAGACCGGCAAGACTTTGTTCATTCACCTCTTTACTATCCTTTTAAGTGTTGAAGGTAGTGGAGGTAGGGTAATACACAATTTAAATGCCTCCTTGCTTTTCCTGCTCATGTTTTTTCACAGCTAGAAAAAAAAGTTAAAGTAAGCACGGCTGTTGATATTTTCTACAATGCACTCAAGAGGGATGGATGAGAATGGATTTGCAGTTAGTCCCATGCGACTTTAGGGTTTATAGCTGTAATCTAATTCTGCAGCTTTTTACTTGGACGATAAACAAATTGAATCTGTTTAAAAGATTGTCTTCTGAATTAAATAGATTAACACACATTTAAGCAGTAATCATTATAGTCATTGAACTCATGAGCTGATAAGATTTCTTCACCCACACAAACTCAGCCAGAGTTACTTGTTAAAACAGCCTATTTTGACAGAGCAGCTATGCTCGATATTTTTTATTTTAGTTTGGTTTGGCAGCCCCTTCATATTTTGATTACATTTATATCTGTTGACAAAACACTGTGCACAAGGTGGTTTTGTAATCTATATGCACTGATTTATCCAATGAGCATGTGGTGCCATGCTTGACTTTCTTGAATAAATTAGAGGAGGGCACGACCGAGAGCTTTTGGCAAATTAACGCCATTAGTGAAGTAAATTATAGTGTAATGATCAGTGTCTAGTTTTCTGGACAGTGAGTGAAAAATATCAGAAACTAAGGCATATGAAGGGTACAATAATGTCCAAAAGTACCTGAAAGGTTACAGGGTGGTAATGCTGATAGTATGGGGAGAAACAAAGAGCAGGGATGCACAGATATGTTGGACTAACATTGGCTCAATATTCAGACTTTTTCCCCCCTATTAGCTCATAGGAAAACATCAACCAAAGCTCTCTTTGTTTGTCTGATGTTACCTGAATGTCTGACAAAGTACATTTCATTGTTGTTGGGGACAAACACTTAAAACTAATCGAGTTTTTAATGGTTTGAAAGACTGTTTGTGCTTTCTGCAAATAATCTATTTAAATGAAAGGTTAGAATATTTCTGCTGCAATCACATAAAATAATCTGTACTCATTCTAAGACGGTGGAAGGTTGGGCTTTACTTCAGTTATTTCAATCAGTGTAAAGTGAGAATGAAATTAACTTTAAAAGTGACATACAGTCTGTAGACGCAGAGAATTCCCCTCGCTCCATCCCTTGTTAGAAATGTATAACAGAGGAAATGGGACCAACCTTGAAGAGGCGCAGAATGTTGGCCACCATGATTGACACGGAGCTGGCAGAGGCACCAATCACTCCAACCACCCTCTCCGGCTTAGTGATGATGGGTGGCCCTCCGCTGAGACACTTGACATCGGTTGAGTCTTTCTCAATCAGCGCTTGAACAAACGTGAGCGACTGTTCCAGAGCGTGCGTGTCCCGGGAGCAGGTGTCCAGGATGCGGGCCCCCAGAGTGATGTTAGGCAGCAGGTCGTTGTCATTATTGATGCGATCCAGGGCAAATAACATAGCCTCCAGCCTGTGAATCCCTTTCTCCTTTTTCAACTCCCCACATGCTTTTCCATCATTCCCCCGTGCGTGCACCGGGAACAGCCCGCCCAGAGATATATCTCCATCAATGCGTATCGAGTTCAGGTGTGTGTGGCCGGGCATTTTGGGTTTGGCTGCCAATGTGATCAAGAAGTAACAAGCCAGCAGCAACACACAGCGGCAAACATCTCTGTGGCACCCGTTCCACGCCTTCTCACAGCCTCCTCGCAGAGTCATAGTGAAAGGCTAAATCTGCATCCAAATACAAATTCAAGTTCTTTGAAAATGAAAGCAGTGTGCACACATATACCCACACCAACATGCAAATTTCCCTAGGTCAGTCGCAACACTTTTCAGAGCAATGTTGTGTTCAGAAGTCTCTTCTCATGGTTACTACCTCTCGCACTAAATCAGAAGCACTAATTATGCTGCCAAACTATGTTTATGTCCGTCTTTCTTCTCTCTTCTTGTGTTTTACTCCTTCCGAGCACCTGAGCGTGATGCAGAAATGCAGAAACTAAACGGTGCTGGGTGTGCAGTCCACAGAGAGCCCTCTCATAGGGCAGGAACAAAGACAGGAAACGTGGCTCTTTTCTCTGGATTTCCAGAAGCGCATCAGTACATTTAGCTTTCTTCTTAGTCCGTCAACCAGGCAGAACGTCACATTGATGTCCACAATGGATTCCTGTAAAGGGAGAAAAGAGATATGCTCAGACAGTGATTCAGACATAGGGCATCATGGAGACTGCTGAAAGACAACAATTAAATGGAATTTCATTAATCTGATATCAGTAAAGATGTGTTTACTTACAAAGTGGCTGTAAGACAAGCCACTTTGTCATGTTCTATGTTTCAGTTGATGTGATACTCAGCACATTGGCCTCAGACAGTTTAGTTCCTTTAAATGTAAGTAGACCTGGAGCCAGCACTCTGCACAGGAAATCTGCTCTGTGTTGCTGCTTTGCCTCAACTGCCTTCAGAGCGCTGCAATGAATTATTTCTGTGTGCCTTGAGCATAAGTGATTTGCTGCTGCTTGGCACAGTTCCAAAAGCCTCATAACTGCACGCTTTTCTCTTCATGTAGATCTTCTCCAGAGTCTTACCAAAAGATTATGGGATACAGTTCTAAATTAAGCGCACCGGATTCTGATTATCAAAGAAACAAGATTCCTCAAATTATGAATGATTCCTCTCGTTAGCCACGGTCTCTCACAGCCTGTATCACCGCTGTATCAACAGTGGTTACGGATGCTGAGTTCACTGTCACGTCTATATGTGTGTGTTTCTGCATCTGCTTTCCTCCACAGTGCCAGACTAACCGAGCTATAGATCCGTACAGAGAGCAAGAGATCTGTGTCCGTCTCTCTCTCTTTCAACAGACCATGACACACACATACACGCACTCACACATCTTCCAGACTTCACTTGATGCCATCTTTGTATGCTAGCACACAGCCTCCTGCTGTGGTGCAGCCGGTATAGGAGGGCACAAAGGGGCAAATCTTCACTAAGTTGCATTACATTGCAGCAGCTGTCAAACCTATCACTTTGGAGCTATGGCATTTTGCAGTCACTTTAATGGGGATGGATGTGTAGAGGCTGTCAGTAATGACTCTTTTATCACAACATTTTCCTTTAATCTCAAGTATATTTTTGTAAAACGGTTTCACTGAACAGAAGGTGTCATGAGATTTTCCATTAATCTCGTATTATAGACAGCGTCACTGTTAACTTTAGACACTGAGTCAAATGATAAAGGCACCAGCTCTAACCCAACACAATGGCCTGTCGTGAGCTGCCTCTCTCATCGTGCTGAGAACCAAAAGGAGATATTTATACCACTCTGTGTAGATCATCCTCCTAAAACGTTGCATCTATAATGGATGAAAGCCTTGCAGTTACTGCAGAACATTTCATTTCATGGGAAAACCGAGGAGTAGGACAAGGACAGCATAGTCACGTTAGCTTGGATGTTGTAACGGTTGACAATGGAAAGTCAGTTTGAAAGGTTGACTGACAGCATAGGAAAACTGGGTTAATGAAGATCGGGGTATATATTCTTTTCTTCCCTTCTTAAACAAAGGTACTTTCTGCTTTGTGAAAATATCATTTTTGAAAGAAAATAGGAAAAAAGGAATTGATCTTACAAAGCCAGATATTTCTCCAGAATGTTGAGCAAGCTGTGAAATATGGTTCTGGTGCAGTGTTCTTATCAAGATAATAAAAAATAAAATCAAAATAATGATAAAGATTAAAAAAATCTAAATGTTTGGCTGAACTAGTTCACACTTCCTGTCACATTCTGCCAAATATAGACAGCAGGGGACGTGAAAGGAGGTCAGTTTTTGTCTGCATATGTTGCAAAGGTAGATTTGTGAATATCAATGTAAAACCATCCATGTTCTGAAGGCTTTATATTATTTGGAATTGGTCAAATTCAACTAGATCATGAAAGGATGGCATTAACATGGATTTTGCATGGTGTTGTGATAAACACAAGGCTTATGTAATTAAGATAGTTTATTTTTGGGTGAGTCACATTTGTCAGTCACACAGCAGTACTGAGACCAAGTTTTTCATTTTCCTACAATAAGTTCATGTAAAAAAAAAAAGTCTTTTTGTCTTACAATGTGTAATTTTTCCGTAAGGAAAAATGTAAGCTGGCCCATAGTTATAGTTATGAGTGTGCATTTAAGAATTATGTGTCCTTAGACTCCTTTTCTATCATTCAAAGCAACACTTAATAGCAACCGGGCTCTCTTTATATGCACTCCAGATATCAGCTGCTGTTAGTGGACTTTTTGATCAATGTGAGTTGGGCTAAAGTAATTTTAATTCCTTTGTTTTGTTTTTCACATAGCAGAGACACACCTTTTAAATTTAACAGCATTTATTTTTTCGTCTGGTCATGGGTCGGGTTTTGAGGGAGAGCTTTGCCATCTGAAGATAAAGTCGTCCGGGCATCTGTAGATTGGTTTTGAAGGGGTGGACAGCAGTGCTCCTTTCCTGCCATCACACTACGAAAAACTGCATACCGAGTGGCAGCTTTACCAGATGTTCAGTCACAGGGCCCAGATGGGAAGAGCAGATAAACATCAGCTGTCTGTGGGGGACAGGGGTGGGGGGGGGCTTGGGAGGGGCTTGGGGCGGGCAACTGCAGAATCCACAAGCCTCCCTATGACGAGGAGGAACTCCAGTTTCCTCCACCTTTGAACACAGATGACTGGCAGAACTCTGCTTTTACCCCAAAAAGGTTCGAGTGAAATTAAATCATTCTTAATTACAAACTAAGTTCTAGACACACATTTTACAGCAATACCAACAATTGCAATTCTTTAAACTTTGCTTAAAGTTGGTTAAAAACACTGAATGTTCCATTGAATCATTTAAAATATTTTAATTTTGCATATTAACAATGTTCTTTTTTTAAAGTGCTATATATACTTTATAGCCTTATTCGATATTACAGTGGTGACTCAGTATCATGAGTGGAAGATCCCCTTGTGACTGTCCATAACATTTAAAATAAGCAATCAGACCTGGCAACTCATGCATATCACTTTTGCAGTGACATTAAAAGATGGATTGAGTCATTGAATGAATAAGTAACAGCCTCTCCCAAGTAGTTTTAGCAATGATATTACACTGTAACAAGAAAACTGTTTAGTGCATGCCATTAATAAGAGCACAATCTTCAGAGATGACACTGTAACTTACCAATAAATTGTGTAAGGCAACCTTAAGTATATCTGCCTTTCAGTCTAGCTATGCAGCGCTAAATTAGCATATGTTATTTCACAAATTTGAAAGGCATTACATTGATTAAATGTAACAGCCATTTGAGGAAAAGTATTATTTTAACTTCCTCACAAACACAAAGTGACATTTTTAGCTTCATGTGTTAATGTGTTTGGACGGCTTTAAGCAGCCATCACATGAAAAATATTAACAGAGAACACCGTGCTTTTGGGATTTTTTTTTTCTTTGAATGAGCTGTATCCAGTTTGCTTAGGTAAAGTTTGGTACTTTGCAGTGGAAGAGATTGCACTTCAGGAATTAACTTAGATAGCTGTGAAGGAACATTTAAAGAAAAAAAAACAGAAAAAGAGAACCAATGTATTCTCTGCCAAATAATGAAAGGTTGTCAAAAGGAAGCATTCACTCTGAATCAGCACCTGGCTGCCAGCCAGCCGCCACCACCAAGACAGAGTGACAAGCAAACTCCCACAAAGCCAGACTGTTTGTGAGGAAACCTGTCCAAAAGTTAGAAACCATTTTCCAATAAAAATACTTTTGTGTTGTTGGAATTTGAAGATAACGTCTGGCTTCAGCTTCTGGATTGTGCCGTCAGTAAGACAAGCCCCCCCAACCCGTTTCTTAAATCATACCATCGTTCATGGCACCTTTATACTCGCACGGTACAGAAGCAACAGCAAAAGTCTTGAACTGTTCAGTTTGTCTCTTTTACATTTGCAAGACTGTGACATGAAAATCCTCTAAATATGAACCAAGTGTGAGAGAGCACGGCTATAAAAGGGCTGATTGATGATGATCAAGAGCCTGCCTGTTATATCATGATGGCATGGTTTATTCAAAATGGAAGAAAAAATGTACAAAGACATTCCATTGAATTTTACACCCTGTCGTCACTGCGCATTCTAACAATGACACAAATCCCGCTAATAAAAGTGAAGCGATGTCTTTGTCTTGACAGAGATGTTGTAATCCAAGAGGGAGCTGCTGTTTTTCACATTATGCTTCAGCAGAGGAGAAACTTTGGCCCCAAAGGCCAATATGCTCACAGCAGACAATGGATCAGTAGATGAAGCATTTCACTGCCTGCATGTCTTCATGTTGGTCGGCTGTGAGTGCGTATAAGTGTTTTTTCCAGCTTGAGATTTGTTGTTTATTCCTTTTCATGACATGATCACAGCTTGAGGGCACGGTTCAACTGTTTATGATGAGATCCGATAAAAACAGTCCTGTCTTCCATGAAGATCTTTCCAGCCGTTTCTATTGGTAAGGTTACTATTAGGGGCAGAATTTCTATGGGTTACGAAAGCAAGTTCTACGTTTAATGTACATACTATGAATTGTTTAGTGGGTGGCAGATGTACTCTGTAAATATTTTAGCTATGTGAAAAAGAAAAAAGAAAACTAAAATATTGAAAACACAGAAGTAATTTATAATACATAATATAAGAATTTACTATTGTTGTATTTGGAATTTACTGTATTCAGTTTCCCAGTATGTCACTGTGTCTGCATTACGCACACTGTCCACTTTATTAGGTGCTCTTGTTTCGTTGCTTGTTAATATAAAATACCTAATTAGCCAATCACATGCAGAGATGGTCAATACAACTTGCTCAAGTTCCGAGCATCAGAATGGGAAAGAAAAAAGATTTAGGAGGGGTCCAGTGAGTGCACATCACAGTAGAAAAGGTTTAAGCTAAATACAACTTCTAGTATTTACCAATAGGGCATGCTTAAGTATATTCGGGTGATCATTTTTCTATTTAGTCCCAAACTTTGATGTTTTAGGAACTACAGTAAGAATTAAGAAGTTGAAAATCTTTAATACTTTTTAAATAGATTTATGTGAAGGAGCAAAGCTAAACATAAACATTAGGGACATATCCAGTCCCCTATATGTGTTTTACATTTAGTTTCTTTGCATACGGTCAGGGGTAGGTTGTAACTGTGGCTCAAAAAATCGTCATATTTCCCTCAAATAAAGCAGTAATCCAAACCATAATCTTCCTCAAACGTGAATTCATTGCTGTCATTGATGACTCTAATTTACTGTAGTAAAACACACAATGTCTTACACTGTCTTCAAAACATATTTGTTGCTGCAGTTTAGTTTTATATACATGAAAACACATTTCCCAAGAGGTGCTTGCAGCTGAACAAATAAAAGCTTTGCTTTAGCTTCTTGTGAATATGCTGACTGTGCATAGTAAGAAATAAAGCCAATTTTTCTGTGATTTGGAGCATAGATTTGGGTATGAATCCACTACCAACTTGAAAGACGGGGAGAAAACCCCTGGCACTTTATTTGCTGACCCATGAGTTGTGAAAATACCAAAAGAATTTATACATTACACTTCAATCTCAAACCAAAATAACCAACTTATCCATCTAAATGTCAACCCAAAGTCATTTTCATGGAAATGCTGCATTTTCTGTGTCTCCTAGCTAAGGAGTTCCAGCTTTTCTGCTGTTATTCTTGTGTTTGTTATTAACGGTCAATTCCCATCAGTAATTTCATAGCCGAGAAATTGTATTGTAATGCTTCACCGTGTGGGTATTCCAGCTTCTTCTGAAAGTCCAAAAACATGATTGGTGACTTTGAATTACCTGTAGGAGTAAATGTGAACGTGAGAGTGCAGGGCAGTCTGTTTTGTTTGTCTCTAAGAAGCCCTGCAGTGAACTGGCCAGATGTCCAGGATGTGCCGTCCCTCTCCCCCACAAACAGACCCCCTCCCAAACTATATACTATAAAAAGTATAGGAAATCGATGAATGGATGGATGGATGGAGTGTAGGAAATTTGACCACTAATTATTCTTTATTTTGCTTCATTCGTTGGAAGTTCTGAATTCTGATTTTATCTTATATAAGACAAAAAAATGGATTAGTGCAAACTGCCTGTGGCCAAAGTGCAGGTGAGTAAAATGCCAGTGTCCGGTATTTGTCAATTTGATATATTTGGTATGATATTAGCATTAGTTTTCATACATTGTTACTGTATGCTCTGTGATACTGTAATAGTGTGCTTAAAGATTTATTGAGTAAGACCATTTACAAAAGATTTGAACCAGCAGTGAGTGTTTCCATACCACAGTCATTGTGGACAAGGAGCTGTTGTACCGTTCTGGGTAATTTGGACCAAAATAAGTCACTGATATTTCATTAGAAACTCAGGGAATTTTGTCAGTTTGTTCAAAAGGGCAGACCGTGTCTACTTTGAATTTAATTGTGTCATGGTGCAGAGGTTCCGGGACTTTATCTGAGGAGAGAAATGTAATGGTGAGTCTTCTCAGTATCATTATTCTATGCCACTGACATTCTCTGTGTCAGTCTCTACTGAAATACAAAAGAAGCAGGGGCTTAATTGTTATTGACGTCAAACTGATGACTGACTATTGTTTCTAGACAGTATAGGCAGAAGCACAAAAAAAAAGGTGCTCTGTGCCAAGTAGTGACAGATCCTCTGAAAGCAGTGACTCAATCGCTGTGGCATTTGAGAAGAAAACAATTTATTTACATCTCAGTATCTCTGGAGGATGGAATATAAAGCAACCTGGAGCAGGTTAGAAATATCTTGTTTTCAAATTTATGTGTAATTCAAATTTCTCGGATTTACTGCACTTATACAAGGAACAAATAGCTGTTTCGTATTTTCATGGATTCAGCTTTTTATCTGTAGTTTATCCCAGTTTATGTCTGATGACATTTTTGCTCATTTAACTACATTTTTCAAAACAATATTCAATGTGTCCAGTGACCTGAAGTCCTTTGCATGTGCTCATTCTGTTAAGATATCATGTAAAGATGGACATAAACGTAGGAGCAACAATTAACAATTAATTCTCAATCCTTCCATTCACGTGGATCCGCTTTATTTGATTTGATTAGATCATACTTGGACCGAGTTGGATTTTAATTGGTTTGAATCAGACTATATCTTTAAAATGGCATGAGATGACATTTGTTGTGATTTGGCGCGGAATAAATGAAAATCAATGTAACTGAATTCGATCAAGAGGTTGCAGTTTACGCCTGCATTTTTTCGAAGTATCATTTCAAAGTGCCTTACCCAAGTCTGAAATAGTCAAACCCAACACTGGGGGTTAGTTTCTTTCATGGATGGGTGACCTGTCCAGGGTATGCCCTGCTAGCTAAAATAGGCTCCAACCAATCCTGTGAGCCTGACTTAAAAGAAGCAGTAACACAATATAGAATTGATGGATGGGACAGTAATTACTATCATCACTGCACTTAGTTTGTAAAAAAAAAAAAAAAAGCTGCATGAAACAACTTTCTTATATCTGGCAAATGTCAATTTGTACTTTAAAGGAAGAGACATTTAAGGCAATTTTATTAACATCCAACCAGTCATTTTATCAAAGTAATGTGTGACATTTGTCTAATGAGCCTCCTTTATCTTGTTTAATTAGACAAACTGGGCCAACCTGTACAAAAGAAAGGATCATTTGTCATCTCAAAATAGGAAATTCCACATTTCTTTCTGTCAGCGTTATGTGTATTTCAATTTGTTGAATGTTTTTGGCCTTCAGTGTTGTTCCTCAGAATCTGCATCAAGCTGTTTTGAATATTTTTGGATGGCAACCTACTATAATTGTACTTGTCTTTTCAGCCATCAGTAGCCATCAGTATGTCATATGCAGCCCTCTGTGTTGTCTTGATCATCTGTTTAGTCTTGAACTCCGTCAAGTTTGCCTCCATCTTTGCATTTACATTTTTCTGCATTAAGTGCAAGATGAGGTCACACCTGTTCTAAAATCCTCTCTAATCTGTGACAAATTAGTGCAAAGGAGTATGCACATTGATGCAAACTCTGCTGGTTAGCAATGCGGGGAATTCATACCTTAATTGACTTTCATCTCACACTGTCTGCGCTTGACCCCCCACCTCCTCTAATTCTGCCTCACAGTTTGAAACCACTGTGCTGCACAACTGCTAAGCTAGAACATAGCACTCCAATGCAAGTACAGGGTAACCTCTGTGGCAAATTTGATACAAATCACAGCAGATGCATCACAATCTGAGTCAGTGTCACATTCATTCTGGGCAAAATGTTCCTTGTGTGGTGATTCATATTCAAGGTAGAAGACAAAAACAACAGGACAAAAACACAAGGGAGCTTGTGGCTGAAACAAATAACATTATTATTACATGCAGGGTATCTGTTACGACCCAATCTTCAAAGACATCACACCTCAGAAATAATTCCAATTTTATACGTTGCTCCCTTCTCCCACTTCAGGACACTGTCCATCAACTCGCTCCACCAGAGCTGGCGATACCGGCCTATCTAATGTTTGCTCATTCACCATTTGTTAATGCAAAATGCAGAATCTGTTAACAGTTTGTGCGGTGCTGCCATTGGCTAACAGAGCAAGTATGGAGATCAAAGAACACCTAAAGCAAGATCTGTATGAAAATGGCCATTTCACAATATTGAGATCTCCACAAAAATAAACACAAGACTGTAGCTGCATCTGCAATTTACGTCTATAGGCATTAAAAACAAAGGAAAAAGATAACTACACTTGTTACAGGGATGTCATTATTGCCTATATGACATCAGAATTGTGTTAGCCAGCTGTACTGTAAGTTGCCGTTTTACACAGGTTGTGGGCTACTTGATGCTTACTGCACACAGTTTTAACACATCCTCATCCAAATGTATGTAAAACATGAATAATTCATGGGAAAATCTATCACTGGTTCTGCCAATGTTGTTGGATGTGAGGAATGATATCATGTCAACCTTATAATTCCTTAAATTCTAATTCAAAACAGATGTATTTTCTTTAAAAGAAAAATATATATGACATTTGTTTATGTAAGAGAGGCAGTGAAGTCTTTGGTGGAGAAGGCCATGGCTGAGCCTTTGACGTGTCCCACTTGATCTAATTTTTCATGTTGCACTACAGTTTACAACATCAACACAAAAATCCCTATTTGAGTCTTGCTGGAAAGGAACCAGCGTTTGAGTCAGACTGACCTAAATGTGCCAAATGAGACGGACACAAAATGGTGACAGAATGCAAGTTCAGCTGCAGTATAATGCTTCATATGCACAACTAGATGGCAGATACTATGGAAAATAATGCCAAGCTGACTATTATATATCATCGCACATGCTGTTGTGTGTTAGTAGCTGTAAGCTCTGAGACATAACAACATATACAACACAATGACAGCTTTTAATAATGGGTTCTCTGAGATGTTATCCTCTCTGGTGAATTTATTCTGGCTTTGTTATTGACCACTACATACCTCCTGTATTGTTCATAGTAGTGAGTCACCAATGTAAACCGCGATAATGCATCAACAATGTAGATGTTGAACGTCACAGTGGATTCACAAGTGATTTGCCTGGCTCCCAAACAATTGAGTGAAGCAATTGATGAATGAAGCTGTGACACTGTCCTGTGGATCAATATTCTGATGTCACACATGGGGCATGAAGCATGGCACTCTGAAAAAAACAACAAATTAAAAAAAACGTATGTTTCAATGATTTTCTATAAGAGCTCATTTAAGACCTGTTTTGGTAGGGAGAGCTTTTCTAACAAATTCATAAGCAAAGCTAAAAGGCCAATTTATTTCTAACTTATCGAGGAAAATGGTGGTGCACACTGCAAAGAAATGAAAAGGAAATTGTTGCAATGTAAATTAGTCTCCCAATCCTTCCAATCCCTCTCCAAGAGAGGCAGTCACCTTAATAGTCAGTAATAGATGTCTAACAGAGTTGAGCACACTCCAGAGTGTGCAGGGGAGATAGTTTTGTCACAAAAAGCAAATGCTCCAAATGCACCTCCCTCTGCTGTGACAATAGGGGGCCAAAGACGTATTTGTTAGGAATCACATATTTCAAATCACACATTGAGCTTCTAAGTATAGCCTGGATTTATCTGCTCTCCTGGAGACAGAAGCTATGAATACTACATTACTGGTTGCTGCCACCCTGTCAAAGAGGGTTTCAATGTTGAGGCATGCTTGAATGGATAAAGTGGGTTTTTTATCATGAGGACAGGGCCATTCACTTCTCTTGTACATTTCTTTACATAAAGGCATGCTGGCTGCTTTCCCCAGAGACTCAAAAGTAACATTATATATGAAATAGATAGACCAAGAACATTAGAAACTGTCATATCTTTCCTGAAAATAGTTTATATTCTAAAGGGATGCATGAATATCTCAAAGGGCTGTGGTTGTGGTTTTAAATAAGGTCTAAGTGTTTAACAGAAGAATCAAGGGAGATTGCAGTCTTTTCGATCTCATCCTTTTACAGCTGGTAGATTTCCCTTATTTCTGCTTTACTCTTTGAACCTCGGATTTACCTTAAAAGCACAGTTAAAGCAATCCTCACCACGATTTCGCTGTCCAACACCGAAACATCATTTTCAGTGGTGCTGTTTAATGGTGATTGTCGGCACAGAATTCTGATGGCTTATGTTAGGGAAAACAGGAAAAGCATCAAACCGAACTGAGGCAGTCCTGGTGTGCACTGGGTGGGCGTGGTTTCCACCCCAATTACATTTGGCTCCTACTTAAATGAGCCTTATGTGCTGGCCCGGAACAATGGCTTTTGGCTGCGTGAGTCATCCCCGTGTGCAGCTGACAATAGACCACAAAATAGGAGAGTGATAAATACATCTTTTTGCCATTTGATTAAATGAAAAAGTCGCTTTGCAAATTTGCAGAGGCTTCTATAATAATTTGTTACATTACATTTTGCACCCATAAACATCCCTTTGAGACATATGGATGGACTTTCAATGACTTCCTGATTCCTAATGTGACTTCTTACATTACATGGGAGAAACCAGCAAGTACAAACAGGATTCACATCATTTGATTCGAATAAGCATCAAGAGGTTTCAGTTTGAAGGCTTTCATAACACACCCATCAACACACTGCTGCTGTGTTTCACTCTGCGGAGGAGGTCTAATAACTAACTAGAATCTCATTGGAATATATGTTTTTCTTTTTTATTTGGGTTGGTATTTACCACCTTCATCACCTTTATCACCCGCCAATAGGCCCGTCGTTGGTTCGATCTCCGGTTGCCTGCAATGTGGCGTCAAATGGGGTTTCCTGTTTGTGCCAGTCCAAAGCCTGGAGAGTGAATTAAATATCCACGCTTCCAAACATAGCTTCTCTCTGGGGTAGCCATCACAAACACACCAACAAACAATATAGCAAAATTAGAATTGCCATATTTGATGCTATAGCAACCATCAGACTCAAAGGTGGGCAGCTTTTGTTACATTTGAGCCTCAGCGAGGCAAAGGTGAATCAGCAGATGGATGTCTCTCTCAAATAAACTTACTTAAAATATTCCCTGCAACTAGTATCGTCTCTATCATAAACACCCTGTAATCAGGATTAGAAACCTAAAGGAAAACAATGTAATTGCATAAATGAAGCAGCTTCCAAAGAAAAACAATATGTTTTAGTAATGTAAAACAATACTGCCCTTATACTGAGGCTTCTGTGGACAGAATGTTCTTGTTGAGTCATTCAGTTGCACTGTTTTGGGCACAGTAGAGTAGATTTAGGGCTACATTCTAGCTCGCACACACTGGCTTGTGTTAGGGACCCCTGTCATCAACTAGTACCCTTTTAGGCACAGTTCCTCATCTTTTTAGTGGTATCATTTCTGGGGGGAAAAACTCAAGTGGAAAGGCCATCTTTCTTGTTGCTATCAGCTCAGCCTAAAATCTTTCTTCTGTTATGCCAGTCATCTGTTCTTAGAGGGATCTATCTAGCTTCAAAGGGTATTCAGTCAGCCTTTGGTCTCATGACATTAATTTAATCTTCAGACTTAAGGCTTTCTGAAATTGTTCTTCTTCTCTTTTTTTTGCACCCATCCTTTTGGCGAAAGTGAATTCCCGGCAGCTGAAGTACAGAGGTTATGTATCTAACTAGAGGAGATGAACCAAGAGACAAATATGGGGAACGAAGTAGTGAATTAAATTAGATTGTAAGCTTTGCATTATTGCTAATTGTACCACTAGCCAACATAATACTTCTTTTCCTGTTCCAAGTAGATCTGCAATTTTTTGGCAGATGGTGTTCTGCAAACCTTTAGAGAGCTACTGTAGAGTTCTGCAGGCAAATAATACATTATTACACTGAATTAAGTTTTTAGTAGCTCCAAAACAGGATTTATGTTTAATACAACTGATCATGGGCTTTCTGCTGGAGTTCTACGGACAAGTTTGGTATCTGGTAAACACATGGTAGCGCCTTATACTCACTCAGCTGGTGGAATGGCATTGTCAGTGTCGGTTCCTTTTAATGATCTAACTCTAATGGACTGCGACGCAAATTTGCAGTGAAAAATTCGAGAACAGCATCTAAAATTCGACTGCACCACCGTGTCAAAGCCAAAACCGCACTGAAGTTGTCAAATGTCTAAAAGCAGGCCCAGCCAACGGCTCAGTGACAGTTGCCCAAAGCCTTGCTGCAGGGCCTGTCTGCACCGATCTGGCTACCCTCAGTGGCATCAGACCCCTTCTTTTCTACAGGGACGGATAGAGGACTGAGAAGTATCAGCTGTCTGACTTTATTGGAGATTCTGTTGTGGAGCTTTGAACCAGTGAAAATAATTCCCAGTGACTGAAGGTGTTAATGGCCAAATGAGGCTTGATTAAGGCCTGTCCAGCTGTCCATCAATCCCACCACCAGAGCTCCTTGTCAAGAGGAGCCATTTTTTTCATGATACAGTCCATGTGTCATACACTCAGATGTAGCATGACCAATACATTTCCATGCCAACAGCGCTGCACACTGTGTTTGGCATGGGAAAACACTGGTCATGACTAACTTGAATGAGTGCTGAAAAACAAAGCTTCTGACATGCTGTTGTCTTGCTTTAGATTATAAAGATTTTGTTTATTATACAGCATCGTACTTTGACTATTGAGCAGAGGTAAACATGAATCAAGAAGCCAAATTTGGAAAGGAATGGTATAGCTGATTAGTCCCATGAGCAATTATCCAAGAAAACATCTCGTCATAATTAGCAGAGATTCAGTTATCAGTAGCATTGGTAATGGTTTTGGAAATGTTCACATTACCATTTATAAAGTTAAAACAGTTCTAATCTAGTTTTCATATTTACACTAAATAGACTATTTTTGTAAGAAATAGATTATTTCTCTTTTCTAAATATATTCTAATGATTGAATATGTTAGTTGTTATTTAAACTTAAAGTAATGTAATTTACTGCGATCTGTTCTTGATCAATCCTCTGACAGGAGACACATTTTAAAGACAGGCCTACTTACACCAAGATCAGAGAAAGGCATCACAAACCAAAGGCAGTTATAGTCTGTCCACAAGCAATCAGTCAATGCAAAATATAGAAATATATATCGAGAATGTGAGAAACGGCTGATAGAGATGAAAAGGTCTTCTTCAAAAATGCTCATTGTACACTCTCAGATTCATTAAAAAGATTTTAAAGCCTGTTATGCTAAAGAGCTGAGATGACTCATTGGTCTCCCACTGACTGCAGTAAAATACAAAGTGTCTCCTCTGTGTCAATACTCTGCAGCAGAGGATACCCTGGGCTCAGCCTTGTGGCTCCTTTGTGACTTTCAGCAGGGGACATTTTGATTCCAGGGATTTCCTTATACCCTCTCCATGCGAGTAAAAACTTAAAAATGTGTACACTCTAAGTTCTTTGCCCCACAAACATAATTTTCATAGGGATCAAACAAGTCACTTCAAGTTTGAGGCCAGTTGATAGACTTGACTGTTAAAAATGATTTTCATGCCCTCTCTCTCTTCGTCTTCATTATTCATATTTACAGGCTTTCCGCGTGCATCTTGTATTTGTACAATTGAACACAACTTATTAATTATTCACTCCTTACTGCTCTGTCCTCTTTATCTCTTCTGTCAGTCTATTACTATTTCTGTAAAATCACCAGAGTAGATAGACGACGTGAAACCTCCCTTTGTAGCACACACTAAACTAACTTTGTGCAAGGCTGTCCTTTAAGAGAAGTGCAGGACCTGATAATTGTTCCTTTCAAGTGTCTCGTTAATTCTCGGATCAAAGGAGATGAGGCTGAGCATGAATGGGGCACTGACTGCAAACCGCAGCATGCATTTAGACAGGTTAGAAGCACCACAACACCGGCTTCTGTGCTTTTGAGATGAAAGCAAAACATTTGTATGAGCATAGATCCATCTCACAAATCCATTAAATCTGCCCCTTCTCTTACATATTCAGAAATTCCCTTTACAGGTTGTCAGGCTTTGTATGTGCCTCTCCAGTCATCCTATGTTGCTGAATTAAAATTTTTGTTCAGTAATTGTACTTAAAAATTAATGCAGGTTTTGAGAGCCAGACTACTGCTAGCATTCATCATGTTCTGACAGCTTCCCCTGAAGATTAAGCATTCACCCTCAGTGCCAGAGGAAAATAGGGAGGAGCCCAGATGAGAAAAAGGGTCATTAACTTTAGGCTCCTCAGCGGAAATAGGTGTCTAATTGAGCTGCTGGGATTCTCAGAGAAGCAAGCCGTAAGACAAACTCTGTTCCATCAAGAAATTGTGTAACTTATTTTGTCTGGGTATTTTTGTAAAAGCAAGGCTATCCAGATGCTGCCTGACATTGTGGGGGAGATGAGTTCTGGAGTGTTATTTGTCCACAAGTGATATACAGACATTTCTGGTTCCACACTGAACCTATCCAACCCAAACTCCTGCAAAAACTCCAGGAAAAATATGTCAGTCAGCACTGAAAAATTCTGTGATTTTACATGGAGAATTTAAGCCTCAGTCTTAATATTTCATCACCTGAATATTTAACATATCCCTATGTCACACTCCCCGTATGTCACCATGTTCACTTTCCATATCTTGCTGCATGTATCAGAGATTCTCACGGGAGGATGTAGGGGGTCCTCAAAAAAAACAAAAGATTTGCTGAAGGATACTGAATTTTAGACTCTTCCTGAACAATCTTCACCAGTATCATTTGCTTTTCTACTTTCTTCTGACTCATTAATGGCAAGGGAGCTGCATCAGTTTTTCAAAACATGTGGCTTAAGATAAGTTTCCCTCTCACAATTTACAACTGTAGATTGTGGCAAGTCTACACTTTGATGAAGTGACCAAAGTATCCACAGCCTGACTCCTGTTAGGGCTGGACTTACTCAACACGTGTTGTGCTTCTGTGCTGTGCATTTGAGAAAGAAACATTGATTTCACAGCTACTTATTCAACTTGTTCAGACTTTTTGCTCAAGAATGAAGTAATGATACTTGAAATAAGTGACCTACTTCCATTTTTTCCTCTTTTGCAGGGGATGAGTGATATTGACATCCATTTCAGAGGGACTATATCAGACATTCTTCTCAAGTATTTAATTGATTTCTCATTTTCATAAACTGCACGAATTAGCCCAAGAATTCGCAATCTCAATTTATAACATTCAACATTGTCATTCACGTCTGCTTTGTTTCTCTAAGGTGGATAAGGATACACTGTAAGATATGTATTTTAGTGTTTGTGCATCTTTGGCCAACACAAGAGCCAAATAGTGCAGTTCTTTCAATGGCCACAACATGCTGACTCCAGAGGCAAGTTAACCTTCATATGACAAACTTTGCCTCAGAAGTAAACATGTTTACAGCCAGGCTCTCCGCTAAAAGGCATGGCTGTTTGTGGATGAGGTTGAATCAGCTGTATCAACCCCACAAACTAAACCTTATGTTCACATGTCACTTTCTGTTAAGTCACACAATGTATCTGAAACCATAATAGTCTTCCTGGTTGTGGTGCATCTGTACGAAGATTGCAGTATGAAATTGTTCAGCACCTGAACCTCTATTTCTGAGTGTGTTGGTTTGCTGAGCAGGAATGCTATTTTTCAGCAATGCCCTGTTGAGCACTTTCACAGCTGCACAAAGTCACAGCTTGAGGCTACACAGCATACGCACAGATTTATCTATTGGTCTGAGCAGCCTCAAAGAGGCTGTTGCCTCCGACTTGCTGCTCTGACCATGTCTTAGAGTAAAGCCTTGAAAAAAGGAAAAGTTCTTAACCCAGAAATGTGCTTGCAAGTTTTTTTCACATCTTATGATATCATCTGGATCTGCCAGGGAACGATTTTTCATATCATATTTTTTCTAGTGATCTTTTCTCATTTAATCTTATGTGTTCTTCTTTAGGGTTGAAGTAGGACACAGTTTTCTCAGCTCTGATAAGAAGTCTATCAAACACTGGGCAATGAATTGCAAGGCAGCTGATTGATTAAAGCTTCGAAGCGCACAAAAAACCCAAATAAAAAAGTTTAATGACTACCACATCCAGTTAATGCATTTATGAGGTCTTAAGAACATATTAACCACCGACCAGCTCTCACATCATAAGCCTTTACCTGATAAATCCCCTCTTGCTACCAAAACGCTCTGACTGGATGGCATGGACATATCAAGTCTAAGGGTGTCCACTCTGCCTTGTGCTGGAATGTTAAAAACTGGTTTTCCACTAAAGATAATTGGAATGGTCGCTGGGCAATGGTAGGGGCACCATAGAATCTTCACCTTTTTTTTTAAACTTTTTTTTAAAAGAATTATAAAAGCGACATCCATGTAATTCAATAGCCATCTTGGTTTGCTGATGGCTGCAATATTCAGAGCTGAGCAAAAACCTATCTTATTGTCAATTTTCATTATTGGTATGAAGCTGCTATTCTAGAGCATGTTTTGACCTATCCTTCAGGTATGCTTAAATGCCTACAGTTTTTTACCCAAACAGTAGGCGTCAAGGCTTTAAAAAAAAAAAAAAAGGCTAGTTGAACAGGAACATTAAGTATACATAAACAACTAAAGTTCCAATTTGTCTTCCTCACTAACAGTCTTTGATTTTTTTTTATTGGTTCAACAGACACCTGTTGAGATGTACCATCTCTTACAATCTTACCTGAAGCAAAGACCTTTCACTATGTCCTCTAAGTTATGAAAATGGGCAAGCCAGATGAAGACGACACCAAAGCGCTACTGCCTGTGATGGCGGCCAAGACCACAAACCAAGACACAGAGTCATTGCCATATTCTTTGAGCCTCTCCTTAATGGTGTCTGACAGTAGGGGTTTTAACCAGCAATCTGATTTATCTAAGGGATCAGGAACAACTAGTTTACAGGTCTGTATACATCTTATTGATAATAAAGGTCCAGTGGAGCTCTGATTGCCAGGGGCTGCTTCACTGTGCCCGTGCATAATTGTACAAGTCGCCCTTATCAGCTCTGGAAAGCTGCCTCTGCTCGACATGAGGCATCACAGTGAGAAAGCATGGGTCACAACCACTAGACATATCATTAATCACAGAATCTAGAGGTTTTAGCCTGGGATTACTCATCTCAAGCAGGACTGAGTCCGTTATGGTGTTTCCCGTGGGTGCCACAGCAAGAGGGAAATGTCAGTCTGGTTCTTCCTGATACAGTAGACTCTGCCCTGGTTAAGGCAATCTACAGAGAGGATGAAAGGCCTGGAACATTGATTTCAGTTCAAGAAGCAGGTGGGAGGAAAAGGGAATAGGAGCAAGCCAGAAAAGCCTTCAAATTTGCAGTCTATCCCCAGCTGAGAGAAATATTGTCAGATAAAATGTGGCAAGGCTTGTGGCAGAAGAAAATTTGGTCTGTATCTAGAATGATTCAGGTCACTTTCTTAACTCTTGTGATTGCTTCAATCTCACTCCATCTTTACTTTTCCAAGTAAAGGAGTTTAAGCTTGGGAAGACTGATGATTTGTTTTTTGCCAATACAGGTGCTATTGCTCAGGACTACATATTGGGGAAAAAATATTGATTTAATTCAGACTTCCTGTTATTAAAACACTGTGACTTTAAACTTGTTTTGCTGCTCCTGTATGAGTCACTGACATACAGGAGGAGTTAGGGTGCTGTGAAAAACAGAATAAAGTGTTGCACTTGCATGCTTCTTTGACCTGAAGGCGCTGAGCTGCCCTCATAATCTGACCCATTTGGATTCTATGGAGGTCTGAGATAGGAAGTGAATAGTTTTGCGACCCTATCCCCTGAAGAGGGGGGGGGGGGATCAACTGCCCCCAAGGCTGTTGTCTTGCCCTATGTGATTAATGGTGCATTAACGAGATGGCAAGTCTTTGAGCACATCTCGGCTCTCGCATTGCCTCTGCATTATTAATGCCAACACAAAGAGCCTGTTTAATGAGCCATCTCTTTGGATGTTGATTAGCCTTGCATTTGGTGCAACAGTTCACCCCTCTGAATGGATCTACATTTCAAGAGATACAGCAGGTCCAGGCTTTATCCTTCAGAAAACTTCCTCTTCCATTTTTCAAAGGTTGCCATGTGTGCCACTTACACTAGAAAGGCCACCCAGGACTGCTTTGATTAAAATGGTTGTTGCATTGTTAAGCTCAATTTCTGTTGCAGTACATTTTCGTGGAGTTGCAGATGAGAATCTCTGGAACAGTTTCAAAAACATTGGTGCTTACTGACTAAGTGTTACGAGGCTGTTCCTCACCCTCCAATTTATGAATATGATTAGGCGGAAGTAAATCAATTTTCAAATCTCACTCTGGCATGGCAATAAGGAAAAGGAGACTTATTGTATTGCTCTCTCCCAAGTGTATCCCAAGCTATCCATTGTTTGTTTTTACCTCAGTTTTCCAGCTGGTATTGACTAAATATGTGGGTGTTTTTTTTCTGGTGGAAATTTCCCAAAATTGCCTGGGGCTTTTGGGATTCATTTTTGATTTAATATAATTGCAGCCCCTATTGAACTGTTCATTTGATTTTAGATGTGAGCTCAGACTGTAGGATTTGTTTGTAAAATTCAGTAAAGACATTATTGTTTGACAATCTAATAATCCATTGTCTACAGGTTAAATATGAAGCCATAGCCACATGATGCATCTTAGCTTATTATACAGTAAAAGACAGGCTTAAACGGTTTGTGTCTGTCTTCTGACTAGCAGTGATGATAGAACATAATCCACTTCTTAACAAGAAACTAATTGTGGTGCATAACACAAATGCTCTAGTAAGTAACCTCCTTTCAGCTTAGTGTACAAGAGTTTGTGTACAGGATGATCAATTAATTATTTCATATCTACTGGCTTCTGTTATATATGAATCTGCTGACTCAAAATTTGTATTTCATGCATAGACTGAACAGAAGACTTTACTAAGCTCTAATTCTTAATGTATTCTTAATGTAAGGTAATGTATTTTCAGGACACGCAGCTCACAAAAACATGGATCTTTACTGTGTGGATTTAAATTACCATCACTCTGTTTTCTATCTTTCTATTTTTCAAGAGCCACCACACTGCTTTAAGGTGGGGAAACCAAAATAGTAATTGATAGAGTCCAGTGAACAGATTTTCCTGGCATCATCACATGAGATGGCAGTTGCTCATTTGAAATGGGCTCCTGCTGGGTGGAACTAACGCTGTCATCAAGAGTTGTCAAACTGTGTGCTAGAGATGTTATGATATATGCTTCCAATTCAAATTTACTTTGAAAATGACTTGAGATGGTAAAATAAAACACCACACTACATATAACTAACCTTTTTTTTAGAAATGTGCACATGGGATAATTTAAATTAACTTATGTAACTCATATTGTGAATATTTTTTCCCACTTTTATCTTGATCCTTGTTCAGCAGCAAACTAATTAACATTTGTTACTGTCCAGAAATAAATCTGTGTGCTGCTTGAATAAGTATGTTTGCCTTTTTAGATATCATGTTACTTTGAAATTCTTCAGCAACCAGCTACAGCCAGGACATCTTCTCTCTGTCAGGTTAGCAAAACACGATCACAGCAAGACCAGATAACGTGTGCTGTCTCATTATCTTTGCATCTTTGATGAGTGAGGCGCAGAGGGGAGGACCACTGGTTTTTGTAATCACTGTAATTGACCAGCGTTTCAGATTCAGACAATGCAGCTGTTTTTTTTAGCTTAAGCATTATCATGGTGTTGAACATCAGATCATTTTTTATGTTTGTTAGTTTTATTTCATAAATGCAACCACGCTACAGAGATTCTTTCCTATAATTGATCGGGTTCTCTTTCTTGGGCATATTAAGATATTTGTTTGTCATGCAGTGTGTTTTTGCAGCTTCTGTGTAAGGAGATGCAACAGCTTGGAGTGCACAACAATAACCAATTTCAAGGGGAAACGTTTCAGAGCAAATGAATTCATAAAGCAACAATTACTTTGACCAGCTGTTATTATCCTTTCAAACAGCAGCAATGTTGCGACAAAGGTAGCAATTAAGAAACATTCCCTTTAAAGCCTGGGCTACATTTCTGAAAAGCTCTAATTACCACTGAGAATAAACCTGTTCTGTCAGCAGAGCTCACATTAAAGGTCCACGCTGTGGCAACCGCTGGGAGGGCTACAAGGCCTTCACATTACAGTGATCATTTTAATTTCCAAACATAATCAGCTTAATCAGAGCTCTTTAGTTTTTCCGTAACAAGGTTGGGGAAGGAGAAGACCTCTCCTTGTGTCGAAACACTTTTTTTTGTTGTTGTTACTGCATGCAGAATAATCAGATGAGTTAAAAATCTAAATTGAGCTCCAACCCCACATGTTTGTGGGAGCCACATGAACCCAGTCATTGTTCTCTGGCTCCTCAGTAATGGTCTACTGCAGTGCTGAATGCCTGAGACAAGATTAGCAGAGTGACAGAAAAGAATTAGCACAAAGCACTGCTGAAGAAGATTGCTTCGTAATTCTGAACTCTTCACGGCGTCTCTCCTCTTTAAATGTGCTATTTTGTTCCCTTTTCTCACTGAACGCATGACTGTCTAGGACCTTGAAAGATGGTTGAACCATTCTCTGGCAGAGAGATTGTGACATCTGAAATTCTCACCCAATCACCAAGTGCAAACATACACAGAATGTTTGTGTTTATTTGTCAGAAAGTATATGTAATTTATGATGCACACAGTAGAAGTGGTTTGACCAGCAGAAGTCAAATGATACGTATGATGATACAACAGCACATCTAAGGGCTAGCATAGCATTTATGTGGAGAGACTGTTTTTACTGAGTGAAGAAAACCTGAAGCCAGAAAATATGTAACGCGTTAAAAAAATCATGTCTGTCGAAGTGTCAGAGGCTACTAAAAGAAAGAGTTGAATAAGCACACACAGGCGGCTTTCTGCTCAGAAATTTCTGAAGAATTTTCCATTATCACCGTGTGACATTTATTAAAAACAGAGAACTACCCTTTTAAGTCAAGTTCAGTTGTTCACTTGATGAGACCTGTAAAAAAAAAAAAAAAAGTCATTTGAATGCACTGCTTTTCAGGCTTCCCTAAAATAATCACACATTATCTCAGCATTATTGAACATTATTGTCCTTTTATACAGCGGAGACATTACAAACGCTGGTTCTCAGTTTAAACATATATACACATTGCTGCGTTTCTCCGCTCTGCTGCTGGTTGTGCAGCAGAGTGTGAATGGTTAATGCTAGACTTGGAGGGTTTCCAGCTGTCTATGGATGAGAGGAGTCCCATCTGTTGACTTGAAATTTTAAACATTTTCTCTCTGAAGGTAGCGTGCCACCTTCACAAAAGTTGCTGCAATCAAAGTCCAGTCCGAGTCATTCCATGTAGTACGCTTAACTCCCTGGTTAGAAGCTGAAAAGCTGCATGTTCTGCTTATACAGACTGCCAAAATACAATCTGAGCCTGGCATTCGTAAAAACAAACTTTTTTGTTTGTTTTTTACCGAAGGAATTGCCCCAAAGGAGTATCCAGTGTGGCAGGTTTTGTCGTGGTTGCTAGTTCAAGTGTTTATATTCAATACTGGATCTATTACAAAGATTTTGTCCCCATTAATTATTAAGACCAAAGAAGATGGGGATATAGAGCATAGGTTTGCTGTGGTATTTGATCGGCAAAATGTCAAAATAAATGTGAAATTCCCATTCTTGTTGCATTCCTGGTTGGTTCCTGTTTTAAATTCTGTTGGTGGGAAGTTTTACATAGTTCTGACGGCATTTATCTGAAGACAGGAGTGTTTTGATGGCTTTAAGCAGGCGTGATACAGGAGATTAGATTGTCACCTCAAGGGGTGTGAGGGAGTATTAAGTGCTATAGATTTCTCCACACATATCATATCTTTGGTACTGTAGCTGAATGGCTCACCACCATATCATTTTTCTTGTGTTGTCAATTATGCACTTAACTTTTATTTGACATCACTGGTAAACATGTAGAAAGTCGCATTTTTATTATTGTATAGCCAATGCTGCTTTCCATCTTCATTGGAATGTTCTGTCTTTATGGTACAATACAGCATGTTGGATCGATGTTTCCAGTAAAAAAAAAAAGGCATAAATTTGCTCCACCCTCGGGGCTTACACTCTGATTTAAACATACAGTAGTAAAATCATTATATCAGTGGAAATGTGTTTGTGAAAGGGGTTAAAATATACGTCTGTCTCAGGGGCAATCATTAGTTTTGGTAATTATCACTTAGTAACAAAGCAGTTCATTAAAATAAGTATTTTCTTTTTTTTACATCAGCACCGACTACAAAAAGAAAAAGATTTCGCATGATAAAGAATTCTTTCCATACAACTTCAAAGGGTGACTCAGAGACATGGAATAACTGCTGCTAAAATCATGTGTCGTCATCTATCTGCATCTTCAAAACATACATTTTGTTAATGCTCAAAGGCTTTGGAGATATGGTTTAAATCATGGAAATACAGCATCTGCTTCCCGATCCACGGAGACCTGATACTCTATCTAAAACCTTAATGTTTCATCAGATATGGTACAACATTTACTGGGGGAAACCTCACAAAGATATTGCAAAAGGCTGGTGCACACTAAAAATGCTGCGAGAGTAGCAAAAGCAAAGCATGACATGCTATAAGATGCACAAAGTTATTGACATGGATTTCTGGTTATTAGAATGCTGACATTTGACAGCGGTAGTGCTCACAGTGACATTTCCCCAAGGACTTTTAAGATGAACTCCCATAACCTCTTTAGCTTTTCACACCTCTGAGAACTGTGCAGTAGAGACTGTCTGCTTACATCTTTCACTTACCTATCTCAAAAACACCGAATGAAACTGATTCTCTTGGTCTGTTTGTTTTGAAGAACAGAAAACCATTGCTTTCAAATAAAAAAGGTAAAAGTGGGTTTCAAGAAATAACACTTTTTAGAACGTAACTGCTGTCAACAAAGTAAAAGCAATTTTCTCAGCTTTTCAAAAAAGGCCAGGGGAACAGGTCTCGACTCATAAAGTGACATTTCTGCACCCCTGTGATTGCACCCCGTGTGTCTTTGGGTGACATCCCAGTCCTTAACAGAAGTGTCCAATTGTGTGCTCTTGAAGGCCAAAAGCGTACTCACCTCATTTTACTTAACACAACACTGGTGTTTGTATTCAAATAGCATTCATATATTCTAATGATTTAATTCTACTATGTTTGACTAAAGCGTACGAAAGTAGATGCAAGGGTAAAACATTTAAATGGAGAATTTGCTTTAAAGTGAATCATGTAGCCTATCCCGCACATTTACATGTCACTCCAAAACAATTATTCCTGTGTTTGTCTGACTAAAGCCTGATTTTCAAATGTATCTACACATGTAAATCTGAATAATACTAAATTACAGCTCTAAAGGCTAACACTCTAAGAAATGTGGATGCTTGCAAAATGTTTCACTTTTATAAGTATTCACTCAGGCAGAATGCAGTGCGTCTGGGCTCACAGCACATTCTCCACAGTTCTATCTTTTAATTATTTTCCAAAGATAAATCAAAGGATAAGTGCATATTGATACCGCAAACTTTCTGTAAAAGCTGCTCTTATTCAATTAGAGAGCCAATAATGTTACTGAAGATCAGCCCCTCAAGACTACATATGAATTCACAGTCAGTAATTGCGTTTTCAGGCATTTTCCTTCTCAAATAAACAAGATTTAATAAAATGAAGACAGGATGACAACATCAGACATAACCTGGTCAATAACTTGATTCTGCTCTTTTTCTTGTATTCGTGAGCAAGGACAGTGGTCCAATTAAATGGCACAAAAAAATGTAACAGCAGCTCATCTCAACTTCTCAATGTCACCACTTTTTTTTTTGTAAACAAATACGCATACGACACCTGAGAAAAGTCTAAAACATCATAACAATACCTCCTGTGAATTCGCAAAAAACAATAATGAGAATAAAGCATTAATCCAGAATCCGACGCTGGAAATATTGATGAAGTCTCTGATAAATGCATTTTATCAGATTATGTGGCACTCATTTTATATTAATATCCTAGCAGAGATAATAACATGGTAAGGCACACTTAACTTCTAAATTAGGATTAGGAATATTATTGCGATTTTCCCCACTGCCCGGTTAATAAAAGACTACTCTATTCCATTCAAGTGTGTTAAAAACCTATGCCGAATGATAATATAATTACCGGTATACTTTTTTTGACCAGACATGTGTTAGAGTCGGCTACTCCCGCACTGTTATTTTCTTTGGAGGTAGGGAAAGTTTTCAATTTAGTTTTCAACAAGTTAAATATGTAAATTTACTTGTTTTTACATGCTGTAATAAGGTGGAAGATTGGCTCTAAATGAATGCTCACTGTGAGTAACTCCCCCAAATACCTACTTATTATAACTCTGCTCAACAGCTCCGTCACATTCCAACACTGGGGAGGAATTTTTTCTCCTCTCTGTTGCAAACAAACTTGCAGAAATTGTTTGTTTAGTCATTTTTACAGATTAGGAGTGTTTTGTTTTTTAAATTTGGTGATGAGCTTCAGCAGAGTAGCTTAATTAACTTTCTGAGTGTTAAAAAATACAAAGCACTAGAAGCCCTATTCAGCCCTGCTTCAATTTTACATAAGAAAAAAAAATGGAATTCATATGGTCTAAGTTTTTGGTTTGACATATGCCATTTAATCATGCTCAGAGATTTATTTTTTAATTAAAATGAGGATTTTTGTACCTTTTGAATCACTTGAAATCACTTCAGAAATTGTCTCCCAGCTGAGTGTTTGTGAACACCAACTCAAGTCATTTGATTAATTACTTCCTCCTTATCCTTTCATCCCCTCAGTGAAATAACCAGGTATAATCTGAGAACCTCCTACTCTTTATGCCTGGATTAGATGCGTGTGACTAGCAAAGTTTCTGAGCTCAAACACCAAGCTGTTCAAAGAAAATGGAAAGAGGATCTCCTGGGAGATGTGTTGGAAAGTCTGAATCACATCAGTTTTGCATTTCCACATCGCTCTATGCATTCTCACAGCACACCTCGTCTCAACAGGAGGAGCTTTGTTGGTTTAATATTTGATATTTCCTTTGGGGTCCACCGTGCAATGATCAAAGACAGAGACAACCTTAAAATGCCTCCATCAATTTCCCCGCAGAAGGTTTCAATAAGAGGAAGTAGGTTGAAAGAAGACAGCAGAGAGATATTACTGTGAAAACCGAAAGAGAGGATGGGCAGGAAAAGAGGCTGGGTTGTGTCATAGTGGGAGGGTGATACACAACCTCAGACCCCCTTGTGTTAGCTATTTAAGCCTGTTGGGCCTTTATTATTCAGTTTGGAGGTTATTTGTAGGAGCTAGGCATACTTCCAGATATGGCTCAGCAAGAAAAAAAACAGTGCACATCCTCCCCCTCCCATATCAATGTGGTGTTATTCTCATTTTGTAGGCTTTGGAGATTTACAATAATGATCAAATACTCACGCTTGCAATCTTAGAAAGTAGAAAGGATGGTTTCTGATTCAATTAGAAGTGGTTTGGAGCAGTATTTATCATACTTTGGGATTCTTCATATCATTCCTTATTTGTTTGGGTTTTTTTGTCATTTGTAATTAGAGTAGATGTTTGGCAGATTTTAAGATGTGGGCCGACACAAAGGTAGCCAAAAGAAGTAAAAAAAATGACGAAAATCCCCTTAAAAGATCATCATTATGTCAGAGGCCCCATGGGGACCAAGGAGCTCTCCAAATAGGTCAGAAGCAAAGTTGTTGAGAAGCAAAATTTAGGGTTGGGTTGTAAAAAAAACAAAACAATCTAGAACTTTAATAATCCCATGGAACACAATTAAATTTAGCATTGCTAAAAGGAGAAAAATGTGGCACCATAACAAACCTGCCAAGAGAGGCTTGGCCGCCAGAACTCACAGACCAGGCAAGCGGGGTATTAATCAGGGAGGCAACAAAAAGACCAAAGGTAAGAAGGTGTGAAGAGGCTGTCCACAGAACCACGGTGAGCCGGAGCCTCCACAGAGCGAAGAGGGATGGTTTTTCTTTTCCTTTAATTTGAATTATCTTTGTGTTTGAGTCAGAAATAAATCTAAACGTTTTGCATCTCTGAGGTTGTTGGCAGGTTAATTGTTTGGCATCAAATGAGTTTCCTATTCTCCAATTTTAATGACAGACCATAAGTCAACAAGACAAGGAAAATGCCAAAGGGAGGGAAGATATTTGCACTCAACTGTAAATAATCCTCCAAACACTTTTCAAAAAAGCATTTTGGCTGCATTTAAAGACGTTGATATCTTCTTTTGAATCTTACATAATGTTTTTTTCTAGATTTCAAACTTTATTATTAGTTTAAAACTGAATGAAATATATTTTGAACATTAGTGTTTTTTTCCTTCTCAGTTATTGAATTTCTAAAGCTCCTCACCCTTATAAGAAATGTATTCAATTTTTTCCTCCACAAGCTGGACAAAAAGCACTTAATTCCACACAGATAATTGAAACGGGTAAATATGTGTTGAGAGACAGTGGAAGCCCTGCAGGTTAACAAAATGCCTGTAATTATATTTCGTTTGGCTGCAGAAATTCTGCCACAGTTGCATAGATCTGGGAAGAAGGAGGGGCTGTAGAGGGAGGCAGGAAAATGGAATAGAACAGAAAAGGTCTAAGTCAGCTGCAGACAAACTCCCAACCTTCTCCTAACTTCTCACCACTACTTTGTTTTTATAAATATTTATCAAGTATACATGGGATTTATTTGTATTCTATGCATATTATGAGACTTTTCTTAATATAATGCAAGACATATAGACTAAAGTAAAGTTCACAGTTAAACTAGGATGTTAACTGTCATTGAAGCTACATAAATGAAGACAATATGATTAGTCATATGTTTGGTTCTTAATAACTAAGTTCTTAAGTCTTCTATCAATAGAAGACTTGGGTCTTGTCTTCTGTCTGCTTTTATCTTTTGCATATTTAGTCCTCTCGTCATTGAGTGATTACTCTGACTTACAGAACAGAATGAATACACAGTGAGGACATTTAACTTCAGAGTAGCTTCACCCCTTTGAAGGCTGCTCAACAACTCTGGACTGTGTGTGTTTGGTGTGTAGTGGGATGTTTGACCTTCCTTCAAGAAAAAGAGCCTCCAGCTCTATTGGGGGAAAAGTAGGTGGGTTTCTGCTTTGCACTCCACACTCAAGAGCGTTTCATAAAGGTTTTATGTGGTTGCGTTTGTGGAGTACACAGCAGCGGCTTCACTTTGGCTTGGTGTGTGAGAGTGGTGAGGGTACTACAGAGTTATGTGTGTTAAAGGGACGTTATTATCTTAGATAATTGCAACATTAGGGCGGGAAGATATTTCCATAGTAGCAAATGCCTCATGATCTTTGACTGCCACAAATCCAATTAACTTTAACTTGTATCTGCATTAAGAAATTGTAGGCGTTTAGCCCACAATTAAGGGTTTAGCTTCTGTATCCCCTCGGTTATGGGATCGGGATGTAGCTTTAAACATCATGTGAACCATCAGTGCACTCAGCATTCTGAGTTAAAGTTTCCAGAACTCATAACAAGCACTTTTTGACCATGTTGTAGGACAAAGTCGCGGAGTAAGTGAACAAAGTGTTCCTCAACTGAAAGTGACAGCTATTTTTTGGTCATTCTACTTTGTCTTTCATTTTAATCCTGACCTGATCTGCCGGTGCTGCAGACCATGACACAGTAAGACTTTTAAGTGATAAATCTGCAGAAGGGCTGTCATTTCCCAGAGATTTAGATCACACTTCTTTACACCCATCAAGCCTGTTTCAGTCACAAATCATTGTATCCTTGCTTGGATAATTCCTGTTCACTTAAAGACATAAGGTTATGAACGACCGCTAGTCCCTCAAAAATGGAACAATGTGTAAAATATTCATAGGCAGAATCCAATGTGTTTGCTCTGCACAAAAAAAAATGTTTTATTCACCGTGTAGTTCAAATCTGCAAATCAATTGTTGATTGTGAAATAAATTAATTAATAAATACCCATTGGCTCATTCTAAAATAGAGTAAGTGTCAAAAGAGCATCCTTAGGGGCTGAGTCTCTCAGAAGTTCAAGATACTGGGGGGAAAATAAATCCAATTATAGATATAATATTATAGTAATATTATAATATTATATATAATATAATGTTATTTTACATATATATTATGTGTTATATTTTATTATTTATAAAATGAAAATAAAAATAATTTTCCTAATAATGTTTTGAATATTCCATCATTTGTTGTGCATGATACCGTCTAAAAATTCAGGGAATATGTCTTTGTTTGCAAGTGAGAGGGCTGCAGGGTTCTTTCTAATCATAGAAAGAATTCATATGGGAACATGAGCCCAAAACACCAGGATCTGCTCTGATTCAAAACAGAATAAGACAAAAAGTTGAAAACTATCCCGTGGTCAGATTATTTTAAATGTGATACAGATGAACAACATGTGACAACAACAGCATGGCTTTGTAGCAAGGTGGTAAGAGTGATTCTCACAAAGGACTCTCTCCAACTGAAACATGCAGATTGGAAGGTAAGAATACAAACAGTTTTCCAGACTGGAGTAGTCACAATCAAGGATCTTATGCAAAGAAAATTGACAAAATGATTATAAGAAACAGAGATAAAGGTAAAAATGGTGGAAATGCTGTGCTTCACTCTACCTTTGAGGTTTATATTTAGTTGGACCGAAGGTCTAATCAGTGTTTGGATTTGTGATTGATTAACTTCCATTACTGTCCACATGCTGTGCAAATGATTATTATTATCCCAAATCACTCATAATGTAGTACACCCAGGCCCTTTACTCGTAACAAATTACACGCTGGAACTCCTGAGCTGAGAGTCCTTATGAGATTTGAACCCAAGGCAAACAGGTCCTAGGTGAGGGATCAGACGAAGCGCAGCCAAGAAGACCCCTATGATGTATAATAAAACTGGATCCAGCGTTCCCTCGCCCGGGCGCGGGCTACCGGGGCCCCCCCCTGGAGCCAGGCCCAGGGGCGGGGCACCATGGCGAGCGCCTGGTGGCCGGGCCTTCACCCATGGGGCCCGGCCGGGCAAAGCCCGAAAAGGCAACATGGGTCCCCCGTCCCATGGGCCCACCACCCATGGGACGGGCCATAGGGGTCGGGTGCGCTGTGCCCTGGGCGGCGGCCGGAGTCGGGGACCTTGGCGGACTGATCCCCGGCTGCAGAAGCTGGCTCTAGGGACGTGGAACGTCACCTCTCTGGCGGGGAAGGAGCCTGAGCTGGTGTGCGAGGCGGAGAGATTCCGGCTGGACATAGTCGGTCTCGCCTCGACACACAGCTCTGGCTCTGGAACCAGCCTTCTCGAGAGGGGTTGGACGCTCTGCTACTCTGGAGTTGCCCCCGGTGAGAGGCGCCGAGCAGGAGTGGGCATACTCATTGCCCCCCATCTCGGTGCCTGTACGTTGGGGTTTACCCCGGTGAGCGAGAGGGTAGCATCCCTTCGCCTTCGGGTGGGGGGACGGGTCCTGACTGTCGTTTGTGCCTATGCGCCTAGCGGCAGCACAGAGTACCCACCCTTTTTGGAGTCTTTAGAGGGGGTACTGGAGGGTGCCCCCCCTGGGGACTCCCTCGTTTTGCTGGGGGACTTCAACGCTCACGTGGGCAACGACAGTGAGACCTGGAGGGGCGTGGTTGGGAGGAATGGCCCCCCCAGCTTGAACCCGAGCGGTGTTCTGTTTTTGGACTTCTGTGCTCGGCACGGATTGTCCATAACGAACACCATGTTCAAACATAAGAGTGTCCATATGTGCACTTGGCACCAGGACACTCTAGGCCGCAGCTCAATGATCGACTTCGTTGTCGTTTCAGCTGATCTGCGGCCGCATGTTTTGGACACTCGGGTCAAGAGGGGGGCGGAGCTTTCCACCGACCACTACCTGGTGGTGAGTTGGCTCCGATGGCGGGGGAGGATGCCGGTGAGACCCGGGAGGCCCAAACGTGTTGTGAGGGTCTGCTGGGAGCGCCTGGCGGAGTCCCCTGTTAGGCGGAGCTTTAACTCCCACCTCCGGGAGAGCTTCGAACACGTTCCGGGGGAGGCGGGGGACATTGAGTCCGAGTGGGCCGTGTTCCGCGCCTCCATCAATGACGCGGCCTCCCAGAGCTGCGGTCGCAGGGCTGTCGGTGCCTGTCGTGGCGGCAACCCTCGAACCCGCTGGTGGACACCGGCGGTGAGGGATGCCGTCAGGCTGAAGAAGGAGTCCTATCGGGCCTTTTTGGCCTGTGGGACTCCGGAGGCAGCCGATGGGTACCGGCAGTCCAAGCGACGTGCGGCTCGGGTGGTCGCCGAGGCAAAAACCCGGGCGTGGGAGGAGTTCCTCGAGGCCGTACGGAAGTCTTTTTCCATGGCCTCGAGGCGATTCTGGTCCACCATCCGGCGTCTCAGGGGGGGGAAGCAGTGCCCCACCAACACTGTTTACAGTGGGGATGGTGTGCTGTTGACCTCAACACGTGACGTTGTGGGTCGGTGGGCGGAGTACTTCGAGGACCTCCTCAATCCCACTGGCGCGTCCTCCGTTGGAGGGGCAGAGCCTGGGGATCCGGAGCTGGAATCTCTAATCTCCGGGGCTGAAGTCACCGAGGCAGTCAAAAAGCTCCGCGGTGGCAAGGCCCCGGGGGTGGATGAGATTCGGCCGGAGTTCCTAAAGGCTTTGGATGTTGTGGGGCTGCGTTGGCTAACGAGACTCTGCAACATCGCGTGGACATCAGGGGCAGTCCCGCTGGATTGGCAGACTGGGGTGGTGGTCCCCCTATTTAAAAAGGGGGACCGAAGGGTGTGTTCCAACTATAGGGGGATCACACTCTTAAGCCTCCCTGGGAAGGTCTATTCAGCGGTTCTGGAGAGGAGGGTCCGTCGGATAGTCGAGCCTCGGATCGAGGAGGAGCAGGGTGGTTTTCGTCCTGGCCGTGGAACGCTGGACCAGCTCTATACCCTCAGCGGGGTCCTAGAGGGTGCATGGGAGTTCGCTCAACCAGTCCACATGTGTTTTGTGGACTTGGAGAAGGCGTTCGACCGTGTCCCTCGGGGTATCCTGTGGGGGGTGCTCCGGGAGTATGGGGTACCTGGCCCTTTGTTACGGGCTGTTCGGTCCCTGTACGACCGGAGTCAGAGTTTGGTTCGCATTGCCGGTAGTAAGTCGGACTCGTTTCCGGTGGGAGTTGGACTCCGCCAAGGTTGCCCTATGTCTCCGGTCCTGTTCATAACTTTTATGGACAGGATTTCTAGGCGCAGCCGAGGTGTTGAGGGTGTCAGTCTTGGTGGCCTTAGGATCGCATCTCTGCTTTTTGCAGATGATGTGGTCCTGTTGGCTCCATCAAGTCGGGACCTACAGCTCTCGCTAGAGCGGTTCGCAGCCGAGTGCGAAGCGGCTGGGATGAGGATCAGTGCCTCCAAGTCCGAGACCATGGTCTCTCACCGGAAAAGGGTAGAGTGCCTTCTCCGGGTCGGAGCGGACGTCCTCCCCCAAGTGGAGGAGTTCAAGTATCTCGGGGTCTTGTTCGCGAATGGGGGTAGGGAGCGTGAGATCGATAGGCGGATCGGTGCGGCGTCTGCAGTAATGCGGGCGCTGTACCGGTCTGTCGTGATGAAGAGAGAGCTGAGCCTAAAAGCGAAGCTCTCAATTTATCGGTCGATCTACGTTCCCACCCTTGTCTATGGTCACGAACTTTGGGTAGTGACTGAAAGAACGAGATCGCGGATACAAGCGGCCGAAATGAGTTTCCTCCGCAGGGTGGCTGGGCTCTCCCTTAGAGATAGGGTGAGAAGCTCGGCCATCCGGGAGGGGCTCGGAGTAGAGCCGCTGCTCCTCCACGTGGAGAGGAGCCAGTTGAGGTGGCTCGGGCATCTGTTTAGGATGCCTCCTGGTCGCCTCCCTGGGGAGGTGTTCCGGGCTCGTCCCACCGGAAGAAGGCCCAGAGGAAGACCCAGGACCCGCTGGAGGGACTATGTGTCCCGGCTGGCCTGGGAACGCCTCGGGATCCCCCCGGAGGAGCTGGCTGAAGTGGCCGGGGAGAGGGAAGTCTGGGTTTCCCTGCTCCGGCTGCTGCCCCCGCGACCCGACCCCGGATAAGCGGTGGATAATGGATGGATGGATGGATGGATGTGTTTAAAAAGACTTAACTGAATCCATAAACATGAGATCTAATTCTGAGAAATGTTAGACGTGTTAATCTATGCTAGCCTGACTTCACGCTTAGTGAGACCTCTAAATCTACAACCGAATGACAGATACAATATTTCCTAACTGCTGTTTCACATACTTATTTCACAGTTCCATAGTGAATAAATGAATGTGTCTGCCAGCTGAAAATGGAGCACAACGAAGAGTAAAGGAGAAGGACAGAGACAAGCAAAGTCTTTAGATTTTTAAACATCACAGCAAATAGTTCTGTCTCTGTGGCACCTCTGAAAAGCTGCGCTCAATCCATTAAACTGGCACTTTGGTAAATTCTGTGCATCCCCTCAGAGCTTCAAAGGAAAAAAATATATCCTGATGTTCCCCTGAGGCCCTGATCCCACGCCAGAAGTGGGGAGCTGCTGCTTATCCTGCTAGACTCAAAGCAAGCTGATGATGCTAGATGTCCCAGATACAAATAATACAACACTCACATGTAGCTGAAGCAGGGATCACTTGTCCAATTTACTTCAGTTTACTATTCAAAATACGAATGATCACAAAGCAATTCGCTGGAGAAGCGTATCAGGATCCCAAGTGTTCATGAGGTTTCCTTTAACGCACACCAATGTAGGAGAAAAATGGGGTGGAAGGAAAGTTGTTCAGGATTTCTATTTCTTCCTTTCTTTATCTTAGTCATGCAACATCAGGGGCCTGCCTAAGAGCTAACATGACGTGTGCTCTTGTGGTTGTGGCTTTAACTTCCCTGCCATTTTTAATCAATGTATGGCCGGAGAAAAACAGCATGCTGGCTTGGGCTCATATTCACCCATCACCACTCCAAGTCAACAATTTAAGATGACAAGTGTCTGCATGCTTTTCTAGAAACCATAGCCTGACTACCAGCAGCAATATTCTGAGCTGTGGACAATCCTAAAGGCCCTTTTTGTTGGGGTAACAGTAAAGACAAAGCATACGCAGCCCCTCAAACTCAACTATTAGGACTGTTGTGCAGTAAACTGTGGCTCTATGTCAGCACAGGAGCTCCGCACAATCAGCATCCATTTTGCTAAAATCCTTTTTTACATTTTTTATCATTCAGTCGTTTTTAGGATGAAGTGATCAGGCATTTTCATTTGGCACCTACTCCCTAAACCTTAGCTTCTCTTTCTTGGCATACTCAGAGAAGAGAACCGGGTCCCTAGTGTTGGAACAAACCCCTCCAGAAACAAGCTGCATTACATAACCACTGGCAAAACTAAAGTATGCAGCAACTCTGCACCTGTAAAGATAGAAAACATGACACGATTATTATCTAGAAATAAGAATATTGACTGAGCTAATTTTAAGTGTTTGAACAAAATGCCAAAAAGAAAATCTTTGACAGTGACACTTTCACCACATATACCTTAACCTGCAGATAAGAATGACCCCATTGGCCAGACTCATTTCATACACTTTTGGAGGTGACAGGCAATTTTGGCATTGATGGCTGGATTTATATTTAACTTGAATAGCCAAGCTGTTAACAGGTGCCCTCTTTTCTATGTTATTGAATCACTGCTGACACTCATGTCCTCACCTCAACCCATTGCATGAGGTTTATCTTTTTCATTCTAAAGTGCTGTGAATTGTTCTCCAGTCTTCCCTGAAATGGCGATTTATCCATTCGTCTATCCATTTTCTAAATTCGCTTATTCCAACTCAAGCTTGCAGGGGGGCTGGAGCCTATCCCAGCTGTCACTGAGTAAGAGGCAGGGTACAGCCTGGGCAGGTCACCAGTCCATCACAGGGCCGCACAGAGAAAAACAACACACCAATCCACTCCGGAAGTCCACCATTTAACTGAACATACTTTTTCTTTTTCATACATATCATTCATCACCATAGTATTGTGAGGAAAAAGAAGAAAACATGCAAACTCACACCCAAAAAACACCCCCAGCTGGTATTGGAAACTAAGGAACCCCCTTGCGAACCAACATAATTTTTTACAAACCCATTTCTCCTCAATAACTTGTAATGTTGCAGAAAAGATTGACACATATTTTAATAATGACTACTCGCTCTGGCACTGAACACAGGGAAATTTGAAGGCAATAAATAAAGTTGATCCCCAGAGTGTGGGCACAGCGTTACATGACCACAATACGTGAGCTAATCCTCTATTTGTGCTCCTACCGAAGTTGTTTCAGAAGTCCTCTCTTTATGCTCGCATGATGTTACCATGTTTTGTGAAGATAAAAGATATAAAGTTGTGTTTGTGTGCACATTTTAAAAGTTTTGCTGGGTACAGCCGCACAGAGGGAAGAGGGATGTGCATATAGACTGCAGAAAAGAGGCATAAATAGAAATGGTTGCTTCTTACAACGGGCTTGACGTTCAGCTATTGAAATTGGACCAACCAAATATTATGTAAATTGCATTACTTTTTAGGGTTCTCTCTTTCCACAAGCTAAACTTGCATTTCAAAACCGTCACGTAGTCCTAGTTTGTGCATCACACAATGCTGTGAAGACTCTGTTTGAAGGCCGTCTGTCGGGGTGGCTTCGGCCTATCAAAGCTGTCATTGGGTGAGTGGTGGGGTGCATCCTTGACAGGTTACGAGTCCGTCACAGTGCATTAAAGAACTAGTTGTGCATATTAATCTTAGATTAGAAATT
>CAJRST010041110.1:14063768-14103192 GCA_907169785.1 Menidia menidia | reverse complement strand
GCAAGACAGTTGAGTCCAGAAAGGTGCATTTTTTTCTTGCTTGGTGAAAGAATTCCTCCATTATGCATAGATGCCCAGAATTCTTCATAAAAACAGACCTTTTAATACTTTAATGTTGACAGGGCTTACATAACATTTGTTTGAGCAACATGAATGCAGAATTTTTGCAGGTGCAGCATTCAGATAGCGGTCTCTGTTTTTGGCTATGATTTGAACAATTAGCACCCTTTTCATAGCTAGATGAAAAATATTGTCTCTCTGTTTTTTAATTAGCCGAACTGCCTCAGAGGACCCAAGCTATTAAATCATATTAATTATCAGCCAGTGTCGCATGAAGGAGAAACATAACAAGAGAACATGTGGCCAGTAACCTTGGTCGTGGATAAGGCTACAAGTGAGGCGTAGTCAGTGAAAATAAAGCCATCAGAATGTTACAAATTCCCAAACATCCCCATTTTTACCCCATAATGTCATGGTATGTTTGTTCCTTATGCATGGTTCTCTTGGCACAATGGAAAGCCAAACTATAGCTGGGATGTTTTGTGTAATTCCTGGAGGATTGGGTAAAAATAACATCCCATTCTTTCTTTTCAAAGAGCCATTCCATTTCTTCTGAGTACCATTTTTAGCTACATTGGATGAGTCCAAAAGCAGCATTTTAAAGAGCAGACTGTGATAATGGCACATGACTAATTCAGAAACTCTCTACAAATACCTGAAAAGAACAAAAATCTACAGAAGAGACAGTCTTTAGAGGACTGCTGACTAACATGTTCATAAAAGTAATGTAAAGAGGGCAGAAGTGCCTAACTAGATACACATGAGAGAAGCATAACAATAAAGGTTTTCATTGAGGGGATAGTAACCTTTACATTGAATATTCTGCATGAAAACATCTTCAGATATTTTGAACTTTCCGCTTTTGTTTTCCTCAGTGTCGGCAGAATATGCATGTGGTCCTCCTGGGGCTCGCCCTGCTGCTGTTATCGTTCAAAGAACAGCAAGTGTCATTACCCTTTCAGATGAGGCAACAACAAGACCCAAATTTGGGGGGAAATAAAAAAAAAACCTTTGATAGTTAGTAGCGGCGCCAGTAAAGGGAAAGCAGAGTAGAGAAAGACTGCCAGGATTTCCTCTCGTCAGCCAGGAACTCACAGTAGAAGTGTCAATCTGTCAGAGGCTGGATATAATCCCTCCACACAGTGACACTCGGGGTGATCGCGGTGTGCTGTCAACGGAAGTCCTTGTTGATTAAGACTTTTCATCCTCCATTGGGCTGAGCTCTGGGACGCCTGCTCTTTGTCTTGTGACATGCGTAATTTCCTCCTCATAGCCCCCCATCTTGATAGCGGGCTAATAGAAACTCCCCAGATCAGCGCCTAATGAAGACAGATCCTCAGATGGCAGAGCAGTCTCATTTATATTTCCAGTCTATCAATTTGTTTTAAGGGGATTAGGCATATTCCTCACAAGCAAACAGGGGGACAGATGCAAGTATATGGAAATAGACCGGAAGGAGATTTTACTGAGCAGCTCTGTTGTTTAAGCCTCATTATAGGGCAGCTAAAAGTCGACTTGATCTCCAGACTATAAAATGATAAGTCTATCGGAGATGGACAATAAAACCAAATAGTTGGAGATTTTCACTGAGCAGATTGGTGTGGGGTGACTTATAATGTGGAGAAAGAGAGGTTGTTTTTCTTGTTTCGAACTGAATAAGATGCAGATCTGAAAGAGTTGATGTTGACTTGTTATCCTGTCAGGCCAACAGTCATAAAAGCAATCGTGTGGACAACAGCACATCCTCATGTTTTACGAGGTGATGCTGTTCGTCAGTCACACAATCATTTGGAACACTAATTGTGTTTGGATCAATTATGGGAAGTAAATTAAAACAAGGTGTTACACTAGTCTTTGTCTTAAAAGCAGGGTTAGGTTTAGAAAAACATTGAAAGCAATCCTCTGACAGCAGTCCATAGGACCTGTGGACTGCAGGACATTGACATAGCATGTATAATGTAAATTACTTCTTCTCTTGGAAGGCTGTGTGTGTTTTCAAGCTGCTGACTTCCAGCAGTCTTACGTTGGCATCTAATGATCCAGAGCGTCCCAATCAATAGAGTGAAGGGAAAAGACAACTCTGTGAAGCACATGCTTTGATTCGTGGGATTTGTTGAACAATTATCATTAACAATTCAGCGCAGCCACAGTTACAGGTTGATGCATGGGCAGTGGCCTGTTTTTGGAAGAAACCTGATCACACTATGCACTGTGGTGAGACAATGATGATTATTTAGGTAACATCTAACATTTTAACAGAAGATGATACATTATCAGAACCCAAAGAGGCTTTATAAATGCTTTTTTGCTTTTATCTTAAAGATTTTGATTTAGATTAGATTAACATCCAAAGATACTGGACAAAACATCAAAGAAGGGCAGCAAATTCCTCATTTTCAAGAACCTCAAAGAATCAACTGTTTGATACATTTGCTTGAAAAATTAGTCTGTAAATGAAAATGAGATAGTAAAATAGATTAACGTATAGATTAACATCGGCTTGGCTGACGGATTAATATTCGTTCACTTCAGATCTCTCTCATATTCCATGAAATCAGCACGTATATTAATAATGAACTCCTCATAAAATATAAGGCCACTGTCGACTTTAATCCCCCTGACTACTGTCAGACTGTGTTGAACTGTGCGCAGCAGCTTATTGGACTAATATTTAAAAAGAGAAGCCTTCAGCTCTTTTCAATAGATTGCTTAATGATCTATGACTGTGGGGTGGATATGGAGAGTGTTTAACTTCATTTAGACATTGATCGAAACTCTCTTTAATATGTTATGCTGGGTGTATGTTGGCCCTATTATCAGGAAGCAATGGAAGATTGTGTTATAGAAAGTCTCGTAAGCCTCATAGTCGAACAACAGCAGTCCATAGAAGACTCCCATGAGAGGCGTTCACCTGTTATAGTGCCACATATCAGTGCATTTAACCACTGACAAGATCCATTTTGTTTTATTTCTATAATGTTAATCTCTAGTTAAGATCGTGTCTAAATCAAAAACTGACAGACAGCTCTACAACATCTTTTTCTTGTGATTTGGGTCACATGAAATATATGATCCTGCAATGGACTGGCGGACTGTCCAGGGTGTACCCCGCCTCTCGCCCATTGACCACTGGGATAGGCTCCAGTTCTCCCCGCGACCCCATTAGGGAATATGCTGTAACAATAATGGATGGATGGCTGGATGGATGGATGGATGGAAATATATGATGTGATACGCTTCAGGCCATAGAATTGAGCTGTTGTAGCTGTTTAAAGCTAAATCTTCAAATATTTCCCCTCAAACCCTTTAGTTCAGCAGTTCTTTGGGGAACCCGCAAACCCAACAGTGCTTAAAGAGATTGTGAGCTAAATAAAAGAGTCCGAAGAATTGGGAGAAAGATAAATAATTGACCTCTGAGGAGCAAAAGTAGTTCTTTGAATGAATGCATAAGAGAAATTAAAAGTGAAAAGATGTTTTTGCTGGAGATGATCTTGCTTTGTGGGACCTCCAATATGACATTAGCTCTTAAGACTCTGTGTCAATGATACGCATCCCAACCCCAAATGGCTTTAAATCACATCGTGAGATGCAAAGTTATTGGGAAGTTGAGAGGTTATCACAGCTGTCAAATGAAAACGGGAAAAGGTTTCCTGTGAAATGTGGCTGCCTTACATGTCTAACCTAGCATAAAATGGAAATAGAAGTACCTCAAAATTACACATAAGTGCAGCGCTTAAGTGGCATACTTATCAGCAGTCTATGTACAAAAGGATACCAAACAACGTAGCGACAGCGTTCAATTTATGGAGATTTACCTTCTGAAAAAACTTTGTATTTCTTCTGTGGAGGCTTGCCCGGAGATGTCACGTTTGATTATCCATGTGGGAGGAAAGTTGTAATTCATTTTATGCCCAAAGGGCAAACACAAAAGTCTAAAATCCCGTAAACATCCAAGCTATGCCATTACATGCAGCCCCACCACTCTGCTGGTGGAGATTATTGCAGAATTCGAGCCCGTGGTCATTTATGTGGAGAGCAACTTAAGAGGATGTGCGCTGCTTGTTGGACTCGGTGGATGCCAAACCCTGCAAACAAATTAACATCAAAGAGCAATGGACATGCATTAAACATCAGGCGCTGATCTTCAGCTATCATTACCACCTCAGTCTGAACAGACGGAAAGCCACTGCGCAAGATTCAGAAATTACATAGGATGCTGAACTCCACAGTTAAAAAAAAAATAATAGGAAAAGTCTTTAAAATGGAAAATAATTATATCACTTCCGGATTAAGTTTCAGTAACAGCTCTCTTTCTCCTCGTAATTGAAACCGTGAAGTAGAAGTCAGAAGCACATAATGCAACTGAGCAATGAATGTATAAAGTGCAATAGATCGTAAAAAGAGCAGTCTGATGACAGAGATGGAGCATTTCATTAGGAAACCTGCCTCGAGTTTAAATGGGTAGTTGCTGGTGCAATATTCTGTGATGAAAGGCAGGCAGTTAAGAGTTCCCACACAGCATACCTGGAAGACGGCCTTTTGTTCACACAGGCCCATTAGTTACAAGTTCTGGGAGAGCACACCACCACTGATACAGTTTAAGGTGGTGTCGTAATGACAGAGGTCCATGTGCAGCTTCAGTCTCTGAGGAACAGGTGTGTGGGAACAAATATCCAGAAGCAAAGGATGAGAGAACTGCTGCACACTTCCCTATTACGCACAGTAGATTTTAGCATAAATCTGCTTTTTGATGTTAGGTCTTTTATTACACCTGATGAAAAGTCATGAATTGGAGTGTTTTGTTTTCAAATGCAGCTCACAGAGAGTAAAAAGACAATGCAGTTCTTTCTTCACAGAATTAACTTGTTTAAACACCTTAAATTTTTAAGCACCTAGCAAAATTGACCATTTAATTCTTATTTTCATTATAAATCCATATATACATTCAATGTTCAAGTAGTGACAACTACAAATGGACCTAGAGACACAAAGCAAGAAAAGGCAGAAGGCCTCTTTTGTAGAATCAGAATGTTTACAAGGCCCAGGGGAAAAAAATATTGTAACACGCAGACTGCCATTATTCTGATCAGTTAGTCAAGCTACTAAATACTGGACTGATACACCCTGATAACGTTGTTGTAGCATAATCCGCATTTGCTTATATATGCTAAGGTAGACTGGGACGGGTCGAGCACAGTCTCCATCTTTCCATCTTTTGGCACTAACTCAGAAAGATGCTACCTGCCTAAGTGACGCTGAATCCTCAGTAAATCAGCTCGCACTCATTATTATAATTGAGGAATGGAATAATAGATTTATAAAAAAATATATTAAAAAAACACAATTCACCTAATTGAAGAACAGTGTGTTGGCATTGAATTTGACCACATTTACACAAATGATAATCTTCCACAATGACAGCTTAAAGCTGAAGGATGTTTGGAGGGTTTTTCCACACAGTGCCACGGTTCAGGACTTTTCTCAACCTGTGTACACATGCTATTACACGATATTTAGTCCAGTTTACTGTTTAGTTAACAGCTGAGCTGGAACTGTTGCTCGAGTCAACTGTTCGCACCAAAAGCTTCCAGTTTGTATCAAGATGACAGTCCAAACAGAGTGCCCGATGTAAGCAAAAGCAACAGTTAACAGACTGGTCTTTGGGCGAAAAGCAGAAATTTGACTTTTTAAAAGAGCAGAAAACAATGATCACAATAAAAAAAAAAATTGTTATCATTACACTGTATAGAGAGACAATCAGCTTTTAAGAGGTCATGAGATGGCACTAGTGCCCGATCCAAATCTGTTATATAAAAGCAACTACTTGAGTGATACTTTAAGCCCAAAAAGACTCAAACGGAACTTATTGAGTTGAAATAATTTGTCAACAGCTTGGTCCCCCCCAGTTAAAAAATCCCATCTGCGCCCCTGGAACAAATCAATGTGTGTTATGTGGTTCTACACAGTTTTTTAATTAATTAACAATCTATTCAATAATCTATTTTTTTTTGGGGGGGGGGATCCAGGTTCCACAAAAAGTTTTGATTCCTTAGTTGGTTACATCATTGGTAGTAGTAGTGCTAAATCATGTGGAAACCTCCAATACATCCAATACAGTCCATGCTATGTTCTAATATTTCTTCATAAGACATTCAGTGAACAGCCTAAGGCATAGTAACGGTATCCCTGGGTGTGTGCGTGCATACATGTTTGGGTGTTTGTGTGCATGAGCGCAGTGTACTGGTGTGTGTGCACGTTGGTAGCAGAGTGTTCTGTGTGTCTGGTGCGTGCAGGCTTTAGCTGCACACTGCCACGTTATGGAGCAGCTGGAGTCTGGAACAGTGTTTGTATTGACTGAGGAAAGTCTACAGTGCCCCCATTACTGCCCCGCTGCAAACAAAGACAGGACACAGTGTGGAACTGAGATGAGGAATCGCATGTTAAAAACAAATATGTCTCACAACAAATCGCCCTTTGCAAATGCTATCCCCACCTGTGCTGCTTCCCAAAGTAATCCTTTAAGCAATACGTCTTGAATTTGTACCTTAAACACTGAAACTATTATTGTTAACAAGTGTTCTTGGGGGGGTTGTTTTTTATTTTTTTGTTGTATATTTGATATTCACAGATGACCATTTTTTCATCTGCTCACTGGCATATGCTGCAGTTGTGTTGGTTACATGTAGTTAATGATTCAGCATTTATGTAGTTCAGTTTAAATATTCTTAGTAGTACCATTGTATATTTCATTTTTTATACCCTAATTTTTGTTACTAAAGAGAAAGAGGGTCTTCTTGTCCGCATCCCAATAGATCATCTCACTAAATTTGCATGTGAATAATTTTCCACTTACAGGTGTCAGACTTTAAAGCTGGGAGTGTTGGACATGGTATCCCTTATTCCTGGCCCTGCATTAGTAATCAGGAGTTGATGTAAATAGAGACATCTCATTACCTCTGAGCTGAAGTGTGGTATTGAGGAAGGGCAAGGCCAATGACAAGGATTCTCAGAGTAATGGGCTCTAAAAGATCAACACACCATTAAGTGGACCTGTGGTGCTCATAGTAGCCCTTCAGCCCCATTATGGAGGGAAACACAACCCAGCTAGACAACTAAAGCCTTTAATGGCAGTCTCCCTTTACAATGTAATGTTGTTAAACGCAGCCCTGTAGATGTTGTAGAGGTGTGCAATATGATTGCTTCGCTGATCTATGGAGGAGGACTGCACAAGATCCTGAATAAAACATTAGCCTATTTTTTTAACTGCTCAGATGTTTTACTTGAGCTAATTATCATAAGTCGACAGCAGACCGTGGTAAATTGCATAATCTTCCACAAAGTCAATATCTTCATACATTTTGCACAGACACAACGCTACAGTGCTTCCTCAGACTTCCTGCTTCCTGTCTTGTTCCATTCATATCCAATCATTGATCACAGTACAGAATTCCAATTAATCAGGTCCAGTGTCTGGCATCAGTGATACCTTAACTTGTTCTCAAACCAGTGAACTGTAAATGATGAATGCGCTGTTATTACAGCCTGTCTCATACTAAACGCTGAGCAAACCTGCTGGATTCTTTCTCACCCCATCCAAATGCGCACATAATTGAATATTTCCATGTGGCTCTTCCTCTAGAGCCAGTCATTGTGACACACAAATGGTAATCAAGCTCTGAAATGGTGCACAGAGAGACGGGTGGCTGTTGACTGCAGGATTTAGGAACTCAACAGAGCCTTCTGCCTGCTGCTGGCAAGAGATGTTTGCCAGGCATTGCTGCAAAAAACAAGAACTAATCTGGAGTGGTCTGTTGTAGTTAAAGGAACTGGCCCTGAAGTCGTGCATTACAGGGAATAGACAGAATGATTTCTCCCTCTCATTTCCACAATTTTCTGCCATAGGCCAACAGTATGTCAAATATTCACGCTGAATACTAGGTTTAACAAGCCATGTGCTTTCCTGCTCAGTGGCCTCCACAACTGCAGGAACTACCACAACTGCCCTGGTCAAAAAACAAAAAAGAAAATACTTAAAACTGTTTCTCTGTTCAGGCCGAATCACTTTGTTCCCAGGCACATTATATTACACAAGGGAAGAACAACTTAATTGCACGAAAATGAAACCTACTGCAGATGGTTTATGGGCTGGATGTCTGCAATCCAAAGATAGGCTCATGCACATTAATGAGTAATGGGCAGGCCTTAACTTTGGCAAAGAACGTGGGAAAATGCTTCAACTCATGCATTCGAAAATTCAATGAAAGATGCAGGCTTTTTTATGAAACACAGAGGGGTTTTCCTTTGTGCAGTATTTTTTAACATCAAATGGGCAATTAGGAAAAACAAGTTAAAAGTGGAAAAATTGCCTCACGAAACATTTATAAAACATGAAATTAAAAAAAACCTGTTAATGTAATTTCAAAGTCATGTGCCATGAATGCACATAAACTATTTATAAAAAGTTCAAGGAGTAGTGCATTCATGCAACAGACAACAAATCCCCATGACAGCCGCTGCTATGGTAACAGGCCAATCGCTGTGCGAAGAAGTGGAGATAGCAGAAAAAAAATAAACAACAACAACCTGAAATTGAAAAATAGCAGGCCAGCATCATCTCAGCTCAACAGGTTACCGAATAAAACAGTCTATTCATGCTGGCTGGTGAACCCAAGCATGAGAACATACTTGATTTATCTGTTACGGAGAGATAAGAACACTAAACAATAATTGCAACTGTCCTTCCAAGAGAAAAAACAGCAGCAGTGATTTCTAACAAAGCTTTCATTTCAATTGAAGTGAGAAAAACCTCCAGGGTCTTTTGTCTGAAATAAAGTTGGTAATACAGTCATGTGTTATTTTAAAGGCAGGAAGGGGTTATTTGTGAACAGATGGATAAACTTTGAGAAACTTACTATTAAAATGCTATTAAATGCTACATCCTGATCTCGTAATTAGAAGATAAGGTATCTTATTTCGCTTCATCCAGTGAATGCAATGCGCTTCCGTAGATGCCATGGCAGTACAATCTAAAATATTCCACAAACTGAATGAAGAGCAACTTACAACCACTGTGAAATCTAGGTTCAATATTCCAAATTGTATTTACTTCTGGATGACAAATGTTCAACTATAGCAAGAAAAAACTTTCTAAAAAGTATATTAAAAAAAAAAGTATTCAGAAATGATGAACATTCAATATATTAATTACTTGACTTTTACTAAACTGTTGAGTTAAGCCATTATGTTTTTCTAAGTAGCCAACTGTTATTTTTCTAAAAACAAAAAGGGTTCTTCTATTCATTTATTTTCTATTTCTGCTTATTCCAAGAGATGTCGCATGGGGGCTGAAGCCTTTCCCAGCAGCTGTCATGGGGAGGGAGGGAGGTGAGATCCACCTCAGACAGGTCACCAATCCATCACTGAGCCACACAGAGAGAAATGAGACAGACACACCTCGCACATTCACACCTAATCCAGACTCCAAAGCGGATCCTCCAATTAATCTAACATGCTTTTTGGGACGATGGGAGGAAGCAATAGTGCATGCAGAGAACCAATGCATACAAGTTGAGAACAGGCAAACAGAAATGCCCCCAGACACGATTCAAACCAGGAACCCCGTCTGTGAGGTGGATCTGCTCACCACCACACCAAAATGCAGCCCCAGCAGGCTTTGCAATGACCTAAAGACAAATGAAATAGCGAAAAAAAAAAGAAGAAAATGTTAAGTATGACATAAAATGAGGCGCTTGTCCAGATGGAAGTCCTCCTGGATGACATATTGTGGTGTTTAACAACACCACAACATCCTTCCTTCCAAGTTTCCCATTTGTTAAAGCCAAACAAGTTGGATCAGAGGCCCATTGATTTGATTTTCAAGTGTCCAGAAAATAAACTTTTCATCTCTGATGTATATTTATTATAGGTGAACATTAGGTTTTGGAGCCATTTGAATCCATTTGCTCTGTGACAACACCAGAAAAAAGAGTCCCATTTGAATCTGAATTCAAGGAAGATTTGCTGTAGATAGCGTGTGGCAGTGTAATTTTGATCAGAACAAATATTGATTCAACCTCTCGTCAAACGTGTCTTCTTTATTAGAAAATGTCCTGCTGAGATAAATAGTTTATGTCATTGTTTGTGAAATAAATTCTGCAAATTAACCAGAGTGCCGCTGGATAGCTCGCTGATTAGTGTCAACAGGCTGGAGGCGTATTCCAAATCGGACTCTGTGATGAGTGCGTTTACTTTCAGCCTGGCGGTTTAACACAGGAGCATCTGGACTTGAGAATATCTCTTACAAAAAATGGAAAAGGGGGGGAGAGAAATGAAGAACCAGATGTTGTTGTATCCAAATCCTGAAAGTGATTTTTTTCCAGCAGAAGTCACATATGGAGGAAATCACCAAGGGAAAATCTTGTTACAGGAAGGCAGCAGGAAAAAAAAAATCAGCAGTTTAGAAAATAGGATTGTGTTCATAATGTGAGGAATGGATCTGCTGTTGTTTTGGAGATCATCAGACTGTGGTCAGCACACCAAAGCCACACAGACGGCCCCCCGGCGAACAGATGGACAGCAGGAGAGGGAAGCAGAGGAGGTGATCCAGAATGTGCACACTCCATGACCGTGAGTCAGTGATGAAGAACAACAGAGGAATGGATATCGAAAAGTCCTCCAACAAACTGAGAAAGCTGCTGTCTGCCTCTTTCCTCCCGTCTGTCGCTCTGTTTTCACTTCCTACGAACAATGAGAGCTGACATATACTCTTACTTTCAGGCCAGTGGGGAAGGAAAAGGAAGAGAAGCCAATGGTAAGGATCATTTATCCTGCCCTGTTCCTGCAATGTCACCATAACTCACCCCAGCTTGAAAAATGAGCTACCAATTTATCCTGGATGATTTTCTGGAGGTAAGGGAAACATTATAAGGTCCGAAACGGATCACATTACAAAGAACCTCATTTGAATGTTAAGGTTCGAAATAACAGTTTCTGCTGCTAGTCAATCTATTTGTCGGAACTTCTCCAACCTTTCTATCTTGATGAGGGGGGTTTTTGTTTGTGAGAGAAAGTTGTTAATAAGGGGTAATCGAGCACACTGTTTTGCACCATTATAAATCTTAAGAACATTATTGGTACTCTCTTAAATGTCCATGTATCACCTTCAAAAAGAAGAAAAAAACCTTTTCTAAACCTGTCAACGCTTCAATTTACAGTAATTGTGCTTTCTGTGAACTGGGCCTCTGGTGCCTCACATTCTGACAGATTGCATACAAATTCCAACTCCAGCTGGGAAAACTGGAACTATGGCCTGAACCCTAACCCCAATAACCGAAACCAAACACCAGCCTTTAATTGGTAGATGTTGTACTGGATAGTCCGCAGCTCCATTCGCAGCTCCTGAAAGGCCTTAAAAAAAGGTCATTTCTACAACTGTACACATCATGTCTTTTGGGAAATCATGTAAGGATTGAGAGCCCTGTATATTTTTCATCTCAAAAGCCCTGTTAGAACTGTCTCAAAAGGCAGTGCACATAAAGAACTAATGCATAGTATAAAATGGAGGATGGACCCACAATGATCCTGATCATAAAAAAAAAATGAAGAGAGAAATTGAAAAGAAAAATCAAGGACCAAAAGTGAAAGGAGAATTACTTATCTTGGTTTTGAATGAGCAAAAGAAGGGAACTGCTTTTTGATAAACACCTCAGAAACAGGATGGCAGGAAGTCGGTCCTTTTCATTATTGCTAATATGATAAGAAACCTACAATCTGCCTGGCTTCATAACGGAATTGATTTGTTCACAGTGGAACATGATAATAGATTGTTTTATGCTCCCAAATAATCCCTGCTGCACATGTACTGTGACTGCTGATGGAGATTTACACTCGACAGTGTGATATTACTCAAAGGGTGCAGACGGGGTGTAAAGCTAGTTCTGCAAACACTGTGTTTTTTTCACAGGGAAAATTAATGTATGGCAAGTGTTTTGTTTGTTTATTTCTGTAGTTTTTTTTTAACGGAATGAATAAATAATGTACTGATGTAGAAAGAAAGAAAAAGCCTTGGATTCATTATGAAAACATATTTGATACAAGGCTTTAAGGGAAAGATAAAAATAATCTGAAAAGGAATTGTTTGATGAAACTTGTTTTCTCCTGTGAGTATAGTTTGTCTTTTCTGCTGTGGGTGCCATTTTGTGATAAATAACCTGCTTGATTTTTGTAGTTTTGAGGGGAAAGCCTGTCCCCCCAAATTAAACCTTTGCCTCTCTTTAAATCCACCAGAAAAGCATCTGACGTGGAAGTGAATGCTGGACTCTGGAGATATTTAGAGTATTCAAATATGTTTTCTTTCTTTATAGATAAATCTAGAGGGAACATATTTTTTCACACGAATCATGTCAGAGGAAATAAATGTATAATTTCCCCTGTAGTGGAGCAACAGTCTCACAACCGCAAGCTGCAAATATGTGAGGAGCAATTAATGCATTCACTGACAGATAATCAACTGAGGCGTCAGCAAGCCGTACGACCCACCAGGACGTCATGTCTCATTTGAAAATGACAAAACGCAAACATGGATTGCCGCCGAATCACACCAACAACACGCTGAGAGCTGTGTGAGAATGACATCCACTAAGATGCTTTACTTTGTGCGTAAGGGGATTCAAACTTAGAGATGAAATGAGTGAGGAACCATTGAAAAACCGAGAGGGGGGAAAGCAGAAAGGGACTCGCAGAGGGGGCTCCGAATGATGAAGGGGTTCATTGTGCTGCCAAGACCCGAAATCAGCCCCATGAGGAACATCCATCCCCCTTCGCTCTCCAGAAGCCTCTCAGTAAAGAGGATTCATCTGTTGAACGTGATCAGAGGCGGATCACAGCCCTCCGAGGCGAAGCATTCAATCACACACCCGCACATAGATTCCTATTCACTTACAAGCACTTACAAGAAAATGGTTTCTAAAAGTAACTGTCTGCCATCGGGCCACTCAAAAAGACGACAGAAGCCCAATAAGAGCTTGCTATTTTTTCTTGATAAAAGAAACCCATGCACCCTAAAGTGATCTGACAAACAGCCTGTCCAGTCGTGCAGCCCTCTGACAGACAGAAGCCTCAGCACAGCTGCGTAACTCCGTGATGCACGGCTGTCAAACCTCTCCCAGACCCGCGGCGCTGCACCGATCTAACAGTGGGGAAAGGAAAAAAAAAACGAGCTTACCTTCAAATCATCTCAATACAAGTAAGCCCAAAGTAGAGAAAAATGGAGAAGAAGTTGTTCGATATGCTCGCTCTGTTTGGTTTCTTCTGCCTGCGTCTTGGTTTGGCTGCGCCAGCTCCACTCAGCCCTGGACCTGGACCTGGACCTGGACCTGGAACCCCCCTGCTGTTCGGAAGCTGTTCGCCAAGACGCCGTTACACACACGCGCGCACACGCAAAAGATGAGAGGCCAGTGGTGGGGAAGGCTCAGAAGAATTGTCAGTAGTGTGAGGGAGCGGAGTGCCCGGCGCAGACGCAGCGTTCCTCCCACACTTGATGTTCCTCCAGATCTCCTGATTCTCGATCTACTCCGCCGCGCAGACGCTGTCCGGCGGCTGAATGAGACCCGGGGGGGGGGGTTGCGGAGATTTCCTACTTTTTTTCCCTCTCGAGCTTCTTCTGCGCGCGGATTTCCCCCTCCTCAATAATGCAAACTGTCTCTCCTTTTTTTTATTTATCTATTTCGTGCGGCTCCACACGCTGCACCCCCCACCAAAGGCGGGCACTGTCTCTCTCGCTCTGACCACTGATGAGCCACGGTGGGAACAACAAAAAAGCAGTATAGTGACTGCGTAAAATCGTTGCTCAAGGAGTTGGAAATGATCGGCATTTAAGAAGGCCAGATCAATAAGTTGCTCCTCTCGAGCTCGGAGTGGCTCTAAGCAGGGCTGAAGCTTCCAGGTCGTGAAACGGCGCTTGTGCGGCTTTGAAACTCATTTTAAACTCCCCGTTCAGAGGCCAATGTGCAGTTTGTTGAGAATATGGGCGTGAAATTGTTGCTTGTCTCTCTTGAATTCGCCCCGTGCCTTCATCACTCGAAAGCCCACCAGCTGTCAGTGCCGCTGGTATCTGCATTCAGGATGGACTTGATGCACAGACACGCTATCCACAATAACGCACAGGCGCACCTCATTGGATGGCAAAGGCCATTATGAGGACGTCAGTGGGCTCGCCTTCCCCACTGCTGCCTTTATGTGTTTATAAAAGACCCTCCGTGGACCTGTTAGTTGAGGGGCTGTACATTCGGCTCCTCCTGAGTTTAGCGTGATCTAAATTCACGGAGCAATTCTTGAGTATTGGATTTCACTCTCAAGGCGCCGACTAGCGCATCGTGCGCTCCACTGCCGCCGCTCCGCGCGCTCTCCACCCGCGTGAACAGCGTTTAAAGTCAGAGAGCAGGTGTCCGGGTTTCAGTGTCACGCGCACACGCCTCGACCCGCATTTTATGTACTGCTGCCTGTTTCACTGATGACCCGGGATCATCCCTCGGGTAATTTCGCCTCGGTCGTTGGCATCGTCTCTTCTTTACGCGTTTATCATTACTGCGCTGATTGCACTTATTGATTCATCAGTCTAATCAGCTGGACCGCGCTCCCCCAGTAATGAACGGAGCCCGAGCAGCTGCCTCCATCTCAGCCTACACTCCAAAATGGGCTTTTTGGTTGTGTCCCGTTTCAGCTGCGCATAGAGCACCGAAGGCCCTCCATCAGTTACCGTCTTAATAATTTAAATCTGCAGACAATGGATTACCGAAAGAACCTTTCAAACCTATAATTTGCTGATGTGAGAGCTGATAAGTGAAAGTTGGAGAGCTTTGGGCCCTTATCAAAGATTTAATAGTTTAAAAATTAGCAGCATTAGACAACATTTAATTCACCGGTGGCATCTTTTTTTATTTGATCACTATATCAACAACTACTGATTAATATAAAATGCCTTGTAAATCTGAGTAAAAATGTTAAACCATCCAGAGAAAACAGACACGAGTTTAATTGTGGAATATTAGTCACAAATGGCCATCTGCTGATATCACTTGGGTCTTTTTTTAAGTATTGTATATGAGTTCATTAACCAAAGGATTTATAACAGCACTTCAGTTTCCCCTGAAATATCATCAGATACAGTCTTACAAGAAAAGCCAGAAGCATCAGTTCTGAGATGAGAAAAACCTTTGTTTGCAGTAAAGGACTATTTTGCTGTAAACCACTGCTTAATTAGGTTCTAAAAGTTATATTCAGGAAAATAAAGGATTATTTTAATCAGTCAAGGAGAAGGTTGCAAAGATGAATTAACGGTCCATAAACTGACTCTGGTTCAGATGTGTCGCTGTTCTTTGGAAGAAGAGTTTGACCCATTTTTCTGATCTATTGACATGCGAGCTAAAAAGAAAAAAAGTGTTGGAAAGGAGAAAGATTTATTTTTTACAACCAGCAGACAATAACATCCTTTTTTGGGGTTTTTACTATCGTTGGAAACCAGAACTCTTGAGTGAGCTGTAGCTCAGGAGGTAGACTGGTCATCTTAACAATTGCTTGTTCAATCCCAACATTTCTGAGTGACCCTAATGTCAGTCACCGTGCATGAGGCAGGTAGGCATGTTCGGTTGAAACTGTGTGCATTCTGCTTTTCAGAAACCTGAACTAGCATAGCGTTTATAAACCTATTTTTGCAATTCTTTGGTCTGATATAAATGGACTGCAGACCCATGTGGTAGAGATATTTACTGAGTGCAGTCTGTCTCTGTATTGTTGTAGTAAACAGCACTTTGTGTCGGTCCCAGTCTCCACCACTCAGATGGACAACCATATACTCCAGCACATACTCCTTATATGTTGAAAGTTTTTAATTGGTCGAAAGGTATCTTGAATCGTTTTAAAGCCTAGCTTGGGGGGAGGGTACATAACAAATAGGCACAATAAATGCAGCATGAGATGTCCTACCTCTAACAACAAATGCAAATAAATCAATGAAGTCAGGCGTTGTTGGACTTTCTGCTAGTTCATTGACCTCAGATGCGTTTTCCTTTTTCATTACACTTCCGATCGTAATATATTCTGAAGCAAACTAAGCAATTTGAGCTTTCATGGTTGTAGCACAAATAATGGTATCAGTTATGAACAGATTAAAAACAGTTTCGAGCAGCAAAGTGAGTGAAGATCAGCCCTCAGTGCATTAAAAACATATTAAGACATGGCTCTCTGACTATATTTCAGCGGCATCGCTTCTTACGTTTCCATCCCTAAGTAGCAATGATTGGAAAGGCAGTAAATAAAATGACAAAAAGCTGTTTTTGTGTTTGTAAAATTTTATAATTCTGGATATTGTAACATTTATATGGGAATATTCTGTTTAAATTTAACGTTGAATTGGAGACATGATTAAATGACCAATTGTAAGCATCAGTAGGCGGTATTTTGACCTACCAGCATTTATATAATGGGAATAATGAGGCACCCATTCCTGAGAACCATTTTTGGTCAATTATTTACACGGGTTATGGGACAACATGTTCTTCATTAGTCTGTGTGCTACAACAGCTTGGCTCCATAGTGCAAATGTCAAAGCGCTGAATTGAGCTGCCTGTTAGGAGTTCTTGGTGATTTATGTGTGCTTATTTTGCCTTCTGAGTTTCTAGAGTTTTTTTCTTCTTCGTTTATCATCCTTTTATTTAGTTTGTATTCTTTTTCCAGGTTTTCTGTTTTGTATATAGATCTTCTTCATTCTCACCCATAGTTCCCTAATTCTTTCCCTCTCCATTCTCCTGTGTTATTATCAGCTGCCCCCATTCAGAAATCCTCTTCCTCCGTGTCTAAGGTCCATGGTTTCTCTCATTCTTCGTCTGATCCTCGTTGTTACCACTCCTATTTTCACCCTTCATTGTAAGGAAACATATGTATTCATGGATCATTATCTGTATAACAAAAGAGTGGCAGTCACTACTTCATTGTACCTCGTTCTGCTGTCACAACAGCTTGAATTCTTTGAAGCATGTACTTCACTAACGACAGTCATTATTCCTGATCAGTCAGGTTCCAAATCACTCAAATCAGCTTTGCAGGGATTTGGTTTCCAATTTCTACCCAACAGTTTTAATTGAACTGAGTTTCAGACCGTTGTATTGGATATGTGATTGTGATATGTCTTTCCTGACGAAAAGTGTGAATGTTCTTTGCACTGTGGCGAGATGGGGCATCATTATAAAAGCAAGATAATTGATTTCATCATCACCAAACCTCCTTTTGGCTGACAGAATGAGAAACCATCCTAAAACTTTGAAGTGTAACTGTGTATGAACTGTAGAGTTCTCCTCTTGTCCTTTGCTTCATAACAGCCTCCGACTGATTCATCACCAAAAATCTCATTCACACAATCATCGACCGTCCATGACTGATTTTCTGTGGCCCACTGCTGTTTTGTTTGTCTCCTGCTCAGGTGTTAGAGATAGTTTATTTATGTTTGGCTGCTCCCCCCTCCTTCATCAAGCTTCTTACAGTTTTGTCACCGGTGCTGATTCGTGTTTCTGCACATTAGTTTTTCACGCCTTTTTTTGTTGAGCATTTTTTTAGTTTGCTTTGTTTTCTCACCACATTTTTTGACACAACTGGGAACAATCAACTTAATCTGACAAAGTGTATGTTTATTTATCTTCTTGAGTTTGAATCACTTCCATTGTTTCCATTGACAGCTCATTTGTTGGGACCATGTTTCCTGCCAGTCAGACGTGTGCAACAGCTCGTCAAGCTCTACAGTATGACTGCAAATAGGCCTGATCTCTTTTAGCCAGGCTATTTTGGCATAAAGATCCAATCATCTGTACAATCTAGCAAAAACATGTTGGTGATGTGAAACCACCAGGATAAATAGTTTTGGACACACTTTTTTTATTTTTTTCATCATGCTAAATTCATGAGAAACTAATGTATTGACTGCATATGTCTCATAAGTTACTACACATGATTTTTAATCATGTGAGCAGCTGATGTATATTTTGCCATCTGCTTACTGAAACAATAATGGACTAAATGTATTTCTCTTGAAAGCGCTATCATTTTGTGAGAATAAGTAATGAAGAAAGCAATGAGACATTTAGTCTAGAAGCCTGGATAGAAATTACTAGCAGTTGTATTAATTTGAAAATGTAAGGCTCCTTAACCATAATATTATATCATTTATATTATTGAATGGATAAAGGACATATAAGGATTAATAAATCATCTTTATAGTAGTAATAATCGACACTGTTGTCACCTTGGCAAGTCTTATGAGCTCGAGGGGCAATGAATTATTCTGTTCTGTTCTATTATTCTGTTCTTAGTTATGATCTATCTCAACAGAGCGGACAACGGCGCTGGATGAGATATTCACTTGTACTTTTGTGACAGACTTGACAGGAGGAAAGTTATTCATGCTTCATTAGAATGACTTACTCCTTGGTTTTGAAGCCAAATAACAAATACATCTAAAGAAATTGAATGTCTCAGAAATATTCCAGTGATTAGTGGATTGGCCATTGTTCCTCATGAGAAAACAACAGTTTCAATTTCTTGTTTGTTTTGTTTTTTGCTGACTGTGTACTCTACATATGTCCAATAAATTGGTGATACAACTAGGTTTCATCAAGTTCTGGTCTTTGCACCAGAGAATGTGAAATGAGATGAAAATTGTACATTGAGTTCTTAAAGAAAAAAGACACTCTAAGCCTATAGATGACTATTTAAACAAAGCTGGTGGTCGGCGGACACATTCTGACAGCAGTTCCTATCTGATAAGTAATATAATGCATCTTGTAAAACATTGCATGGCTGTCTGTCCTCTGTGCTGTTAGAGGTGGTGATAGAGGTTATGTTAGCAGCCTGGCTGGGACAGGCAGCATGAGTCCTCCGACTCTGAACAGCAGAGTTCTGGGCGTTGGGCCATGAATCTGTCTGACCCACCTTGCTGCCTTTTCAACTGGGTAAATGGAACTGTGGGTGGCCTTCGCCGCATTGCTTGAACCCAACCTCTCTGGTCCCATAGATGCACCGCGGCACTTTTTAGAAGCCTTATTGTTTCAACATGACTGTTTCTTCTTTTTTATCTAGATATATTGACACAACTGCATAGTTTAAACGAGACTTGAAACAGATCCGCTCTTTCCACATAAAACTGTCAGCATGATATCAGATGCCAGGTGTATCATTACAGCTCACTACAACTACAGCTTAAAGGTTGACTTGAGTTTGTTCAGCACGTCTGACAATAAAGTTTCATTAAATGAGACGGACGTGTCAGAGATTTACATTAACAGTGCTACACCGTCATGGCCGCAATCACTTTTGTTCTGCAGAGGTGCTGCACAGAGGCTGAAATTGCAGTCGGCCTGCTGGCAGCATTGGCCATTTCTCCACCCAGTTCGACTTATTTACCACTCACCTCAAAGCTTCCCGTCCCGGGAAAGAAAACCCTGGGCTTCGCTTTGCCCTGGTCATCCAGAGCCAGTGGCTGCTGCAGGGATCCTCGCTCATCAGAGAAAAAATGAATGCTTGTGTTTACAGTTTCTCGTATAAATGACTGGAATAGTTTCCGTTTTGATGATAAATCAAGAAGTAGGTCAAGATGCTTTTACAGATACATTTGCAAGACAGCTTTCTGAAAAATTAAGATCTCAGTCGTTTTGACCAACTATGTCTCCAAATGAACTAAATCCGCTATTTAATGTACAGGAGCATTAATCTCAGAGGAAGTGACAGTTTGCCTTACAAAATGTTGAGAACATCAGATCGACCTCTTCTTGGTGTTAATTTTTCAACCACATCCGACTATACGAATCCACAGTAGTTTAAAGTGAGTTGGAAGCAGCATGCAAAGAGAAGAACGAAGGAACGCATTTGCGCACACACAGTGCATGTTTCACATCACTTCCTGCTCCGTTTTCCCTTCATCTCATCCAAACCTCTTCTGAAGATTTCACTCAAGGTAAAAATTTCTGTACAAAGTCTGAAGGAAATTAAGCTTATGCACATCAAGTTTACACTGTGGAACACCTGCATGTGTGAAAATGGCTCTACGAAATCATTCTGCAGGTAATCAGAGTTGTTTGTCCAATAGTTCAACTCAGTGTCGTGTACTCCTAATGTAACTGTAATCCAGGCGTGTCCAACTCAGGTCCTCGACGGCTGCTCTCCCGCAGGTTTTAGATGTTCCCCTGCTTTAAAACACCTCATTCTGTTTGAATGGCTCTTTTCAAAAGATTGTCAAGCTTTGCAGAAGCCAGCTAAAGGTGCACCGATGTGAAACAGGTATGATAAAGCAGAGAATCATCTAAAACCCCCAGGATAGTGGCCCTTGAGGTCCAACTTTGGACACCACTGCTTTAATGCAGCCACCTCTCAGAAAAAGGCAGGGAACCGTATCAAACATAAATAAGAACAGGTGCAATGACTTTCAGTGTTAACTATAATCTACAGTTGCATAAGGTAGTACAAAAGAAACCTTTTAAATCTTACAACATGTATTATTTTCCCAAATTCCTGCATTCTTTTTATATTGGCAATTGCCTACCACGGTCTATGGGTTATTTATTTAGTCCTACTTCTTTGATTTGTTCTGTTTTGTGTTAGTTAGTTTGTTCTTTTTCCTGTGTTTGGATCTTGTCATCTCCCATAGTTTTCCTCAGTTGCCTAAGTCTTTTCCCGTGGCTCCCTTCCACACTCATCTGTTAGTAGTCAGCCAGAGCTGCCCTCACCTTCTCATCTGTCCACAGGGTATTTAGGCTCCTTGGTTTTGCCCTACCCACGTCAGATCATTGCCATCACTGCCATCATCTGGCCTCTAATTAATTGTCTAAGGGCTATTTTCCACATTCTGGCCCTCTGAACCAACCTCTTCAGACTTTGTGACATTTACAGTGTAAAGTGCAAAGTATATCAGCCTGGGAACTTTTTTAACATGCTGCCTTTATTCTTCTAATGTTTTACATTCTGTTTTTTTTATTATGCTAGATTCCTTGTAAAAATCAGATTCACTTGCAAATTATTTCCATAGTAGAAGAAAAAATTAGAGGTGTTTGTGGTAGATGCAGCTGCAAAGGCAGACTCTACCTTTTCTCCAAATCTGGAATCCGGCCTGGCCTGCATCTTGTTAAACATCCTTTTAATTTCTGGGCTTAATTTAATTTTTTGTTTTTTATTGCAAATGTAGTGTGGCAGCAGGCGCTTAGCCTGTACCATTTGCCTCAAATTAAATAACGATGCATCAATCTAATTAAATGACAAAACATACTTATCTGTTTCTTGAGTTTTCCCGTTCAGCTTCTGGCCAATAAAGCACGGCAATAAAAAGGAAGGGAGGAGGGTGTGTAGCTGCGGGCCCAAATTAGATGGGGTAATGATTTTGCTAAGTGTTTTTAATGCCATTTTTATTCTTGTTACATTAGAGCTAGTTATAAATTTAAAACTCTTAAGGGCAGGAATATCAAAATCCCTCAAGAGCTTTGCAGTTGGACATTTGGAGCAGGTCCAACCCCCATATTCCATTATTAATATTGTTATTAGTAAGCCCAGTCCCTCACTGTTTGTTTGTGCAAACCTGTATGGCACACTTCTCGCAAGGAATGACACGTTGTAAAATATTAGATTAAAAGTTAGAACAACCACATTTCATTAATTATGAAGTCAGTGAATCAGTATATTAACAAAATGACAAACTAAAGTACCTCTCAAATGAGCCCAGTGACCCTTCAAGTGACACAGAGATAAAGACTGCAAATCTGTGACGGTCTTCAAAGAGGATATGGAAAGACCAGTGGTTGGGGCAGTAGTCCAAAGTTGTTTTAAACACATGTGAAACAGTGAAACCAAAGAAAACAGTCTTCAGAAAAATATTCCCTGGATTGCAGGGAGTTCTTTAGTTACATAAAAGCACTGATACCACAGTATGGAGCACTAAATTCAATCCTGCTGGTCAAAGAAAAATAGAAACAGTGCAGATCTTGTGCAACAGATGAGGCTAGATGTGATGTTTTATCACCTCAAGAGCCCATTAGTTTTAAAGTTGCTGAAATGCATTACTAAAAGCATATTAGAATCGGACCAGCTCCAATTTTTCATTGTAGGTCCTTGTCCAGTCCTTTTTTGTCCATGCGTCATTCAAGCTAAATCATAAGGGTGACATCTTAAAGTTGACACCTCAAAAGTAAAATTGACCAAAGGAGCTTTTCGGCTGCCCAAACAAATGGGTTCAGAAACATAAACTCGAATGTCTGATGTTGCTTGTTTGTCGTTGCAACACAAGACGTATAAGCATGAATCTGCATACTGGCTCAGGTTACGAACACCAGAACAGGGAGAAAAGGTTGAAGTGGGTGACAATAGAAGTGGACTGAATATCACTGGCAAGAGTCCTTACAGAGAGACAAATCCTCCCCAGAATGCAGATGTCAGCATATTATGGCAATGTGAGAACCATCAACGGAGAAATGAACAAAAGGCATCCCAATATGAGATTTAGGATGTCTTTCAAGAAGCTGGAGAGCTACTAGCTATTTTCAGCTTCTTAAAAAGAGGTAAGAGGTGGTGGGAGGCCTTTGCACACTATTGTTACTATACAGTTAATATGGATGTTGTGACTTTTAAAGGTTAAATTGTTCAACCTGTCGTTGATTTATGTAACAATGCAGATGTCATCTGTTTTAAAAGAAATTTGCTGCATCTGTGAGTTCTGGATACCATTCAGAAATGGTATCCAGAATATACATCCTAGTAAGACACTGGTAGATGAATAAGTGAAGTCACCAGCAATGTTTGAAATCCCTGAGAGGAATATGTCATGTTTATTTAAAGAAGACACACAAATGGCATGTAAAAAAGCTTTTTTCCGCCCATAATATTAATTTATTTCCTCACGTCATATTTAAACCGTATATCGCTCTGAAAAATAATGAGGACATACGCCTACACCACACAGATGTGCTTTTTCACTCATCTTCTTTATCCTTTGCAGCCATTTATCCTGGGTGAGAGCGTTGCCCTCCATATATTGTGAAAATAAAATCCACTTCAGAAAAATGTTTGCAGCTGCAGCCAACAGTCATTGTTATACAGTGAGACACCCAATCCGGAAAAAGCCACCAAACTGCTTTTACAATCACATCATACAGGCTGAGTCATGTTTGTTTTTAATCCTCAGAGGCAGCAACAGTCATAAAACACACAGTCGCACACTAGCAGCTGAACCTGCAGCATGTGGAACAGAAGCCTGCTTAAGAGGAGCCCAAAAATGTTTACACAATCACAGCATATTTATTAAGGAGGATTATCGATGGCCAGCTGCAGAGGGAAAAAACCCTTTGGGTTTATATTAACTAAATGTGGCTGCTCTTAGGAGGCAGGTTTCTGTACGGTCTCATATCTTGCCTCTGAAGATTAAATACTTATCATTAAAGCTTTTGTCAAAAGATGCAAAAAATACATTAAACGTTCCAGCTTTTTATAGGTTTTTATTGTGATAGCCCTCATTGGTCCATCAAAACTAATAGATCTTAGCACCATAAGCTGTTAAAGAGACTCTGAGAGGATTAAAACAGCCCGTGGGAGTGAATGTGTGTGTGTGGTAGTACATTTCTGTAGGGCCCTGTGATGGACCAGGCAACCTGTCCCCACCTCTCCCAATGTCAGCTGGGATAGGCTCCAGCCACCCCTTACAACCCTACTAGCAACAACCGGTATAGATAAATAGTTTGAATTTGACTGTATTCCTTAATTAAATTTAAATTCTACGTAAGACAAGAAGTCAATGAATTACTGATGATAAACTATTAATAATATTAAACTCTTGATAAAGAATCTATTAATAAGACATGATATTAGGCTAAGTTTTGCATGATAAATTTGATAAAAAAACATAGTTCAATGATATTTCAAAAAGAGTCTCTGTTTGCTGTTTTGATTTACTTTTGGTATAAATCCAAAGGTATAAATCCAAGTCCTTTCAGTTTTCACAATAACCACTTACACACGGTTTGTTTATTCAAGCTTGTGAGCCAATTTCAGTGAAATTGTCATACTCTTCACTGCTTCAAAACCATCTTTCATTGTTTGCGCCATCACAGGGCTCTGTGTGTCAGAGATTCATGTGTACTCCATAAATAGATATGGCATTAAGTGTTATGTTGCTATGTTCACTATGTCCCCCTGCCAGGTGGCAGTTGATGAGTAATTTTTGCCAATCCAAGAAGAGCCCCAGGTTTTCAGTCAGAAAAAGAACAACATTCAGGGTGTCGTATTGAGGAGGGTTTGATTTGTACAGAATTAGTTCTGGCTGATTTTGTTTTGTTTTTTGGCCCTCTATGATAATATTTGTGGAACTGTTCTGCTCTAAGTTGGTATAATGATTCTACTACATATCATTAAGTTTTAGTCATGTTTTGATAGGTAAACTCAGATGATGAAAAGTACACATACATGTTCATATATGCGATGCTGACGGCTCCAGAGTGGATTTTGTTTGGCCAAAAAAAAACCTCTTTGTCGCTTAACTTAAACTGGCCTGGTAAAAATCCAAAGCTCACTCTAATTCTATGTTTAGTTCTGACATCATTATGTGGGTAGATATTACAACTTTAAGATTTAGATTAATCTTCTTTAGCGTAATATCAAAAATAATTAGGTGTGTATTAATTCATCCTCCTACAGGCATGGCCAAAGGGATTTTTATACCTTTAAGGAGGAGGTATTTTTGTATGGTAACAACCTCTGCAAACAACTATTTATTATTCAATGCAGGCATTTAGATTAATTTGTTTGAAATATTTCTGTTAGATTTTTTTGTGCTCATGTTAAGCAAACACTTGATTCTCTTTGAGAGCCCTCTTTCATCCCATACACTGTTTCATAATGCAAATTATGAATGTAAATTAAACCTCAAATGGACACAGACATAAAATTTTAAACCTCTAAAAATAGATGTTTGATTTATGTCCAGCCATGTTTTGGTTCTGCTGGATGTGGTTCATTATTTACATGCTAAAGCTGTACATCTTTCGTGAGATGATTGGTTTCATTGAAGTTGCTTATAAAAGGAATTATCTTTATTTTCACAGAGCTTCTTTGTAAGACTCAGCATATGTTTTTAAGCAGCATTTGATGCGTGTCTCTGTTCTTTTGTTTTGTGGAATTAGAAGCTGACACATCTTGCCTATGTTCAGCAGTAAGTACAAATGATAAGCATAAAAACAGCATCAGTGCGGTCCAGTTCATAAGCCCTCCTGATGGATGATTTATGTGCATTCATGAGGCGCTTTTATCACCCTACCAGAATTCCCCTGATTGTTAAAAGGAGTCTCAGTACCAGAGCTTTTCCACAGAAAATATCAAAGCTTTTTTTCAAGAAGTTGTTGAAATAGAAACCTGCCCACCAGCATCTTAAGTGAACCAGCTGTGCTCATATTCAACACACACTTAAGTGAAATCCAATCTCTGCTAAATATTTCCTCAAAATATCAAGCTCTCTGTCTTGATTTTTCTTTTTTTTAGTTGGTGGGGGGTGGCTATTACATAGCCCATTGACTATGATAGCTTGTGGAAGCAGCTGTTGGTTTCTGTTTGAAATAAGATTAATGAGAGCTGTGGAATAACATGCTAGTTCCCTTGTTCCCTGTAACTGCCTTTCTCCTCGGACACAGCTATTCCCACCATTGTTGGATGGAATATCGAGTTGCATTTCTAATAAAGGTCTTGCATAAATTCTCATTTGGAAACGGATCCTAACCTTTCAACTAGAGTTGGACGAAAATGTCACATCCATGTTTACCTGATTCTGTTGCTCTGCCTAAACAAGCTATAAACAGGAGAGGGGGGGGGGCGCTGGTGTTCTGTGTGAACATTTAGTGAAGATTAAAATAGAGGGATGGCGGTGGGTTTCCTGCTGAGCCGACCAAGCTGCAGTTACTCCCTCGTCCTCCCTTGCCTCCACTCACATTTGCTACATTTTCTGTGACCTTTCTATTTGATGTGGCAGAAGTCAAATGTCAGTGTGGGAACATGTCATTGATAGAAGGATAAAAGTCATTACCAGCAGTTGTCTTGGCAAAGGCTTTAATCCCTTGGAAAGCTGAAGCCAGAATCCAGCCACTGGAGTTGGTTTAATTACTGGCCAGGCCAAATGGTCTCCTTGTAGGGGCCGGGAGGTGAGTAGGATGTGACACTTAAGGCTGGACTGCCTCTGCTGTCTGCCCTTTGTGTTAGTCCCATTACCCTTTAACTTTCACCTTCTCCTCTGCCTTTTTGTGTTAAATGAAATGCTTTATTTAAATGAGGTAAAGTGGTGGAAACTGAAGCTTTATCATGGGCCATGTTAAAGGAAATAATGGTTCCTGAAATGACCTCCTGAGGCAGATTTGCTATCTAAGAGATACCACTCTTTACTTGCAAAGTATTTAAATGGACCACCAAACTGAGATTGCCAAAGATAATTTGAATTTATATTCAAGTGAGAGGATTTCTGAGGATTTAGCGCAAAAAGAAAAATAGAACCGGCACACAGTCTTAAAATTATGTAGATTTAACCTCTGACAAACAGCATATCACAGTGCAAAACATAATGGAGAATGATCTAGTGGCCTAAATCAAAATCCTTTACTTACATGCTTCACATTTGGTTTGATGGTTTGATCAGAACCAGCTGAATTAGTTCCCTTTGGTCTGAGATGCACTTCTTGGCCTATTTTTCTATTTCTCTTTGCACTGGTCTGACCTCAGGCCACACTTGCTTGGACATCCACTCCAGGGAAGATTGGCAACTTGTCTGAATGTTCTTGGCTTGTGAAAAACCTTCCCACTCGGGAATGATGGATTTCAAATTGTTATAAAATGGTCTTATGACACTTCTCAGACTGATGGGCAGCAACAATTGCCTCTCTAAGACCACTGATATCATTCCTCCTTGCCACTGCGTTAACACATCTGAATCATCAGCAAGCTGTCACAGCCTTTGCTTTCATGAACGTGGTCCTTTATGCTTCTCTCAATTCATCAACCACCGAAAAATTCTGCTTGTTGTCTTTGTTTTTGTTCAACAACATTAGGAACATTCTAATATAATTTCTTTTTTCAGTTCTGGGAAGAACTAGATGCTTTCTATCGTGTCTTAAAGCTTGAGAATTCAAAGAAGGATATTTTCTTTTTTTGCCCCGCTGTATCTTTGAAATATGTGAAGGTATACAAACACCTGTTTGTTTGTCTGCCATCCTCGCATTTAGACATACTGTAATTAGCTACTGTATGTCAGCAAAATGGTCAGAAAAATAACAAAAAATGATATTGTACAGTCAGAGGGAACAATACCTCAAAAGGAAGCTGCAAAGACAATTCTCAGTGTGTTTGTCCTGTGGGACGCTGCGAGCTGCAGTGTGTATTGTTAGCACTGCGTAATTAATCTTACCAACTACCAGCATTCACAGGAACCCCTTCAGTTAATTGGACTGCAGCTGCAGAATGAACTAAGCGTTGATTTATTCAGCGGGCAGGTGAAACGACATCTTACCCCCTCCCTCTCCCTCCAGGTACTGAGGATGGATCGCTCACTCCTGCACCCAGGCACTCCCAGTGCCCCCCAGTCCCTCCAGCCAATCACATCTCACGATGACATAGTGAGTAGACGACAGGTACAGTGGAATCAATTTTCTCACTTTTCTGTGTGTTCAAGACTTCCCCTTGTACGAGCAAGAGAACAGATAAAGGTATTGACCAGCTGTGGAAAGTTTATCAAGTCCACTTCCTGACTGTGCCTGTTTGCAAGTAGAGGAAACGCCAGAGCCAACAGAGAGTAATGTCACTTAGACATTTGCCCTCTCCACTTCCAGGGTCTTTGTTTCATTTACTGGCAGTGGCATGTTGCAGATCGGCGGTAACTGTATCGTTTCAAGCTTGCTGAAGGAGTCACAATGCCAAAAACCTTTATTACACCATTTTATCCCTGCTCAGATTCTTTTGTCCTTACACAACAAAAGACATTATTAAAACAGAAGCATCAACCCATAAACAAAGTGGGGAGAACTGGGCCCTGACTTTATCCCTGTGTATCCTCTTCAATCCCGACCTGCCACTGTTCCGCTTGTTAATTCGGCCACAACACTGCTGGGCGCTACTGGAAAATAAGTCAACCTCACAAAGCTGGGAAGAGGTGGTCAAAAGGCCACTCAAGTTCATCATTTAAAGACTCACAAATGCTGAGCTTGAGGTTTCACCATGAACAGAGTGATGGCATGGAAAGACAGTGTAACAGGCTTATTAAAGCCTTTTGTATACGTTATTGTGTGCATTATGTAGCACTGAGGAAAAAGAACTGACTGTTCTTTCAGAGACACACTTGAAAATAAGATTTTCAGTATGAAATTTTGAAAGGGCTCCTTTGTGAAAAATGTCAAATGTAGAATATTGAAATCAAAGCATTGCAGCACATTGGGAATAGTACATTAGATGCAAAATAACTTTTTTTTAGTCCATGTCAAAACTATGTTGTTGCCCTCATATTTGTTCTAAGCATGAAAGTCTAGAAAGAGAGGACCTCACTTTTTCAGGCATTTCCCATACCAGCACAGTTACATCTGGCCTGTGTCATACAAACAGCTGGATACATTCTGCCAAATTTACATTTATTCAGGACTGTAGTGGTTAAAGAAATATAATCAAAATAATCATAATGCTCACTCTTACTGTTTTAAGGTTAAGAATCATTAAAGATCATGTGAAAGTTGCAAATGTTATCCAGGCGTTGATATAAACTCTTCGGTTTATTTTAGTTTGACGCCAATCTGAAATGGATTCATTCATGTCCACGTACAGCCTTAAGTGACATTTCAGAAATGCTCACTCAGACAGGAGAGTAGACCATATGATCTACTGGAGAGGGACCCGTACATCAACATTACTATCATTCCTCCTCTTGCCGTAGTTTGCTTCAGTGCTCCTGGCGTACCATTACCCTCAGATAACCACACTTTAATAGTTAATGCAGCTACCGGGCCCCCACTGCATTACAAATGGACCAATCCGTCTGGCTCTGGCCCCTGCGGGTGGCAGCACCACAGGCCATCCTCTGCAACTCTAATCATTCATCAATAGGCAGCCATCTGAGACTCGCTTGTGTAGGACACCAAATACTCTGATGTGGTCAAGCCAGAGACGGACATCCTGGTGTCAGAGAAGGAATCCGTCAAGTGATATCACTCCAGACACCAGCTTTGGACTTTTTTCAGCCACAACAGCTGGGTTTCAGGCTTCACAATTCATCAACCTATCTAAACGCCACCACTTTACTCTAACCTGCCTTGGCATTGGAAAGAGGGGGGAAAAACTTCAAAAGCCCATATCAACACATTACTTGTTCATAGTTACGCAAACAAACAAAGCTGCACCACGAAAAAATAAAAGCTACACAAAAGGTTTCTCTTTTTTAACGACGACAGATTGATTGAACAAATTGCTAGAAAGAATCCCAAAGCAATACAAAGACTGTAAGAAGTAAGGCAAGGCAAGGCAAGTTTATTTTTATAGCACATTTCGTGCACAAGACAATTCAAAGTGCTTCACAGAGAATTTAAAAGCAGAAAAACAAGAAAAGAAAAATCGAAATTAGACAGATGAAATTTGAAGGGTGCAGACAAAATACGTTCAGGACAACTGAGATATAAATGGTGATAAGAGACGTTGAAGAAAAAAGTGGGATGCAAAAAGAAACTATTTGTAGTCTCTGTCTTTTGGCTGACATTCTAAAATCTCCCCGTGTGGCAGCTGTTTGTATACAGTAATTCTGTTTACTCTGGTTGAGAGGCAAAAATGCCTTCTTTCCAATGCGCCTGACAGGGGGGTGCCAGTCAAAATGCAATCAATAAGACAAATGTTGAAGTGACTCAGCTCTGCCAATGAGCCAAGAGCCTGTTTTGTGCAGGAGTTTGTAAAACCTTTTATCCCCAATTGTAAAGCCGGCTAGCTATTTGCTGTGGTCCTCACGTCAGCTCTGTCCAGAGAATCCACTCGCTGGTCCCCGTGGAAATAAAAACGGCCGTGATAAAACTCAACTTGGATTGTTTCTGTAAGTAACGGGCGCAGATGCAGCACCATCCAGGCTCTCTCTCTCTGGGGACTGCAGTTGTCAAGCAGGGCCGCATCAGGCCCAAAACGGGCAGGTGGGCCCTTTCCCTTTTGATCAATCAGGTAAGACAGAGTGAGGTAGCATGAATTCTAAAACTACCAACAAGGTGACTCTCATCTATTAGTCCCCCCAACTCCCGTGAACATATGCTCATCTATCAGAGTGACAGACCTCCTTTGCCTTCTCTTTTCTTTAGTCGGATTTAGACCTGACGTTAGTTAAATTAAGTGGGGACTTAATTCAGCTATCTTTTCCCCTCTAATAGAGATCAGGCTTTGAAACCACTGCCAGAGAATTAACTATCAATTACAGGCAACCTGCAGGACTGCGTTTGGTGAAGTGGCTTTAATATTTACAGCACTTCAGATGGGCTGCTGCACGCTGGGCCCGTTAATGCCGGGGTGAATCCTCACTGGAAGATCACCGCAATGATTTCCAGAGTGATGCATGCTCAATGCGTGGTCTCCACTTCTCAGTGGCGAATTCAGGTGAGGCGTCAGTAACCTCTCTAAGGGTAAGACCACCCTCTGCTGGACACAGAAGAAACAATTGTGGCTAGCTGCCTACAGGCAATGACATCAACACGAGCAGAAACGAGGCACATGGAGGGACGTTAGCATGGATACGGCTTCCCCCCAGTCTGTGCTGAGCGTTGGTGAAACAAGGACAACACATGCAACTTCTGCCAGTGTTATTTTCCTCTGAGATATATATATATATATATATATATAAGGGGAGGGGGAAAATGGGTATCGTTATACTGAGGATGAAAGTGGCATTTTGTGTGCCACCACAAGATGGAGTCATTTCTGTCCCATCACACTGACCTCAATGTTACCACCCAAATCAAAACTCAGTATACTGCCAATCCGTACCAAACGCATCCCGTTCAGTTTCTGAAACTTTAGTTTAAATGATCTGCACTGGCTCTCATCTTTTAGCCAATTCAGGACCAGAAGCAGCTAAATCCCCACAGCACTATATTTTACTGTTGGTAGGTTGTCTTTTTATGAGCTTTATGTCGCCTATGAACAAAAATGTACACGCTGGATTCCTCAAGAGGTTCTGTATTGCTTCTTCTGTCCATAAAACATTCTTCTAAAAAGATTGGTTCATCACTAAGAGTTGCTGTAAAAGTCAGTCTATTGTTCTCGTGAGGGTTTTCCCCCCTTCTGTGCCCTGCATCTTCTTTCTCTTAAGAGTTTTGGGACTGAGAGATGTTTCGATAAAATAACCGAGTGCTGACGCAAATATTTTAAAGGTGGATTTTGTACCATGGGGGCAGATTTTACTTGAAAAGGCAAATGTTTCAATATCTTTTTTAAATTATTGCATCAAGTTAAAGTTAGCAGCATGAAGGGTTTTTTTCAGCATCATCAGTTCTGTTGCCTGTTCATCACTGCAACCCACAATAGGCAGCAATGGAATAGTATATATTCATTTATATGTATATGTGTTTGTATATATACCAAGACCAGCAAGTTTGATTACATCTGATAATGTGTGGGTGGGCCATTTTATAGTTTGATTGTATTATTAGCCTAAAAAATGGAAGAAAACATTGACACATTAGTCCCTTTTTTAGTTTTTAGTTTTAAATAAAATTAGATGTAGTGCATATTTATTGAGGCATGTCTCTGATAACCCATCACAGTCCATGTTTACTAATTTGCATATACCAAACACAATCACTCCAATGCCATTTTTTGTCTTTTTGTCCCTTTTAATGCCACATCTGATATTTTGTCATTGTTTGCATCTGTGATAATGGAACTGGAAACAATCAGCTCTCTTCATCTCTAAGCATCATCATTAATTTATAAGCAGTAAAAACTGGACACAAGTGAATGTGTTTGTTGGTTCACTAAATCAAACAGTAATTATAGTAACTATAAACTGATTAACAACTCAAACAACGGGTTGGTTAACTATGAAAACCCTCTTCTTTTTTTTTTGTGTTTTAATTACTTTGAGCTCTGTATGCCAGAGTGTATTTTGAGTTTTTAGGGTAGAATTTCCTGTTTAGTGTAATTATATTGTTATACTTTATTAGAGTAAAAGTGGTTGAAATAACAAAACAGTCAGATGTGCGTACTTAATTTGATGAACACAGAAAAACTGAGTATAAAACATAAAAAGCTTCACGTGTTTGCACATCCGAAAATGTTGTTGCTTGGGGAAGTTACAAATATGGCACTGTTTTCTCCCCTAAGAATTTCTAAAGCTTGAGTCACAGTATGACTGATGCATTTGTCGGTCCAAAAATCTCAGGATGTGGAAATGAAGCTATTTGAAAGAGAGAGTGGAGCCTTTGGTCGATGACTGATGTGAGGAGGTGAACGAAGGTGGTGTAAAAGCCCCTATTATTGCCTGTGTATTTGGAATATTACATAAATACAGGGCTGTACTCACTAAACAAGCAGCACATGCTACTTCCTGTGTTTGTGTGAGTCACATACTACTCATGAGCTAGCTGATTCAGCCAGGCACCATCCCCCGCCCACTAACCTACATCCGCCCCCTCCAAGAAATATAAAAGACACCCACTCATATTCCTATCCCCGCCCAGCCCGCCTTTCAAATGATCCCACTCTCTTCCTTTCCCCTCCAAACGAATTTTCTCTACCTTTTTTTTTTTCCCCTCTCTTTCTTCTCCTCTTCAGGGGCTGAGAGGGAGGATGTGAGTGGCGTGTGTGTGTGTGTGTGTGTGTGTTAGTCATGTTCAGGCTCATCCAGAGCAAACAGCAGCACAGGCAGGGGGAAACCCAAGCAGGAATAGGATGTTTTGTCCACATCTGTTAGTTGGTTTGGCCGCCGCTCACTTGAGGTTTACACAGCGCCTATAAATGAATTCCTGGGATGAGACATAGAGCACGCTGGAGGGGAGGACAGAGAAGCATATAGCAGGAGGGGACAGGAAAAAAAACAGCAGAAGGACATGATGGGGGGAGGGGTGAGTGTGCCAAAGTGGGCTGAGACCCCCCTACTCTAATAGTTCATACATTCTGCCCATAGCTGCCGGGAGACGGCTCGGCACAGGGCGGCTGATGAGGAGGGCTGGAAGATATTATTGATGTTTAAAATCAAACTGGCTCGGTGGCTTGTTCTGTGGTCTGATGTGAGAATAATCCACAGACGTTTTTAATTTAAAATGTTCATAAAGACAAAAAAGGTTGTTTGTTTTTTTAAAGATTTACGTCTGATCTTTATTCTCTTCAATCATGCCTATTTAAAGGAGGATCTCTATCACCTGAAATGGTAATATATTTGACCAGCCGGGTCTTATGAAATGGTGACAGAGCTGGACTCAAATGTACTGTAGTCTTTCTATGTCATGGTACTGTGACCTTTTAAATACATAAGGATGTTATATGTACAGCATATTTGTTCTAAGTGTTATCACCGTATTGGTACAATCCAAAATCATACATTTTGTAAAGAAATAATACAATTTCAGCATATCTTTTGACAGTTTTCTGTTAAGAAGCATTCACATGAATTTATGCAGATCTGTCCATCTAAAGTGAGTTCATTTTTTTTAACTGGGTAATCTTGTAAATTTAACATATAGACCATGTCCACATTCATTCTGGGGCTATTGGATGCTTTTAACTATCTTCCAAACTATAAATGTCAAACAAAAATTGTCAAACATTAGATAGGTGCCTTAAACAATCTTTGTTTTGCTCCACCACAAATCAAATATTTGTTCACTATGGCATCTGTGTTTTCCACGGCAGAGCAAAGCTAAAGAACCAACAACATTAGCAACACGACCAAAAGCAGCCAAGAGTTTAGGTTCTTCCACACGTCATATTCTTCTCCCAAGTAAAATGCTATGGCATAAATCACAGTGTCTCAGAACAGACAATCAATAGAAATATGATGAAGGCATAACTTCCAACCCTAATCATTTGCAAATAAACAAAATAGGAAAAGAGGGATTTGTGAGGACAGTGATTTAAAAAGAATAATGACAATCGAAAGATTTTTCAGCAGAAATCTTTAATCAGCAATCTCTTGTATTATTCCCTTCGTGGGTGTTTGTGGCTGCAGACATTGTCACTGTCATGTTTGTGAATTGCATGGATTAAATTGATTTAAAATGTTTTTTATCTGTTCACTGTTAAGTTCTCTTTTTTAAATTATAAGCAAAAGATGAGAGGTTTGTAACAAAGACTTGTGCTGCATCCTTCATCAAAAAGAACCTATGAAAAAATGAATGAACTATTTAAAAAAAAACATTTAAAAACAGCATACTTTATTTTTAAAGTGAACATTGTGTGGAAGACTTGAAGCTTGCGTTTAGTGAAAAAGTATTTCATTTCTGAAAGGAGCTTAACTTTAATCATCTTACTCAGCGAGTGTTGGTCAGCCACAAGTAAGAACTCTGCATGTTATGAATATTAAACTTCATCAATTCATAAATATTACCGTACTTGTACTGATAAAATTGTTGAAGGTGTGTGTAGCCTCAGTGTAAACGCTGCTTTCTCTGAATGACATAGAATGGCATTAGAGTCACATTGTTTTCCTAGTCCTGGCTGTAGGGTCAAATTTAAGAAGTTACCAAACAAAAGGTAATATATGATACAGAAAGTTGAGTTTGTGGTGATCTGTACGTTTTTGCTCTGTCGCTTATTTTTTTTCCCCTCCAAGTGCAAAAGTCGGTGCCGGATTATCTAAATAACATTGACCTACTGGACGTGTGCGATGGCTATTTGGTTCATATTCCTAACTTTTACCTCACATCTGATTTTAGCATTGTTAGATTGAAGAGTAAAGTCTAAACAATCATAGATGAGTTTGTTCCTCAGAGGAGATGCATCTAGCAGCCAGGCTCAGCCAAAGGGGGGTGCTCTTTGGAATATTTGATCTGATCTGATCATCTTGGTAGCTCTTATGGTCTGGGTTACTTCAAGAAAGGCAGGCTGAGGAAAACAGGCTCCTCATTATCAACGAGCCTGCTTGTTTGTCGCTCCAGGTTCATTTGCGCTGCTCCCAGTAGGCCGCTCTGGTCATTATTTCAATCGGCTGGCTGCGCTTGTTGACCAGTGTGGTTTTATGAGCTCAGCGGCAGAGCTGGACGCTCGTGCTAGCGTTGTTTATGATGTGCGACCACACACTAATTTGCCCGGTTGATTAAATCTGGGCACAGTCGCACTATCCAGTCCCCTCATTGGTCTCCAGGTGGTGCCAGCGGTTTGGATGGACAACATTCCAAACACACACACACACACATGCAAGCACGTGCGTGCAAACACACACAGACACGCTGAGTGAACCCATTTTCCTGTCTCCTTCCACACTGAGTGGTTGGGTATGGCAAAGACGTGTTAGGGTGTGGGGGATGGGGCTGGAGTGGTTGTAGAAGATAGAGAGGAAGGAGGTGAATAGAGTGAGAAATTGGGAGGAAAGGAGGGGGGAGGGGTCTGCAAGGCAAGCACATGCTGAGCAGAACATTGGATTCATTGAGAAAAGCGCTCTCTCCATTCATGCCCTATCCAGTCCCCTTTTCACTAAACTCCTGCTCCTCTTATCATGTACGTACAGTCCACTGACAGCCGCATACTTTCATCAGATGACAAAGCTTTGGAGCCGACAGCACTACAGCTATTACATTGGTTTGTGTTTGAATCACGTTGTCTGGCACTTGCTTTGTCAAAATTAACAGAAAAATGAAAGAAGACCTGTTTAACCACTCTGAGGACAGTTTGCATTCTCAGTGGGCGTTTTCCACAGGACCCGTCCACTCTGCATGCGCCGTTAATTTACATGAGAAGCCACCCCGCGTCGTCTGAATCCACCAGGCAGTCCACATCAGACGCATTTCACATGTAAAAATGTGTCTCCTTGGTGCTTAAGGAGCATGAAAGGGTTACATCTGTCTTTACGAGTGAGAGGCAACAGTAGCAGAAAAGGTCACTCTGTGGCTGTTGGACAGTTAATGATGAATAATCAATGATAATGTGTTGAAAGGTGGTAGGTTTTACTTTAAAAAAAAAACTGCACGGCAGCATTGCATTTAGTCACGAGTACAAAAATCAGACTAAAACTTTTGTTTACCAAAAGTACTATTAGTTTTGTGAAATTATACAGATGTGAAAAATAAATAACTTAAATAAAATGTAAGAAAATAGTTGATCAAAATGCCCATCAAAGTGAAAATGAGTGCTCTGTTTTATCAACTTAGTCAGACACAGATTGTCCTGATCCATACGGAGCAGGACAGTATATGTAAATCCTCATGTCTAGTTAAATTTAAACTTGATGCGTTTAAACTGTTCAAATGTGAACCATGACTCCCACTTTGTTTATCTTCAGCCTTCAGCAGCTGCCACCGATTATGAAAAAGCAGCTGAAACGGGGACCCAGCAGCACCCTCTTAAATGTTCCAGAGTATTTGCCGTTGTATTCTCACTTGGATCCAATGACCTCCAACAGGTTTCCTCAAGACGCACGGAGCAAATGTGCGCAACATTTGCTCCGACATGCTGCTCCATGGGAACAGGTCTGAGATATTTCAGGTCTACGGAGCGTGAGTGAGAACAGCTTCTCAGGTTCAGCCGAGGTTCACGAGAACCGTCCACTCTGAAAAGTGTCCATTTTTTCAGGCGGGCCGAACACCCCAGACATTTGTGAGACCCACTGACCTGCTGCCTTTCAGTAGTGGCATCAAATCATTTCCAGGTGCAGTTAGATCCTCACTGGTGGAAGTTTAACCACAGAGAAAAAATATATAAATGAACCCTCCTAACATCTGAGGACAATTTGATTCTATAAAAAAAGGTAAAAAGCTAAATAGTTACCAAAAAACACACTGTCGCATTGACAAACAAATACTGAGGGATGGGTTTACTTTGTTCCTGACTGTTAGCATGATATAGCCACACATGCTGCCTTGTAGGAGGCTGGAGTATCTTCATACAGCGTAAATTCCTGCTCTATAGAACAAAATGTTGCTGCTTCCTCATTTGAAGTCAACAGCTAGCAAACACCATGAAATATCTGTGTATTTAGATATTTTTTCCACATTGTATTAACATTAATATCGAACTGTGAACGCTAATTTAAGCATCAGTGACACAAGTAAGTAATTACAGCTGGGACTAACTGAAACTACCTTTTTAGCATAATTTAAATGCACTTAAAAATGCACATTAATCATCCACATGTGCGGCATAGTGTCTGAATAATTTCTTCCTTGGTGCAAAATTCAATCAGGTCCATCAACATGCTTTAAAAAAAATCGTTCAAAAACTTTAAATCACATTTCTTAACTCATAAAATGTTGGAGTGTAAACTGGGGGAAAAAAGTGAATTGTTTCATTTTCATTTGATTTTATTTAAAGCCCTAAACTACTTGTACATTGCTTTACAGTCCTCTATGAATCAGAAAAAGATTTAGCTGCACAATGTGTGAGGACACACACATTGTTACAAACATGTAGAACTTTTGTAGCAGGACGTTAGGACAGAAACTATCAGGAGCCGAGAGCAAAACAAAGGTTTGAAGTAGAAGAGAGCTGAGAATTAGGCCACATCCTTCGCAATCTGATGGATGGGACTTTGCGTGACGGAAAGCAAAAGGAGCACCTGTAACGTAAAAACATTGGCTGTCCTTGGTCCAAACCTCAGCTCTCCCCACAGCCTCTGTCCTTGCCGGTGTTTTGTGCTGCAACCAAGAATGATTTTATCTGTGTTTTTCCTTTTCCCACTACCAGATTCTGTCACATAGTTGCTGCTCTCTTTTTTATTTATTTGAATATTTCTTCTTACTGGTCTTCTGGTAGATGAAATGCTTTAATCAATGTGCAACATGTCAATTTTCAGACAGGACAAGAAAGAAGAGAAAAGCAGGCAGCACCATGAATAATAAACTGGTATTTTTGGGGATGGGTGAGTCAGACACAGACTCCTTGGTACCAGAGTAGGTTTACAATAATTAAATCTACTGATGTGTGATAGTTAATTTTTTTTAAATCTTAATTCAACAAGACGGAAGTGACACAATGGCAGATTTGTTGTATTTTAAACCGTTGAAATGACTTCCAGAGTTTACATTTATTCTATTAAACTCAATCAGATAAATATAAATCTATGTATGTATATTTAGCCGATGTCTGTTACAAAGGCTTGCGGCACACATTACAACTGAGGTAGGTTTAGAGTAGCATGCATGGCCTGGGGACCCTAGTCAGGATTTGCACCCCCCACCCTGAAACCTAGAAAGAGAGTTTGTGAAATAGTTCCTTATAGGACGGTGAACTGAGTTCAGAAAGTCAGCTTCATCTTATTCCGTTTTAATCCAAACTGAATATTTGCAGTAGTTCCTCTGAGGTGTGAGTCTTGAGGAAGGCGTTGAGCTGAAATGCGGCTGGTGTTTACATTGGGGGAGGTCATAGTTCAGCCACCATTACAGTGGAAACAGTGGAATGCAGGCCTACTGTTCATCAGAGCCTGTTAGGTTAGATGCTGATGGGCTGAGCATCTCCTTTATCCACATTTTTTTTTTCTTTATTTTGCGTTATTTTTATTTCAAGTTTATTCTGAAACTTTTACACATCTGTTTGGTGTGTTTGTGATCAAACCTGGAAAATGTGAAGAATCCAGGAGCTGTGGAGTGGGGGGGGGGGGGGGTGGGGGTGGGGGGCTGGCCCTCTCTTGTACTGTTGGTGGCCTTTATCTCCGCCCTCCAGTGTTCGAGCTCCCTTGAGGGCGGCTCTTTAAATTGGCCAAAACTCCTCCTGACCGGCGCCTTTTTTCCTTTATCTGCACGAGACAAGACACACGTGTTATATATAGATCGCCGCTGGAATAACCCCCTCCTGCTGGTAAAAAAAACATATCTATAAATACATGTATCGCTTCGGTTTCTTTTCGAGGAGATGTGTGCCACATTGTGTCTTATTTCGTAGCTGTTTTTGCGGGGCTGCTGCATGAGCTGGGCTTTTAAATGGGCGGGCTGTGTGTTGTCTGACGAATAAAAGCTGTAGCCTATAGATCGGTGCAAGGATTTTTTTTTTTTTTTTTTGTTTTTTTTTTTTTTTTTTTTGGTACCGGGGTATAACCAGGCGAACATTTTTAAAGGAAGCGTTTGTGCTTATATTTACGATCGAGGCGACCGAGCGAGCGGCGCAAAAAACGGAGGTGAGTGTTAGGAAGGCGCCGCTAGGCTGGAGGGGGGGGGGGGGG
>CAJRST010041110.1:14037079-14058134 GCA_907169785.1 Menidia menidia | reverse complement strand
TTTTTTTTTTCTCCCTCGCCCCAACCCTCCGGCTCCCCCGTGCGCTGCGGCTCGGCTGCTATGTATGGGAACGGCAGAGCCGGGCGGCGTCGGGGACGCGGACTGATATAGGCCCGGAGGCCCCCGGGCCGGGCGGCGGTAGGCTGGTGTCTGCGCTCGCTTTCACCAGCTGTCTCTGAGCCTCAGACCAGGTGGCCGGCGAACTGGAGTGCCCTGTGTGCAGTTCCTGTTGGCCTTCCAGATAATAGCCAATGAACCCGATGCCCCCTTCTCCGTCCCCTCTCACTGCAGATGTGCGACTGCCCTCTACAGGCCGCCGACGGCAGGGCTCCGGGGGAAGCGGACTGTTGATAGCAGGCGGCCCTTTTTTATTATTATTTTTTTTTGTCATGTGGAAAAGCCTTGGCCGTTGCTCAGCAAGTCTCCGAGCACAAATGTCAGCGACCCTCTGCTTGCCTTGTTGACCCCGTGTTGTTTTGATTTGCAGAAGGCGACGGCGGCCCCGTCCGCGGGGGGGAAGCGCAGGGGAAGGCCCAAGAAGGAGGTAAGGGCCCTCATCCATCCACCCACCCACCCACCCACCCACCCACCCCGCCCCAAATCCAATTATGACCGGCATGGCCGTCTGAGGGGTGGAATTGCATTTTCCCCTTAATTCCCGTGACTGCCTCCTTCCCCTCAGACGAGTCGTTTTTACTCTTCGGTTATTTTGGTTCATTCTGAGCAGCTGCTCGTCTATTTGAAGGCTTCACCTGGTGATTGCAGAATGTCAGATATGTCTTCCTGAAGAAGTGCTCTAACTTTTGCGTGGAAATAAGAATCATGATGTTGATGGTTTGATTTTTTTTTTCTCTCTATAATTACAAAGAAACCCACTTATGATATATATATATTTATTTATTCATTATTTTGTGGTTAGTTTCCCCTCAGCAGACACACACTTGCACTAACAGTGTGTGTTCTGTTTGTTTAAACTGGACCTGAGTCAGCATGACTCTGCATTGCGATAGATGGAGGATCTCAGCTCAGGGGGGCCTGGAGCTGCCCTTCTGCTAGCTCCTATCAGTCTGTACTGATACTGTTTCCTCATCCCAGCACCATGACAGTTTAACTCTGCACTCGGGAGAACACCATTTTAAAGTAGCCAGTTTAAAACGCCCCTGTTCCTTCCTGTCGGGTTTGACAGCGGCAATACATCCTCAGTTCACGGTCAGCGTAGTGCTAGAAAAAGAAGTGATCTTGAAAAGAATCGGCTGAAGGTACAACTAATGGGATGAGTTAGAAACTCCTTGGTAATGTGATTTACAAGCTGTACAGTCTGAAATGACTGCAAAGGCTCAGCAGCAAAAATAGGTTAAACACTCTTTGTTCAAACATTTGCTCTACAGTAAGATTTTTCGGATTGTGGATGAACTGCAGAAGCTGTACAGGAGTAAATATCCCCCAAAGAGTTGATTATGACTGTACCGACTTATCCACAGACTTTCCTTCGTGTGTAGCGAAAATATGAACAACACAGGGGTTAAATACTTGTGGAAAACCCTTAAAAAAACAGAGCTGTCAGGCTTCATAGTCACGAGCGTGTGTTAAATCAAGGAAGAAATTGTTGTAGTAACATTCTGTCATGTGCACTAGTGGTTAGGGCGTACTGTAAAAACATGTCTGGATTGCATTAGTCACAGAAAGGAAAGACCCAAAGTGGCCCTCCTAACCAGCCCGCCGGCTTTTATGAATGAACACGCCGGGCTGCAGTGAGTGTGCAGAGGGAAAAAGCAGGATGCCTCATCATGACTCACCATGGATGAATCACTTCACTACAGATGGCTCACCCTTCCCCTGGGTATTTTTCATGCCAGTGGGGTTTATCAAAGAGTTTTTTTTTTTTTTTCATATTAGTACTCAGGTTTGGTAAAATTTTAAAAAAAAAAAAAAAAAGTCATGTTGAGGCATGAATCACAAGGAACTATTGTTGCCGAGCGGTGAATGCATTTTACTTGTGGGTGCAGTCAATGTCTGACGTTTTTTTTTTTTTCTTTCTTCTTTTCTTTCTCTTTCTTGTCCTTCTTACAGGAGAAAGAAGAGAAGGCATCCCAAGAATCATCTGAGGAGGAGGAGGAAGAGGACCAGTAATCCAACGCATGCTACCTCACTCAACATACTGACTTACTGTTAACCAGAACTGGGCTGTATTTCCAACACCAGTGCCACCACATGACCACTGTTCACAACAAAGCCCCCTTCACCAAAGGTGGGTCAACACAGTACATACATCATGCAGCTGCACTGGATAGAAAGATGGACTTGCTCAAGCGTAGATCTAAGAATTACATAAACGGTAACAGCCCTTTTCTCTACATGTCATGTTATCACGAGTCTTTTATACTGGACAAGTGTGCTCCGAGGAGCCTGGATGTTTTTTTTCCCTCCCCTGAAGATGGTTTCAAGGACATTTTCTCTGCTTAACGTTATTTGTTGTACCCGCATCTGAGATGGTAGGGCATATAGATTTTTCTGCTCGTTTTTTGTACTGGACAAAGGTGAATTTTACCTAGTTGCTGTTTTTTTGTCTGTGTGAAGTGGTTAACCTCTCCTTTTTGCATCAAATTCTAGATGGAGTTGAGCTTCAGCGTTTAGGATGAGAATAGGTGACTGATGGTAGAAGTGTCAGTTCCATGTCTAACTGATCTCTTTTTTCCCACCTTTCCTGTTGGACAGTCTAGATTTAGTGATGCTTTTTTAAACATTCAGTCCTTGGCATGTAGTGGGGAGATGTAAAGTGCATCATTAGTCAACAGAATAATCTGACCAGACTTGCTGTTTCTTTTTGTTTTGTCCCCCCCACCCCTCTTTTCTCAAGGTTACATACCATTTTTAAAAGAAAGAAAAAAACAAAACATGAGCGTGCTGCTTTTTCATATTATAACTCGATTATTTTTGGTATGTGTGTTTTTAACGGATAGAGTCGACAGATTTCTTGGCTGAAAGTCATCGGTGTTGTTTCTTCAGGGAGCTTTCACAAATGCTGTTACATTGCTACATTTACTCTTTTCCTCCTTCCTCCTGGGCGCACACTCGATCGCTCGTAAGGTTAAACGCAACTGCTCAAACAAGGAGTCCGATTGTCACAGCGGACAGCTCCCCTGTCCCACAGGGCTGTACGGTTCTCATTCCATCTAGCTCTCACTGCTTCTTAGCCATCGTCTTTAGAGCCGTTAAAAAAACTTTTTTTTTTTCGTTTTGTTTTTCTTAATATGTGTGTCGTATGCTGTCGGCTACAGAGAAATAAATTGTTTTGTGTGTTTTCTAAGTGTCAGGGAAACTGCGGTCACAGTCCAATTAACTGGGTTTTTTTCCACACACTTAAGCTGCTACAACCTCAGTTACAAAACCCGGAAAACTGCAAACAGGCGAGGCAAAGCCTGCGTATCTCATACCTCACTCAACCGCTTACTCTACCGTGATTTCATTTAACTGGTTTTTCTGTTTTTACTGTATCCTCTGGCATGAGTTGAAGGAGGTCATTATTACAAAGTTGTTTTTTTTTTTTTTGTGGTTTCGTTACCTGACTAAAGAGGTAGCTGAAGATGTCGAAGCGCTTTAGTCCGGGCTCGTTCATTATCAGAGCTCACAGACAGGTTTTGTTTAGTTTTTTTCTTTAAATGTGTGAAGCAAGTCAGGGAGACCTGTCAGCTTGACAACTGTGTTCGCTGACTGTGGTAGATTAGCAGGCGTGTTTTTTGTCTTTTTTTTTTTTTGGTCCTTTAAAAAAAAAAAAAAAATCTTCTGGTGCACTGAAATATTGGTTCAGATTTTCATGGACAAACGTTTGTGTAGACTGGGCGTTCTTCACTGTTCTGTTGGCCTCCGTGCGTCTGGCACGACCACACACACCCATCCCATAATCGCGCAACATTCAAACATTCGAACACTTCTTCATCCTCTCCAAACTACTCGACGACATCAAGTCATTTTACATAGCAACGTGCATCTGTTGATTTATATACTGTAAACTCAATAGGATGGGATCATTCTTTTTAATGTACACGTATATAAATGTACAATGTCTATATTTCTATGGTGCCCTACGATTTGTATCAGAAATGGTCAATAAAGAGAATTTTCTTTGTCATTTTGTTTTGTCACGGTCTTTGGAACTAGTGTATTTGCTTGTTTTTGGATGCAACTGGCAGCTGCGGGATAGACGACGTATCACTCCATTAACATCTTTATTGTTCCAAGCAACTAAGCCTGACAGAAAAAAAAAAATTCAACAGTGCAGTCCATATCACATTTACATCAGCAGTTCTTTGACTCAAGCGCCTCCGGAACCATTAAAAGTCAATGCAGAAGTTACTCAAAGCGTTAAGTTTTCTTCTTCCCATATGTCGAATATTAAGTGATCTTACAAAAAAACATGTTTGACAGCAGCGTGTGCTCCCGTGTCCAGTGCTGATGATGAAGGGCTCAGACTAAAGCACCTGTAGATGTCTTGCCCGATATGAGCGAGCACTAGTAGCTTTTCACATTGCCACTGTTGAATCGGTGCCCTTCGAGGACGCAACAGTTTACATTCAACAAATGCAAGGCAAATAAAGATTTTAAACCCAGTAAGGAAGGGGGGTGGGTGGGTGGGTGGGTGAAGGTGTAGTTTCCTGAGAACAGTCAGACCTGTGGCATTCATCTGCACTGGTTCTTCAGCCAAAGCTGCAGTTTGCTGGTGCCGGGCCTTGTACACAGGACATAGTTTGGGTGCTAGTCACAACTCATTTAGGAGACGAGAGGAAGCTGGTGGTATTGGCTTCCAAATCTGGTGAATCATGCCATTGTTGAGTCACAGAATTTGGCAAAACCACAAAAGATGCGCATTCCAGGGCAGCGACTCAACTCCGGCGAAAGACGTGAAAACGAAAGTGCCCCGGGTCTCCCACGGACACTCGGCCTGGCGGGGCGTGGCCCCTAATACTGACTCAGACATGAAGTTCAGATCTTTTTCAACACCGCAGAGGTGTTTTATCAGAGTAACCAACGATATGAGGCAAACGATGGCGTGCAGTGACCCAGACAGGCAGGAGTGCTGATGTCTAACCGGTAGACATGCAGCGTTTACCACACTGAGCAGGGGCATGGCTACCATCAGCACTAATGCCTGCTGCAACCCACAGGAACATAGCTGCCTGCCACACGTCACCCACAATAACAAAGTGATTGTAAACAGACTAAACCTAAAGGGGCGCATACCGTCTGCCTTCATTCCGGGACTTTGATGCAACTGCGTAGAACAGTAAAAATGTTTTTTTTTTTTTAAATAAATACATTCAAATAAATAAATCAAAGGTGATGCATCTCTTAGGCACACGGGATTGGCATCAGGACTTCACATACGAGCAGTCGGTCTATATATAACACAGGTTAAAGAAAGGCTTATTGTTGCTCGTGTACTTGGAGATAACGGCGAACGGGAGCAATGACAAAGTGACAAGCTTAAGTTGAAAGATAACTAATCTCTATGGCTGAAGGTTGTGTCCTCGCTCCACCGCGGCCCGTGTCATGGTTTGCTTCCATCATGCACTGACGTCTTTGGTCAGAAGGGGGCGTCGCTGCTGATAGCTTCTCGCCCAGCCTTGCACAATCTGCTGACATGAAAGAGTGGAAGAACAGTTTTTAACGCGGTCACGTGTTTGTTGCCAGGATGGGCTCAGCCGGCGTGGGCTGAGCCGTTACAGTGCTCCGTGAACACTTTCTGTGTTGAAAGGTCAAATCAGCTGAAAGGATTTGGAAACGAATGGTGACCGGAGGCTGATTTTGTTTGCAGTGAAACATGACTTTTCCATGTCATCAAAAAACACCTCAACTGTTTGCATGGCCATGTATATGTCAGAATGCTGGGATTAGTCTGTGATTTTTAGACTAGGGTTAATTCAAAGCCTCGTGCTGGTGAAGTTAGTTCCATAACCTTAGTAACAAACGTAGTGAGACACTTTGGACGATGCTGCCATCTAGTGTTCCTTAAGACAGAAAACACTGCACTGTTTGAGAATGTCCGTTTCTATGGGACCTGAAACAGCTACGGTGGATTGGAGGAAAACATACATACATATTGAATTTCAATGTAAATGTAATCACATTTTAATCCTCACAGAATTATTTAATTATTTTTTTTTTTTCCAATCTCCAGAGGAAGTCTATATATATTTGATGGAAGTCACGTGTGCTTGATGACTATGAAAAGAGTCAACAATCTTTTCTATTACAGCATCTTTCAGATCTCAAACTCCTTCAATGCAGGTGTTACATATGTCAACCTCCAGAGGTGTTGGAGAGGCTTATCTGCACAGAATTACAGCGACTGAAAAAAGATAATTTAAAAAACCTTTTAACATAATCTAGATGCTAATGATGAGGCCAGCAAAAAAAGTATTGCAACATTTACTTTAGCAACTATGTGTGTGTGTGTGTGTGTGTGTGTGTGTGTGTGTGTGTGTGTGTGTGTGTGTGTGTGTGTGTGTGCGTGTGCGCATGCGTGTGTGTGTGTAAGCGGAAGAGACCATCAAATTGGGGAACTATTGTGCCGTTAAGCTAAATGCTGTAAATAGTGACAGAAGAATCACAGAGAAGAAAAGATAATACAAACATGAAGTCAAACAGGATATGTTTTTACCCTTTTTTGGGTTAAAAACGGGTTACTAGATGTCCCTTAATGCTTGCATTGTTGATTTAGAAGATCGTATTGATTCATACATCTACAGGTGACTCTGCAGCCCAGAAAACAAGACCGTGGTCCGTCTTACCCTCGTGTCTTCCTCTTTCCACAAAATCTCCTGTTCGGCCTCATTCAGCTCCTCTGAAGGGTCATATGTGTAAACTGGTAACAGCTGATGACGAAGCCGGTCAATTCTGGGGAAAACACAAATCGCTGTTGTTTAGATGAGTCAAATCTAAGACCCGACCACAATACGTACAAAGCGGTCTCACCTCCTTTTCCTGCGGATATACAAGATCTGGAACAGAGACAATTAAAAAAAAACGTTAGTCTCTTGGTGATTGGGACTGTAGGATTTCATCAGACGGAGGGTAGATATTTCCCTCGGGCCATGCAGGTCCAGCCGGAGGCTTACCAGAGCCGCAGCAATCCCGGCAATGGTTATGAGCAGGAAGGGCACCAGCACGTAGCTGACCGGCAGGCCACCGTCCACCACGGCGGGGGTCTGGGTGGTGCTGTTCATTGTGGGGGCTCACGGAGGAGGGACACAGGGGGGAGCTTGTGTGGGGGTCCTCGTACAGGAAGCAACCCCCCTCTTTGCGGTGGACACTGTGCAGCGGCTCAGTAGTCAGGCTGCCTCCTCGATCCTGCCTCATCCTCCACGTTCATGTGACTGCCACATGGTATCACTGCCCTCCCTAATCAGCGACAAATCTGAGGGGAGCAAGGAGGGAGAGGAATTTACACAGCGACATGCCCATCACAGCAGCCGTAAAAAAAAAAAAAAAAATCACACAGTTGAGGATGAGTTTGCAGATGAACGAGTATTTGTGGTACACTAATTATTATACGAGAAAGTTCAATGATTCAAAGAGATCGATGAGCTACGACCATACAGTGGATGTGTTGTTAGCAAGCTTCTTTTATTTGCTACGGCGAGATGCATTGCTATGATTAGACAGACGGCCCTTCCTCACAGCCAAAAACTTAATTTACCCACTGTCAGCAAGTCAGTTTTTCATGCAAAAAACCCCACACAGACCCAACAGCTGGAAAACCATCTGTCAGAGTCCCAAACCGGGCAGACTCAGCTAACGTAAACCGAGCCGTGACCCTTCAACTTTGTCGTTTCGTTACGCAACGAGCTGAGAAAAGTGCGAGACGAGGTGCGTCATTAGGTAAACACATTGCGACATGTTTTGTTTTTGAGTAATTCCTAACTCACCGTGCAACCTCAAGCGCCCCTCCGCCGTCAGACGTTCCAGGTTCCAGCTGTGGGAGGGACTTCCGCTTTTCCGGAACAACAACAGCAGGACTTCCTGTCTGAGTCCTTCAGAATAACAGCCCGAAGCTCAAGCTGCCAAAGTAAAGCCTGCAAGTAGTTCCGATTTGAGTTGAGGTCAAGATTTCAGGAGAGCGTTTTACATCTTGGTTGTTGCTGCTTAAAATGTGGCTATTAAATGTTTATAGAATTTACTTTACAGTACGAATCTTATTATACAAAAACGTAAAGCAGGCAGCACAGTTCATAGAAAGAAGGTTCTGTTATAAGAAAACCAAACAGTGCATGTTGGCACTTGGTGCCAAGAATGCAGACACAGCACTTGCTTTTGCCTCAGTTTAGAGGTACCAGATAGCTCATTAAATCACCAGAGAATTCCAGAGAAAATATGCAGTGCATGGTCAGATGATCATCTCAGTAACTTTGCAAGGGTAATGCTCCACTGACCCATGACCTTAGCAAAAAATTGTAATGTAATGGTTGTAATGGTGTTAACTTTGACCTGAATACTGTATTGTTCGGAAACTTGGAAAAAATGCAGTATGGTTAAGAAGTAAGAACTGGAGAAATTGAAAGCAAAGAAATTGTGAAGACAAACAACAGTCTATCAAACATTACAATTCTGTGGATTTAATGGTGGCATTTAGGTAGTAATATGAAAAAAACTGCAAGTAAGTCCCTTTAGAATGTTAGCATTGTTAGACCCAGCTGGAAAGAAAATGTCTGTGTAATGTATGAAATGTGCTTCACTAACTGTTAAGTTAATATTGTGCCTTTGTTTATCTTGTTTTTTTTCTGTTCAGGTTCAGGATCTCTTTAAATTGTTAGTAAAATATCTTTGTTGGACCTTTGTCACACATTCGATATTAAACAATAGTTTATTTTGCTTAGGAAACCTTCTAAACTTTGGAGAATCAGTTGGAATTATCTGAGCTGTGCTTTTGGAATTCTCCCAAATAACCAGGAAAGGAGGTCAGATCCTCTCAGTAAGATTTCCTTTAGGAGCGCTGAACTACTGATCATGAGAGAAGGGAGATAATTCAGTCCCGCAATCCCTTGCCGGCACAACTTCCATTGCATCACTCAGTTATTTTTAAACAATCGTTCTTGCTCAAATTCATGTGGACGAAAATGAGAACAGGAGTATGAGCAGCTCACGACACCAGTAAATTAAAGATTGATTTATTTATTCAACATCTCTCTGCAGCAAAGTAATATCCAGAGTAATATTACAATGTGATAAGATTGTGTTAGTATACAAAGCACGTTTTGTGGTATTCTAATTTAACATTGCAGATTCTCAGTGCAGCATGATGGCTTTTATAAGTCCTAGTCCTTACCATATTTTTCCTCTCCTAAAATTCATACTCTTTTTAATTGTGTCCAAGAAAAATGCATGAAGATTATGCAACAAGAGGTCATATTTCTACATATTTTACAAGACCTTCTGTCATTTTGACGATGCAGCTGTTTTTCTAATCATTTACTGATTAAGACTGGCTCATATGAACAGGTATGTTTCACTCATTACATCTGCATCAGTTTCTGCAACTTTGCTACTGTAAGAGTTTATATGAGCCTAGGCCCACTTAGTGCTCTCAAAGTGAAAGTCATGGCTTTAGCAGTGGTTGCTAAGATTTATTTATTTTCATCCATACTGTTTTAATCCACTATAAAATATGTTTTTATGCATATTTGCAGAAAAACAGCAGAGCTCTGTCAGGATCGGGTAACCATTGGGGGAATGAAGAAAAAAAAAGGATTCTTTTTACTAGGACCCCTTCAGTTTAAAGGAACCTGTTGAGGTGAGTGGCTACTTTTAAATATTTGCTGAGGGCTCCAACACATGAAAAAAAAAAACAATGAGCAGAGGGAAGAGCTGCCTAATCCGTGGCAGCAGATGAGAAAAATCCAACCCTCACAGTTTAAGTGGAACTTATTATTAAATACACTTGCATAGATGGTAAAGTAGTGAAGCAGAGATAAGTCGTGCTTACTGAGAGGTTTCCTGATGGCCCCGGCCTAAAGCAGCTTAACCAAGCAAAGATTTAAGGATGGCCCAGACTAATTATAGGCCTATTATACAAGATGATTTTAAGTGGGAAAAAACTGTAAGATTGCTACAAATACATAAATTGTGTTGGACATGATCAAAAATCTTTTGTTCACCTTAAATCTCCTATATAATATATATAGTTATACTGCAGGGACAGGGGGTAATATTCTGTAAAGGAAAACCTTTTTTTTTTTAATAAGAGCATTACACTTTCCCTGAAATGTAAGCATGAAACAGAAAACATCATGTTGGACTTCCAGATGCAGAATAAATAAACTGTTGATGGTTAATTCTATCGTCCACATTGGGTTGGCTGAAAAACTTTGGAAAACAATGTGTTTGATGTATAAATTCAAGATTGATGTACAAATTCAAGATTACAATGATTTAGGAAGTTTAAATTGTTCTGGAGATGAAGACACCAACATTATTGGAACCCTTAATCTTAAAGTAAATTAGAATACAATTTCCACTCGGCCAACTTTACTGTTGCATCCAGAAATTACAGGTGAAAGTCTGTCTGTCGCCCATATGTCCATTCTATGCCAACGATTTCTCTTGATGCAAAAAAGACAGATATGTTGTTGTTTTGTCTGGATACTTTTTCCCCATCACTTGCAGAACTCTTCTTAACTCCGTAATGTCATATATATCATGTTTGATACATACAGCTTCTGAAATATATACAATCTGAGACTTTCTGCATCATTCAGTGGTAAAAAAAACTTTGCTCAAAACCCTGTTGAATACACCACATATGCCTGATGACGTCGGGCAGAAGACTGCATGACAATAATTTTGACATATCGTATTGTGATAAATTACAAATATAAAAAAATTCTGGTTTTATTATTTATTTTTTCCCCATATTTTTTTAAAGGGCTTCAGCTTTTAAGAACATTGTAACATGACAAGTTTAGATGTTTTTTTGTTTTTTTTGCACCTTTTTTTTAACAATTTCACATCTTTTCTCAAAAGTTTTTTATATCAGAAATCTGGAAAAGTTCAGTTTAGGCAACTAGGTGCAAAGTGCACTTCAAACCTGGGAACACCCTGAGACAAAAACTGGTTCACCCCAAAGACAAGAAACCCAGAAACAAGACCGACAATGTGGTTTACACCACTCAGTGTAGTGAAGAGTGCACACATCTGTACATTTGAGAGACCAGACAACCACTACACAGGTGCATGGCTCAACACAGGAGGACCAAATCCTCAGGACAGGACTCAGCTGTTCACCTACACCTGAAGGCTAAAGGACGCTCGTTTAAGGACAGCAACGTCCACATTCTGGTCAAGGAAGATAGATGATTTGAGAGAGGGTTTAAGGAAGCCATCTTTGCTAACACAGAAAAACCATCACTCAACACAGGAGCTCGTAACACCCTGAACACCACTTTAATAGTCCAGAATGAGGATGGGAAGGACAACATTCATTGATTCATTTGAAACTTCACAATGTCCAACAGGATGGGATTAATGTTGGCACTGCCCATTGATTGCCACTAGATGTCACTTAGCACATGTGGGTTCATAGGAAGAGATTGTCTTCTAAAAACTGCCCAGATGCATTTCAGATGTACTTCCCTCCATTCAGTCTGTATGATCAGTCTTGGGTTATTTGAAAAATGGCAAGAGACTTGAGTGAAATAGAAAAAAAATTTTTCATTGCCAGTTTAATTTAATCATAGATATAAAGTTAGGGCTCATAAACCTAGATGTGTGTTTACTCTATTTGTATAGTTGTACCAAAATTCCAGTCGATATCTTAATGTTGGAAGTCATTTAGTACATGATTGCTCTATTTGTACTGTAGTAACTGGTGGATAACCAGCTCTGGTGCTTTCTTGTTTGCCAATCCGTTCCCCGTCTTTTTCAAGTATGGTGCAGACTGCACTGTGGAAATGTGTTGGGATGTAGTTCCACTCCTAGATTTCTCCACACTACCTAAATCCATCTACCCCGTTGTTTCTGTCACTCACCCATGAGCAGACAAACTCTTGCTCTGTTCTTTGCTGTAAAATTGCTGTTGTTTTTGTAATTTGGGTAATCAAGAGCGCCATTCAGTGCAAAACGTGGCGCCATGAAAATCAGCAGGTGAGCAGATGTCTCTGATGCTCTTGAAACAGTGGATGAGTCAGTTGGCCTGTTAGGCAGCCAATGGACAAAAACACTCCTTTCAACCCCCTCCCCTGCAGCCTGGTTGAGTGTGGGCGTGGTTTACAAGAACGAGCGGTGACACCTCCTCTTAAAACGCTTCTCATTGGTCTGACGGTGCAAGTCACATTTGGGGGCTCTCCCCATCTTTTAAACACCAATGTTATCGTTGAAAAATTCCACATTATGTAATTGAGTAAGCATTTATCTTTGATTCGCATGCAGTCCATGCAAAATTCTGTTGCAGATGCAAAAAAATAACGATGGCACAGTAATGTTGGTCCAGCTGGCGAAGCAGCCCCTGTCCACCTGAGGTCAACGTTAGGAGAGGGATTGAGAAAGTGGCGTTATCAAGTTACTTGATCTCATTCTTTTTCTCCTGCAGCCTATTTGGGTTGTCCATTGAGAGCGAGAGCTGGGCCATCCCCCCGCCGCGCGCCTGTGCTGTGGAGCTCCCCCTCGCTGCGCGCATCGTGATCTCGTGGATGCAGTCTTGCAGAGAAACGCAGGGTCACCTTCTGTCACTGCAAGGGGGAAATACTGAACAATTTGCAGCAGAGGCTATTGGCAGCAGCGCGTCAGAGCAGCAGCAGCAGGATCTCAGGTAAGCTGGGCGGTGTGTTTTCGCTCTGTGTTGACGCCACATTGCTGCACTGCGAAGGGGAAGCTGAGCATCCTTTTTGGTAAAGGGCGACGCAGGGAGAAAGAAATCTCGCGTCAAGTCTCCATCATTTGGAGGATGCCTCCTCGCACATCTATTTTCCTCCGATACCCAGTAGAAACAACAGATCCAGCTCCAGCACATTTAGCTTTTGTTGTTTGTGATTATGCATGCGTCATTTTACATGATGTACCGTTGTTTGCTTACGCTAAGGGTGAAGATGACTCATGCATCATCTAGAATTACTACTGCAAGTGGTAGTTCATTATCGATTCTTTCAGCTTGGTTTAAGTCTCTCTAATATCCTTGTTTCAATTCGGATTGTAGGATGATGCAGGGATTTTTTTTTCCACGCTGCAGCTCATTTTCTGTTAACAGTCAGATGTTCGGAATTTTTCAAATATTGTAGTTTAGAAATAATCTCCAGTTCCTGGAAGACATGCGAGTTTATAATTGCTAGAATGACGATTAGCATTGTTGACATTTTAGATATTAAGTCGATGGTGGCCACAGCTGGGAAGGGATTGCCATTTTATGTTCACTTCCATGCGCCTTAGGGGTAAACAAGAATGATAATGGACTACCTCGGTCAAAGCAGGCGTAATCATCACCCTTTTCAGTCTAGGGTGGGTTTTAGCAGCAAAGAGCATTTCTTAATGGCCAGATCCGTCCTATTCTGTATTTTAAGGATTTAATGGTGAAATGGGCGCGAATGTTCCTGAGAGCACTCTGTTCTGGCGTTATGTAATTGGTTGTCACAGCACAGCGAGGAGCCATCTCTATCGTCATTGTTTTTCTCTGACAAACCAACAGCACCACAGAGGAGGAGCATCCCGCTTTCTACATGGGATTAGGTGCATGTGGTCCTTTAATCATTCATCAAATCTGCTCCCCTTGCTGAAATGCATCTAGGCTTACAGCTGACTGAAGTATCTCCTGTAGCCACGTCCATGTGTGTGGAGGCAGATATGGCGCGTTAGAGTGTGATGCATCCCCAAACCCTGCAGCTGCTGCCATCTCCCAGAACATCAAGTCCTGTCTCAAACCACTCCGTCTCAGCAGCTATTATGTGCTTTGATCAAAGCTTCTTGGAAGGATCTGTAACGACATACAAGTCTCCTCAGTTTAGGTTGTAGCTGTCCATGGTGCTGAAGTCCTGGTGTGCTGGAGTCTGCGTCTGTCAGCTGCCAAGGTGCCTTCAGGAGAAGTGACACGAGGGCGCAGAGAGGAAATTATGATTGTCAGAAGGGTAATCTAATTTTAGTGCTGTGAGGAGAGTCAAAGAGTAGCGACTATTCATTACCTGAGTCTTCACACTTTTAAGTGGAGACTGACATCTATGAAAAGAGCTCCATTTTGTTTAATGTATTCTGTGATTCCCCTCTTAGCTGTGTTGTGATCCATGGGTTCTATACACGTTTGGGGTGGACAGTAAATAGTTTTTTTTTTTTTTTTTTTTTTTTCCCATACATCAATAGCTGCCAGAACATAAAGCAGGCAGCCATATTATCAGATTATAACTGTTTTGACCCATACTTGGCTTAATTTTTCTTATTTATTCCCACAGAGTTCAACATTTTAGAATGTCTGGTCTCTTTCCTTAAGAGAAATATGAACATGTGACCTGTTTCTCATACTAGCACAATAGGAAAAGTGTCATGACATTCCTGCATTATTTGTGGTAGAAACAAAAAGCAAACTCATAGGGCTTATTTCCCTCTTTAAAGCCAGCAGCAACATCTCAGTTGTTAACAGATCCTGCTTTCCCTCTCTTCCAGGCTGTTTAATTTGTAGAAAAATAATCACATTTCTTGTTTCTTGCGGTGTTTACACTCTGTGCACAGTCCTTTGTACATTTTCATGCTTGGCTTGTTTTGTTTTTGATTGTGGCGAGGCGGCAGTTCAGGAAGCACCGCCGCTGGGTTTGATCATGATATGTGCTCATGCAACCACCAACTCAGTTTATGCTTATCTTTAACCTCTGAGGGAATAGTTGTCATGTAATCATCATCTACTACTGAGGTTTTGTTGATACAAAGCTTAAGTGAAAAGGAAATCATTGAAAGAAGTCATATTTAATGGTTTCAGGGTGTTTTTCCATCCTCCTTGTCTATTTGGTTTCTCTTGTAGCCTTCACCATTCTAAGTGACAGATGATTAACAAAAGCATTTACTTATAAGAAGCATGGGAATTAAAGCTGCTGTGTCATTTGATCTTTGGTTGAAATGTCTCAAATAGAGTTGTTTTGTTCAATAACTGATTTTACTATTACACATTTCTTTTTAAAACTGATGTTCTTTTCTGTCTGACACAGAGGGAGAATTTGGTCCAGAAGCGTTTGCGTCCAAATAGTCCAAAATAAATTTGATGTAGATGTGACGCTGTCTCTCTCGATATATCTCTCTCAGAGGGAATGTGGTGTTTGTTCATGCTGGTGACCTCTTTTGTTGATGTTAGTCCTCAGTATTTGTGGAACATCATGTGTCAGGCACAGAAGACAGAGTGTGAAATGGTGGGAAAGTGTTTCTTTTTCTTTTTTTTGATGCCTTCTCTGTGTGCTTGCTGGCGAAAGGGTTAAGGCTGTTGTTTCTCTGTTGGTAGAGCAGATAGTGCTGCCTGACAAGGTGTGAGAAAAGAGGCGATGTAAGGAAAGCGAGTCTGAAGGGCAGTCGGAGTGTCTCATTTCTCTCAGAACGGAGGAGAACACACACGGGAAAGACTCTATCCTTGGTGGAAGATTGATGACGTTATAGATGATCATAAGTATCTAAGGCTATGTTTCACGCCACAGAAGGATTTTTATTTTTTTTCTGAATAGATTATGATCATTTTTAGATAAAACACAGAAATATTAACAAAACTGAGAATCTATTACTATTTAAATAGTTTTCTGAAATATTAATGGACAGTTCTGTACCGCAGGGTGATTTGGATATATCGGGGGAAAAATAAATTCTTCACTGATGTATTATCCTTTACACAATCATGTTTCTTTTAGTAGAGCACTTTGAATCAGTCTTACTTTACCAAAAGCTTCTCGTGCAACAACACAACAACATGTCAGTCTGCTCTGAATCGTCATGGCTGAGCTCTGGCACGGCCTGAGCACAAACCCAGTTTGTCTCATTGGCCTTTTTCCTGTGAGCACACTGATGGCTGGAATCATCAGAATTTCCACCACCTCTGGTGAAAGTGGGTCAGCATTGTTGAGTTTGTTTATGTGTCCACTGACTGGAGTGTGAATGCAGCGGTCTTGGGAAAGTTATTTGAGCACAATAGATTGTACTACATTTTCAGAGAGAGGTTTTGAGGTGTAGCTCTTGGTCATCAGTCCATTTGTAGCGTTGCATGCACAGGAACAACATCAGAGACAGCTGTCCTAAAGAGAGCTGTCTCAGGAACATCCAAAGCTGGGATCGTGCTTGGTGAAATATGAGAATTGTTTCAGGGTTATGTTTGTTTTCAAATGCAGCAGAGGTTAACAATTATGCCCAAAATTAGCTTCCTAGACAGAAGTCTATGGTCCAAAACATTCATTTACGAGGCATATTGCATTTGGAGTGCATTTACGACATCTATTTTCACTGATCGGCTCCTCACTACAATTCTTTGTGTTTTATGTGGTCATTTATGTGGTTTACTATTGTGCTGCATCACCTCTTCACAGCAAACATTTGGATCTGAGGAGGCCAGCTGCCACAACTTGAAAGGCTAAATGTTTCCTCATTCTTTCATGATGTGGGATTTCTGCTGCTCATCTCTGTGGATTCATGCAGGTGGTTGGTTGTTGTGAGGTGGATAGGGATTCACATGGTGTTGGACCACATGTAAAAAAAAAGTTCTGCTCTTCTCCCCTCAGTCTTCCAGGTTGTTTAGAGAATTCTTCCTTGTTTGCACTGAACATTCACTGCTTTTCTTTGTATGCACTGTATGTTTAAAAAATTCCTTTCTCAGTTTTGACTTTCAGAATGTTCACCATTCATTGTAACCTAATATGTTAGGCATACATTGGGGAACAAAATCACTTTAGATTATATTTTAAACAAGCAAGCGTTTCCTTTTGACAATACAGAATCAAGAGAAATTTGGTAACAACTCCTAATGGACCATTTACAAACCATACATATGTCTTAGGGAAGTCTTCAGATTCCTCTTTGTGGATGACCAACAGACTGGAGTCCGAATATATCCAAACATCTTACAAAACCAAAAAAAGAGGTCATAAGATCCTTCACTGAGACAATAATGTTGCTTTATAAAAATACTTAAACAAACACCTATGAATAAGTGATTTTGATGGAGGGCACCACCAGTACCAGTGACTGTAACTCAGCATTGTTTTATGAGGGTGGGCACGAATCAGTTGGATGTGGCCATCATGTGACAACAGGTATCCTACTTGTGCTTATCTGTCATTGATTATATTGATACTTCATCCTTTGCTACCTGCATAATGTGGTCACTTGATGGAGGCCCTCATTGCAGCGCACATGGTCACTGGAAAAACTGACGGACTCCAAAAGACTTCCTCCCTGAAAGTGTCTGTGCTGGGTCAGGCTGTAAGCACTCTAAGCTGGGTACGTTCACCTGTGTGTTTGTGTGCTTAATTTCGATGCCAATAAATCAGGTAGAACTGCAGTCTTGAGATCAGACAGAGTTACCTCATTTCCGTTGACTCCGTTCATAACTTTCTGTTTTGATCTTGCGAGATTTTCCAAATCTGTCGCTGACTGGTGATGAACATAATGAGAAATATTGTTTTTTTTCTTACATAACTAATCATTGCTAATCAGTCTATGAATAATTGATGAGATGTGATGATGAACAGAAATTAATCCACAGCATATTTTAGCACGGGGCTACCTGCTGTCCCACATGCTGTAGCTTACAGTGATGGAATGAAATGAGTCAAAGCTGAGCAGAGAGAGTCTCATTTCATGAATAGTCAGTGAACATTGAGCATTTTTTAATGGAAAGATATACATTCCGCAGATATAAATGAAACACCTTCCATAGCAATTATATGCAGTCATATGCAACAACTATAAGCAATCAGCTAAATAGAGAGTTACGAGGAACCAGCAAAAAAAAGAAAAAAGCTGTGAGATAAATACATTAACAGTTAATCAGTTCATGCAATTAAACGTACTCAACAATCTAACCAATAAGTACATTTTGAAGTTTCTGATTCCTTTAAGATCCTGACTCATTACCAAACTTTTACCTCCTCATCAGACTGCCCACTCTCCACCTCAGTCACCCTCTCTCTCTGTTCACAGTTTCTAAAGCTGTGCCACCACTCTGCAGCTGATAAGCTAGTGTTTGTTTTTTGGTCAGAGACGATCAGTGGAGAAAAGAAGTCCCACTGCCGTCGTGTTTTAGCGGAATAACGTTTAGTGAACTGTATGAGTGCTTTAAAATACCTTAAAATAATGTAAACAAACACATTTCCTTCCATTTCCTGGTACTCTGTGTATTTATTCTCGTTCTAGCACTAAATATGTGCAGCAGTTCAGGTGTCAAAGTGCACGTAAATGTAAAGCAGTGATGCTGATGTCATCTCAGGGTCCACATGCCTCCATCCGAGTTGACTAATCTCCCTTTGGTTGCAATAGTTTTAAACGATATTCTGCTGATTTGTTTTTGTCTTTGCTCGAGTTAAGATAAGTGTTTTGACAAATGTTCTGCACTTCAGAAAGTTTATTTTCAGTGAGAGCAATTAGTTGCACCAGTGGTTTCTGTTACTTGATGTCAAAGCGGTGACCTCAAACATCTCCTGCTTTTATCTCCACAGGTGACCTCCTGCAGGGGACCAACAGTTCTCTCTAAGGTTTATGGAAACCTGACCTCCCGTTGGTGGAGAAGGTGAGCTGGCCTTTTTTTATCCATCCATCTGTCCCTCCATATCTCTTTTATACTTTGATTCCTAATCGATAAAAGAGGGCAAGAGTGGGAAATCATACTGAATTTTGTTTAGAATAATTTCCAATAAGGTTAAACACATTTGTTGTGCTAATTAAAAGCTCTTTGTGGTGATGTTAATATTTGATGAGGCTTCCTTGGTCAGTCAATGAGCCAGCTGGGGGAGGGAAAGTGATAGTTGTGTGTTCCATGGGCTGTTATGTTAGATTTTTCATTGAGTTCTTTCGGCATGATTACCATTACATAAAGCATCATTTTGTAGCACTGATCTGCAGTTTCCTACCCCTCCTGAAAGTTTTCATGTTCTCATATTTTACGAAAGCATCCAGATTAGTATAGCTGTCACTGTTTCACAGGGAACAATCATGACTCAGAGATTGTTATTGATTTTTTTTTTCTTCCCCACTAGATGTCTTTATTTTGTAGACTTTATGACACACATTTGCTGCAGCAAAGGGAGTTAAAGCAGCTGTTTGCTGAATGCCGCCTGTTATTTATTTTCGTAAGGGGACTCATAAGAGCAGCATGGCTTAGTTCAACAAGCGTCCTCAGGGAATTAATGCTGGTTGGATTGGGATAGGAAGCTGTAATAGACGAAAAAACAGTTTTTGTTAGTGAACAAAAACGTTCTTTAGGAGCAAAGGTTTGGGTTTTAAGATCATTTCCTTTCCTTAACCTATTTTTTCACTTCTTTCATTCTGCTCTTCCTTCCTCATTTAAAAAAAAATATTTCTTGAAGAATCTTTTACTTAAATGATTAGTTCATTATTTCTTCTTTATGTCATTCCATATCTGTCTTGTGTAGTTTTTTGGGTGTCTTGTATAGGCATGATATTTTTTCATCACACAACAAGATGTGTTGGATTTCTTTTGTCTCTGACTTTATTCAAGAGACCTAATAACAGGAATATTTGTGAGGACCAGCGTCTATGCCCTTCTAAGTCATGGTGTGATTCCTCTTGTGTTCTCTGGGCAAAAACCTTGCTATTTGGTTTAAAAAATGTGGGGGTGAAGAAAAAGGCAAAAAAAATGCTTAGTTTGTCATTGAACTGCTTAATTGTGTAGTTCAGCTGTTAAATGCTACTTCCGCAGAGAGATCTTTCATTCTGCCCGGCTTCATGCTGGCTGTCTATTTCTTACCTGACACTTTATTTTATTTCCGCCCTATTTAGCCACCCGTACCATTAATTCGGCATGTGATTATGTATAAATACCCATCATTCTGCAAGCCCAATCAGCAAAGCTGGTTGTTAAGATTTCTTTTCATAAACACTGAAAAGAAGTCCTTTCAGTCTTTTTAACGCAATGCGTTTAAAATTTCAGTCCTTTTGATGGGAACCATTTAAAACTGCTGTTATTTCTGACTGTGTGAGTCAAAGGGTTGCTCTGAATTTGACTCATTCACTAATTCAGTTTACAATTTCTGCTCTTGAGTGTCGTTGCACCTCTCCAAGCAGTCGAAAAGGCACATGAGATGACTCTGAGCGCATACTCTCAGCCCAACTCAGATCTAATTGCAGTTTTGGACATTCAGTGTGTCCATTTCTGTCTGTAGGGGGGAAAAAAAGCAACCAGTCAGTTTTTATTCAGAAATGGTCTCTGAGGTGAACATAAATATGGGATCAAGGTGTTTGCATTCTGCATACTCAAAGGAAATATCTTTGAATGTGTTGGTGTTAAGCCTTCATTTAATCCTCAAGCAAGTTCACAAAACCCTTAAATACTTTAATGTGGCTGTGTCAACTGTTTTCCGTTTTTGCTCGACTGTATGACTGTAGATGGGTTCAGAACAGACATTAGCAATGATATCCATGATTTGCCATGTTGCACCTCCATGATGTGCACTGTCATGGCTGAATGTTGCCCAGTACACAATGTCTGGATTTTTTTTTGCTGCAAACAGGCAATGCTCATTTGAAGCCAGTTTGGTTTTGATTTTTAAAAAAGTAGTTCTGAAAACTATCTCCAGTGTTGAGTTACCGTATTTTGTGTGTACTACATGTAAGCTGTGTTTTGATAGATTTTGTATGTTGCTGTGAGGGATCATCATCAGGTTAACTTTTCAAGGCAATATGAGGATCTAGAGTCCACAATCGCTAGTAAATCCTTAATGCCAGACCACAAGCTATCTCGCTATAAAAGTCTAAAACACAAGTCTAAAAGGTTTGTTTTGGTTGAATGTTTCAGTGTACATGTACTTTGTATGACAAATAGTGGTGTGAACAATAACATCTATCTATCTATCTATCTATCTATCTATCTATCTATCTATCTATC
>CAJRST010041110.1:13975806-14037069 GCA_907169785.1 Menidia menidia | reverse complement strand
TCTATCTATCTATCTATCTATCTATCTATCTATCTATCTATCTATCTCTCTATTTGTATAAATACGTATATATACACACATACATGTGGGTGCAGGATTTGCAAACCAGTCAGTGATTAGTAACGTTATTGTGTATTGCTCATTTCTCCTATCCCTCCTCTGCGCCTTACGTCAGCCTGAACATCAACAAAAACTGGGCTTTCATCCTCTTTGCTCCATCTCACAGCTACTGCTGTTCATCCCTCCATTACAAAACATTCCAACATGTCTGTCTCCTCCTCCTCGGCTCCGCTTCTGTTGTCCATCTCCCTCTGCTCTCCCCTTGACGTTTTTTTTTCTTTTCCCCCCAGTCTTTATCACACTGTTACCAAGAGGCTTGTGGCAACAGGCTTGGTGCTTACATAACCACTGCAGCAGCACGCGGGACACTGCCTTAAATTATATCACTGTTCCAAGTGTACGTGTGTGAGCATTCAGATGAAGTCCCTATTGTCACAATGTATGCTTCTGCTCAACAGTTGTTTGACAAAAGAATTATCAAGGCCCACATTCAGTAGTTTGTTCCAGTCAGTCTATGTCTGTCTGTGTTTCAGCTCTTTGTCACACCATCTGTGGTTCTGTCTATTTTGTAAATTCACATTCAGATTTCCCACTCCAGTGTTGCTCCAACGACAACAGTACTCCGAATAACACCTAAACCTAACAGCGACATGACGGCATTGTGTTGTGTAACCATGATGGCAGTCTTCGTTTAGCTAATTGCATTGTAAGATTTCCTAATCCACCCTAAATGCAAGAATAGAAAAATGGCCACATGGCAGGAATTTGTTCATTTTTTAGAATTGAGTGCCAAGTGATGAAGTTATTAAGTCATGATTCATCTTGAAGAAGGAATACATGTTTTAAACTAATTTTTTAAATATTTTTTTTTCTAAAAAAAAAAAAAACATAAGCAAGTGATGCAATTGGAAAAAAAAGAGGTTTGGATCATTTTAATCTTATATTATATTCTAAATCTTGGGAGGAAAAGTGGTACCAAGCAGCTGTATGGTACCCAGTAAGTCAAAGGTAAAACCATGCAGATTCAACTATTTGCATGTGGCATGTACCCTGCATGTCAGCTTGGACCAGCTTGAATGTTCTTTAGTTGAGTGACCAAATTATTCAATTATATAGCTGTGATGCAAACGTAAACATCGCAATATGCAGTTTTTTTTTAGTTTTTTTAGCATGAGTTCCTCTTCCAGGCACACTCTGAATAACTATTAGTTTACCTACTCCATCAAAATTCCAATCTGATTCTTCAAACTGATAGCCCTCTGACTACTCATAGGTTCTTCCCACAACCCTACTTCAAAAGAACCAAAATATCTTTTTAATCCTGAACCAAATCTGTTTATTTGTATCGCTGTTGTCCACGGTACTGAGCTTCTTAAGGAGCTAATATGGCTATAAACTAAAATACTCTTTGGACAGCTGACACACTGACTATCAGAGAGTTAGGTTTTTGGCAAGACTCTATTATGTCAATTGTTTGATTACATAGAAAAAATCAGATGACATTTTCAGAAATCTCAGCTACACTCCATGTTTAATTATTTAAAAAATTATTGTTTTTTAAATTTAAGAACATGGACAATGTGGTAGATGAAGGGATATAAACCATTCAGTTTTGCCATGTCTTTGACTGACTACTAATACCTCGGTTTATTCTGTCCTGGAATGAATGGCATTGATTGTGCTCTGACCTTTCATCACATAATCCTAATATCAGTCCAGAGCTTTCATTTCTAACACCTTCTATTATGTACTGACATGTAAGTACACACACAAAAACAAACCCATTTTTTTTATTTTTGTGGTCAAATACTTGTCCAAGAAAGTTGATGAAGATCACTTCTTCAGAAAAAAGAAAAGGGGTAATATAGACTTGGTCTGAATAAAGATGTTGTTTTCCAATCTCCCCAGTGGTGGTTTTGCTTTGCGTTTCCACGGATTATAGCTCACAATACCCTGGAGCTGACTGTGACCTCTGACCTCCCTGAGGGTTGACAAAGTGAAAGTTCATTAGTGTGTAGATCATTGATGATCCTGAGATCCTTCTGAAGTTCTTGATACTGAGTAGTAATATATTCTGCTAGCTCTGTACCACAGTATAGATACTGGTTTTAAAAGAAAATGTAAAAACGCACCTGCACCGAGAGCAGGATGTTTTCTTTTTTTTTGCTTCAACACTAAAAGAACTTGATGAGATATCTGAGTAATCCTGAACTTGTTTGTCTGAAGTGATGACCCACACAGTTACCTTTTACAGGCAATCGCCAGCATAGAAATGCTGCACCGCAATGTTTAGCATCTGCATTCTGAGTGAAGTGTGTTTTTTAAGGAGTTTGTCTGCTGGGAAGACTAATTATTTGTACGATATCTGACTACTTTGCTAATCTGAAGTGACATCGTGGTGGAAGAAGCGGGTCTTCCTTGATTTGAGGGGTTGTCTTGCTAAGACAGTCCCACCCTCTTTATCGTGTGATACCAGAAGTAATAGTCCTATTAGATTAGTTCCTGTCATCTATACCCCCCCCCAGAAATTGTTATAGTTTTGCGATGCTTCACTTAATCACACCAGTGGATCACCATTTCTTTTTGTCCAGTTTTTATTTCTGACCAAGAATTTGCAATGCTAATCTCAAACTGGGTCATTTGTAGGAACAGACAGAAGGCATGTGTGTTGTTCTGGTAGAGACTCACTTTTGATAAATTAGTTTGTTGCCAGATTAGGCAAGATTTACAGTTATTTCAGAAAGTTTGGCTTGTGCGTTTGCAAAGCAGTTTGACTTTGATAAGCAGTGAGACACGAGGGATTGATTAATCCCTCAGATCTCGCCCCCCCCCCCCCCCCCCCCCCCCCCCCTCTGCTTCCACGTGTCACTTCTTGTTTGAATCAGCTGTTCCATGCCCTGAAAACATAGCCTTCACATCAGTCTACGGTCAAATACAACACCAGAACACCCTCACTGGTTTTCCCCTTGTTCCTCTCTAGAGTTTTTTCTGCTAATTTCTACTTTAGCGCTCCTTGTGTCCCTCATGAGCATCCTGGTGCTTTCTCAGCATCTGGCTTTGAGATGGACAACTTACACAGAAACCAAACCCGTTTTTTTTTGCTGTTGTCTGAAACGTTGGTCACGTGAGCATCTTTATGACGACTTCAGCTCTTACGATGCGAAGTCTGCACAAGGCAGCTCTGTCTCCTGGCAACGTCCTGCAGCGCGCCGATTCTGCGTGCTCCATGAATCATGTCTCTGTGCTGATGTGGACAGCTGCCGCTCTGACCCAGTGGCTCTCCGTTCCACTCAGGAGCAGAATGGCTGCCTGGTCAGCTTCACAACATGTCCTGAGATTATTGAACTGCCCTCCCAAGCTCTGTCCCTCTTCTCCTGTGATTCCCATTGCTCCTTCCATCCCAACCTCCATCTCACCTCCTTCCCTGCTCTTCTTTCTCTCTCTCTCTCTCTTATTTAGATTTCAAATGAAAGACCTCCCTCCGTCTCTCCCGCTCCCGTGTCCTCTTTAGCTCAGACAGTATGAGGAGGGCATGCTGGGCTTATCAAAGACAATCAACAGACAGATCATTCAGACAGCATAATCCACTGGTGTGTTGAATGGTTTGTTCCGCAGAGAGTGTTGCATGCAAGATTGATTTCTAAACAGTTCGACCGTCACAGTTAGTTTTGATCTCTATCTTTGCCTCTATAAACTGTTGTCAAATCATGCCAGAGATGGTGAGCTTGGAGATGCACCGGAGTAAAGTTAGTTCATCTCACTGAAATCTTCTTACTGTAACAAGCTTACTTGTTGTGTTGTGGTTCCCATTCAGTGCTTTAAAAAGCTTGTCAACACTGGACCTTTTTGACTGCAGGACATTTGCCACCACAAGCCAGACCTGTTTTTTTTTTATTATTTTGGTTACGAGATCCATTAGTAGGTGGTCGCTTTACTTTACTGCAATTCATTTTTGATTGACTTGACTTGTTGTTTATATATTCAGAGCGTTTTTAATGTTTGCAAAAAGTAACAGGAAAACACAGAGAAATAAAAATGTGACATTTCCGGTTCACGTCAACATCACTTTCCTCTTCACACTTGCTGTCTTTCTGTCCTTGTCGTCCTATCAGCGTCTTTGCTCTTCTTCCTGGTGAGCTCCCTCCCCCTCTAAAGCTATTCAAATGGCACTTTGCAGGATTATCCCTCAGCCTCTGAGACGCGCTGGTTTGGTCAGACTTACCGACCACAGTTCACTGTGGTCCCAGCGGCCTAAGCTGCACAAATAAAGTTTGCAACAAATCCTTTATCTTCTAAACCATCAAGGACATACTTAAACTGCAGATTTCTACATCCTCAAGGAGTATCTTGTAAAGGAGTTGTCTTGTTTTTTTTTCAATTTGTGTTTTTTTTTTTTTCGTATGCGTCTGTTTTCACTGATGGAGCCAATTATGGTAAGCATATTCGCAGAGGAATGGTTTGAATCTTCAAAATGTGCAAATGTTTGTTTTTTTTTTTTTGGATTCGACACATCCTTCTCTGTTTTAACAGGCTGCTGGCAGAATTGAGATTACAGAAGGGATTGCTTTATCAGCGAGAGTTTTTGACATTGAGTGGCTTCACTGAATTGTGCATCCATTTAGACGAAAAACAGAATTATTTATTTCAATTATATGAGTGTCTCCTGCATTGTTCTCTGCACATCACTGAAAATGTTTGTAGTTTTTAATGTGAAGCTGACACTTGTTGATTCTGAGGGGAATGGGAGTTGAGTTCACGGTCAGTGAGGTGGATTGACCTCAATAACTGGATTGTAAGCCCCTCTACGTCCTGCGACACAGCGCTCTTTCACAATGGACCAGAACTTTGTCAGTGACGTAATCTGCTCATGCTGCATGTCCTGATAATCTCTGGCTCATAACATTTTCAACCACGCTGTTTTTTAATGTACAGTTTGAGCTAGTAAGATTGCTCCTTTGCTCTTACTTGTTCCAAATAGTCTCACCCCTGAAGCTCTCACCCTCGAGGAACCAAGAAAAAACTAACTGTAGGGTTATTTTCAGCAGATATGTGTGGATCCGCTCTCAAAGAATTATTGGTCTAAACCAAAGTGTCTCAAAGATGATCGTTGTGCTATATATGGTCCAAGTGTGTGAATTCTAGCTAAAGGAAGTTTGTTCGGGGATTCTGGCTACATGCCAGAGCTTAAATGGCTTTGATGTTAATAGGCATTGTAGTCATGGAGGCCTGAGCTTATTGGGTGACTACGCTGATGGACAGGCAGTCGGACCAATATTGGGTGCTAGGATTAAGAAATGCTAGTTTAGGGCTGCTTAGCATTTGTAGCTGCATGAGGCTGACTTGAATCAGTTACTGTGGTTCACTAATATAGATATTAAACAACATAAAGCTACCTGTTCACCTTGCAACATGTAGAAAGTTTATTTGGGGCCCCAAACATGCAATATATTGTTTTTAGTGCTGGTGAGCTGGTGCTGGTGCTAGTGCTAGTGCAGAGGCGGGTGGAAGGGCTGTTGATAGTAACCAGCGGCTTTGAGGGAACACAGCTTGGTTTCAGCCAGTGTTCTGAAGAAACACTCTGTGTCGCTGCAACAATAACCATTCACAAAGTTCGAGTGATGTAATATGTTCCACAACCTGTACATAAAATGCTGCTCTGGCTTTGTCAGTCTATTTTTTTCTTAAATGTATTTTTTTACAAGGACAGTTATGTTATTCAGCCCACATCCCAACTGGCTGCCTTTATTATTTCTTTCTTAAAGAATGAGTGATCTTGCAGAAATCTACTTGTCCTTGGCTGCAGAAAGAGGTTCAGGAATGAAGCATGAAGGGCTCTGGGAACATTTTGAGTTGTGATGCAGCGGCCGTTAGACTGCTGACTCAGTTTTTAATCTGAAATGAGTCATCTTTCATCTTGACCTCTACCAAGCATGTCAAACCTTCACAGATTTAAGACTCTGCATACTAATGGCAATTTGCAGAACGCCTTATCATTTTAATTAAAAAGAAATAGTAATACTGTTAGAAGTAGTTTGCACTGTTGAGGCTTGTGCAGAGTTTAGATAATACCTACAATCTTCTACAATTCATCGTAATTATGAAGACCAAGCCACCGTGTCTACCGGGAACTTTATTAACAGGGACTTATTCATTTTACATACTACTCCATAACGTTGATTATACTGCTTCTTGTTGCAGAGCAATAAAGTGCTCTGTGCCAAGGGAAGGGCATTAAGCAAGAGAGTAAAATGGATTAGTCCTCAGACACAGTTCAATACAAATATAGTAGTGTGTAGTCTCTTCTATTTTAACCTTGGTGGTGTGATATTGAATACATGTCAAAAGATAACTTTGAATCCCCTTAAATGCTTGAGGAACACCAGACTTCATCTAGTAATTGCTGATTAAAACACATCATGAGGAAACAGAAGGGTTTATGGATAGGTGACCTGATCTTTTAAATGTTTCTTCTTTCTGTGTATTAGAACATATTGCAATTTTATTTTGAATGTGTTTTTTTTGTGTGTTTTTTTTACCTTAACCCAGATGTAATATGTAATAATAGTAAGCAGAAACTGTTTTTACTCTGGAATGATTATGGGTCAGAGCTGTGCAAAGCTCCACTCACTGACGCTTCATTTCTAGGGCAACAAATATGATACGCCCTTTAAGATTCCTCAGGGCATCGCTCTGGATGCTTGGCAGAGGACACTATTTTTGTCTAATTATTATACAATTCTAGAATAGAAACCTCCCCCCCCAGTGAAACCTTTTCCCCTGGTTATGGGGGGGGAAACTGACATGCCACAGTTACACAGAGTCCTTCACACTGCTGCGCTCTCCCTGCCGCTGTCTCATGTTGTTGTTGTTCTCTTTCAGTGCATGAGGAACCCAGCTTTGCAGCAGAGGACAGGTTCAGTCTTTAGCGAGCTTTGCCACATCCAGGAAAATGTCTGGCTCCTACGATGAATGTGCAGGTGCTGACGACACCATGGACAGCTTTTGGGAGGTAAAGAGACGCCATCCTGTTTATTCTGATGGGCTTCCAGCCCGCAGCACAGAGCACTTCCCTCTTCCCTCTTCGACGGTTCCGTATTGATTTAGTGTCTGAAAATCAAGGAGTCATCATTTAAACTGTGACACTTCATCTACAAATGTCTCACCACCCATAAGGAGACTCTGACACCTGTGTAACTACACCGCAGTGGGTCAGTTGTCAGGTTGTGCTCCACATTTTGAGCGTGACAAGTACATAGATAGCTTTACACCTTAAAGGTTATAATATTGCTAATCATTAGAGGAGACTATATAACAGTTTTAAAAAAAGAAATATAGTAATTTAGTTATGGGTAATCTCTGAAAATATAAAAGAAATATGAAAATGTTGCCTTCAGATTATGCTGTTTTTCCAAAATTTCCAATCCTTCTGCTAAATTAAGATACTGATCACAGAGATGCTAGTCTAAGCATCTAAACTGCAATAATCTAAACTGCAATTTTGTGTTGTTCTGTCTCTTTGTGGCTTTATATAACAGTGGCAGAGTTTCAGAATAAAATCAGAATGAAACATTTAGGGTCACATGCATAAAGAAAAAATAATATTCAGAATTTGGTATTTATTAGAATAAACTGGTGATAAGAATCTTTTGGTCTCATTCTCTTCTAACATTTAGAGTAACAGTAAGATATGTCCTCCTCGCCTATTTACCATGTTATGAGAGTAACAAAGAAAAGACAGAGAAAAACTGTCTCGCTTTCAAAGACAAATGTGGGAATTTTAGCATCTGGATTTCATTAAATCCGACATTCTGGAACTAAACTAAGCTAGAGACCAATGCAGCTGTTCAAATTTTGAAATAACATTCAAAGCCTATCCTTGTCGATATGGAGAAAGCTGCCTTTAAAACCAACTTCAAATGTCATCAGCTCATTTAATTAAAAATTTGAATATTTACAGAAAACAGTATGTAATTTTATGCAAAACAATAGAAAATATATGTGTCTTCCTGCATGGTGAATAAGAGCTTTTTCAAAGAGTTGTGACATAGCATAACACAAAAGTATGATCAAACTGCAGAAGAAACATTTGCTGTAGCTCAAGATATGAACCGAAACAGTTGAATAAAAGTCACAGCACAGCCTTTGCACAAAACAAAAAGGATGTTAGACACAATCTTTACAATCTGCCACAGTTTTACATTCATCACTTATCTTTGGAATGTTTCTGGCTTTTGTTGTGCTTTGGTTTACCATAAAAGAAATAGATGTCTGCCCCCCCCCAGGCTTTTCAGTATTTTAAGCATTACATGATGTATAAGGGGCACAAAGCATTATTGTTATAATTTTTGTGATATAAATAAGAGGAATATATGAGCTCCATCTTCTACTTGAACAATGAACTAAGGAAGAAAATCAACAAGGCATATGTTTAGAAAATTACCATATTTGCTTGTTGCAAGTCACCAAATAAAGACTTTCTGCAGATAGTTTCTTACCATGTTGATTTCTAACTTAGATTTAGGGCATGTTTCCAAGCTAGGGTGCATTTTTACTTGTATTACTCATGTGCTGAGATTTGAAACTGTGTAAAATGGTACATTGTGAAGATCTGTACATCTAAAAACGTATTTTAGTCACTTTTTAAAGTTGTGTTTCATGTTGTCGATAACTGCGTAAAAGTAATGGATGTGGTACCAGCAATTAAAAACGAGCCTATGTAACATCCTCTGAAGCAGTAGAGGCATGGTTGTGTGTAAGCGTGTGTTTAAAAATGTGTGTGTGTGTGTGCACATTAAACCCACCAAATTAGAGATAATGAATTCCCTCAGTACAGAGTCTTCTTTGTATCGTTGCTCTTAGCCACCGAGGCTCAGACAAAGAACCTCTGTCATCAGACAGGGAGCCTTTCTCCACTCGCACCTGCCCATGGCATATGTGCCGCAGCTACACAACAAGGGTCAGCTCAAGATTAATAAATGCCACAAAAAAATAAATGTAATCTCCGCTTTTGTCATCAGAAAGGCTTCCGTTTCATCCGACAATGACGGGAAGCACAGCCATGCCTGATATTATCGCGCGCATAGGGGAGCTCAGGTGTGTTTTTATGGGTAAGACCAGTCCACCGACATGTTGACGTTGGTGGGACTTGGCAATCGGTCTCACAGGACAATAATCATACGGTCAAACACCTGTCTCGCAGTCTCCCTGCCGCTTTTTTATCTCAAACAGCATCCCCCATATGCGAGCTCATCTCCGGACCAATCAGTGTGCAGCGCTGCAGCCTGCAAACATGTCAGGCAGGCTGTGTCTGTCCGATGCTTTGTATGCCATACATCTCGAACCACACAAACGCACACACATGCAAGATCTGTGGTATTTCTGTCCCTACCTCGTCATCCATCCCCGAATCTGTCTGACTGCGTTACACCACTCAAAGGATTAAAGCTGCCAAAGCGTGTGCGCACACACTGGCACACACTAACGCACACATGCAAACACAAACCCATGTTATTGCATAACCACACATGCACAGGCACGAGTAAAGCCCCCCCCCCCCTCCCTTCACTACCCTCCCTTTATCATGCACCATGAGCTCAGCCCCCTGCAGGCACAGAAGAGGCGGAGTCACACAGCCTGCCACTGTGTTTTTAAGGCAGCCTCTCTTAAGGTGGTCAAATGTTTGAAAAAAAATGATGTGGTACATTTATGCAATTTCAACATTAGATTTGTATAATTTCAAAAAGTAAACATTTGGCTATATTTATACTGTAATATTAGAATGGCTAAAGCTGGTTTCTGCTCAGATTTCACAGCTGAATGAAAATGATTTATCGTTCAGCATACTTGGCATTTCATTTAGTTTATAAATAGGTGCAATGAATAAAAAGAAAAGTAAAGGTGCCTTTAACTACTGTTAGCCGGCTTGCACATCAACTATACAAAACATATTCCTCTTTACTTGCCAATTCAAAGCTCAGTTTTGTTTTCCTTTTAATTTCTTATGGTCTCTGATGTAAAAGAGCTGCTAGTACTAGCTTTGTTCCAAATAAAATACATGAAATATCAATTAATTGTTACCCATATTGATTGGTCAATGGAATGTTAATCAAAGAGAGCTAATAAAATAACTGCTGTTCCGTCTGTAGCAGTATGTGTGTGTGTGTGTGTGTGTGTGCGTGTGTGTGTGTGTGTGTGTGTGTGTGTGTGTGTGTGTGTGTGTGTGTGTGTGTGTGTATGTATAGTGAGGCAGATTAGCAGTAAGACCTGGCATTTGTGTCTCTGTGCTCAGGTGGGGAACTACAAACGTGCTGTCAAGAGGTTTGATGATGGCCATCGTCTCTGCAATGATCTCATGAGCTGCCTGCAGGAACGTGCCAAGATAGAAAAAGCCTACGGGGATCAGCTAACTGCATGGTCCAAAAGATGGAGACAGCTTATTGAGAAAGGTCAGCTTTTTAAAAAGACGATTCAAGAAAACCCACAGTTCAACAACCTGAATATACCTTTCGCCATCGCCTACTTTCACACAGTTTGACTTTTGAAGTCTGTATGGACATTTTTGACCAAATTCTGAGTTGAATTTCTCATTTGAAATGTTTCACTGTGTGCGACTCCCAGGTCCACAGTATGGCTCTGTGGAGAGAGCCTGGTTGGCTGTGATGACCGAAGCAGACAAAGTGAGTGAGCTGCACCAAGACGTGAAGAACAACCTGATGAATGAGGATATTGAGAAAGTGAAGAACTGGCAGAAAGAGGCATACCATAAGCAAATGATTGGAGGCTTCAAAGAGGCCAAGGAGGCCGATGAAGGCTTCAAGAAAGCTCAGAAACCATGGGCCAAAAAGCTCAAGGAGGTAAGGTGGATACAGATTACTAATGATGAGTTCTGTCTCGGGGGTAAGACTAAAAACCTTATTTGGTTTCAGTAAGCCTTTGCCAGAGTTACCTGTAAGCAGTTGTTTGTTTCATGACAATCTAGAGAATTCACTTGTGGTCAGCACACCTTGTCCTTGTGTATCTTATTTTCTTATAACGCAAACACAGCTGATGGCTTGTTGAATATTTTTAATCGACAGATGAATATATATACAAAACATAAACCATACCAATGGAATCATTTTCAAATACCAACATGCTGCTTTGGTTCTAAAAATGGAAAGTTAACAGGAATGTGCAGAGTATGGGAAGATGCCGACATATACTGAGATAAGACGCAGCGTGTCCTTTTGGTCAAACCAGACCGTGTAACTGTCATACTGAGAATGCCTGTGTTTGGATGTGCAGATGGAGGCAGCTAAGAAAACGTACCATATGGCCTGCAAGGAGGAGAAGCTGGCTGCAGCCCGAGAGGCCAATGGCAAAACCGAGGCTTCTGTCACACCAGACCAGCAGAAGAAACTCCACGAGAAAGTGGACAAATGCAAACAGGATGCGCAGAAGGTAAAGACTCCTGGCGTTGGTCTAGTTTAAGCGGCAGAAGTTCAGATTTCTGATGGTACAAATAGCTTTACACTAATCTTGCAGCCAAAATATGTTTGCCTGGTCCACAAGATAGCTTACAATGCTAGGACAAGCTCCCCCATAAGGCTGCTGGTTTTGAGTAACCTGAGAGGGTTTTAGAGCATCACAACAGATAGATATACTCTAATCAGCTATTTATATTCCTTCCTGTAAGGGAATTAGGCTTTTTGCCATGTTTCTAATCAACTCATTGTCCTCCTCAGGCTAAAGAAAAGTATGAGAAGTCTCTGGATGAGTTGAACAAGTGCACTCCGCAGTACATGGAAAGCATGGAGCAGGTCTTTGACCAGTGCCAGCAGCATGAAGTCAGGAGGCTGACCTTCCTCAAGGAGGCCCTGCTGGACATCAAACGCCATCTTAACCTCACCGAGAACCAAAGGTTAGCCAGACCGAAACCGAGACGTTTTAAAACGACAAGACACTTTGGCAGGATTTTGGAGGTTTTGCATTCACTTAGAATGGAGGGAGATCTTCAGTTGCGCCGTTGAGATCTGGGATATTTGTTTTGCTTGGAAATTTGAGAAGACCTGCAGCAGCATAGTTACGCTCCGATCACTGTGTATTACATGTAACCAGTTGTTTCTACAGTTCCACACGTCAGGCCCGCTTAAAGTATTGTGTAAATGTGAATCAGTCTTAGAGAAGAACACACCTGCCTTCATTGGGACACACGAAAGAGAGCTGGTTAGCAGCAACTGAAATTTCAACATCAGAAATATTCTTATTTCCCCAGACCTCCCTGCTTAAAATCAAGTCGAATTTCATTGAAATAATTTTACTTGAAACTAGGCTCAATTTAGAAGGTTCTGTGCCTCTTCAATAGTGAGGTTTAGCCCACGCTAAATAAGGTAGTGAATCAGAAAAGCATTTGTGAGTTCTCTAAAAAGAAACCTTTTCATGCCCCTTTGAGACTCTTTTTCAAAGCTGCTGTAGGTGGCTGTACTTGAATTTGATCCTCTTCCACTAAATGAACTCTATTGTATATTTGGCTTTTCATCTTGTCCTTTTACACCTGTATTTCAAGTCCTTGAAAATTGTCAACCTAAAGAATGTATAGTTTACTTCAATGCACAGGGAGCAGATGTAGACATGCTGAACTCGCTTTAAACCTCTTATGAAAAATAACCATGCTACAAATTTATGATCAATTAGTTTGTTTTGTCTCGTGTGGCATTCAGCACAGTTCATTTGAAATTAATTAATCTCCATACAAGTATCAGCCAGCCATGCATTTCTCATTAGCATTCAGATTCAAAACGCTTAATAACTGATGATTCCGTCAATAGTGTCTCTGCCGCAATTAATTTTGTTCTGAGCGAGTGCTCGTCATATTCTGGGCTGGTTTAAGCTGCACGTGATAACCAGAGGCAGGAGCCATGGCAAAATGATTCTCAATCTTAAGCGAACCTGCCAGCGTCGGTTACAATAGATTATTCAAGGCATACTGGTTTAATCGGTAGTTCTTTCATTTTCACACTTTTATACAGCACTCAAACCAATGTTTTTATTCCAATGTATATTTCATGTATATGTTCATTTTTAACCTATCTTGCTGATTGAAAAAAAAGTTTTAAAAACTTTCATTTTGGGAAACAGGAGAAATAAACAGTTAAATTTTTTGATAAAGGAATAAATATTTATACCTATACTGTTAAAAGCTTCAGTGACAGCAGAAAATGAAGGGAGACACTTCCGCTCTTTGATGACCGAACGCTGGATCCATTTCAACCCAGAATTTGAGCTCCACTCAGTCTTCTGGTGCCAGATTGGCAGCACCCTCAGGTCCCTTCTGGCACCTTCACTGTCTCTATTTGTTCCATTTCTCTCTCTTCAGCTATGCCACAATATACAGAGAATTGGAGCGCACAATCCTGGCTGCAAACACACAAGAGGACCTGAAGTGGTTCAGCAACAACCACGGCCCCGGGCAGCACATGAACTGGCCTGCATTTGAGGCAAATGGAAAAAAAAAAGAACATTGAAAACTGACATTTATTTTTTCGATTATTTTTTCTCCCCCTGTTCTGCTTCAATGTTTTTGTTCACATTGTATTTGCCAGGAATACAACCCAGACCAGGCAACTGCTCCCCCAAAGAAGAAGAAACCAGACGGAGCCCCACCCACTCCGAGCACTGACCATGTGGCTCCACCTGGTGACCGTAGCAGGTTCGAGCAAGAGATTTACAACACGTTACTTTTCCTCCTTTTTGTAGCTGCAGCTCAGTCCCATAGACATGACTAAAAAAAACGACAAAATGTCTGCTACCTTTTTGTTGATTATTGTTAACTGCCGGTCTGGGGAATTATCGGAGCAGCATGATGCACATGACAGTGACTCAGAACAACCCACAGTTCCCACATGAACTGTAATCAAAAGCGATTTGCCAACAATTTGACTCATTTGTGTGTCACTGATAGTTTTTTTGGCCATTAATGAAAGCCTGTGAGACATGGAAATGTGTTGCCAGTTCAACTTCTAAACGTCTATCATTCAAATTCCACCCGCCGTTGTCTCCTCCGTCCAGTGTGAGCAGCTATGAAAAGAACCAAGCGTACTCCACCGAGTGGTCTGATGACGAGCAGCCCACCACGTACTCCGGCAACGAAAACGGTGGGAACGGGAATTCTTTCGAAGACGACTCCAGCGCTGGGAAGGGGGTCCGCGTGAGGGCCCTCTACGACTACGAAGGCCAGGAGCAGGATGAACTCACCTTTAAAGCAGGTAATCATCCATGGTCACTCCAGGTGACTCAGGTAATGGGATCTCTGCTGCTGTCATGCAGACTGAGGATGAGATGACAAGGTGCAGTAGGCTATATGATGCAGGATTGGTCAGGAAGGAACAAATATGTCCTAATGTCTACTGTGGAGGTCCCAGTATCTCTGCATCTATCGAAAATAGAAGTGATTTGCAATTAGCGGCTACGTGGAAAACAAATTACAGGCAGTCGCCAACAATTAATCGAGGCTGTTTGGGGAATGGTCCAAAAAGAACTTGATTTGTCCGCATAATGACGTGAACAGTAATTTAAGGAAGCCCTGTACATAGAAGGTTTTCTACTGAAGGAATGCCAGCTGTGAATGTTCAACTTCAATGCCTTCAGCGCTGTCTGAAAGGTTGAAATTGCCTTAAAGAGGTGTGATGTCAACAGAATTTTTTCTGGACTGATAGACTAAGGGACTAAGAGAATGAGAACAAAACCTTTTTAGTAACATTTAGAGGATCATTAAGACTGTGAACAGAACAAACACTGACACAATTATTTGTCAGGGGAAACAAAAAAGGGCTTGCTCCTCCAGTTTTCATTTTGTGACCTTGTTTTACGCCAGAAACGAAGTGGAAAAACAACAAAGCTACCGCAACTCTGCACAGAACCTGCCATTCTTTTTTCCTCAAACTCTTCTGCTCGAATGTCAACAAGATTTATTTTGTGACTTGAAAAACTACTGATGTCAAGCACTGAAAAAGTCTTGACCACTCTTTTTGATATAATTTTCTTCCAAGGATGCAGAATTTCTTTTTGAATGGTCTTGTTAAGTAGTTCTGCTGGTTTTCTTGAAATTTTCTCCCTCTTCTGAGTGTGGTCTGTGTTTTTGCTCAATGTCAATACCACACTTGAGGATACCTCAACAAAAGGACGTCAAATATATCTTCATTTTCAAGCCTGTGTTTTGCCATATATACAGCATTTCTTTTTACAACTGAATATTTTAATAAATGATTGCACAGATTTTCTTTGTTTTTCTGATCAACATATATAAAAAGAATGCAGGGTAGATCAAGAATTGTTTGGAGTACTGTAACTCTTTTCCCATTCAACCTTACAGTTCAAGCATAAATCCAGAAACACGTTGTTATACTAGGAGTTCTAGATGCACATTTATGTGAAGCGGTTCCCTCTAATATCCCCCCTGTAGATTCACATACAGTATACCGTTTGGAACAACTAACCATGTTGATTAAAGAGTGGCGTTTCCTTCTCAGGTGATGAACTGACCAAGACTGAGGATGAAGATGAACAAGGCTGGTGTAGAGGTCGTTTGGACAGCGGCCAAGAGGGACTATACCCAGCCAATTATGTCGAGCCAATCTAGTCACATAACTGGATAAGGACATGCCACTGGAGGCAGCTTGAACTGTCCCGTCCAACAGCACCGCACATAGCCAGAGACTTAAGAGCAACACATCCCTTGCCCAACAGATGCGCCAAGCAGTCTTGCCTAAATAAAACTTAGTAACCCAAAAGACACTATGTCAGTATAACATAACCTATCGAGCATTTGGGGTGGGTGGACTTACACATTCAAAAACAGGAGCAGTTGTACCAGTACACACACTCTACTCTACCATCGTGACAGTGCAGGAACACATTGCTTCTCTGTGCAGCTGTATTTAACCTATGATGCAGCTTATTAAAACTTGCAGCATCCTGCAGTGAGTTCTTTGGTGAAAAAGGGAGGATTATATTATCGGTTCTACCCATTTGACAAAGACGAGCTTCTCCAACCTGCATTGTGTATATACAGCGTGTTGCCATTTTATGTAGCATTTCTAATGCTGTGTATGTCATTCTTACATCGGGAATGCTGTGTAGTGTTAGAAGTACCACAGACAGTATCCTTTTTTTTTTGCTTTTTTGTTTTTTCTGTTCTCTTTTCTTGGTGATTTGGTCCAGCCTCGACTCCAAGTGTGTGCAGTACTATGTGTTTTGAACTGTCTCTGAACTTGCATAGCAGCATGTGCTATGCAAAGACTCGTATTCCCTTGCTCCTGCAGCCTTGTTTTAGGCTTCAACTTGATGCAAAACTTCAACCACAAAATGCAGCATTACATGCCTTCTGGACATGCACATGCTTCTGGTTCCTCGTGAGAAAGCTTCTCGACGATCTGATTTTGTTTGTTTTTGTTGTTTTAGCATTTCTTTCTCTTTTTTTTGTTCAAGCGCTGTAAATCCTTTGACAACATCATCCTCATGCAGAATCATGGGAAGGATTTACAGTTTGTGCAGAAGCTTTCACGAATGGTTCAACAAATCAGGTTTCATTTGAATCCACCTCTGTAAACAACACACGTGTAACATCCTCTCAGAGCCAAGATCAAGTCATCTTGAGGATGCCACTGCATTATAAGAGGGAGATCTTGAACAATACCTGTGCCTGGGACTCTTTTTCAGAGCAATGGGCCGATGGAGTGATGTCAATAGACTACTGTTGACAGGCTATTGTCTGCATATTGACGCCTCTCCAACAGGACATGAATGTACTAGTGATTGGGCTTGAAAAAGGGCATGTGAACTAAATATCATTCTATATAGTCAATATAAAGCCTTGCTTAGCTAAAAGCACTAGTTATGTGGCCCGTGTCCCTGCTGAGCCAAAGAACGACCAAGTTGTTGTCACCTGTTTTCTCCCCATGCACTAATTTCACATATCACACGTCAAACAGCTTCAGCTGAGTCACAGTTGCTTCACAGCCCATGCCAAACACATCTGTCTGGACAACATATCGTAATGACACAGAACCCATGTCACCTGTGGTGCAGTATATCACACAGTGGATTCGAATCTTTCATTTTCTATCCAGAAATAACACTCGGGCAGGAAATGCACACATCGTTGATTGATTGATTGATTGATTAGTGAGTTATCGTGTTACAAGTTTGACCTAAATCTCTGGTTAGATGGCAAAAATGCTTTTTATAACCTAGTTGTCCTAATATTTATAAAGGTCTGCGGACCAACAGGGGTCAGATGTGTTTAGCTCTGTGTCTGCAACAGGTTAGGGTCTCACACGTGAGGAAAAAAAACAACAAAAAAAACAACACATCACCAGCTCACAAGTTGTGTCTTAGAGAAAAGCTGTCCAGCATAGCAAAAAGGACGCCTGTTGTCCAAACGTCTGACATCCTCGACACACGTAAACACGCCCATATATCCACACATATGCAAATACACAAGTATTAGACACACAATATACACCATACATGCAAGCTCGAAGGCATAATCAACAGGTTAATATTTTGGGGGTAAAACATCATCATCCAGTGTGTATGAATCGTGTAATTGTAACAAAAAAAAAGGAAAAAAAAGAAAAAAAAATGCAAGTGATTGACTATTAAGACAAAATGTAGTGTTATACATGTAAATGTGTTTCATTAAATTACAGCAATTGAAAACATCTTAAGTAATAGGTACCATATTGTATGAATTTTATTGCAATGGAATTGTCAGTGTATCATAAAAAGCGTGACCCGACGCTGTCAGATTTGTATATGATGATGTAATTTAAAGATTATATTCTATTGTAACTGTACAACTGTATTGAGTTGAAAATGAGACCTTACCACGTTGAGACAGTAAAAAGGTGTACATGTAATTGCTTTTTTTTATGTTGATCTCTTCCTTATGCACACAGGGGACAGCAGCTCACGTTGTGGAAACCCTATATTAGCGGTCTAGAAGATGTATGTTCATAGTTAGTGATGTAATTTTATCTCCTAACTGGTGTAGTGCCTGTTCATCTTGATGTAAACAAGAAAATCATTTAAATATGCATAAAGGTGATTATGACCACAGGTAATAATGATGACAGTGATAAGAAAAACAAAAAAAAAAAACTCTAATTTGCTGTGATGGTGTCAATACTGCAATATTGATTTGAAAGGGAAACAAGTTTATTGGAAAAAAAGTTAGTGTCTGTGTGTTTTTATTTTCATTTTTTTCTTTGGAAAGACCGACCATGTCATTGTGAGATAACTTTCAAGAAGAAAAAACTCCTTTGAATCATTAGTTTGCACGCACTAACACTTACCTGCTTTGCAATTGAAAGCTAGGATAGTGTACAAAAGTAAACGAAAATCTCATTTATTCATTCATTTAATATTTCAGCCCAAGTTGTGTGACATACACAGTTCTAAATGAAAGAAAGACTTGGCCACAGGGGACATGCAGTCGATGGACGTCAGCCCTTGGAGCCAGATCTGTATTTAATCATGGAATGGAAAGTCATAACAGAATTACTGATAGATAGAATAAAAGTTTTTAAAAGTATCACTTTGAAAATCAAGTATACATACACATTTACAAGTGTGAGTTAATTAAGAGATAAATGTTGATGAAATAGTGAAATCGGTAGAGTAAAATCATAAGCTGGTGGCATTTTGTCATTGATGGCCTTGACAGTTGCAGTGAAACAAGAAAAAGCATTTAGTAAAGTGAATTGCAGTCCTTGTGTTAATTCTTGTATATAATAAGCACCTTTTCCTTTTTTCCAGTTGATATTCTTCACTAAAATGTCATCAGGTAGAGGGAGGACATGGCTTATTCTATTTTCCTCATGAAAGTGTCAATAGTAGAGTGGCAAGCTTATTTCATCAGAGGAATGTAACAAGATAAGAACTAAACCATCATAACTGAACTTCTCATATGATTGATTATTCAATTAAAATAATTATTAGAACTTACTTAGAACATTATCAGCTTTCTTCTCAGGGGTTGGAATGTGAAGATATGTCGTTTTTTTTTGCTGACTTCTCTTAATGCAGCTCTTGGAAAGAGATGAAGGAACTATTTATTTGACATGATATATTGATAAAAGTATTAACCGAATATGATTTTATGAAGAATTGAAATATCCTCAAAATATTTTTTTTTACTGTGCCAGGACAATGAAACGGAAGAAATGTGCTAATCAAACATTTTATGATTGCAGTAGTTTGTCCATGAGAGATAAATGGGTATAAATAAGAGTTTCCAAAAGGAGGGCAGTGACTCAGTCACTTGCAAATGTTAATACTTTATAGTCAGTGTTGAGACTGGAAAAATAACAAAATACCTACTAAATTCTAAATTTAAAAAAGAAAGAGTTGTTTGTTGTCTGCAAGCATTTGAATAAAAGTTGTACAAAAAAAAAAGGCGCATAGCTCAAAACATTAGCTTCAGTGATAATTTAATCATACAGACATCCATCAAGCATACAGAAAATGAGCTTTCATCTGTTTGCGCTCCCTCACTTGCATACATGTACTGCTGTATGAGTCTAATGCCAACTGATTGGCCCTGTAGTCAGGCCAGCGGAAACTCCAGATATTACAAAAAGAAAAGAACACGCTCAGCACTGGATAAACCACCTCTGACAGCATGGAGAGACACGTGCACTCGGGTTGTCGACAGGAAATGCACATTGTTGTACCAAACAGGGATCCTCGTTGGGGCACTGGCTGGTGTTGTCGTGTTGTTACAGCTCGGGATCCAAAAGGCTTACAGGTTCATCAAGGGTGTTTTCATTGATGACACGGTCTAAGACACACTGACTGTGAGGGACAGATAAAAATCACGAAACTGACGTCTCCATAAGCTCTTCCCTTTCCTCGAGGAGCAGGAAGGAAAACACAGCCTTTGTCGTAAAAGTTGCATCATTCAGTGCATAGATAAGCCATTTTAGTTGGAGCAGATATGATCCAGTCTTTTCACTGGAGAGGAGAAAAATGTTATATGTATACCTATAGTATACTTAAAATGTAACATTTGGAAAAGAGACAGGAAATTACATCAGTAAACACACTGAAAAGACCACCTGTTCAATTCAAATGTATAATGTAGAATTTCTTTGGGAAACGAAAAAACAAAACATGTCTAGAATCATTCCTCTCTTTTACATGATGAAATACATTCAACTTAAAAGTTAAAAAGCAGTCTAAGGCCAAAGTTTCCATGCCTTCGCTGCTCTTTTTGGCTTAAATTTACTAAGTTGTGGCATGATGAGCATCAGCCATTTCATTTTGATTTGTTATGATGTGTTATGAACATTAAGTCTGGAACCTCGCATGTCTTTAATATTCAAGTGGATTTAGCAACCGCTGATGGCACAAAGCCTCTGAACTACAATCTTCTTGGAGCAGAAAGCACTGACAATGCTCCTTTCCTTTTTGTCTTTTTTTTTTTTTTAAAGGTAAAGGGATGCATGCTGTGACAGAAAATGACACATGGGCTCTTCAAATGTATCTGGTTGCTAGCACACAATAATTCATTGTTTTTCCACATAATGATAGGGGTAAAAACCAGAACTGAACCTTGAACATTACACTACTTCATACATGTATATTGTGCAAGGGACAGCAATGATTCCAATTACTATAAAATGTTTAACCTTCAGTGTCTTCCAGAGGCCACAGTATCTCTCAGGTTTTTTCTTAAGTTCTTACTGGATGACTCACTCCAGAGGAAAAACAGATGCATTGCTTTTAGAAAACTGGAGGTAAAGAGACACATTAGAAAATATTGTCATAAGAGCAGTGTGGATAACAGGAAACGCATATGAGCCTTTAAATATGCCTATGGAAAATGCTGGTTCTTTGAAAAATACTAGAATGAAAGGGTAAACTTAGGTTTTAGGGAGAGTCTTTTCATGACATTTAGTGCTAGAGAGACCAGAGGGTCCGCAAAACCCACTCGATGAAAACCAAGAGTCGGAGCAGAAACTAAAGAATCGGTTGGCAAATTAAATGGCTTTAACTCCAAAGTGCCTTTTCCGGGCACGGAAATGCACGCACATCTACTCACAATCAAACACACACCTCTGTTATGTTGATTCCATTTGCACTCTGTCAACTAAAAGAAACCTGAAAAACGAAAGAAAAAAAAAAGTTCACTCAAAAGACTCATTTTTAACTTAGCATTCATTCGAGCATACTGTGGGTGCGGGAGGTTGGTTCAGCTGCACACTGGGAGCGTTGGCCTCTGGTTTTGCATAAAGTGTTTTTAATCCCCATACATGCCACCACAAAGCCTCCTGTTTTTCTTATTGGTGCGACAGATTCCAGAGTTACAGTTTAGTGCTGCTTTCCTCTGACAAGTCCCATGATCTAAGAGTGCCCAAAGGGAGAGGGCTCCTGTATCTGCGGGGGGAGGAAAAGACAGGGGAGACAGTTAGCAGAAAAATACGAGATCAGAGCAGAATTCAGTGGAGGCGTTTGTATTGAGTTCCCTGGACCTTTATCGGACCACAGCGACAGTCTGCTTTTTGTGACAAACACAAGCCTAAAGTTGGAAGAGAGTTGGTTTACTGGTTCACAGTCCATCCTTAATTTAGTCTAATCACTTTCCTCCTTGAAGCCTGAGATCTTTTTAATCCTAGAATGTACACCCTGCATGCTTTCCTCTGCTTTTTCTAGATGTTTGTTTCCCTCAATGTAGGCTGTCTACTTCCTCACTGCTTAAACCAACATGTAGCAGGAGGCTTAGCTTAGACTGGATGATCAAGGAAGACAATTAGACATCCACACCTTTCATCTTATGGAATGAGAACTAATGGTCACAAGTATGCTGACAACAAACAAAAAAACATATTTTGAGATGGCAGAGTGCCCTACTTAACTCATTCGCTGCCAAAGACATCTATAGACGTCTTTTCAAATCCAACCGCTGACTGCCAAAGACGTCTATAGACGTCTTTTATGTTTTTCAATGCGAGTGGCTTGGGGGACGATCGGCAAAAGTTTTTCCGTAAATATCGGCTTCTAGACAGAGTATGGACTAACAAATTTACCCTCTAGGTAGCTGTGCCACTTTTGATGGGAGATTAGCATAGATTGTAAGCAAATAAAAACAAACGCAATGGTTCGCTATGAGAGAAATGGCGCCGGTGAGACGCACGTCGAAGAAGAACGGAATAAGGTAGAAACAAAATCTTTTTTCCTGATGAAAGAAGAGAGTCTACTCTTTCTTTTGGTGTGTTCGGTGTTTACATAGTCATAGCACAAACTATTCTGTGGCTCTTGAAAAATCAGTCAAAATTCTCAAAAAACTCTGGCAGTGAGCGACTCTCTGTTCTGAAAATGGCTGGCAGTCAATGAGTTAAGATTCAGACTATCTGTAAAATGGTTAGAAAATGCAACATTTGAAAAATAAAATGATAATAATGCAGTTGTCCCATTGAGGAGAGGAGCTGTGTAGGATTAGATCACACTGTCAGTGGAAGCACCATTAGATGGTAAGTTTTCATATAAATATAAATAATTATTGTCCCTTAAATTAATTCTGACTTAATTCAGAAGTTATTGCAGCCCACTGGGTCCTGTCATGTCATGACTTCAATCTTCATGTTACCCGTCTGCCGCCTCAAAGCCTCAAGGGGTTTGTGCAACCCACACAGGGCATCACTTCAAAGTCTTTTTGATCACAGGTTTTCAATGGACAGTAGGTGTCAGAGGTGAGGAAAACAAGATAGCGGTGTGACTGCCCTGATAATGGAAGCTCATAGGAGCAGTGATCGTCTCTGACGTTAGCATAGAACAAATCCAACTGTTTCTTTTCTTTGGTGGAGGGAGTTGACTGTTGGAAGATGTGCTTGATATCACCTGAGATCTAAGCAAAAGCATTGGGGAGTGTTAGCCTGTGCAGCCACCCAGCTCACAGAGCACCGCTGCTTTGTCTTTTGGAGGTCTCTGTCTGAAATGGAGTTAAGAGGCACTACTATCCCACATAAGCTCCTGCAGCCGGTTTTTGGCCAAATTCTTAATATTCCCGTTGCCTTTTTACAGTTGAAAGGCTCTTATTTTGTAGTGATTTCCCCCTGCCCATGCAGTCTGAGGCAAGAAGAGGTACAAATTTCCTCTACCTCATTCTCGTTACACATCCTGTATTCAATCAAACTGATTAATTTGCACCCATTTCTTAAACATGTAATGCGTGTAAACCCCCCTCACATCTGACTGAGTGCTAGCTTACCTGGTTACAAGAGACTACTGATAGATTGCTTTGTAGACTGTTTGCTACTAGATCCACAGAGTTGTGTGAAAGTCCATTCTGGTCTTGCTGCAGCTGGTGTGGGCCTCCCTGCCAATGTTCCTCTGCCACTCTGTGGGTGCTGTCACCGTGGAAGTGGTTGTTGTTGCTATTGGGGCACTTGTTCTTCTCTGGTGACGCGAAAGGGTTGTAGTCTCCTTCCAGGCTGCGATGAGGCTGGGTGTTGAACTCGGCTTGGAAAGAAGAAAGCTGCTGTGTGACGCCAAGCAGGCCTCCAACCTCCACACTCAGGATCACCCAAATGACATCTGTCAAGACATCGAAACAGGTATTTATAGCATGATCGCCTAAAATGTGGAACAGGTGACTATCAAACGCAAACATGTACTGCATGGATGGTAACTATTCGCAGGAACCTTCCGGCACGGCAGCAATCCTCTGGATAAGAATGGTCTGAACCAACTATAGCTGTGAAACTTAGTTTTTAAAATGGGGGAATCTTGAGTTATCTTCTATGGAGGCGATGATGAGCAAAACAAATAAGTTTTAAAGCACGAACAAAGGAGCCCTCCACTGTTTTATTGGTTTCACCACAGTAACCTTAAGACATAATTAAAAAGCACTTTGTGCTCATAAAGAAGTCTGGCCTACAGTGTTTAAATACTGCATTCATAGATTTGTGCGGCTCAGTTCCTATAAATTTTAAATGACAGACACTGAGTGCATTGAAAGCAGAGAATCATTATATTAGGTCGGAAACAAATAAAAAGATGCACACATGGCTGGTGGCATTAACAGTGCTGCTCCGACTGTGTATCCTAAACATCGGGGGCTGAATCTACTTTTACACGCGCCCTGAAATGCGTTTGACATTATCCAAAAGGGTTGCGTGTGGTTGACTTCATGTGCAACTCAAGTTTGTTTGATGTCTGCATGAAACTACGCTTGAACTGGCCAGAGAATCCTTGAAAAGCAATGTGCGTCTGGGTGTATTCCACAAGTTTTGCCATCACTTCATATGTGCAAACAATCATCAGCATAACATTACTGAAAAAACAGATGTGATCATTATTTCTTCTTGTGTGTGATTTCAGGGAATATGTGCGGTCCTCACCCCCATAATAAAGTCCTGTTGCGGTGCACATTCTCCACTGACCCTGGTACATCCCAGGAGCCACGGGGCTGTGCATCTGAACACTGACGTCAGTCATATCTTGAGGATCTAGAGAGTGCACCATTACCATGTTCACATGACCAAACTGGTCTCCTCCTACATACTTCAGACATACCCCGGGCGGCCATGACTCTGAACCTGAAAGACATACAAACAACTATGCTGATTTCATCCGACATGGCTACAATTATTATCATTTACTATTAGCTCATCGTCGTGAGCTATTCTTGCACCAGCTGGCTCACCGGTGTTCTGTATCCTCCAGGTCTTTGTGAAAGGTGTGTCAGGTGGAACGGATTCACCTTCACCAATCGTCACGTCCTTCACGAAGGACATGCACGGTGCACTGATGTTGGGACTTTCAAAGTCATAGTAAGCTCCGATAGCAGCCTGTAAATTCCTGGGACACAAAAAATAACGAAAAGCAGACATACGGGTTACAGACCGACATTGTCAGGAACATGATTCAGTTTATGCAGATCATTACTCATCTACACTTTTGATGCACAGATTACTCCCCCGTTTGGGATTTCACGGCTACAATCTCTCAGCATATGAATGAATGAAGGAAGGCGATTGGCCACTGTTTGAGCTGTGGTGCAGCATCGTCCAAACAAAATGGGTAATTTTTTGTTGTTGGTCAATCCAGGACAGCGTATATGGCTGTGAATGTTAGAGCCAGGAGAGCTTTCAACAGCCCTTACAGGGTATATTTCCGTGGCATGCTGGGTATCCATAAAATAGCAGTTTTATTTTTAGAAAGCCAGCAGTCCAGCTGCATCATGTGACACTACTACAGCCTGACCTCCCACTGGACACTGCCTTTGTCGTGTTCTTAGACCCGATTTTAGTTGACTCGACGCTGCTATTTGTCAAAACAAGCCATATCATCTGGCTTTAGAAGGCGGGTTCCTCCGACACATTCATTTTCGTTTTCGAGCACGAGCATTCGCGTCTTGTTTCATGTTCGACGAAAAAAGCCACCGGAAGTATTTTTTTGAACAACAAAACAAACAAAAAAACAAAAAAATGATATTCAAATTTATGTATATTATTGTCCACTAGTGGGACATAAACATTAAGATTTGGCCACACAAAGTGAGCTGAATATTCATTCCTGCTATTCGCCGATAAAGAAGCGCTGGGCACATCGGGCAAGACGGACGTTGATTACGTAATAAACTGATGCGTTAACTGAAGGTGCAGTACCGACAGGGGTACACTCATGTTTGGCCAATTGTAGCAACGGCACCTATGAAAACCATCGTCTAATACATCAGAAAATCCAATAAAAATTAAATTAATAACGTGTATGCAAACCAAGCCACCCACTGCTTCTCTCCCTGACAGGCAATCAGAAGTCACAGTCACACTGACTCAGCTCGTTGAGTTACTACAGCGTCGTTAGCTTTCATTACAACTCCGCTAACTTCTCCAAACGTTGGCGTCTTAGGTCAAATCAAAGAACAAATCTTCCCATGTTTTACTTTGCCGTTTTCCTGGCTAATTATATTTGCACCGGTTGAACAGCTATGCAAAAATGCTAGCTGATATACACTGTATTATCTAACAGCCACTACACAGCAGGCCGAACGAGTCCCCGAGCTCACCAGTTGGTCATGTCCAGAAAGAAGGCGCATCCGGCGGGGTTTAGTTGAAACCCGAGCAGCCTCTGAAATTCCGATATTAGAATATCTTTGTCTGTTGTGCCCATGCAGCTGAATTTCTGCATAAGCTCCTGGTCCAGGTCCAGGTCCATGCCCTCCATAACGGATTCGCCCGGGGAGACACGGGGGCTTCGCTCCTAATTTAGTCCGAGGCCTCGACTTGTCATAACAAACTCAAAAACAGGGCCGAGTGCGCATGTCACATGACTGAGCCTGGTGTCCACAAGTCACAGGGCTGGCGTAAAGGGGGGGGAGGGGGGGGGGGGGGGGGTGGCAAAAGGTTTTCCCCAAAACTATTGGCAATTTATTTAATTGTAATAGACTATACATATGTAACTAACATATTTTAGGTTAAAAATACAATCAAATTATACATCTACTGATGCAACATTTAAAAAAAAATACGAAGATGACAAGGCGATAAAAATATTCTCCCTAGCATAATTGCTAATCCCTAGCATTTTTCTCAGATACACAGTTAGCCATGCAATAATGTAATTGTGTAGTTGCTTAGCTATCAGAGTAGTGTATTTCTCACTTGAATTACACACCTACTTAAATTTACAGTTTATGCATGTTGTGCAAAAAGCTAAACCATTTAAGTGAATGGCAAATATTAAATAATTTCTCGAAAATAGTTTTCAGTTATACTACAGTTAAACTATGGAGTGTTGTTTTTTTTACTGTTACACATACATATACAACGCAGACGATGCCGCAATATTTTACGGTTGTGGGAACGCCTGCCGTAAAGTGCCAGCAGGGGGCGGTGTTGTACCGGAGCTCCCGTGGTCCATCGCTCTAACCGTGTCTTCGTGCTCGTCCGCGTGCACGAGACCGGGGGGGTTAGCTGTGTGGTGTTTAGCGAAGAAACAGCTGCTAACAAGATGCACACGGCTAGCGCCATGCACAGTTTGGAGGTACCTGCGGGCTAGTTTCTATGTCTTTAAGTAGATAATCCGCCGACATCGTTCGCCCCAGAGAGTGACAGAAATGGCGGGGATTATTAAAAAGCAAATCCTGAAACATTTATCAAGGTAAGTGTGGGGTTTTGTGTTAGCTACTTAGCCCATTTGGGTGATGGTTTTAACGCTCTGGCTTGAGAGGCAGAAAACGGCACCTGGCAGTGTTTTGCCATCGACCTTGTTATCTTTATTTCCACCTTGTTTGCTTTTCTGTGAACGCCACACTGAAACAACAAGGCTGGAATAACAGCCATAGACAGCAGCAGACAGCCCGACCTGCTCGGGAACATTACTTTCCCGGACACATTCTCAGTATTCTTGACAGCCTTATCGTGACTCTGGTCTCCATCCCTACCACGGCATTTACTTTGTCTCTTAAAAAAACGCATCACAACCATTTAAATGTTTGGTGTATATCGGGTGTAAGATAAAAGCTTGTGGTTGGTTTGAATCTGTCGAACAATCTACAGTGGATGTCAGTGATTTGTACATTTCCTCTACATAACTTTAAATAATGGCATCCTGTCACGCATGTAAATTTACAGGAATCAGTTTATGTTATATCATGACCTATGGCAGATATTGATAAGAGTTTTGATTAAGGTGAGGAGCATAAAATACTTTTCCGTGCAGCTTTAGCTGTAGGTGGGATGTAGTTGGATGAGAGGGGAAATGTTTAATATGAGCTTTTTTTTATTAGAAATTCTCCCACAACCCTATTGCCATCACAGTTATTTTCCAGACTATTTTGACGTAATGCATTCTGTCCGGATTTTCTTTGCACCTGACCTGGTTTTGCCGGCTGTGTTTGTAAAGCTGCTTTTTAGGAGACCTGCAGTCTGAACTTGTGTGATAAGGCTGCACTGTTCGTTCTATTCCTTTTTTTATGTCAAGCACTTTTTGTCTTCTGCTGGCAGTTTGGCCCTGCTGACTGGGACATTCATTTTGGTCGGAGAGCAATGCTGACACGTGTTTCTCTTCTTTAAGGCTGAACCTGACTATGACTGCCCAATAACAAGCTTTCCGTTTGACTCTCACTCCCCTCCTCTCGGTTGTCTCCATCACTGAATAATTCAGACAGGTTTTTGTACTCGAAAGGACAATGTGTATACTTATTGGAAGTTGGACAATGTGGCTCATTGTTATGCTGAACGCTGTTGTCTCTGCAGCTATTCAGCACCCCTCTGTCGCTTTGTGATTCTATTGCCTTTTTGGTATTTCTCACATGTATCAAATTCAAACTAGATTAAAAAACAAACTTGAACAAGATGTAAAAGAATAAGACAAACAAAATGGTGAGATGTAGTGTGTGTGTGTATGTGTTGAGTCATGTGGTAAAAGTCTTCTGGTGTCCTGCTCTATTTCATGACAAAACCCAATCTTTTCAATATCTAAAGGAAGTTTATTCTCTAATTGTTTTTCTTGTAATTGTTTACAGTTTTAGTGTGTTGTTTGGTGTGTATTGCTAAACTAAACTGTTGTCCTTTTAGTTAAGTATGCACAATGGACTTCTTTCTCTCTTTAACTTTGATATTCAGATTTCCCTTTAAACCATCTTATTCTTGCAGTTAGTCTACCTGTCTAATTCTATAAAACACTACCTGGGCCATTTGAAGTTTTGTGGATTTTATGTTCTTTTTTAACCTTTAAGGAAATGCTTGAAATTGCAGTTAAGAGACGCAGTTATTATTTTGTTCTTGTTTAAATCTTGACTCATCGACAGCCCCTTGGGTGTGGTAAACATCGACTTTAGAAAAGTATTTGTCCGGGTTTGAATACAATACAATCAGAGCCGTTATTTAGTTGCGCAGCCGAAGCTGTGACTTGTGTGTCAGGTTTATCGGGTGGAGCGTTACTTCAGCTCTGGTGGCGTTTCACTAACGATAATGCCATCACCCAAACTGCGTCGCCAGGCTTAATCTGCTGCTTTTCTCTTGAGGATCCTGTTTGATGTCGGAGAGTTCTCACAGTCGTGTTCAATCAGGCGTTGCATGAATGACCTTTGAGTTCCTAACAAATCTGTTAGCTCTGTTTGATGCAGCATCCGGCCTTTGTGGCTTGTTGCCTGTTCCTGGATGTTTGGGCCTTAATATTCTCACCCTCTCGGGGACGGCTCCCTCAGTCCCATCACCGAGGGAGTATCTTAGCTGTACAATTTAATTTTGGATATTTATGTCCTTCAGAGCATAAGTAATATGTGTCGGTAAACACGTATTGTTTTATTTTGGCTTTTATGTTCAAATCTGGTTTTTCCACAGGTTTACAAAGAACCTGTCCCCGGACAAGATAAACCTGAGCACGCTAAAGGGGGAAGGGCAGTTGTCCAACCTGGAGCTGGATGAAGAGGTCCTTCAGAACATGCTGGACCTGCCGACTTGGCTGGCCGTCACCCGGGTCTACTGCAACAAAGCCGCCATCAGGGTACGTCTTTCCTGACTCATTCAGACCTGATTCCCTTTCCTACAGACATAAGTGGAAAAACGAGCTGTCACACAAACAGAATTTGTTTCACCATATCTGGGTTTATTTTCAAATCGACCAAAATGTTGCTTCATACTCAGTTGAAGGAAAGGAGCAGTGGCAGTAAAACAAAAGATTAGCTCAGGAAGAGGCTCTGCTTTGAATATGAGGATTCCTAAGACCAGAGCTGGATACCAATAATGGACAGCAAGCCATGACTCAGATTGACACAGAAGGCCAGAGGCGAGAGTGATCCTGAGTTCTGCTGGCTGATGTACACTGAGCTGTCAGGATAGTAGGTTGTTATCCCAAACAAGCCGAAGACTACTTCATGTGTAACAGCCCCTTGTTCTGAGTTTTCTTGGAATCAGGCTTTAAAGTATGAAGGAAACATTTTCCAATGTTCGTGTACTTCTTTATCAATACTTTAGGTACACATACTGCTTTTAGTTGCCATGGTTGACACGCGTCATGAGCCATACTACTGATACACGTTTATTTCCATCAACTGTCTGTTTGTCTATTTTTTACTTACTTTCTCTAAGAACTGGCAACTATATTTTACAAGCCAAAGTATTGCAATAAATAATATTAATAGTTTCCATTTTTTAAAATACATTTCTCAATAAGGTAGCCTTAAAGGCCTGTTCATGGCATACAAAAGTTACATGGAGTAATTGGTTAATTCCTGTCTTATTTGAAAGGTAAAATTCCAATTTTTTTATTTTCTCTTTACTCCACTAGTGGAATGACTGTAAGACAAATGTGTACGGACAGATATTTTCGTGAGCAAAGACTCTCACTCAGATTGCTTGTTACGTTTAGGTGGGAACTCACACAGATGTTAGCCTGTGGGTCACGACTCCTTGTTTCGATGCCATATGTTAAAACCGCATTTGTTGACGTGTCAACAGGAGAACGCAGCAGCTTTCCTTACATGTTTGTGCTGAAATGCAGTTCCCTCTCCAACAATATTAAATACCCGACGAAATGTTATGATTATACATATTATTAGACAACACATAGCCAGCTGGAAACGTCCCAGGTTCTATAGAGACTCAGTGTAGTTGCTTTGCCTCCACTTTGTGGAAAGACAGTCGTGCTGAGATGTGTGCAGTCATGCATTGGTTTGGACGCACTGCAAAAAAAAAAATTCTCATATTTGCCCAATTTTTTAAATGTAAGCTGATTCCTGTTAATGACTTATGTAACCTGTAAGAGAACACAGCTGGACCATAGCCCGATTTCTTGCTTAATCTGATTTACTCTAGCAAAATAAATGAACGGTAGCACAAAAGATAGATTGGTACAGTTTTTTCTAAATGTTGTCCAAGCACAATCCAAAAATCCTTGTCTGTGTTAATAAATGGCTGCATCTTCAGTTTCGTGGGAGAGATTCCATATAAACCAGCTGAAAAAGATCAGGACATCTGAACAGTAGATTCTGATCTATGCTCACAACCTTGGAGGGGGGTATCTGAGGGCTGGGATTGGGAAGCTCTGCCCTCAAAGATGGATCCAGAAAGCTTTTTCACCTTTTAACTTTTACTCTAGTAGTTAAAAGCTAGATTAGACTGACATAAACCTTACTCTGCATGCTTACTAATGACAACCATGAAAATGTTGTCACCCAGCAGATTCCTGGGGTTACCTGCTTTCATTCTGGATTAATTTTCTGACCCTGCCTTAGTCTCTGTGTCATGCTGTGCCTTTGTACCTTGCATAAAAAGTGTCTGTGAATGACACCAGTGCCTGTTGTATTTTTCAGATACAATGGACGAAGCTGAAAACAAGCCCCATATGCCTGGTATGAACTGTCATTCACGTATTTCTTTGGTCTCTTACCTTTCCAAATGTTTAGCCCCCCTCATCTTTTCAACCCAAAGCCAGCCAACTATGGCATGATCCAATAATTCCTGAGTTATTTTCTGCCTCCTCTGTGACTGGTGAATGGGTTTAGTTCTTTGTGCTCATATCATAGGTAAACAGCAGCTAACCTCTGTATCCACCCTCGCTCAATGTCTGAATGTTCTGTCTTTTGTGTAGTTCTTGGATAAAGTGGAGGTTGAGATGAGGACATGCGAGGAGCCTCGTCCGCCCAATGGCCCCTCTCCTATTGCTATAACGGCAGGCCAGAGGTAAGCCGTTGCACGTCTTGAGCCAGTCCACCGCATCAGGTATTGAATGCTGCGCCGCTCCCCGTGTGTGTGTCTACAGCGAGTATGGCTTCGCTGAGAAGGTGGTGGAGGGCATGTCCGTCAGGATCAACTCTATCACCATCAAGGTGCAGGCCCGAGCCTTTCACGCCTCCTTTGAGCTCTGGCAACTGCAGGGCAACTCCCTCAACCCCAAGTGGCAACGCAGCGACCTCCGCTACACTCGCGTCACCGACCCAAAGAGAGGAGAGGTAGACCCACGAGCTTTTATTCCCCTGCCCACAAAGCTTTAAAAATCTGCTGTCTGCTTCCCATGTAAAGCGCAACTTTGCTCCACCGCAGGAACAACGTATGCTCAGTAAACCTGCAGCAAGTCATTAAATCAAGTCACATGTTTTTATTAGCTGGAGGGACTAATTTGAGAGCAGCTGCCTCTCAGAGTGAGGACTTGTAATCCAGTTTAAAGTAAATGTGTCCGCTGCTTCCCCTCTTTGCCACTTTGTATAACTGTCAGAACACGATGCTTGGTTGACTTGTCGTGCTATTTACCGATCCTTGATGGTGTGATGTGATTACCAGGTGTTGACATTCAAGGAAATTAACTGGCAGAGTCTGCGAATCGAAGCAGATGCCATCGAGAGTGACGACCAGGACCTCGGTAGCACCCCTTTGCGTCTAATCACCAACCAGGGACGCATCCGCATCGCTCTAAAACGCAGAGTAAGACCACACCTGTGCCTTGTACCCATGTTCAAAATAAAGAATAAACATTTGGGATGCTTTGTTTTTGTTTAAACATAAAATCACAGTTGAGGGCTTTCCAAATCTCACAAGCCATCATTAGGAAGCAGTTGTATTTTCTGTGTTCTTTGGCACAAAAAGATGGTAAAAGGTAAAATATTTAAAAAGTTACATTCTGGGACATTTTCCCCAAAGTCCTCCACAATTTGTACATGCAGTTTTTTGCAGTTTGTTGAACATCTGTAGATCTTTCCTTCTCAGGGACCTTACATCTGTAAGGTGCTCTTTTATAAGCAGTCTTGTTACTGACCTGCACTCAGGGTTTGCAGTGTGTTGCTCTTCTTTTTTTTTTTTTTGACATGTCAGTTTCCAGATCAGCAAAAATTTTCTGACATGTTCACTGTTTTCTGGTGAATAAAATCACAATTCATTTATGGGTTTTACTTACTCTTGCATTCTGTTTTTATCAGCATTTCTTCACTGCTTCCCCAATTTATTTAGATTATTTTTACTTCTCTGTGACAAAAAATGGTTAAAGATTCCATATGTGTTTACAAAATGAGTCTCACATGAATCGCTTCTTGTCTTCCCCGTTCTGTATAGATAAAAGACTGTAATGTGCTGGCGTCCAAGCTGTTTTTCATTCTGGACGACCTGTTGTGGGTGCTGACAGACTCTCAGCTCAAAGCCATCATTCATTATGCCAAATCTCTCAGTGAGGCCATGGAGAAGTCTGCTCAGCAGAGGAAGAGCATGACCGCTGAATCGCTGCAGGTCTGTTCCAAGTTTTTATTTTTTATTATTTTTTTTAATTTGGCAGATTTGATTCAAACAATTGTGAAGTTGGAAAACACATAGAAATTAATTAGTTTAGTAAAAGAGGAGCTTCTCTGTTTTAAATAAATTTATTGGAATTCTTTTAATCATATGAGGCTTTTAAAAAAGAAATTGTGCATTGTGCCTTCTTTGTTGGTGTAGACTGCCCCCCCGTCCCCCGGCATCCACAGTCTGTGGACGGAACCCCCGCCCTCCTCCACAAGCGCCCCTAACAACATAAGTCAATACTTTGATCACTTTGACGTGAAGGAGTCCTCCTACCACACATTCATATCGCGCTTGGACCTTCACATATGCAACGACAGCTCTTCAATGGATGAAGGTCAGCCTGCCAGCGGTTTATCTGTGCAGCTTTGTTAGAAAAAGGCTATGCCTCTGTTCTCAAAAATGCTCCATAACACGGTAACTTGTTGAGAATTTGGAGGTTAATGAGTGTCAAGCAGATTTGAACCCCCCTCCCCATGTGATGTGCTGCACAGATGAGCCTCCCCCACCGGGCTTGCAGGGTGCCATGCAGCTAACGTTCAGGAAACTGGGATTTGACTACTATCCCATCCACAGACCTGGTGAGTGCGTTGACCAGCTCTGTGGAAGAGTGCATCTCATTAGCATCTCTCTCCCTGAGGGTGTGTTCTGCTCCTACTGTAAGCACAGCATTCACGGACTGGCTTTGCTCTGGACTGCTATTCAAGCAGACTAATGGTCTGGTAGAAAGCACCCAGTGCTGTTACACTCCACAGAATCTTTGAAGTTTTTAATGTTGCGCAGCAGAGTTTCCTCTCAGGCCTATTGAGGTCAGTTCCACAGGGTCAGAGCAGCGACAAACTTTGCCTTTCTTTGTTCTTTTATCAACATTTATTTAGATGTTTTCCAAGTCAGTGTTAACAGGCCTTTGTTTGGATTGTTTTTATTTTCCCAGCTCATGAAATGTGGTTATTACAGGTCAGGCTGTGGTTGGTTTGTAACAGTGAGTGAAGAGTGTTTTCTGAATCCCCTCCGTTTGTTGTTTCCGCTCCTGCTCAGCTGATGGATGCCGACACTGGGAACGCCACAGCGGAGCTATGGAGGCTCAGGCTCAGTGGGCCAGTAAACTGCTGCACGAGTACCAGAGAAGAGCGGAGGCTTGTGGGTTCCCTGCTCCAAATACTGAGGGGCCCCAACCGGCCAAGGACTCGCCTGCCAAGACATGTCAAAGTATGAACGCAGAGCTGAGCGGGTGAAGGCATGTGACAGAGATGTGACAGAGCGATGAAAGGCCCCATTAATTCCTCAATTGAATTAGCAACATATTTTGTTTGTGCCACTTTCAACTGTTTCACATCAGCTTCAAATTCGTGGTAACTTAGCCCATTGGCTAAAAAAAACAGTCATTGTTGTATGGTCTCTTTATTATAAGCTCTTATATAGTGGCACTTGTGAGCCCATTTTCTACATAACTCAACATCCAATTTGTCCCGGCAGAAGGTACATTTTTTTGTTGTTTTTTTTAAGGAAAAACTCACATATGTATGTTAAACCTCTAATATATTTTTGCTTGTGTGGCTTTTACCTCAAATGTCATTCTTCTCTGTACATACATTAGATGGGCAGTCCAGCCCCAGGCCAAACCCAGCTGACAAACAGCAGACGGGCAGCAGGGGCTCTGTGACGGCTCCTTTAGGGTCGTCTCTGAAGAGGCTGCGTTCGAGCTGTGCAGTAATCAGGATGGATGACGTGGACATTCACCAGGCAAGCTTCCATCATGAAACTAATTTGATTTACCCGCTCTCACAGAAGCTCAAATGGAGCAAGACATTTCTATTATCAGGAAACGTCTCTGGACTAAAGGCTGGAGCTCATTTTAAAATCCGGGAGTTTGAGCCGTGAGCAGGTTTGGACTTATATTTAGGCATTTTTGATTTGTAGTTGTTTGTGTTTGTAATCGCTTTAACAAACCAGAGAGGCTTTTGGGAGTGAAATAGGAGGAGCTTCCAGCTATCCAACAGAACTATATGATACAGTGGTTTTTGCTTTGGTCAGTTTAGATAACATTTTTACTATAATTGACAGTTATCTCTTTTAAATGTGCTATTATTTGAGTAAAGTACCTTAGTAATAGAGTCCCTTAGAAATGAAAATTACTCCAAACATTTGACTTTTTCTGGTTTGTTGCTTCTCATCTTGAAATGAGGAATTCAGTGTGGTTCCTCATTTTCGGTGAACTTACCCATTTTACGGTTACTTTCATTATGAAAGATGGACTGAGTTATTTTAACTCTATTACACTTGCACTTCCTCCTTCGAGAGAGCAGGATATACCCAAGGGGAAATTCAGTGAGCGCGTAGTCTCCACCCGTAGTTTCCAAGATATCACTGATGCTCACCCTCAGGGAGTTCAGTTCTGTGCTCTACTTCTGCCCAGTAACCGTATCCCCTCAGTAGAAGACAAGCAAATAAATAAATCCCATTTGAATGATTCTTCCTTTACTCCCACTGTCTTCGCACATGCAGGTGTCGACAAGGGGCCGTCAAAACAAAAAGACCCACTCTTTGATATCCTGTAACCGGAAGGCTCTGCGCTTGCCGGATAATGTGCCAGCAGTCCACCTGCAGTTTACCGAGTACTACTTTCCCGACAACCCCAGTTTACCAGGTAGATGCTCCCTGTGTTCAAATATACCAAATATGTGTCTTTAATAAACACAAATTGATGTTCAATGATAAGCGAAGATGACTTTGACTCATTGGTACGTCTCAACATGTCTTAGCCTCCTGAGACCCTATGTTCTCACATGAGGACATTACATTTTTGCCTAACTACATCTAGCTTTTTTGTTTTTTCAACTTTGACCTATTGGCCTCATAGTAGACACTATCAGACACTGTTTGAAAGGCAAAATAATACATTATACATTTTCAACCAATCGTGTCCTTATTCTGTGAATAAAATTTAGTAAATGAATAATTTGAACCAAATTGCAAACAAAACGTTTGAATGCATAAATACATATTTTAAACACAGAGATAAACCCACCGTCCGTCTAGTTTTTAGACTTCTTGGGTCCTACTAATCCTATATATCTTGCAGAAGGTAAAAAGCCTTGGTGGTTAATCATTACATTCTTGTTGAACCAAGGGACTGACCACAAGGCACCAGACAGTATTTTCTACAATTGGTCATTTTTGGTCATAATGTTCAGTCGTTCAGTCATTAGAAACTGTCCACCATGTCCTGCATCAGCGTCCTGTCTCAGTGCATCTTACCCTTTTCCCTCTGCCAGTGCCCACCTCAAACCTATATGCCCAGCTCAACAGCCTACAGCTATGTGTGGACCCTGCAAGCCTGCTGTGGATCAATCTGTTTTCCCGGGGCCTGCTGCACACGCTGGATCAGGTCAAAGCTTTCTACCACTTGCAAGACAGTAATAAAGTGGAAGAACATGTAGACATTCGCATGGATGCAGCTCAGCTTAAGGTGAACCTTTTTCACTGTATTTTCATTTTGTCCTTCTGTTCCTCTCAGCTTGTTCACATAAAAGTCTCCAGCTTTATATGCTTTTTGTTTTTTCCACAGCTGATAATTCCTCTAGATTCATCCATATTGGACCACCCAGAACGTCCGCAGTCCCTGTCTGTTACCGTGCCCCAGCTGGTGGTCAGCAACACCCGCCACTGCCCTCACGGCTCCATGGCTGACCTCAGCAGCACCTTTGAGAAGTTTGCTAGCTGCTCTTTCTTCCAGAACACGCCACCTTGCCCTTACCCTCGAGATCAGAGTGCCTTCCACCCCGTCCCTCCCACATTCCTTCAGCGCTCTCGGGAAACGGATTCCCAGCCTCTGGACGTGAAGCGGCCGCGATCGGAGGATGTCTGGTCCCTCAGCCTGTCCCGTGTCGCGCTCGGTTTCGATGGAGCGCGGCGGTTCCCCAAAGGAAAAACCCAACCTTTTGTTGAGCCCTTCGCCATGTCCGTGTGGATGTGCCGGCCGTATGCCTTTGGGAGCCAATCCTCGTCTTCCCCCTCTAGCCCAAATGGAGCCCAGCACCTCTCCTCAGAGCCGAATTCTCTCCAGGAAGCCGCCCCGCTTGCTTCCTTCCACTTCCTGGCCCACACCATCACCCCGCTGAAGATGTGGCTCAACCACTACCAGTACGTGGCCCTTCTGAGGATGAAGGACGCCCTGACCCAGCTGGGGGCGGAGCTGAGCCGGGACGTACGCGGCGTAAAACAGGCTCACGGGAAAAAGACCAAACCGGTCACAGTGTGTCTGGCTCTGCTGGTGGACTCTGTGGAGGTGGGTCTCCTTTTACCCCCCGTCTGCACCGAGCCAGAAGGAGAGATCCCTCACACGCCAGAAACCGACAGCCCCAGCATGACGGACTCTGACATCTCCCCGACCCATCGCTCCGTCGACGCCATCTTTGAGGACAGTGGGCTGGAAAACGGCGTGTCGTCCACCAACGCGGGCGCTGCAGCAGGGGATCAGGACGAACAGGGAGGGGCGGTGGAGGAGGCGTGCGAGGCTGTGGAGGAGGAGCTGACGGCAGGGGAGGAGGCGCCCGTCCTCTCGCCACCCCTCTCACCCGGACCCTCCCCGGCCATTTCCCGTGACCCGTCCACCTTCAGCCTGGAGGGCGAGCTGTCCAGCGCCATCAACGTCACCAAGGATGTCACCAAAGACGCCATCAGTGCCTCGCTGGATCTGACAAAAGGGGCGTTTTCAATGACAAAAGACGCCTTCAGCATGCTGAGCCGGGGCTCCAGCGTGAGCAAATTGTTCACCACCCAGGGGAGGTGAGTTCCGTCTGAGTGGGTCTGCATGCTGAGCCTTAGCGTGGGACCCCCGCATGACAGGCAGGTGTGTGTTCACAGGGAACAAGGGGACTCCTCCCTGTCCACGCGCCAGCCAAACATGAAGCAGTCCTCCTCCCAGCAGTCCTTTGACAGCGCCATCTTGGATGGCAGCCTGCCCGATGAAAATCTCTCCGTCGACAGCGACTTCAGCGACAACTTTGTCGTTCTCATGGACTCAGGTGTCTCAATCCCGCCGCGCTTCCACCCACTTCGCTGTGGCACACACCCAGGTGGCCTCCGGTTTAAGTCTGTGTCGTGTTCCCAGAATCGGGTATGGAGTCCATGCGTCCCAACAACACACCCACTGGCAGCCGTGGCAGCCCGGCCCCGGGGACCGAGGGGGGGTCCTCAGCTGACCTCAGCAGCTCACTCTCCCAGAGCACCGAGGACCTCTCTCAAGACATGGTGAGTTCATTTAACTCTCGCCGTGCTTACGTCCTCACTTCAGCGATTCGAGTTGTCCGAATTTAATTTCCAACCTAAATGTTTTGTGTCTCCCAGTCCTCTGTGCTGTTGCTGGTCCTGAGCGGGACGGCTTGCACCATGGAGGCACAGGGAGAAGATCAGGTTGTGGCCGTTCAAGCGCAGAATCTGAACACTTTGCAGATGGGAAACGTGAAGCAATCAGACCTCCTGGCGGGTCTCCTGCAAGGTAGGTTGTCCCTTGGTTCAATTCTTGGTTCAAAAAGCAGGTAGAGGGAGAATTTATTGCACTTTGCACTGAATAGAAAAATGCAATTACCGATAATTGTTATTCAGAAAAGTTAGTGCTTTTGGCTGTGAAGGCTTGTTCCTCTCCGCAGCCCCAGGTGAACCCGTCCAGAAGCCGGGCATCAGGGGCTCTCCTGCTCTGTCCATGCGTGCGGAAATGGGTCCGTCAGCGGCGCAGCGCTCTGCTCTGGCTGAGTCACTGGGGTTTCTGGATGTGAGGGTGCAGGACTGCCAGGCAGAGCTGTTAGCCTCCACGGTGGCAAACATCGGTCCGTTCCTCGAAGACGAATTCAGCGTCGATGGTCAGCCAGTGAGGCTGCGCGTGAGCAATGTCTCCATCACTCTGAAGGTATTCCAGCAGGGTCCTTAGTGCTGTTTGTGCTGGTTTTCTCTTTAGACGTGATGATGACATTTGATTAAATGTCACACTGCCCTGTTTTGGCTGTACAAAGCTGAAAGGCACAGTGTTTGCACGTGCTGCCTTTGTTTAAGAGTCATTTTGATGAAATGTTGGCAAGTTGTTTTCATAATGCGTTAACTTAACATAACATCTTCGACCACAAATGTCTTTATTTTATTCAGGATGATGGTCCCAGGATCTACCCTACAGCCCCTCAGCCTGTCCCAGCCAGGTTCATCATAGATCAGCTGGTCCTCGAGCGAAGTGACGACGGCATCATGAGAGTAAAAGGTAGCTTAGAAAATGCTCGGTGGAAACCCCTGGTTTAACTTCTCTGCACCAGCTGTCACAGCTTTGCGGAAAAGTGAACAGAAAGTGCTCATCACCGTTTCCTTTGTATTTGCAGCTGAAGGCGCAGACCCTAAACCCTTAGCAGACGTTCCCGTGAAGCCTGGCTGCTCTGACTCCGCCCACCAGCAGAGTGAGGTAATGCAGACTAAGACATGTTCAGTTCAGTGAGTCTGCGAGGAAGATTGTGTTAATACTTTACTCACAATTCTGGCATTCTGACCTTTGCCTTCCCCACCAGCGCATGTGTCTTGCCTAGTTTCCGGAAAGCAAGAATCAATAGTTTTTGGGATAGGCACTTTGTATTGCCAGATATATCGAATTATTGTGACAGTAACTTACCGCCTAAATTAGAAATGTGTCAACCATAAAGTTACATTATTATACGATCAAACCTATTTTGGGGAAGACACATTTTTAACGTACATCTTAAAAACGCAGACACAACCCTGATGTTCTGTATCTTGTCAACAAAGAAATAAAGAGCAGAGATGCGTTAGGCCCACAGGACTGTGCGATGGCTCTGTGCTGGAAACCCACACGGCCACAGCTGGGGCTAACCAGTCCGCTAATCCTTTGTTTGCAGAGACAAACCCAGGACTCTCAGCTCTGTGATGCACAGGCTGCCCTCACCCAGGCCCTCATCGAGAGAGAGCGCCTCCTCCTGGAAGTCAGGAAGTACGACCCCACCTTTGCTCTCTGAGCCCCATGTGTTGAGAACCAGCTTATTCTCAGCATTTCTGGAAAATTCACGTGGAGATGAATCCAAACCACGGCTTAGGAATCTTTCCAACTTGTGCACACTCTTAAGGCAATTACATAAAAGCCACTAAAACTAACAAAGAGTAGGGGGACTCAGAAAAGGAACTTTATGGGTCCTGTAATGGTAGTTTTTCGTGCTGTAATTTTTTTGTTCGAATCTTGAAGTCTAAATATTCCTCACTGCTGTGCTAAATGCAAATTGTTCCAGTTCATTGCTCATCTAAATCAGTGTTGGCCATAAATTCATTGTGTGGTTTCAGTGTAAAACACAGCATGCAGGATGATCAAGCTTTAATTCTCTCCACTTAGTTATTTGTGTTACGGAAATATTAAGTGGAGTGTGATGCCAAAACCTCTTTTCACAGGCACTGCCAGACAGCTGCTATTCCGTTAGTCACATCGTACAAATCTTAATGTCAAGCATGCTTAGTGAATCGTGCGGATTTACATGTAGCACGATTACAGGTCGACAGTCTTAGAAAAGCACTAAGGTTTTTACTTTATTTTGCTGTTTGTTTAGATTTTGAAGTCTTGTTACAGTTGTGTTGTGAAAGGTAGAGAAAATGGTGCACTTTGAAAAAAAAAGTATTTCTATAGTTTTTTTTTGTCCTTTGAAAAAAGCATACCTCCACTGCTTTCACAGAGAAACCAGTGTGTCCTCTTTGCTTTGTCACCAGGTAAGGATAGTACCGCACTCCTATCTATGTCATAGTTTCCAAAAAGCCGGCTGCAACATTCCCTGGTGTTCTATCGCTCTGCAAGTTGTGAAATGTTTCTTTTATACTGTGAAACAATGTGCTTTGTGGGTGAACGTCTGCTGAAGGAAACACGCTTTTTTTTTTGCTCTCGATTGTGGCGAGCTTTGCCTACAGACTTATGATTATCTGGTCTGTGGAAAGGACACACCGAGCCGGATTTCTTTTTTTAAAAAAAGAAAGAAAAACAAAAGTGTTTTGTAGCTTGCCGGGTTACAGTGTATGGATCATGTTTCATGGACTTCGTGCTAAGTCTGTGTGTTGTTTTACTAGTTTACATTCATTTGAACATGTGAGATGTTCTTATTTATGCGTCTGTTGAAGTCATATCAGCCAAAGATGGTGATATTTCAAAAGAAATGTGTGGTACTGATAATGTAAGGTAAGTTCACCATGTTTACTGGAAAAAAATGACAATTTTAGTGACTTTGATCCTGATTTGTTGCAAGATTTTATCAAACAGCCCGTGGTGTTTCCATGCAAAAATCTCTTACACACTTGGGTTCCAACTACAAAGACAGTTTTGTTGATCAAAAACACCGTTTAACAACATGTTTGTTCTATGAAAATCAGATCTCTGTCAGTTAACCCCTACATAAAGGTTTTCTGTTGTTTTGTGAGGGATTTGCCTTTGGCTTTTCCTAATCCATTTTAATGGTTTCAAAGCTTGGTTTTCTAATCTTTGACTTCCATTCATAATGTTCAAAAGGCACGTGGGAGCCCTCTGGTGGCAGAAATGTTAAACAGCAGTTTCTTTTCTTACTGTAGTTGCCTTGCAAGCTGCAGGATTTGTATTCTTTAAAGCAATGTTATCTATTTACACAATAGACGGACTCCTTTGGTACGCTCCAGAAATGGTGAAGAACATTCACACTACTATTTTATTTACTTTTGATGTGAAGTTACGTTCTTCAGATGACTACCTATGTATCATGTATTTATACTCTTTCAGCTGCATGCAAACTAAAAAATCAGTCAGCTCATTCTGTAGATGTAGTCAAGCAGAAATACTGCCCAGTTACCTCAGTATCACCAATACACATAGATTTGAACTAGCTGTCTGTGTTTGTTTCTGCATGGCCTTAATAGACAAAGATGTGCTGGTACCCATTGAAGACGGCACACTGGTACAACATGTAGCCCAGACGTTCTCTCCTGTGTTAAGTAGCATCTCCATTCCTCTGATGAACTGGTGCTTTGAGTTATCTGTTACACTAGACTTCCTTTGTGCTCCAGAGCAGGCCAGGGTCCTCTGGGGTGAGTGAGCATCCCACTGCCAGCACCATGCAAAGAGCAGGTGAAGAGAGATCCACCGCCCGGTGTTTTTCTTTGCCAACGGTGCACGTGCTGAGCTGGTGTTGTGTTGTTCACGCCTGGTAGAGAATCCCTACTGTCTTAAGGTCAGCTCACTGGAAATGACACTCGTTTTAATCTCACTTTCAAAGGAATGCAGAAGATTTTCTGTGGAAATATTAGTCGTGTTGCGAATGTTGGAAACCAGTGGACACTTTTTTTTTTGTGAGTTGTGTACGACTACCTTGAATTTTGTATAGTATTAATCACTTCATTAAGACTAATATAAAACTGGTTCTGTGAACCAAGGCTATGATGTTGAACATATTTTAAGTGGGGAAAAAATAAATAAACCCATAAACACATTTTGGTTGTGCTTTTTTCTTCTTCCCGTTTCCAAAATAAAACAGTTTATTTACAAAAAGTAGATTACAAAATTGATTTGCTTGAAATTTTGAAAAAAAATAGTTTAAGTCTACCTTGTGTGGCTGTAAAAAAAAAAACTTAAACATTTCTAAACTAAACATGAACAAAAGCTTTAATAACAAAATGATACAACTATTTACATGTGTGTTGACCAGTTTAAGTGGTTGACTTCCAGCATTGACTGTTCTTTAATCATTCTTAGATAGAGCTTGATCAGTTAGATAATGGTTGTGATGTGTTTCACATGTGATGCGCCACTCTCTTTAGCCGCCTTTCTTCTTTGGGTCTCAGTGAAATATAATGTTTTTATACTTGGTGTTGGGGATCTGATCTCGACTCTTGAGCCTCCTCACTGCTTCCCTCATGTGTTTGGGCTGAAGCGGTGGTGTGTCTCCCCACTTCTCACAAACATCCAGCGCTGTAAGGGGAAAAAATTTTGAATTTAAATGATTACATTTGCAAAGAAAAATAAGCATTTGGATTTATCATGTCTCAGTCATTGGCTTAATAAAACCTTTTGCTTACCCTCTTCAACTATTTCCCCAGCAAAAACCTTAGCAATGCCAGACATTGCTATGACCACATTCTGGGACACTGATGATCCTGTTATGGACTGGATCAGCTGAATATAGACATGAAAAAGAAATACACATAAATCATTAAAAAGAAATTAAAGAATAAAAGGTTTTCTCAATTTTCAAATACTACTCACTCTTTTAATGGCAGCCTTTGGGAAGGCAGAACGTCTGTACATCTCGTAGCGATTCAGCTGCTCTTCAGAAAAGGATGACACCAAAACCCTGAATCATATGGGAGAGAAATGGCACAGCGGTGGAGGATGTGACTCAGGCACATGATTTCCAAACTAAGAATGAGGATCTGAAAGGTTGAACATGTCAGTCTTACTGCATCTTTTGTATTTCATCTTCATCAACCTTATGGCGCTTTTCCTTTTTCTTCTCTGGCTCAATCTTCAGTCGTTTAGAAGCGGGCTGACCAGATGTCCCCTCCTCTTCATCATCTCCTCCTGCTGCAGTCTCCTTTTGAGAGGGAGTAACCAATAACCATCAGATTCAGGCTAAATGAGAAATACACTACACTAAGTTTACAAATTGAAGCTTTAGCTCTGGGGTGTTGTCAATTTTCAGATGGGACAAAGTTTATGTGCCAGAATATGGAAATTTCCTTTTTCTAATTCTAAAGCATTACTCTGACTCTCAGCAGTAATATTTGGTCATATCATGGCACACTTCCACAGTGGTAAATGACAAAGTGTGACAGGGAGTGTTGCGTGATGATCTGGGGGTGATATATTTTTACAGTTCATGTGAGGACTGAACGGAAGAGGCACTCACAGCTTTGACCTCTGCTTTTGCCTCATCTTGGGAGGACGACTGTTTGTTTTCGTCGGCAGCTTTTTCTGAAACAAGTGGATGTTCAGTTATTTCGGTTTTATCATGCTCCTCACTAGAAGAAGCCGTCCTGTCAGAAGTATCTTCCGGTTTTTTCCGCGCAGGATCTGCCATGATCAGTCGATACCACGGATTCTGAAAACAAACCAAAAAACAAATTAACGGCAGTCTGCTGGAGAGTTAGCAACTGTTCGGCTTATTTTAGCCAACAACAGTTGCAAATGCTCTCATAAAATACGATTTATATAGTTCTACATTAAAATGAAAACATAGCTTTTACGTACCTTCTGTAAAGCAGCAACAAACAAGCTAACAGTAGCGGCTAGCTATCGTCCAGTCAATGGTTAGATTTGACTTATCAGAAACTTCCACATGACGTATTTATGTACTCTAAATAACTCAAACTGTCTCACTTAATGCACTTACAGAAAATACACACGTTCTGCTTCCTAAATACGTATAACTATTCAATAACGATGTAAATATAGCATCACAAAGCCAGTACTCTCAGTGTGTTACTAAAGCAGCAAACACGAATTTCCGCTTCCGCTTTGTACCAACTTTATTTACACTTTTTTCTGTCTGAGCACAGAACACACTCACAAGTTATCAATTAATGAAAGTTTTCTACTACAGTACACTACTTTTTCACCCGTTTTGAATGATCCGTTTACATACTAAAACGTAAGATAGTCACGTAAGAGCGTTTGAGTTCACAAACAATTAACACATGAACCTAGAATGCGTAATACATTATTTTTTAATTCACAATTATTCCAAACACAAAAGCTTTCAGTCTCATTTAAAGACTGAATCTTATGAAATGTTCGTGTTTCCACCCATGAAATTGGCAGGCATGTCGCCGTCCTGTTAAGCACATTTTCGTTAAAAGTCATTATTTACATTTTCCTCCTTGTAAAGCTATTAACTCTGTTGAATATGATAACATTTTTCTTTGAATGATAAGGAATGTCAACGTAAATATATAATAAAACTCAAAGTAAATAATTGAATGGAGAGGTTTGGAAATGTGTTGTGGACACTACAGCAGACTTCTAAAGCACTGGATGGGTCCGGCGCCTCTCTCCCTCCCGCTAATGAGTTGTCTGGAGGGCCGCCATCTTGGCTCGGCCCGTCCGGGCTGTGTGAGGATCAGCAAGAGGGGGGCGGCGAGTTGGAGCCGTGTCGGTGCGCGTCTGAAGGCTCTCGGATTGGAGATGCAGAAAGAAAGGGCCGTTTCAAGGAAGTGACGGACGACGCTCGGAGGACTGGTCAGAGGAAGTTTGCTCGGTAGTGGTGCCGTGCTGCTCAAGGAAACTTTCCCCCCCCCTGCGCGCCAGCAGCCCCGCGGACCGGGACGGACGGACGGACGGACGGACGGACGGAGCCCGCGGCGGAGGGAGCTCCCGTTTCCCCGCCACATTACCCGCTCCTCCGAGGAATAACTTGAGGCCGGGAGAAAGAGAGAGGGTCGCGGAGGAATTTCATTCCCACAACCACTCCCACCTCTCTTTCCCCCCCTTTCCCTCTCTTCCCCGCACCTCCTCCGTTTTTTTTTTTTTTTTTTTTGGGATACGCGATGGGGAAAGAGCAGGAGCTGCTTGATGCGGCGCGCACGGGGAACCTGGCCGCCGTGGAGAAGCTCTTATCCGGGAAGAGACAGTCCGCGGGCGGGTCGTCCGGGACCGGCGGGAGCTCCAACAGCGGCGGCCACGGAGCCTCCTCTCATCCCCTCTCCAGTCTGCTCAGGTAGGGTCTGGGGAGAGGGGAGGGAGAGGGAGAGGGGGGGGTAAACCGGAGGTAATGGGAGCCAGCCGGCAGCATCGTGTCTGTCAAACAGCGTCCATTCTCTGTTTGCTGGGGCTTAACATTGTGCACGCTCGGTCAAAGGCGGCGTTGTTGTTGTTGTTGCTTTATTTATTTATTTGTTTGTGTCTTGCCAAACAAACGCAGCGTAAAGCGGTTGCAGGGGCAGCGGCACGCTTCTTTGTTAGCTCACAGCTCCTGTGTTCCTACCTAGCTGTATTCCAATAGAATAACTACTTTCCCCCCGTACAGATAAAAGTGGGAAATCTGCAGTTCAACGGAAAGCGAGCTCTAGTGAAACTGCCAGAGATGCATTAATAATGTCTTACTCATGGACCTGGACTAGCTTTGTTGACTCTTAAGAATTAAAATAACTAGTCAGGATGAGGTTTTCCTTTTAAAAATTGGAAATGTTTTATTAAGGCCCACCTAGTTTCCTTCCTCGTGTGTGTGTGTCTGTGTGTGTGTGTGTGTGTGTCTGTGTGTGTGGGTATGAGCTTTTCATCTTTGACTGTGGTCACAGTGGGAACTTTTCACTGATGCAGGCCCAGTTTATGTGGCTTCTGTTTCCGCATCATAAAAGACCTGCTGGGCAAGGTTTGGGACTTTGAGTTCATCTGCTGAGGCTCCTTTCTACCTGCCACCAGTGACTCTGCTCACTACCTCCTTAACAGCTCTGAGTTATGCATCACAGAAAAACAAAATACATCAGCCTCAGTGGGTCATCTTTTTTAAAGTTGCATGATGCGTGTGTGTGTACATGGTATGAGGTGTGGGGTTGCCGGCTGCATCAGGAGCTCAGCCTTTCCAGCGTGTTGCTCTCTGGGCTGAGGGCAGAAGCTGCTAGCGTCAGAGAAGAAGATGAAACAGCAGATCTGATAAGTGCAGTCTCATTTTGGCCAGCAGATGTTATCTGAACGGGAGGCCTTCTTCTACCAAAGGTGAAACGTACTGTCCCCCAGCAGATGTGCATTGTCATGAAGCTTGTCGGGTTGAAATAGCACTTTTTTCCCTAATATACAGCACCTACTGAGACATTAAAAGTAGCCTGTTTTTGGATACTCATGGTGGTTACCCGCGTTACCCCTCTAAAGGAGGGCCGTTCGGCCCAAACTCCAGGCCCTGCATCGCCGTTTGACTCGCTGCAGACCTCACGACGAGCCCCGGGTAATTACATTAAACTCGTCTAATCAGAAATCCAATTCACAGATGCGGTGCGGTCCAGGCTGACTCGGCCTTTCGCTCGCAGGTCTGTGGGTGGACCCAGCAGCCCGTTGTGTCATCCGCTCCGTCTTGGGCAATCAATGTTTGGCAACGAGAACCCCGGGAAGCTATTGGCCACCCCGTGCAGGAAATGAAGGAGCCATGGGCCCGGAGCCTGTTGCCTCTCAGACTCCTGCTTTTACGGGCCGGCGGGGTGAACAGAGGCAGTATTGAGCGGGGGGAGCTCGCGGGATTGTTGCTGCTGTGTATGACATTTGATTTAGTCCGCATAATGAAAATGTCAATACGTCTTTGGGCATTACAGTAAGTTGCCACGGCGGTGCAGGCTGTGGCTTTGTTTGTGTGTGTGTGTGTGTGTGTGTATTTCTTTAGCTGAATCTATTTGTTAGCCACTCATCATCTTTCGTCAGGACGTGTCGGCCTGTAATCCCATTTGTGGAGATTTGATCCCTTCAGCTTCCACTTGTTTAGAAAAAAAAAAGGTAACAATTCAGGTTGTTGTCGTTTTTTTCTCCAGATACTGTCGCAGCACGACAGGTTGCACGTGCAGGTCGTAGTCCACCGTTAGATCCCGTTTATGGTGCACATCCATGCCCTGGGAAACAGTCCTCCCTGTTCTTTAAGGTGTGCGGCGTGCGTTTCCAATAGATTGTTGGCGTTCTTTCCCTGGAATGGGGCGCAGGTTGGGACTTGCAGTGTTGTTGTAGCCAGGCCGTTGCACAGCCCTGCTCTGCGGAATGCCTTCTTTCCCGGGGGGGCCGCGTCCCGGCCGTTGCCATGGGATAGACGCCCCCCCCACCACCCCCCTTTCCCCGCCGTGTTGACACACCGACGCCGCCCCCGAACATTTGTCTGGTGGCGCTCCGTTAAATGAGGCGGGCAGGGCCGGCTCCACTAGTGAGGTCAAAGTGAAACCTTTTGACGAGGGGGGGGGGCATGCGCTCTCCCTGCTTCCTTGTTGTGTCTTTTTGACCGCGTTTCGGCCCCGGCGGCGTCCAGCCAGAGTCTCTCAGCAGCCCTCCCTGTCCCACGCCGCTCAGATGCAGGCAGCTGCTGCAGCTGGACCGGAGGTGAGGCCAGTCCCGGACAGCCAGAGTGCTTGCCCACTGAGGGGAAATTAACAGAGGAATGCACGGAGTCCTGGACAGGCCCTCTAAGAGCTTAGCCAGATGAGGGCTCCTCTCCCAGCTTCACAGCCACGTCTTTTGTCCTCCCCGACAAAGCGCAGAATGCTGCTTTTCATATTCATATCAGGCCCCAAAAGACTGTCCAGGGACTTTTCTATCCTTTTTTTTTTTTTTTTAGTTTTTCAAAGCAAATTGAGCTGTCATGTGAGTAGAATTGGACCACCTATTTAGAGGAGTCTTCTCATTTGGGTCAGTGTTTCCTCATTTCTGTGGGCTGTCACGAAAACAAAGGAACTTTTGAAATGTCTGAAGTTCAAATTTGATTTCAGACCGTTCCAAAAGTCCCTTTTAACTATAGTTTTTTTTTTCTTCTTCTTCCTCATCTATTCTCTAAATGCTCTCGAATAGAGGTTATTTTTTATTTTTATCAGTAAGCATCTAAAGAGGTTTCGGGCACAGCTCCAGATCATTCCATCCCGTTACATTCACAGTTTCTGGCTCGTCCCAGGCAGAGCCGTGCTGTCAGACTGCTGTCAGCTGAGAGAATATCTGCTGCCGGAGAACAAGCGCGGTGCTGTCCTTTTTAGGATCATAAAAAAAAGAATCCCTCCGGTGTCTCCTTTTATTAGGGCCTGTATGCATGCGTGTGTGAAGGTGCACCATACGGGCGATTCGTCTTCAATGACAGGCTCACAGCGGGGTTCTCACACCCCTAAATCCTCCACTCTGCCTCTACAGAAACACTGAGAGCAGCCCGTGCAGACGGGGTGTTAGCCAAGCAGTTTGTACCACTTGTCCTTCAGATTGCTGCGTGTTGAAGGCGGGGGGGGGGGGGGGGTGCAAATGCCGGAGTGGCGCTCGCAAGTCTTCATTTGTTGACCTCTGAACTGGGAGAAACTTCAGCCGCTGCAACTCAGAAGGCAGCCGTGTTAGCCGGGAAACCTAACACCGCCGTGTTAGCATTCCGGCTGCCGCTGAGTTTTGGGATGCTCCGCTCTGCACCGTGTTTACGGCTCCTGTTTGTGTAGTCTGAGAAAGGATGGGGGGGGGGGGGGGAGGATTCCAGTAGCAATGAATTCCACATATGTGCGCGTGGGCCGGAAGCAGAGATAAAACACGTCCAGTGTCCTGTCCGGTCTGCATGCTTTGCACTGGCCCTCATCATGGTCATCTCCAAATGCTTTATTAAGGGGGTTCGGTGATTAGTGATTGGATTTGAATCTGTCTAGAATAGTACGTTCATCCTTTGAACATCCCCAGCTGTGCAGATGAAGGAACTGATTTCTGCAGAGCCTCCTGCTTCTGTGTCTTCTATTATTAAAAAAAGCTGTTGTTTACAGTTCCAGCGTTGCTGTGCTTCCTGTTTTAAATCAAAAGGAAAGTTGCCTCGAGTCATCCTGCAACCCGTGCTCAATAACTGGCTATTAAGCATCTTTCTCTCCAAACTCTGAGCATCGTCCCCGACAAATGCTTAAGTTGGAGTTTCTGAGATAGACGTGTCTGTCAAAAAAGGAAACCACAGCCACATTTTTATCTTCTTCTTCTCTTTTTCTTTTAAAAACCCGCATGTGTTATTGACCCTGGCTTTTTCACCCGTCCAGTCTGCCTTTCTGTGGCTCCCTGCTTCTCTCAGCAGTCTCATGCCCACCTGCTGGGCTCTGCTCCAGCTCCCACTCTGCCTTCAGACTCCGATCTCACATTTGGATCAGGAGTTACTGGTTCTGTTCTCAGTGTGTGGACACAGGAAACCTTTTAGCCCGGACGTTTTCAACATCCCACTTTGCTTCGCTGCTCCTCCCCTAACAAGGTAAAGGAAAACTTCCAGCTGGATTGAGCTGGATTATGAATAGGCCGTTCAGTGGGAACGAGACAGCCACACACCCACTTCCATATTCACACAAACTCAGTGTCAGGTGAAGGTGAGGTGGAGATAGGTTTGTGGTCAGAGAAATGGCCTCAGAGGAGCATTTTATATCGACAAGAGGCCTTATAAGTCGCACTATGCAGTTTTATGTTTTTAAGTGAGTTGTTACATTACCGAAAGAAACTGTTCTTTTATTTCCTGTCACAGCAGAAACTGAAAGCTGATGCAGTCCGGCCAGCTCTGTCCGGCCAGCTCTGTCCGGCCAGCTCTGTCCGGCTGGGTTTTTGCTGTGAAATGGGTGTGTGGGAAATGATGGAAGTTGGAGTGTTCCAATTTCTCACCCCGTCTGATCCCTCACTGCTTTCTTCTTTCCCTCTTTGTGCATCCCACATTTCCAGTCTGCCACCAGCGTTTTTCTCTCCCCCCACCCCACCCCTCCCTGTTCTGATTCTGCTGGATCCAGCTGGCCAGCTCTGATCACAAACGCTGGGCATATGCGGTTTGTTCACACCTCCTGCTGGAACACAGTTGCTCTGTGAAATGCCCGCTGTGGTGATATGAGCCATGAAGACTAAATCAGGCTTTGTTGGGAGGGGTGGGGGGGGCATGGTGACATACAAACTCCGTCTTAATTGCGAAGATTTCTAAGTAGCTTTAAATGGTTTACAAGAACTAAAAAGAAATTCCGTGCGACCTTAAAAAAACCCTGAGCAGATGGGGCCTGCCCAACAGTCAGTGGATCAGTGGATAAATTGCCGTGAAATTGAATACATACATTTCCAGTGGCCAGAGGGGGAATCATGCTACCTTTAATGACTCTTTGATAAGGTTGGCCTTTATGGCTCTGAATGTACCCCCAGGCTGCTACTGCAGTAGTTTTCTCCGGGTCCAGACATTCAGGAGACCTCAGGATCTTTGCTAATTAACCTTAGGGAACCCTTCAATATTAAGCTTTGGGAACACCTCTGGCATATTCCCTGTGGAATTTCTGCACAACCAAACACATGACACACCCACACACTTATATATATATATATATAATCCGTTAAATTATTCGTCTAATTGTTCTTTAAAGCCACCCTTTTTTTTCCTATGCTGACCATATAAATGGAAATATCCATGATGTGAGGCAAATGCTGAGTTTGTACCATACTAATGAGCATGGAGTGAGTATTTACGATGACCCCCATTTATTTCCTAATACAGCGTGAACCCTTATTGCACTCTTTGTGGTATTTCTTTTCCGCCAGGGGCTGATTGGCCTGTTTGTCACATGGTTACATAGCGACTCTGTCGCGTGAACTCCACCCATTCTAAAGAAAATTCGGAAACAACTAACGATTGCTGTCATCACTTCTGTTATCGCAAACATTTTACACTCCAAATACAGGAGCCAACACTGCGGTCCAACACCGAAGTTCATTGATACTGTTGTCTCGTGCTTTTGTCGCATATAAGTGACGTCACGCACCGGCCGGCCTCTCTCTGTTTGGCCATAATTTCTAATGGATAAGCACCTATGCCGGTGGAGCCCTGTGGAGTTAAACCGTGTAAGGCTGAGTGGACACTGCTATAAAAGCGCCAGGGTCAAGATTATTACTGGACTGAAAAGCATGAAACCATCTGCTTTAGATGGGAGTGCTTTTTGGCGTTTTTTGGTTTCCCCTGTATGTTCAGTTTCCTTAAAATATCAATTAGGGATAAAGTGCAAAACTTAAATCTTTAGGTGACCTTTCATGTGGTTTGACAAGCGCTTTACAGCACTATAACTGTTATATTTGGGGTATTTCGTAGATGCAAATGAATAACTGGAAAGAAAACGGTATTTGTGACATGTGGCCATATGTGATTGAAAACTGGTTTATCCCGTAGTTGGTTGACTGCTGATGTGTGTGTGTGTGAGACTTAAGGACCAAGGGAATTTTAAAAAATTGAAATTTCAAGGCCTGGCCTCTTGGAAGCAGAATGCGTGGTGTTGGAGTGTGTTTCCCTCTTATCAGGCCCGGGGAGCTCTGGCTGCCGGGTTAGTCCCCGTTGAGATGGAGATGCTCAGGGTGTGTGTTTGGCGGTAAGGCCTCTGGTCTCAGCACCTGCCAGCAGTGCGTATAATTAAACCCAATTTCCCCGACGGTGGTCCACACGAGCCACTCGCGGCCGGGCGCAGCGCCCCGGGCCAGACTAATCCCTGGCAGCTTGGTCACACGGCTAATAGGCTAGAGGACAAATCTGTTTATTTGACATTAGGTTTCTTACTCACCTGGGTTCCTATTTGCTTTAAGCCACCACTGAATTTTTGCTTTGTCTATACACCCCCACCCCCCCAGGGCTCCATAGACAAACACAGTCATAGATTGGTCCCTCTGGAATCGCTGGAGAATCTCTGCCTGAGGGTGGAACAGATTTCCTGTGTATTGTGGACATAATGGGATTTCTTTTTTGTTTGTTTTTGTTTTTCTTTCTTGATTTTGCTGACTTGCTCACGTGAGTAGGATTTGCAAAATGCTTTCAGAGTGTCGTACAGGTTTAGTCAAAATTTGACTTTAAGTTGAAGATGAAACAATTTGGGATTTCATAAAGAAAATAAAATGCATAGTCTTGGAGATTTTAAGTCAGTTGACTAATATCTGCCGACAATTTGTACAAACCGAAACATGTCATTGTGATTTTTTTCTCTTTTAGTAACCGGACTTTGCACAAAACCAAATTACAGCCTCCCCCCCCACCAGAATCTCTTTCAAACTCCAGCTTCATCCCGCTGATATTCCCTCAGGCAAATGAAGGATTAGCTCAGCCTTTCGAACAGGAATTCCTCCACCAGTTCCCATGAATGTAAACCACCCCCCCCCTCCCTTCTTCCAAACCAAATCAACTCTGTTTTTGCCCATTGCCCAGCTATGGGGCTAAGCCCCGTCCCTCACTCAGGGTCGGTTGTGAGCCGTAGTAAGAGGATGAACTGGATTGTGGAGCAGCGCTCTGACTCATGCCCTTGAGTGCCACGCTGCCAAAACGCGGGAGGACGTAACACATGTGCCACTCTGGGAACTGCTGGCAGCCCTCCTCAGCAATCCAAAACACTGGGACATGAAAAAAGAAAATCTGTAGTGAATATAGATTTTTACTACCTCTGTGTGTTGTGTTTATTTAGGATTACTAACTGTTTCTGTCCCTGATTGGAAGTGCAATATTACACCAGCAGAACGTGCTCCGGTTGGGTCACGAGGCACACATGGCATAATGCCTATGATGCTACACATGGACTTCTGGAAGCTCTCCTTTTTTTCTAGTGACGCATCACAATCATGACTGCTGATAGCCAGCGGGTCAGGAATTTTTCCAGCAGCTCTAGATTTTTTTCACACTCGATGGCTTCACGTCAGAGTGGGAAACCGTACCTCTGTCCCAGGATGAATGTCCCATGCATTGCACAATGCAAAGCTCGCCAAAAGCCTTAACCTGGACTTGGTTGGTCTTGACCAAAGTGCAGAACAAGGCTCTCACTCAGTGCAGAAAGATGAAAAAGTCTTGCTGATTGGCTGTGTGATCTGGCCTTACTTCCCTTTGGGTGTTTTTATGCTATAGTCTTCCACAGCCCCTGCTGTCTTCATGTTTATGTTAATTTGTGTATGGGACTTATTTTTTCTTTTTTTTTTGCTCTTACCAGTTATATAACTCTTTATCTAGGGCAGAGACCAGAGGTCCGTTCCGTTTCTGTCTCAGTTTTCACTTTGAATCACCCCCCCTTTTTTTAAAACTACAAATAGAGGAGAGGAAGTGTATGCATGACGCCTTAAGAGCTGACTTAATCGGCGCCTGGACATTTGTCCCCCCCTCTCCCTAACAGAGTTAGCTGTCCCCAGCATTTCCTCCCGTTGCATCCCATTTGCAGAGTTGTTTAAACCGAGCACAGCTTTTGATGTCCCACCACTGTGTGGCTCTCTGACTTGTTCGATGAGACCCAGAAGGCCGGCCTCAAGAAGAGCCGAGCTTAGGCTGTGTGTAGCCCAGCGGTGTGTGTCTGTGCTCCGTCAGGCCCATTGTTCTGCCGGCTTCAGAGCCTCACAAAACACTTATTTAATGAGACGGGCCTGACTGTGTAATTGCAGGCTGCTCTGTGAGAGCTATTATGGGAGATGTATTTTAAGGGGGCAAAACAGCCATTACTGCGACAAAAAAACGAGCCGCGTGTGTGTGTGTGTGTGTGTGTGTGTGTGCTTGTGTGTGTGTGGTTCAAAGACAAGCAGTCGATGTGGGGACACTAAGAAAAGCTGTTGTCACACCCTCTGCGCACTGATGTTAAGATCAGCTCATAATTTGTCTGGGAATTTGATCAGCCGCTGCAGGCTGTGTGATATGATGTTTGGCCTCTCCAGGAGTTTCATTCATAAACTTTCTTGTGCCGAAGTCGGAGCGAGGAAGACGTATTTCACGCCGGCCCTCAGACCGTTTCCTATGAGAAATCACAGGTGAATCCCACGATAAGGGAAGAAGACGCCTCCTTGATGTCTGAATCTGTGTGAGGCCCGAGTCATTTGCTCCAATTCTGTTTGTGTATGGCAAACGGCTGCCATGTCTGGGATATTTGGTTCACTCGTGCTGGGATTTCACGCCTCACATGATTTATTTAGGATGTGCTGAAGTCTTTCAGAGGGCTTCACATCCCATCTCAACTCTGTGTTTTCTCTAGGCAGCCTTTAGCTCTCGGCCCACATCACTGCAGGGTTTTTTTGCTAATGAACAGGAACCGGTTTAAGCTTGTGTTTGAATTCAGCCCAACTCAATGGAAGTTTTGGACAAACGCTTAATGGCGAAAGCTTGCTCTGCTTAGGTTTTTTTTTCTTTTTTCTGTTACCTTTCTGGTTTCTAGTGCCGTCAGTCTGGTACATCCTCATTCCTGCTGTCTCTGGAGTGTGCGTGAGGATTGGTTCCCACCTTTATGCTGATGGGGCCGGGCTGTGTTGTAAGCTTGTAACTCTATGTGATATCCATCTCAGGGCCTCGGGTTGTAGGTCGCACCCACTGTTGCAGAGGGAAAGGTGCTGTTTGTTTGACACCCACAAAAAACTGTTGTTTTTTCCTGTATGCATCAGGAAGTGTTTAGAAAAAAAAGAAATCATCCGGTTCAAATAGGATTCTGATACGGAGGAAAATCAACCTAAGAACAGCATGTTACAGTCTCTCACATGACTATGGAGGAAACATTCTTCACAGATTTCCTTCATTCTGTTAAGGTTTGAAGGTGTTCCTCATGCGCCATTGAGTCGGGGCGAGGTTTTGGACTTTGGCCGGACCGCTGTAACCCTTTGGTGCGTGCTGCTGTGCGTTACGGTCAAATGGGACATAGTTCCAGAGCTCTTGTGGGTTTGCTCTCGTACCACTTTAGAAAAACCTAAACTGTGCCGCCACGTTCTTTTTTTGGCAACCCTTCCGAACCACCTGAGTACTTCTGAGTGGCGTACGGCCAAAAAAGACAAACAATGAAGTAAAAGCATTAGACCAGCAGGGCCTGGCTTCTGCTCTCACCGCCTTAAACTGCTCGGATGCAGTTAGGGTGGACTTAATGTTTCACTCACTGTGAGACACGCCAAGTGCTCCTGTCTATCTACGAAGTACATGAAGCCAATCTTTTCTGTGAGGTCCGGTGTTGCATGTTATTCAAGCCTAACTGCCCTTTTTCTATTCATAACAGCATCTGGAGAGGGCCCAATGTGAATTGTGTGGACAGCACTGGATACACCCCTCTCCACCACGCAGCACTAAATGGACACAGGTAAACTGAAGCCAGTGATTGACCGCATGCATATATATATGTGTTTTGTTTTTTTCCATTTGAAGCTTTTCTGACCAGCTCTGATTCCTCTCCCCTGCAGCGACGTGGTGGAGGCGCTGCTACGGAACGAGGCCTTGACCAACATCGCAGACAACAAGGGCTGCTACCCGCTCCACCTGGCGGCGTGGAAGGGAGACGAGCATATCGTGAAGCTTCTCATTCACCAGGGGCCTTCGCACCCCAAGCTCAACGAGCAGGTCTGCCGCCGCGTCAGCGTGCATGCGTTTATTTCGGTCGCCTTAGCAGCGGTGGTTTAGTTTGTCCAACGCGTTTCACGCCTTGGCGTCGTCCTTCTCTAAAAAGCAAGTAGTGTGGCAAACAGTCAGTTCAGTGTGTTGGCGTGCGTTGGCGTGCAGAAGACACCAGGACTTTGTTGCAGCACCATAGCAGTCATTTCGACAAGATTGCACTTTGGTCTTCATCACATATATGTGTGTATATGTATATACTGTATATATATTTTTAAACTCTGGTTGTGCATCGAGAGGCTGAAAAGAAGCTGAGCGAAACGCCACATTCAGATCCTCTGACTGCAAACCCCTAGCCCAGCATGGCATGATCTGTATGTGAGCCGAACATGTAAAAAAGCCAATGCATTAACCTCAGTGCATCATGAGGCTGACCTCACACTTGATAATGTGATACTTGAAGTGCTTTGATGCTGCACTAGTGTGAGAAGTGCTCCTTTCCTCTAACCATTTTAACTGCTTTAACTCTTGTTTTTGAAATTTGATTTGGTTGCTTAATGCACTGACTGTAACCACCTCTGACCTGTCCTGTTTGGAAAGTGGAGAAATGACACATTATGAGCCCCTTTTTGCCTTTTTCTTTTTTTTTTCCTGTTGAAACGTTGCATTTTTAATGAAATAACTACACCCAGATGTGTTGTCTCTCATTTTGGGTCATTTCCTCCTTCCCATTCATGTCATCTGATTGTTCTTTAACTCAACTCTGATTTTTTTTCTCCCTTTTATTTAGTTTGACTCATTTGCGATCATCACTCATTCATTCATTGCTTGTCTGAACCGAAACCATCGACTATCTCCTCTTCCTCCCTCCCAGAGCTCTGTAGAGCATAAAGAGTTCAAACGCTGTGGGCCCTTTGACCCCTATATTAATGCCAAGGTGTGTACACAGTGCTGCCGAGACCAGTGTTTCCTCTTGAAGTGCTCCTTTGCTTTATTGCTGTGTTGGCTTGCTGTGCCTGGGTTTGTGTTGTTGCTGCTTCTTTGGGGTGGGAGGGGGGTGGGCGGGGGGCTTAACCGGCCTCAGACGTATGGGACAACATTTCTTTTCTCTCACTATCTGTGGATCTCTTCCCTCTGGCTTTATGTCCATGTTCACCTGTGAGTTCCCACCTCACAAAAAGCTCTTTGCTGAATGTTACAGTGCTGCTGTTCCAGCCTTTTTATTCAAACTGGAAAGTTTAGGAAAACGCCCCAGCAGGTGATTGCAAGATAAATTTAATGAGCGTTACGCATCAACAGGTCGGACAGCGGCGGTGATGTCGCTCGTGCGCCGCTAACAGAAACCAAAGGTTATGTAAGAGGAGGCCAGGCAGAACCAGAAATGACTGGGACAGAAACTGCTCCTGAGTCAGCTGATGTGGCAGCAGAAGCCTCTGTATCGCTGAGCAGGAAACAGCTTTTTTTAGGCAGGGGTTAGTGTTTATTTTTGTTTTGTTTTTATGCGTCTTTAAAGTCTTTAAAAAAAATTTGAAAGCCATTTGGACTGCTCTAAACTTGAACATATACATAGGTACATAGGTACTTTACATCACAGCAAAAACTTTGAGATGTACGCACAGCCCGAAAGCTCTAATTGCATCCTGAAAATTGTATTTTTGGCCTCATCTACAATATAATGAAATAACAGTGTCCAAGCTTGACGGAAAGTTTCTTAGAATGACTCTGTATATTAATAAGATTATTAGAAATAACCGGCCGTTTCAGTTGGGTGTTTGGGATATTCGTGGTCAGTTGGTTTCTCTGAGCAGTTGTTGTAGAGGCATCAATAGTTTCCAGACCCTCTCAGTCATTTCTGGGATGATTTCTGGGTTTTTGTGGTGGAGAAATTCAAAGGTCCTTGTTTCTGCATTGTTTTTTTTTATTGTTTTCAGGACTTGAGAAGTCAAGTGGCTTCATGGCACATGATCTGCAGCAGGAGGTCATACAGGGAAAAACGACAGTTCCTTCTTCTTCAATTTGTATCTTCCCTTTAAAAAAAAAAAAAAGAGGTTTTCCTTACTATGAAACAGGTGCTAATCTGCAGATGTTAGCGGGTATACTAAGCTGTTACACACGCTTAACAGTGCTGTTATTTTCAGCGCAGCGTGCCCTTACAGGGAAGCTAGCATGACTCTTTTTGTTAAAAAAACAGCTCTTATTACAGTCGGCTGCTCAGGGAAGCCCCTGTCGCATCCTCCCTCTCCGAAGAGGATGGCAGGGGGCGGCGCCGTGGCCCCCGGCTTCACCTTCACGGGTGGTGCAGCCCATTATTCTGCAGGTGGAGTCTGAAACCCACCCTGGCCTGGATAGCTATTTCGGTACAATGTCACATTTCCCTTCCGCTAATCTTCTTAGCGTTTGATGGGGAGGCTGGCTGTCTTTGATGCTGCTACACTGTTTGGGAGCCGTCCCGCTGTGCGCACTTCTGTTTCCGTCCGGTCCCGAATTTGACAGCGGGCGGCTATTTTGAGGGATGTCTCGATGTTCACACTTTTGGGATAGTTCAGGCGCCTCCACCTGCTCATGACACCTGAATAATTGATGGCCTGTTATGAATAAATTAGAATGGAGGACATGATGTTTTTGGCTGGTTGTGGTTGATGGCGTCATGTGACTGGGTGGGAGGGGCACATTCTGCTTCTCCTAACATCCCGGGCCAGGACCTGAGTGCCATCTCAGGAGGAGGAGGAGGAGGAAGAGGAGGGTGGGAGGTTTTCAGTGTACCGGTCCTTTTGCATCAGCATCAAAGAGACATTGCCATGCTGCTCCTGTCTGCGTGAGTGCCTGAGTGGATGTTCGACCCCCGTCCCCCCCCTCCTCCTCCTCCTCCTCCTACCTCCCAGTTTGTGAGCCGACGAGAGGAATTGGTGAGGATGTTGTCATAGTAACGGTGTCATGGTTTATTGGTCCTATAGCCTTGGTGTGTGTGTGTGCTTACTCACAGTGTTTGGAAGTGCGGTGAGGCTTTGGGGTGCTCACAGAGGAGAGTGTTCGTCAGTCCCCCTTTAGGGTCCCTGAAGAGACCACCCTGGACCGGGTCCAGCTCTCTGTAATGCCGGCCCAGGAAGCCAGCTCGACTAATGTCTATTCATTACGCCCCTGTGCTCCCTCCTACTGACGCTGTCCTCTGTGGGACGGCCTCTTTGATGATAGTTCAGATGCCTCCGCTGGCCTTAACCGTTGACAGTATGATCTGGTCAGGAAGCCTCCTCTGCCCGAGCGCTGCCGGGTCATCAGCAGGAGATGCTAGACGATTTTTTAGTAAAAATGATAAAGGCTTAGATTCCAGGGCTGAAGCTTTTTTTTTGTTGTCTTAATAGCAAATTAACAGATTTGAGGCTTAAACTATTGATTGTTTGCTGCTTCAGAGCATCATTATGTGAATAATGTGTTTCTTGGTATAACTTTACAGCTCTGAACTATCAATGGTAGAAGAAAATAGATCTTATATAATTGTATAATTTGGGAACATTCAAACTATTTCTGTTATTTTAATTTGAAGTAGAAAAGGCCTTTTTTTCTCAGATTTTTATCGTACCATATTAACGCAGGTTCCATCAATTTAAAATGATTTGATTATCTTCTGACACCTGGGCTGCACATTTAACAAAAAAACACAATGACTGCTTTAAAAAGTGTTGGAAGATCTTATGTGAGACAGCTGATTTGTATTGAGACAAATCTTTTGAAACACAATGCCGTTTTTGTGGAAACCTTTTGTCCAGGAGGCTCGCATGTGGTCTTCATTCAATCATCCCTTATTACTGACCTTCTTTTGGGTAATTATCTTCTTCTCCATACATGATTCCGCGATAAACAAACTTGTTTCCTACTGCCTTTTGCCCCGACCTCATCTCCCTATATAGGTCATGCGTCTAATACACTACGCTGGTGATTACCAACCCAGCTGTGCTGCACACGCGTCCCCGCTCACGCTCTCACATATCAGAAGCAACGCTGGAAGATTTCAGTTGAAGGCAGCGGTGACATGACTTTATAGGTTCGACTGGATCATACACACAAATGTTCTTTTTAGACCTCGCGTACACTTTTTCAAACCCGGTCACCTCGTCCTGGAGGTGAGCAGTTTCCCCCTCCCCAGGCACGGTGTTTGAAGTGACTGCACATTAATTTATCTCCTCTGCCCGTCACATCGCCGTCCAGCTCCCGCCTCATCAACTCATCTCACTCCTTTCCCCAACTTAGGCCGTGTGCTCCCCCTCCGGGACACTGCTCTCATCCCTTTTTGGGACAAAAAGCGGTCGGAGCGTGCTTGAAGAGCCCCAAAGGGAGCGTGTTGTCATGTGACAATAGAATCAGCATTTTCTTGCACATTTTAAGGGGGCGGGAGGGAGGACTTGTTCCAAGACGTAGACGGATCCGCATAACGGATACAATCAGCTTCTAAGACATTATGTCTGAGAAGATTAAAGGGAAATCATTTGGAAAGTGGGCTCTGTTTATTTTTTAATGAAATGAAGAGGGAATGATGGTTCAAGTTCCTTGCTCGCAGAATCACAGCCAGTGGCAGGAGGCCAGTGAGCCGGCCATCTCATTACAGGACTGCAAAGCTTGTTTACTCTGGAATGTGGAGTGTTCAAATAAAGATCCACGAAAAATTTCAAACACAATTACCCAGAGAATTTATGGCGCGCTCGCAGATGCTGAGGAGAAGCAGGCACTCAGAGACTACCATGAAAATTTTAAAAGCCGGTGCTTAATAATGAATAGCCAATAGCCCCATGATAAATGTAGATATCGCTCACAGGTTGAAAGTGGCGAGGAATCCCTCTGATCTGATCTGTGATTTCTCTGAGCCAGCAGGGTTTCGCACAGTGACAATGGACTCTGGCATACACGGAGAACAAGCGGCCCTTTGGCATACTTGCTGCAACAGCTGCTAACCCCTGCCCCTCCCTCTC
>CAJRST010041110.1:13771003-13975706 GCA_907169785.1 Menidia menidia | reverse complement strand
GTGGAGCCTCCAGATGCTCTGAGATATACAGTTACATCGGATCAGTGGGCGCTCATCTTAATCAGAGCGAGGTTCCCTGCTTCCTGCCGCCCTCCGGCACAGACAGGATTTTCATAAAGGACTCGAGCTGTCCAGGAAGTCTTAGCCGTGCCGCATGAATTCTAATCTCCTTCCCAGCGAGGCTGCGAGTCATTTGTGCCATTTTGCGTAATATCCTTCAGAGCTCTGTCTTGTTACTAAATGATTATCTGACTGCTCACATGGCCTCTGGTCGCATGGAGCAGATAAGCCTGATCCTGCTCCTATAGAGCGGCCATGGCCGTGCATAGGATGAGGTATTATGCGGAAAGATCCGCTGACTCGTAGCATCCAAAATCTCCCCGTTATGGCTAAAAAAAAAACGTCAATTAATTAGGCAGGTCTATGTTTTTGTTTCTTCACGGCAGAGCAGCGGTCTAAAATTAGTTTCAAACATGCTGACTCATTAATACCTCTTCTTATTCTGTTTTCTCACTCTTTACTGCTTTAATGTCTAAATGTTTGTTTTTCTGCCTTCCTTATGAATTTTAATGCAGTTCTTCCACAGCAGCTTCAGTTCTTAATAGTTGTTTTCCTAGTAGCTCATCTGCATGATTTTTTTCTTTGGTTAGTGAATAAATATGTCCAAATATCTTTCCAAAATCTCCTCAAAGTTCATATAAATCCTTAAAGGTTTTCAATTCCCTTTTTAAAAAAACAGAATTTCCTAAAATGATGAGGCTGACTGTTTGTTTTTTGATTATTTGACATTTATCAGATTGTCATGTGCGAGTCTGCGTTGTTCAGTTTCTATTTGTGGAAGTGAATCATTGGTGTAACAAAAGAGATGTCCAAGGCCTTCAGAATCAGGTTTGTTGATGAATGAAAACATAAGAAATTAAAGAACACTCACCTTTCTCCGAGAATTTTAAACCAACAGAAAATCCCACGGGCAAGAATAATTCCAAAAAACTAAGCTCTGCCTCCTATCCTCTCACAAAAGATTAGAAATGTCTTAGAACAGACCAAAATCTTTGTCTTGAATTGGAATTTGTGTAAAAACACGGTGGTGGTGCTGTCATAATCTGGGCAGGAACCGCTCGTCATCGCAGCCCAGGTTTTGGACCGACAGTTTATTTTAGATGTATTTCTTCATTCCTTCAATAAACCTGTTGTAGAAAGAGCCTGAGGTGAGCAGTTCACACCCGAAACACTGACAGCCTGTTCTGGAGAGGAGAGCCAGCGGCGCCAAACAGCCAATCACAGGTGTCTTTGTTTTCACGTGCTGTAAATATGCCGTTGTGTAAGAATCTTCTTACCTTTAAGGTCAAAGCTGTCCAACATGTACAAAGCATGTGTGTCTTGCATGTTCTTGCCGTTGTTGACTGGCACAGCTGGTCGGCCATCTTTAAACGCAGTGGGCCGCTGGCTGACACACATCAGCAGAGCCCCGACTGTCACGCTGGCAGCCGAGACGCTCGGTGCCGACGCATTCCAAAGCTCTGAGGTCATGGTATGCGAGCGCCCGGGGCCTTTGTTTGCAGCCCTTGTGCAAAAATATTGATTCAAAGATTAAGCAGTGAGACATGATTCACATGGCCGGTTGTCACATGTGTCTCTGGGACATTTTGTGAATTTGCAAATGAAGGCAAAATTGAGTACAAGAGAAAATCAGGAGGCTTTGCATGTTGGATTCATTTGGAATAACTACTGAGGCAGAAGACCTGCACGTTTGAGGAGGTGAATCATGCTGCTATTTGCCTGCTGAAGTCATCTCAAATCTAAGAGTAACTCTCTTTAAAATGCTGTGACAAATGCTCGGTGGTGCGTCACAGATGTAGCAGCGCGTGCTCTTTTTATTTGTGCTCCAATCGCTTCTGGATATGTGTGCCTTGTATTTTTCTCTCCTATTATTCTTTTTCTTTAGACAAATGCAAACACAAAAAAACAATCCAATCCAGCCGATAGAACCCAGCTAGTGAAAACTGAAGCCTATCTTTTGCTCTTTTTTTTTGCATTTGTTTCCTTCATTTTAATTCATCCAAGCAAAGTGTGTGTGTTTTTTTTCCCTCCAGTCTGCCAGTCTCTGTGTCCCTTCTTTTGATAAGCAGCTGCTGTTTTGCTTTCTCAGGCCTCCTTTCTCTCTTTCTCTCAAGCTGTGACCTGCTCTGCCAGTAGACTATAATACTTCCCGTTTTGACTCCCAACAATAAGGGAGATACCTACTGATCCCATCTGGTGCCAGGTCTTTGTGAAAGTATCAGTGAAGGGGTTACGCAGACCTGTCTAAACCCAGCCTGTAAGTCCTCCTCCCACACACACACACACTGTGTTTTCAGTGGCACAGCTGGCATGCTCTTCTGGGAGTCACCCAAACTGGCATCCCGCTTATCCATGCGGGGGCCTCTCACAGCAGCTGTCAGCCCTTTGTAGGTGGCAGTGTGTGTCTGGAATGACTGACTCTCGGAGCATGTGGCTCCACAAAAGCGTGTTCCGCCACGCCTATCGGCGTACAGCATCTCCGGAGAGTGTAAGCAAAACTCTGGAGTCGCGCGGGCCTTCATTTCCGAGCATCACAGCTGTGATTGTGTATTTTATATTCAGTTCACTCCCTTTTCCACATATGAAAATAAAAATAAGAGCCAACTTTCCTGCTTTGCATTAGACTCCGCTCGTGGTACAGATCATCAACAGCTCTGGAGATTTCCATATCAGATAGGCATCGATCCTGTTGCCGCATCAGTCTTTAGGCGTAATAAACACCACTTACCGACTTTATGTTCCATTTGCTGCTTTGAATTGCTGTTTGAACTGCCCGCCTGTTGTTCTGCCCCGTGGAAATATGTTACATTTTTTCAATGACTCAAAACATGAATTCATTCTTGTATTTGTTTTTTATTTTTTGTTGTTGTTGTTTTTGTGGAAAAGATGACTCCGAGTTATGTTTTCATGCAATCCCTCGTTGGATTGTCAAATGAGGGATTAGCTCAGTGGGAGCAGTCCTCTCCTCGCTGTTTTGACGCCGTTCCAGTCAACCAGTGACATTATGTAACAGGCAGAATGGTTGTGCCCATTTTTATTTAAGATTTCTATCAAATTTACCATTAAAAGAGCTGTTGGTGTGTAAAGTGTGCCGTAGTCACCTTTAGGAATCAGCAAGGACAGAAAACAGTGCAGTTTTAGTGCAGCCCTCGTATGTTTTTTTGTCAGATTGATTTAGAAATTACCACAAATGTTTTAGTTGGAACTCATGCTGATGTAGCTGTGTTTCTCATAAATGAACACCCCCCAATCCCGGTCGTTAAACTCACCATTCGTGCAGAAACATCCACAGATGCTTGGAGGGAATCACACTGTGTTTAAGCCGTGACTAAAACAAGCCCAACAAGGTGTTGAACATATCATTTGCCTAAATAACTAAAGCAAAGCGGCAAATGGCTGTGGGAGTTCCGGTGCGTCTGTAGCAGGTCATCCTGGTCTTTGGCTGGACTGACTCACGTCTCCGCTGACCCCCACCTGCCGCTGTATCTCTGCCCATCTGCGAGCACCCGGTAGCCTCCAGCACTGATCCTTAGCTCCCGTCTTCATTAGTGCCTGGACATCAGCTACTCCTCCTCAGAGACAAAGCCCACTCTGCCAGACCCCCCCCCCTCCGCCTCAGGCCTTTCTGTGCGCTTCATTATTGTGTCTGTTTCATGACCCCTCTTTTAATCTGCTAATGTGGCGGGCTTTATGCACTGATTGGTTTTTCTCTAACGCTGCTTCCACAGACTCCCCTTTCCTCACTAATTACAGGACACAATTCAGCCATGTTCCTCTCTGTTTCGTCCGTCTTAAAACGTCCCCCCTTTTGCTTGCAAAGTTTTCGCCCGCGCTCCTCGCCCCGTGTCCCCTCTCACCCGCTTGTCGGCCTCCAACAGAACAACGACAACGAGACGCCGCTGCACTGCGCCGCCCAGTACGGCCACACCCGGGTGGTGCGGCTCCTGCTGGAGGAGCTGACCGACCCCACCATGAGGAACAACAAGTTCGAGACCCCGCTGGACCTGGCTGCGCTCTACGGCCGCCTGGAGGTGGTCAAGCTGCTGCTCACCGCCCACCCCAACCTGCTCAGCTGCAACACCAAGAAGCACACGCCGCTGCACCTGGCGTCCCGGAACGGACACCTGTCCGTGGTGGAGGTGCTGCTGGACGCCGGGATGGACATCAACTACGAGGTTGTTGTTGTTTTTTTTCCGTAAATAAGTGTTCATTCTTAAATGTGCTTGTTAACCTTAAAGCTTCCGTTTCCATATGTTTCTTAATACGCTGTTATGGCTTCAATCGTGAAGGGTTACTTAATCTGTCCTTGCAGCACTTCCTCCTGCCACTTCCTACCCACACTACGAGATTAAATGTAAAACTCTTAAGCTGTCGTTTTGCATAGGAACCACTGTGGCATCAAAGCGGAGCCGGCCTTGCTCCCCCTGGTGGACCCTCAGGCTCCGTCCCAGTATCTAACCGTGCCTTCCATCTGTCTGGATACTCTCCCCTCCCTTATTCTGCCCTCTTTTCCTTTAAATGAAGGATGTGGACTCTAGACAGCCTGCTTCAGGCCTTGCATCCTGCAGGTTTCAATTAACATGGCCCCGTGAGCCCGGGCATGATCTGCTTTAGGTCCCCCAACCGCATAATTGCCAGAAAAGATGCAGACCGGGTGGTGGGCGCAAAATGTGATTGTTACCAAACGCTGGTTATGCTGGTCATGTGCTGGTTCTGTGTGTCATTTAGCTGCATGGTGTGGGCTCCGTTTCACTTTGACTCTTGTGATCTTTTCAGACAGAGAAAGGCAGCGCCCTCCATGAAGCCGCCCTTTATGGGAAGACGGACGTGGTGCAGAAACTCCTCAGTGCAGGTCAGTAGCTGCTCCCAGCATGTGGGGATAAGAGGTCACTTTTTTGTTGCTGTTATTTTGTGTTTTTTTTTTTGCTCCTGGAACACTCGACTGCTGCTTGTTCACTGTTCCCGTTTCGTTTCTCAGGTATCGACGTGAACATCAGTGACCAGAAGGGTCTGACAGCGCTGGACACTGTCAAAGACATGCCCTCCCAGAAAAGCCGAGAGATCGCTGCTCTCATTCTGGGTAAAGATTCAACATTCAAACAGAAGGCCGCTGTAGAAACCACTTATTTAAACAGCGCTGATAAAAATCTGTCATGCGTTGCAGGTCACATGACTGGTAAACCCCCTGATATTGACCTTCCCCCTCCTCCCATCCCTCCACCAATGAGTCCCAGTCCAAGGAAGAAGGGTGAGACTTGATGTCCACAGTTGGACTTAGTTAGACTAGAGAACTTGTTTGTATGTGTATATTTCTGTAGTTATGCATGCTTTTTTTTTTTTTTACATTTTTCGTCATTCTAACTTGTTTTTTTTAGGTGAGATGGAAAAGGTGAGTGAGCTCATCTCAGGTCTAGCTCCAGGGCCTGAGGAGGAGAGCCCCTATGAAGCTCTGTGCGAAGCCATTTCTTGCCACTCCTTGGACAGCGTCACCAGCGGGAAGTCCTCCGACCGGGACTCGGGACGGCCCGACAGTGAAGCTAGCAAGGTCAGCAGAAGCTACACTGAAACTCACCCACACTCATACACAGGACAAAATAACCTGGGCTCCCATTTACAAAACCCTTTGCACGTCACCTTCTTTATGGATCACACAAAGTTTGTGAGCCATAAAGAAAAAGTCATCATCAAGATATCCCGGCCCATGATGATGACTGGCTCTTACCAGTATGAATAACCCAAAAAGTAGCCTGAAGTCACCTTTAGAAACAACATTATTCTGTAAAATGATCATCAGGTCTGGGATATTGGAGCCTGGATGGCTCTGTTGATATGACCGGTCGATGCATCAGATTTCCGGTGGGGCACAACGTGGGAGAACAGGCCAACAATAAGATGGAGTTCGAAGCAATGTCCATTTTCCTCTTTTTTTCAAAAGTAATCGGCATAAAAAAGCGTAACAACGCTTAGCCTCGTACAACAAAATCATGTTTTTTCCGACTCCCCACCTCATTTACCGACACATGGATCTCGGCCTCAGTGATATTGTGCTTGTTTCCCCTTTTCTCCGTGGTCACCATGGTTGACCATGAACTAACATTGATCAGCTGGCTCATTTATAACACCCACACTGACGAGGTGCTTTGCTTTGACCAGCCACGGCGTGTAGAGGGCAAACGCTGAGGTGCAGCTGGACGATTGCATGCTGATGTGTGTGTGTGTTTATGCACGGTTTGATAAAGCTGGATTTTTTTGTTTGTTTGTTTTGGCACATACCATTTTCATTTTCAGTGTATATACACTTTTAGTAAAGAGCCTATGCAATGTTTCAAAAATGAGTCCCCCCAGTTCCTTATATTTTCTGTGCTGGAAGTGAAAAGCCTAATCCCCACTAGAGGGAGTCAGCTGACCATTCAGCGTCGGGTTTGACTCCAGACGATTTTCCAGCGTCAGCCGTTATGGTGCTACAGAGAGGGGTTGTGGTGCATCTCTTTGTCGGGATCGTACGATAAGAGAGAGAGAGAACGACGAACCACTATTAATTTATTTCACGGATGATCATTTACAGAAAGATCGTCTTGTCCACTCAGCTCACCCTGGTCCCGGTCACGAGGAGGAGATGAGCTCAGAGGTAAAGTGACGAAGCCACAATAACTTCTCCCAGCTGACACCGCAGATTCTCGCGGGTGTCATCGCATAAATCTGAAGCCTGTCTATGTTCCTAAAAGAGACGGCGGCTGTCAGATTAAAGATTGTGTGTCAGGGACAACAGCAGGTTTTCTTTGCTCCAGCCCATTTATCAGTGTTCTCCTCATGGGTGTGTCCTGTTCTCATGACTGCTTACTGAGCAGCAGGGGGCGTGTTTGGGGTGGTACAAAACCTTGGCTGACCCCAGAGAATGCCAAAACAGAATGAATCATAGAATAGTTTGAGCAAAGAATGCTAAACAGTCAGTCCTCCCCACTCCTGTGCTTTCATGTCCCTGTATTTATGTATTTTTTCCCCGGCAGGCCTTGTACACGAGCAGCAGCATCGATGAAAGGGGAGAGCCGGCCGAGGAAGAGGAGGACCACACGTACGAGCTGTTGCTGACCGCCCAGACCAAAGTCCCGCCGCCCAGCCACGAGTCCCAGTCCAGTAAAGGTAATTTTCCGCTGCTTGTGAACTCTACAGGGAGGAAGCTACTGGAAGATAAAGTGTACTTTCCCCAAATTTGTTAAATGAAAGTACTTCTTGGTAAATTAAGGTGACTTCATCATCTTTCTCCATTAAAAGTTAGTTGGAGCCCTGCCCTGATTCTCCATGGACCAAACGGACCCAATTGGATCTGCATTCAGATCCGGGGCCCTTCACACACGGTCCAGTCCTCCCTTAACTGTTGGGCACAGGATGTAACTGGGTTGAATTGGATTAAATTGAAAGGTCATTTTGATCCCAAGCTGTTGGCGAGGTTTTTAAAACCGTCCCATTGGGGACCCCCGTGGCTTAAACTGCTCCAGCAGAGGTTAGGGGGCAGGAACGTTTTCACAATGAAGACAAATGGCCGTGTCCAAAAGGATGAATCACTCGTTTGTTTTAGTCTTGGGTAGAAATGTTAAATGATTAGTGTTTTATCTGTTTCTGAACAGCTTTGACGTGTCTGCACACACTCTGCTGTTAAACAGACAGGAAGATGAATCTCAGGCTGTCTGATGTGCAGACTCATAATGTCACCATGCATAAAACATGCTTTCATTAGAAATCACTGTGTCATTCGCAGTGTAATGTCTCCACTGACGATCAGAATAGACTGAATAGAATAGAACTCCTATTCTAACCCTTTTGTTTTCCCTCTCCCTAGATGACTATACCACTGCACCATCTTCCAACAGTGTTCTACCTCAGGTACCAGTATTCTATCTTTTACTCGTGCATGAATAGTCAACCTTTTGTTATTTCAATAGCAGTTGAATCATGCTTTTGTCACACAAACAAAATGTAACGGCGACCAGTAGAACCAGGGGATTTTGTTTCCTCTTCCGATAAACGGCTAGGAAGTAAAATCCGACCGCTTTTACAGAAGTTGCCAGATCCAAGGAGAAACATTTCTCCAAAACGGAAGGCAAAATTAGCATGCTCAGCACAGAGTTTTACATAATTTGGTTTGTATCCACCAGTCGCTGTGTGACTGAGATTCTTTTAGTTCTTAATTAGGAGAGTTTATTTGATGAGTACAAAGATCTCTGATATGTTAAAGACCCATCTCTGTTCATATTCACCCATTTGTACTGAGGGTTTAGTTATTTTATCATAGCTCTACAATCTTTATGTTGGACTCAGAAGCTGCTTTGAGGAGGTCATGGTTTCTGAACATTTGGGTAAAGCTTTACACTTATAAAGGTGTTTTAACCTTTTGTTTAGGTGATTGGGTACATTCCACAGCCCCAAATACTATTTGAGGCCTGAGATTTATTTTTGTAATGATATAAGATCACTGTTTCCTTTGGGTAGCCACATTTTCACTTTACACTTCACACTTTACAGAAACACACACTAAACACTGACCATGCTTAAAAAAGTGAAAGAAACTCATCTAGATGCTTTTTTAAAGATCATACTGTTGAATAATAATCCCCCTCAGGGCCAGAGACTGAATCATATCCCCAGATAAAGGAAAAGACATCTTAAACCAGTGGCCATAACTGTACGACTTTATAAAGCTGCCAGCTCTATTTATAGCCACAGTCTTACTTGATTACATTCTCATATCTGTTATTCACTTAGCAGCTTTTGTCATTGTGGCAACACTAATAAAACCCTCTCTGCCCCCCACTGTCTTCACGTAGGGAAAATGCACGGTCACTGGCAAGCCTCTATGCACTCATTGTTTGGCTGGACGGGCGATTACTCTGTCTCAATAATTGGCTAACTAAGAAAGCAATTAGCATTAGCAAATGCTGACACGAGTGTCTGTTAACAGAGGAGCTGCTCGGTGGATTAACAGCTTTGAGCTAACTTATTGTTCCTCCCTCTTCAGCGCAAACCCAGTGCCCCTCCAAACGACCTCCGAGCCCCAAGTAAGATGAAAGACAGTCTGCACCCTCCTGCACGCGTGCCCCCCCGGGCACCCGGAGGTGAGTCCTAAGATTTTAGTTTCCTAATAAGGTTCAACAATCAGCAGCTGGTACTGAGGGGAAAGACGGACTGGAAAAGTTTGGAACGAAAGTCACGGGCCAACTATGTTGATGAAATAGGAGCGATGCGTTTGAGTTTGATGCGTTTGAGATGGGTGGACTTGGATCAAGCACGCCAGGGGAATGCACGATTGGCATTCCCAGGCGGAGCAGAGCAGCTCCGGCCCGTCGGGAGCAGGCTCATTGACGTTCTTTGGCACTGGGACGACGTGCATTTCACCACCAATATGAAACTGAATTCTTGATCAGATTGTGACATTCCTGTCTTTGAGCCACATCCCTGCTTAAAGCTGGATGTGCCACCTCATCCAGTGAAGCATGAAGCAGAGATGAGCGCAGCTCCAGGATTTTTGCTGCCTCGCACACAGATTTCTTTGTTGAAATGCACTTTAGTGATGATAGCGGTTGCTATTTTAGCATGATCGGATCATAGTTTTGAAGATTACAGTTTTTTTTTCCCCCCCTGCATTTTGATACAGACAAAGAAAAACTAAGTAGATACTTCCTGCTTTTAAAGGGCTATAGAGGGAGAGTGTCACTGAGGTAGTGCTGGTTTTTTGATTAGCAGTACTCTGTAGCCTCTATACTCCACCACCGAGTGCTCCTGTTGAAAAGGGAACTTTTTTTTGTTGCTATTGTTTTGATGAGCTGGGGCGCTTCAGACCAACTGCACCCGATGGATCTGAAGGAGAGACAGACAGATATCTCATTTTTGGAAAGAAAGCTTCAGTAATCATTTCCAGCTGCTCAGAACTGCTTCTTCTCTTTTTTTTTTTTTTACCAGATGTGTTTGCTTAAGTCACCACAGTTGCTGTCAATGTTCCATAATTCTACGTTCGTTTTATACATTTTCTTCCCCCTATGATAACCAACTGGCTTTCAGCACAGGGATCGTTATCTGCCTCCGTTTTGGAAATATCCTCGTGCCAATAGCATGGCCCATTCTCCGCAGTACCTGATCCCGACAGCAGAAGCTGACTTTAAAAAACAGGCTGAACTGCAGTTGACTCTGGCTGTGGCAGACGGCTGACTGACAGCCAGCACTGAAAACCAAACATGACATCAGCGGGGAGATATTAGCCCGACGCGTCCCCCCGCCAAACAGAAAACACGGCCCGCCTCTGTGGTGACATCAGCCGCTTTTTAAGAGTCGCCACGCCACGGGGTCGAGCAGAGAGAGAGGGGGGGGGGTCTCTGCAGGGGTGGACTGCGTGGGATGGCTGGAGCTACATTAGATGTTCTCATAGGGCGTTCACACTCCCCAGCTGCCAGGGAGCGCGGGGGTGTTTGGCTGTGATCTCCACATATGTGTACAGTACACTCACTCACCCACCATAACCCTCTGCCACACACACACACACACACTCATTTTCTGCCAGTCCGAGTGTTTTTCCCCTAGCGAATTCTGGGCGTTGTTTGGTTTACTCCCGCGCCGTAAATGGTCCCTGAAATGTCAAAGAGGCAGTTTTGTGAACTCCTCCACAGCCCCTCACACCCTCCCGATGTTTTCTTGCCCACACGGCTGCGTGTCTTTTGCATGAAGCCGTTTTTGTGAAGGACAAACAAAAGCCTGGTAACAGGTCGTCCCTTCCCTGCCCCGTCGCTGTCCTAGATTCCCTGTCACCGAACACCCTGACCCCGCCACCCTGGCAGAGGCTGTCCGCACACACACACACACACAAAAGAAAAACACGTGCATACACAGCCCTACCCCATGTGTCACAGGACTAATTATCAAGAGTCTGGCTGCTGGAGGGACGGGGTGATTCAAATTTCCATTCCTGAGCCACCGTTAGGGTCTAGAATTAGAAGCCAGAGGACACTGGGGGGCTGCTGGTCACTCGGCAGGCAGCGGCACGCATCGCTGCAGCAAGAATCCAGACAACTGCTAAGCTCGGCTCAGGGTTTTGGTGTCGGGAAGCCAGTGCACAGATGAGAATTCACTCCGTCTAGCTGCGGCTGATTTGATAGTGGAAAAGAAGCTTAGGTGGCTGCGGTTCCGCCGGCAGAGGGAGGAGGAAAATCTTAATTGTTTCCCATTGCACCTCACTCTCTTTAAGGACCCGTTTGGTCGGAGAAGGCTCCCTGTGTAAGTTTACCCACTTACTATTGTGTGTTTGTCCTGTTCTGTAGCTACGCTTATGTAATATTTGCTCACCTGAGAGTTTATTCAGTACCTTTGGGGGAATTGTTGATGTTTTGTCATGTCGAGAGAAGAGTCTGAAGAGCGCTGTGGGCCCTGGGAGGAGAGGCTGCTCACAAGCATGACTTCAGCTCCACGTTACAAAACACAGGCACCCTCACACAGCCGTCAGATGGCTGCAGTCTGGGCTGGAATTTAGGTATTTCTCCAGCCAACAAACGCCCTTTCCTAGCTCCGTCTTTTCTCTCCCTCCGCTTCCCTCCGTCATTCCTGCTAGGAAACAATTGCAGATCTGTTTCCAGGCATGTGTGGGTGGTTTCTTATTAGCCTCGCTCCAAGTCTCTGCCCCTCACATGGAAGCGCGCTTCCCAGCGTCAAAACTTATTTTCCCTTCCTAACGGACCACCTCTCTGTCCTCTTTTTCCCCAGACAACTCCCAGCTGAGCCAGGATCAGGGAGCAGGTGTCCCGGAGCAGTTCACCGGCCTCCTGCACGGATCCTCTCCCGTCATCGACTCCCGTGAGGACCTCTTCAGGCTCCCGGGGGTCCTGCCGCCAAAGCAAGAGCAGCCAGAAGCAAAGAAGTCAGTCAAACCCGTGCAGGCGGCCAAAGCGGCTTCCCCGACGCCCGCCCGCCCCAGCATGGCCGCCATCCTGACAGACTGCGACCCCAAAGCCATCTATGCCACTGTGAACAAGGAGCCCAGGGACTCGGGGGCCGGGGCCGGCGTTCGCATGCGCCCCCCCGGGGACCTGAAGCTGGCGCGCAGCCTCTCCAAGTCCGACTCGGACCTGCTGGTGTCGCCTCCTAGTGAGGAGGAAGGGGGACTGGGAAACCGCAGCGAGTCCGTTTCTAACTGCAGCACCGGCAAGAAGAGGCTGGAGAAGTCCCCCTCCTTCACCTCCGAGTGGGACGAGGTGAGTGCTCACTTTCACACTCACAGACGCACAACACTGTCATGTAAACATGTGGCCGTTTTGTCTTTGTGGTGGATTGAACCAGTACGCTTTGATTTACTCCCTGATGTACACTGCAGTACTAAAGTGGACTTTGACTGTGGATTAGAGAATGAGATTTGAGTCTTTTTTTACATGTAATTGTTTAGGACTCTATTTTCTCCAACGCTTATTCAATGCAAAGCTGATTATTTACTGCAAACGGCCGCTAACTTCAGGACAGACAGCCTTGTTCTTCTATCACCTGGAAGCCACCTGTTGTCTCTAAAATGGGGGGGAAGAGGGGGGACACTGGACAGCAAAAACCCACACCAGACACAGCACCTGATGAAAAATATGCCGTATAGTTGCGCATTTGCTTTTGTGTTTATCAAAAACGTAACTTTGCCCAAAACTTCTCCGTTATGCTTCCTCATTCTTTGCCCGGTGGATATTCCCAACTAAGTATATCCCGCTCCCATTCAGCATTTATATGCTTTGTCTGGACATGGATGAGGAGCTAAATGGAGCCGCAGTGAAAGGAGATTAGAGAGGACAAAAAGACGGGGATAAAAACGACAGGGAAGCTGAAAGAACGAGACGCGAGAAAGAGATTTGGGAGCTGGGAGCTCAGAGGGAAAGTGGAAGCCGCGGCTCCGTCTGTGCTCCTTTCCTCTCCTCTGAACGCAGAGACTGTAACGTGAGCCTCTGCAGGAACAGGCGACCAGAAAGAGGACGCAGAAAACATGCTGCCGTATAAACACGGCATTTAATGAAAAAATAGAAGTCTCATTTCCTGTCTTCGGTCGTCCGTGCTTTTTGGAATGCATCTTTTTCTTTTTTTTAAACCTAATACGGTGCTTTATTGTTTACAGGTAAAGAATTGAATAGCTGACATGCTTTCAGGCAGCAGCAGAAAACGATGTGTTTAAAGCTACAGTTAATATTCAGCTTAAGCTGTCCAATGAAGTCCACACGACATGACGTTATCGGGACGACCAATCAGCCATGTGCCTTTTATGAGGTCGATATCTTAGCTGCTGTGGGGAATTATTTGGATGCAGTGTTGCTAGGGTTTCACATGCCATGAACTGTTCCCACTGTGATGGTGTTTTTCTCTCCCTTCTCTATAATTTGGACTCCCACATGCAGCTAAACCCCCACATTTTTGTTGTTGTTGCAGTGTTTGACATGTCCATGTACTGTATAATGTCTTTTTTGTTGACATTATTTAGAAATGAGCTAATCAACATGAGCATGTTGCTAACAGCTACTAGTGATGCACCATAGGAAGAATAACCTCAGTAAGCTGGTGAGGTGCGAACTACTGTATAACCCTACTCTTCCCAAATAGCTTAGCCCTTTTTTTTTTTAGGATTCACAACAGTCCAGGCATCAGCGGGGTTAAAAATAAAAAGGGAGCAGCTTTGTTTCTGTAAGCCAAACGTGGCCGCATTGCAGAAATGCAATGTGTTATTCTAATCTTTCGGATTAGAATTAGAAGCAGGAAAATAGCCTGGTGTGGTGGCAGCCAAACAACCAGCTCTGTTGCCACCTAAAAAGAAAACTTAGTCATTGCTTCCGAGGCGTCGCGCGGCTTTGTCATCGCGCTGAGTAATAAGGTCAAATAAGAGATGGGCTTTGTGTGCTTGAACCTTTTTTATCTCCCCCTCAAAGTGTCGGCTCTCTGACAGGGCACTGTACGGTCTAATTATCCAGCTTCACGAGCACCGCTCCTCCTCCCTCTGCACCGGAGGGGATGTGCCCTCCGGGAGCGTGACAGGATTAAGGCAGCCGTGTCATTAGTTGCTTATTGGAGACCGCCGCTCCTCCCAGATCCCCTCTGCGACAGTCACAGAGGGCTGCCAGCTTTCCCCCCGGCTCTGGAGGCCAGCGGGCCGGGCAGGAGCGGCGGGCCGTGGCAGGGGGAGGAGCCGGGGCAGCAGGTATCAGTGAAGGGCTTCTTCTCACTGAAGAAGATGTTCCACCAGAGAGAGAGAGAGATCTCATTTGCAGTGCACACTGTTACCAGTTTTGAGTTCACCTGAATGCCTAAAAGCACCCATTAAAGTATGATTTGAGCCCCCTTTGTTTACTCTTTCCCTCTGAGTGCATTTATCTACTCTCCACGTGAGTCAGCAGCACCGCTGAATCATTTGGGATTACGATAACAATGCAGTCCACCCTTAATTTGGGATAGTTTCTTTTCCCGTCCCAGGTTGTCAGTGCTGTAACCGGTGTGTTGCTCATGTCTCCTACGTGCTCAGGCTCCTCCGTCGCAGGGCGCCGGCTGTATTTGTGTGTGAAAGAGCCTGTCAGCTAGACTAATACATCTCGCGTTTACGCATGGCAGCAAGTCTGAATTTGAAATGTACAAGCCTTAAGCTGCAATGTGCAAAATTTAAGCCTTCCGCCTGTAAGAGGATGCTTTTAAGAAGCGGGCTGCAGTGGTTAACTCTGTCCTCTCTGGTGGCAAAGACACTATCGTCTTCTTTTCCGTCCCTTTTAACATCTTAAAGGTGGGTGTCATGTATACAGTCAATTGTTTATTGTTTTTTTAATTTCTCACTAGACAGGAGATTCAAATGTCTGAGTTTTGGCACTCAAAACAAAAAGCAAGAGCCTCCAATCCTTCTTCTCTTATTTTCCGAAGATTTCCCTGCACCGTCTTCCAAAAAACGGTTTGAGTATCATTTTCCTTTTATAGCTCCACCACAGCAGCCATTATAACTCTGTCTGCAGTGAGTCCGTGAGCTGCTATGACGGCCATCTTGCCGGTCAGCGCTCTAGAGCACTCTATAGAGATGCTTGACAGCATTTGGGGGGTCCAAGTACACCACCGACCCATCCTCCACCTCCTCCCCCCATTTGCCCTGCCACTCATCCTTTTCTCTCTCTTTATTTGTTTTCAAAATAAACACCTTTTTTTCTTCTCTTAGTCTGGTTAGGGAAAAATGTTCCAGTTCTCACACACACTCTTCCCTTCTCTTTCTATAGCTGTCCCGCTCCTTCTCCTCCTCCTTTTGGATGCTCTGCCTCCGGTTCCAAGACAAGGAGATTTGAATTGCATGAGGTCTTGGCCTATGCATCTCTCCATTTAAGGAGCTCGGGATGTGTGTGTGTGTGTGTGCGTGTGCGTGTGTGTGTGTGTGTTTTGTGTCGGCATGTAAAGCGCATGCTAATGTGGGCTGGTCCTCGCAATCAGACTGGAGATGACAGTCCTGGGGGCACGCTGTGTGGGCCAGCACTCCCAGAGAAAAGGAGACACAGAGCTCCAGACAGAGACAGAGGGACAGGGCCACTATCCGCTTCCCCTCTCCACTTTTTCCACTTCACTTTCGATTTGCACTCCACAGATCCTTTAGCCACTATGAAACCGGCTTTTGTGAGTATTGATTGCCTTCCTGGCGGCGGCTCCACAGGGGGCTTATCTATCTTGTCCACCTGAATGAACTGAATGAGGAAATAAGTCATGTTTTCCTGCTTTTCTGTGGATTTTACAATTCCTTTTAAACCTTTTTTTCCCTTTTCTTTTTACTGTTATGCTCTCGTTTAATTGGTAAGCATCAGGATGAAGCAAATGCCTCTCCTTCGCTTTCCTCCGTATTTTAGCATCTCCCACTGAAAGTAGGCATAGTTCGTATTCAATTATCAGTTTGGTTCTTAGTTTGGTTCTGTTGTGTAATTGTGTAATTGGCTCTTTGCTGCTTTTGTGTAGTTTTTATCAGGTGGTAGTTTAAGAGTGCTCCGAGCTGCTGGGAACAAACCCCGCTGTGGTGTGGGTGTGACCGTGCAATGTCTGGACTCCCTGGACTCCCAGCAGAGGGAGGACCACAGGTGACCAGGACACAGCTCAGAGTCCAATCTTTAGCTAATGCAGAAAGGGGAAGTGTGCGGGGTGGGGTTCCTTGTGGTTTCAAAATTGGACGAAGACGTTCCTCTTACTTGTTAGTTGGATCCATGATAGTGTGTCCTGTGGGGATGGGTTCACAGGGTTCCTCTGGCTCTGAGGGAGCCGCTGTTGCTCAAACAGCATGCCTGACATTGGGGCTCTTTAGGGGCGTGTTGATGCCGCTGCTGACAGGGCTTTGTCCCTCTGTGGCATTGAGGTGCTGGCACCCTCCTCAGAAAGTGTTTGTGTTCCCCTTGATTCCATTCACTCGTTCGCGGTTTTCGGCCAGCCCTCGTTTTGTTGCCAGCTTGGCACTTTGAGGGCCGGTGGTCCGGGCACGCTCTCCTCGCAGCAGCCTTTTTATCCCACCCCGAGCTCCCTGTGCCAGCCGGCCTTTAGCCCCCCCACCGTGGCTTTTCTCGGCTTTATTTGCATGTCGTTCGGGGTTCTCCGAGCCGCTAATGAAAAGAGACAGTTTCAAGTCCAGTTTTTTTATTTTATTATTGGACATTGAGTTATTCCGCACAGTCCTCACGGAGCAGCGGGCCTGCAGGGAAACGGAGTGATAAATGGGTCCCATCTTCCCCTCACCACCTCTCACCACGGCCGGCTCCTCAGCCGTTGACCTCCACCCCGTCAGCGACTTCTGACCCGCCTCTTTGTGTCTCCCCACTCATGCTGGGTTCAGATAACAATGGACGCTTCCATTTAAGGCCCGTATTGATTCAGTCCTGCAGCAGAAAAACCCATTCCACCCTCTCCTCTCTATTAATCTTCCCAGCTCCGAGTGTTTTAGTCCTGAACCATAAAATACAGTTTGCTTGTTTGTTTTTTTTTTTCTCTCTCTTGCTATGGATGTAAATTTTTATGGTTCATATCTCCCGATATGGATTACCCGGCCCCGACACTACATCACGCCTGCCTTTCATGCTAGCTGCCCCTGAATCACATCGGACACTTTCCATCAAACTGTGCGGGAGAAGCCGGCACGCCGAGACATATACACACCTGCACGTAGTTTATTTTTGCATTTGTATGCAGATTTTGTGGATTCAGGCCAGTTATCATCTCTCTCCTCTCACCCACAGGCGTCTGAGGCTGTCAGAGACTTGTGTTGCACGGGTGGCAACCAGGAGGGAGAGTTTTAAAACCTCTGTTTGAGTGTTAAGTCACATTGGTGTGTCAGATGTGAAGGAATAAACCTGCTATTGCACATTAGAGTAGGGTCTGGGCTCTTTACTGCCCCGGCGATGGCTCCATCAGGTCCTTCAGCGCAGACCGCGGACGCTTTATGACACCCAGCCCTGCTTTGCCCTCATTAACTTGGCCTCATTAATTTGTGACTGCTCTGTTAGTGTCTTACCTCACAGTGTGGACACTTCATTAACGCCAGCGCTCATTTGCAGCTATCTGGTGATTCAAGTTTTTATTTGAGCAACACGGACAACAACAAGCTGAATGTTTGAATCCGACCAGATAAAGAGACAGACGTACATTTAGAATCGGTTCGCCTAATTAACTCAAAATGTGGCTGGTTAGTTTTATCCTTGTCTTTGTTATATTTATGGGCTAAGCAGCTTCTAACTGTTGTTTTTAGATCAGGAAATGATGGCCTTCCCTAAAACAAAGCTTAGGTGTGTGTGGCCACCCCCAAAATGCTTGTTCTGAGTCTCTATAGGCTTGTTTTGAGTCCCATTTAGAATATTTTCTTTGTTTACTGTTGGTTGGAAATATAGTTTGAGGTTGTTTTCAACCTCGTAGCATTCCTGTTGAGCCTTTTGTTGGTTGCTGTGCATTTCTTTTGTACACATATGGTTCTACTTCAGCATCTGAGTGGTGGCCGTGGTTTTGTGTTTTTAAGGGTAGTTTTTTACACCATATTAGTGTATTTGTAATTGGCCTCTTTTTTTAAAAGTCACACATCTAGGATATGTTATTGTATCTCATTTCGGTAACAGTTTCAGTAACTGATACTTACTTTACCTCCATTTATTGAACCTCCCCTGAAACTGAACACCCCCACACACACACACAGACCCAAATATACACATGCTTTGAAATATATGTAGATTTAGATTTAACCAGATAAAGGGTATGACAAAAGAAAACGACAGTGATAAATAGATTGACATTTTGGCGAGGTTTGGTTTCTGAGCATTTGTCATCGGCTCTGTCATATTAAAGTGGATTATTCAGTGGTAGCCATATGCCATGCGGTGCACCCACTGGGCGTAATTATTTTCATAATGGATGTTTTGTACAGTCGGATCGTCATTGATTAACTTTTTTTTTGCTGCAGTGTCTACCTTAAATGACAGTAAACATGTTGGGTGTCTAATGTCTTTAACTTCTCATTTAAAACTTTACATTTTATGCCATGCTCACTTTTAAGGGGTTTTAGGACCATTATACTACCCTTCTTAAGTGTAGCTAGTACTGTCTGTGCATAAATCCTATTCAAGCTAAAAAAAACCAAAACATGTTTTTTCTCGGCAGACACAGATGACTTCAAAACGGAGAAGATCTAATTCCTTTGGCAGCGTAAGATGCCTGTGTTCACACCATTACCTGAATTCTCTTTGGGCTTGGGCTCTGTCCTTTTCTAGGGCATGCTTTGTAGAGGGAGTTGGGATCCTCTCAGGCTTTATAAGTGCCTTTGAAATGAAATAATCTTTATGAGTATTCATTTCTTGTCTGAATGAGGAGGTTTTGGTTTCTTATTAGATGTGTAGTCTGACAGGAGCATGCATTACTCTTCAAAGTCAAATTTCTCTCTCTGACCAGCAATTCTCTTGTAATTACCTCACGCACTAGTTCACTTTCAAAATTCCACACACTGATAGATTTGGAACAAATGTAAACTTTGGTTTCCTTGTAGCACTTTCTTGCATGTCTAGTTTAGCTATCAGGGACTTCTGATGTAGGAGCAGAACACATTTTGATAAGAAAGAGAAGCTCAGCAAGGCACCAGAAGCACCTATTCACTCCTATGTGGATTCATTCTGAAAAGGAAAAGAAAAATCTGAGTGACAGTAACCCGACACGCTGACAGCAGCCCTGTCAGTCTCTTCTTTCTCATTTGATTCGTTTCGAATATGTCCCGTTCTGGGCCAGTTGCAAAGACGAAGCCACGCTTCTGTGCTCTGACAGGAGGAACATTGCAGCTCCGGGGCCCACCCCTGTTTTTACCCCCCTCCTCCTACAAATCCACTTAAAGGGAATTGCAGTGTGCCGTCAGTGTCGGTTCACACATGTGCATGTGTACATCACATGGAAGTGGGTGACTGTTCTTGAAGGGATTGCTAACATGCACTGATTAGTGATGCAGGAAATGATTTCTTCCCATTATATGGGCATGTGGGTTCTCTCAAGTGTGGCTGATGCTCTTGCCTCTCAATATCTCGGACTCAGTCCTCTCTGTGGGTGAGAAGCCTCAGGTGCATTGAAACTAATGTTTTAGGGAACAAGAAGCAGCATCGGCTCAAGTGTGAGACAGTGACACTTGACTGTAACACACTATAATAAATGTGTATTTGCATGTCCTCTGTGTATCTGTGTGGGATTTTCCAGGTCTTTACGTCTCCTAATGGACCTTTCGCTATGTTAGGTTAACTGATTACTGGCTGTGAGAGTGTGTGGGGGCTGGTGGGGTCTGTGTCTTCGTCATCCTGTGATGAACTAGAAGCCGACTGCAATTTAGGCACCAGCTCCACTGAGTAATACGCCATGATAAGAAAGTCTTCTGCTGGCAGATGGACGAAATGGGATAACTTTGACACTTATCAGTGTTTTTCTTTTCCTTTCCTCAGATCGAGAAGATCATGACACTGATTGGAGCCGGCATCGATTTTTCCCGAGACCAGCAATATGCTACACCAGGTAGAGTATGATTGTTGCTGCCTGTGCGGTTTGACGTTTTGACGTAGTATTTAGCTCACTGCCATTCATTGTTTTAGATTAATAAAATGTATTATGAAAGTTTGTATTATCTAAATTTCCAAATTTGTTTTCATGTATATTCACCATTGACCAGCCTTCTGTGGTGCTTGACATGATGGACGCTGGACTTTGGATTTAATTATTTTAGGGTAATCTAAAGATGCTTTAATATGAACTCCAATACGATTAGGAATGAGGAATGAGGAATGAATTAAAAAATAAATGTCTTTAGGAAAATATGGAAATTGTGATAAATGTGGAAATATTTAGATTATTTTCATAGAATTTACTATGTTTGGAAAGAAATGGGGAAATTTCTGGTATTTTTCTAGATTGCTTTTGTTTTTCACCGGTTTGAGAAAAGGACTCCATAGTTGCCCAAAGTGGTTAAAGCAAGAAAGAATTTGGTAAAAGAAAACCTTCTGACAATAACAATATTGAAGTATATTATTCCATTAGGAAATAATGGAATAAGGACAGTTAAGTGACAAAAAATAATCTATTTCATGATATCATCAATTAACCATGAATAAATTCCCTTTTTTACTATTTTCCTTTCAAAATTACATCTGAGAGTACTGATTATTTCTCCATGTAGAACCCCAGAGTGTGAGAGGTATTTGGTTACGTCCTCTGTTGTGCTTAGGCATTCTGTACCTGTCCCCCTGTGATTATTCAGAGCTTTTCAAGCGCCTGTTGTAAAGGTTGATGAATGGTTCCTGGCGACTGTAGCGCTCCCCCGAACACTCAGCGCCTTCCTTTCAGCGTGTACCTCTAACATCGCTCAATATTCACCTTCGCCGTGCCTCAGCTGCCTTTCAATAAATGTAAACATTGCAGCGCTTCACTTCCTCCACACGGACGTCTCGTTCTTGCCCTGTGGGGGTTTTTGCGCCTCGCATTGGATGGGAATGTTTGAATAATTAACCACGAGGCATGCCAGGAGATTGGTTGATTCGGCTCTGTAGTTCTGATGAAAGCCAAAACTACTGCAGTAAAGTAGCCGGCGCCCTGAGCTGACATGACTCTGCACAGCCCAGCCTTAATGGAGTGGCCGGGGAGAAAGGCGTCCCCCTTTAGTGGCGCGCGGGCAGCTTTCACTCCTCCTCTCTGGTCCTCCTCTCAGCGTTTGCAGATGCCGCCTGGACCCGATTGGCTCTGTGCTTCCAGCACTCCTGTATATGTCTCTCTTTACTGATTAACTCCTCAATCGGGAGGGAGGGGAGCGCCGGGGAGAGGGGGGACGGAAACCTAACAAGTGCAAAGTAAAAAACAAAGGAAGAAGGAGAAGAGGAGGGGACCGATGAACAGATGCTGCAGAAACCTGAAAGCAAATGCAAGTAATGAGGGTGTGCGGGAGGGGGGGGGGGGGGAGGAGCAACCAGGGAGGGGAGAGAGCAGGGGAGGAGAGGGCAGTAACCGACAGCAGAGAGCGGGCAGGACAATAGAAGGACCGCACTCCCACACATGGTGCGAGCTGCTCCGGCTTTAAAATGTTCTTTTCAAAGAATCCGGCCGCTGCCGACCACGTCTCCTGTCTCGTGACCACCGGGCTCTTTCAAGTGGCCGATTGAATTCTCACTTTCTCCCCTGGATTTTTTATTTTTTCTTTGCTCCCATGTGCAAACTTCAGAACTCTCTCCGACTGACCAAATGGACTTCCTGCTGTGGGAGCTTTTTCAGGGTTGGTTGGATCGCAGGTTGGGCAGATGAGAGGAGGAACGACCAGTGAAAAGGGAGAGCCTCAGATGTGCATTTTGACCGTAGATGCGTTTGAAAGCTCACAGGGGGGGTGTGCGTGTGAGAGGCGGTTTTGAGGTCACTTTGGGAAATTGACGTGCGCGCTGGCCGATCTCTGTTGTCCTAAATAGACCCCCTCTGAGTGGCCGCTCTGGGCTCAGGCTGCTGACCGCTGTCAGCGCCGCGCTGCTCCGTGATCCATCTCAGCTCCTTCCAGTCGGGACACGCGTTTGCTCCGGTCCCCCGGCATTCTTCTTCTTCTGTTTTAGTTTTTTCCTGTGTTGGCACTTCCCTAGCTCACACTGTCCTGTCTCAGGCTGACCCCTAGGTCCGCTCGATTCCGCATGAAGTAGGTTAGATATGTATGAATAAGAGATTGAACTGGTGATTAATTAACCAGTTGACTTTCCACTTGGCTGAAAAGAAGTCCCCATCACTGGGAGAACTCCCCTAAAAGTTAGGAGCTCTTTTTTTTCTCCGTTAAACTTTATGAGTAAGGCTGCATTTTTGCTGTGTATGTTTATCCCACAGCAGCGGGAAGAGTTTTTGCTATAGGATGAGCTGGTAGTCCCCCACCCTCCCTCCCGTTGCCCCCCTTCACCCCCCCCCGTGTCAGGGGGGTATAGATTAGTGGTAGCTGACCGCGGCCCGGCCCCCGCTGCCCTGCGGGAGCTGCCGCCCTGCCCGCCCGGGACCCTGTCTCCCTCAGCCTCCTGCTGCCGCTGCTGGCCCGCCATGATGTGGCAGTGCCACGTCTCGTCCTCAGAGTGCCGCTGCTACCGGCTGAAGGGTTTCTCCCTCCTGAAGCGCTTTCCCGTGTCGGCAGGTGCGGCCGGCCGGCTGCTGGAGCAGCCCGTGGGCGACTGGCTGGAGCACGTGGGGCTGCCGCAGTACGAGAGCAAGCTGCTCCTCAACGGCTTCGACGACCTGCACTACATGGTGAGCCCCTCACTGCCTGCTCATTTCCTATGCGGTGCCTTTATTTTCCTGTATTGTGTTGCTAGAATGAACCTCTTTCTACTTCTTTTATCGGTTCTTTTTCTATTTTTATTTCTCTCTTGGTGTCCACTCCCTCCTGCTCAACACAGTTTATTAATCTTCAGATGGCCTGAGCGTTTATGTGGGAGCAGTTATTTCAGTTTTCTATTACTTTCTGCAACACTCCAATATTTAGATCTTGATTTAGAGTCATTGCATCTTTTGGCTCGTTTGTTTTTTATTTTTCCGAACAGGCTCTGAAGCAGAGCGTCCTCGGGTGTCTATTAGATTGTCCAAACATTCTATTCAGGTTTATACTGTCGAGAGGTGTCACTGCCTTTTACTAAGAGAGAGGAATTGGAAACGAACAAACATCTCATGTGACAAGAGGCCCACAGTCCAGCCTCTGCTAAAAGCAATAAGAGATATGCATTGAAAGTGATACACATGCATTAGAGCAGTAACAGATACATAGAAAAAGCATGCTTGTAGAACCACAAGATGAGTTCCTTTCACTTTATGTTGTTTATATCTGAGAATTCTTGTCAACTTTATTTTGACTTTCATTATGAGTTATCTCTGAATATTATCCAAACAATATCCAAACCAAAAGTGGAGCTCTTCAATACATTCCATTAATCTCAATGCTGAAACAGGACTCTGGTAACTCTTTATATGATTTGGATACAGAAAAAGAAGAGACGGGACGATAGCTGTCCTATTCAGTCTGAGGAGTGCTGCTTGATACCCAACATAGCTGTGCCCCTTTTTCTGAAGTACATCTGTCCAACTTTTTGAAAACTTCAGCTGAAAGTCTTATTTTTCTGTTGCTTTTTGGTTTTGCAGCAAATTGTGTTCTGTTTACCAACGTCATCAAGAAAAATCCAAGGTTTTCAGTAGTTTAGCTCATTATCCAGCAGCAGGCGGTGTCCTGGATCCCTCAGGCATTTCTATTATTTAATAGATGTCCTGCATTTGTCTGAACAGATAGCATGTTTGCTCCTTAAATCAATTATTTCCACAAACGTGGACGAAAGTAACTGAATCAAGAGCTACTCAACTGCTTCCACAAGCCGACCCGGCCCACTGTCAGTTTAATACGATACAGTGCACGGTGTGCTTGGTGCCGAATGCCACCAACTCTCATGCAAACTCATCTGCATTGAAGTGTTTGAAGCCACCCTCTGCTTTAATCTCCGTGCTGCCTGCTAGTCTTTCGCGTTCTTATTCCCCTGCTGTTAAGTCTTCCCTCTGTCAAATCGGAGCTTTCGCAATATTTCAGTCTTTCAATGCAGCTTACAGGCCACCTGGTTTCCCCAAATCTTTGCATGTTTAAACGCGGTGTCCATTAAACGGCAGGTGTCTCCCTCAGTAGACCTACAAGGAATCCTAAATTGGTCTTGAACTTTAAAGGATGACTTAACAGTGTTTGCTCTGCAAATCAGCCCGGCGTGAGCTCACTCCAACCGGAGGGCTCGCTCTGGAAATGGATCGATATCGGCACTGATTTAGTTGTGTTCAAGCAGCACAGCAGACACAAGCCTCTTCTGAAACCAATTCGATGTTGTTGTTTTTTACATCGGCCCATGGAGCAGATGTTCTGACCAAATGAGCTCTGCCTGGCTGTGCAGAGCTCCCGTCCCTCCCCCCAGTCGTGACTAGTGATACTTGTTGAATACTTTGGCGGTTTGCTGGTCTTCTGTTGACTGGAACAGACTTGGTTAAGTGCGTGTTCTGCGGGGGCGCCTCTTTGTCTGAAGCCCAGCTTTTATCCGGCCTGCCAGTGGAAAGCACATTTCCTTTGATAAACTCTCAGAAGTAATAACTTCTTTTAAGAGATTTCCCTTTTAATCTTTTTTTTTTAAGTTGTGCACAGGGTATAAAAAAACCCTGTTTGCTGGTTGGGGGTGCAATGGTCTCTCCATCTTTCACATCTTTTTGTCCTAATTGTTTTCATTGGCGGATAAGTGGTAACACTAGATGGAGTCGATGCAGCCAAGCCTGCAGAAAAATCCAGTAATGGCCTCATGCATTAGGAGCCCGCGGATTCTGTATGGATTAATTGACTCCTCTGTTATGCGGTGATGGTAATGTATTAATATCCATTTAAAAACATTTGTGTGAAAAAGAGAAGAAAACTCCTCTGACCTTGTTTCCCCCCTGGGCTGAGTGAAGCGATCACAACTGCTCTGGAAGAACAAACTACGACTGCTGAGCTGTTGGTTTGCTGTCCGAATGAAAGATCCATGCCCCCGAATACCTGGCCTGAATTCAGAGTGCTTTTGCACAGGGGGGGGGCTTCGTGGCTGTTGGCTGGATGGGTAAAAGATGACCAGACCAGCATATAAATGAAAGGAGCAAACACACACACCCCCCCCCACCCCCCCACACACACACACACACACACACACTTACACATTGTATAAGTATCCCACACACGGTATTTGTTATACACCACAACAAGTAAGATGGTCTGCGACAAGATCAGTTTTTGACGATTTCTTCATTTTTTTTTACTGTTTAAAAGAACTGGATTCATATGCTACAATGATAAACAATTGTGGAGAAGAGGCAGGTCTAAATTCTTAAGCTTGCCCTGAATCAGTTCTTAGTTTGATTAAGCCGTTAAGGCCTGTGAATGACAGTTCAGGGAACAGAAAAAAAACCTAAACAACCTTTATTGACACGATCTGTCATAAACCCTTCTGGATTTACTGATAAACTTCCACAAAATTGGCAGCTTTAAGCTGAATAAAAAAGTGAAAAAGATAAAACATTAAGAAAAAAATCATCCCACATCTTAAATCGTTCAGTAAATCATAGTTAACGATTGGCCTTCCTTCTTATGCTCATCAGTAGTAGGAGTTAGGTCTAAACAATCCCTTGTCCTGTTTTTGAGACGATTAATTTAAAAATGCACTAGGCTGAAAGGGAGCGCCTTGTTTTTCTTCTTGATCAGTTCCCCACATACTATTGACAAGATATAGGAGTGGTTTCTTTTTTTTATTAGCACAGTTGACTTTATCATAGAATTTGTATAGTCACTGATGACTGTCTGATTTCATAAAGTTAACAAAACAAAGATGAGGCTTTAAAGTCTTCAGAACTGCCGAGAAATCTAAAAACAGCCTGGAAATGAATAAAGAAAGCCTGTTAGTTATATAGAATCCATGCTCCCCCTCCCTCCAATTGAGCCACGTATCAGTCACTCCCCAGTGGGACAGTAATACAATCATCCGGGCACTGCAAAAGTGCTATTATCAATCCCGCTCCCCGGATGGTTTCGATCCCCTGCTGGAGAGGCAGCGATCAGCGGGTTGCCTCTCTGAGCTAATGGGCATCAAGTTGTTTGCGTAGCTCGGGGCATTCAAAGAGGAAAGAAGGTGTGTGAGTTGTTACGAAGGCTGTGGCTCCCCACGGCTGTGAAAGGCACGGTTGCCCATAAGTTTGCTTAAAACTGGGTGTTTCTAGGTCATTTTTCTACGTTAAAAACAGGTTTGGCACGCTCATGCTACACATGTGATACTAGATAGGTTGGGGGGGTATTTAGAATGAGATATCTGTGTCTTACTATTAACATTGGGAGTCCCCTGGCAGTATAACACAAGAAGCTTTCGTCTTTGACGGGCGGTCAGTCTCTGGGTGCCTGTGCACGCCGCAGGATTAAGTTGAGGTTCATTTTGAGGAGTCAGCTGCTTGGACGCTGAGCCCGCCACCGTCAGCAGCTCCCGTGGAGTGCTATGATGCTTTAACAGATGAGCTGTAGATGCTGACCTTTCCCATACATGGCTGACATTTACTGCTCCCAGATAGAGGGACTGAGGTTGAAGTAGTATTGCTTTGTAATGGCCGAATTCATTTGACTGTCAGACAATTAAAAAAGCAAACAGAACAAAGAGAAACATTTCTGTGTTAGAAATCTTGGCTTCGCATCTGCTTGTTGGGGGATTGGGTCTCCAAGCTGAGGTCAGATGTGACCTCTCAACTAATCTTCTTCTCAATCTCTTACTGCTGACTACTCTGTAACTCTGACATTCGATCTATGGCTCCTTTTTTCATTATCAGTTACCTGTCACATAGTCTCAAAGGTGAAATAGTTTCTAACCAAAGCCTAGCCTGACCATCATTCACATGTTCTCCGTCTTTCCCCTCCCCCATCTGCACACTTAAATTGCATTTAAGCGGCCATCGACATGGCCCCCAGGCAACAGCCAGGGGTTTGGTTCTGTGGAGGATACCACTGGAGTGATTGACCTTTTTTCTGCTGTGAAAGCATATTTGGGATCAATACGTCGCCTGCAGAAAATAATCTTCTTATGGAGGATTTGTCTCAGTTACATTTAACCTTGGGTTCAAGCAGACTGCATTTGGGATTTTCAAAGATGTTTTTATTTGTCGTATAAAAACACACACACACGTATACAAATCCTAATTTTTTGTTCTGTTTTGTTTTTATAGGGGAGCAATGTAATGGAAGACCAGGACTTGAGAGAAATTGGAATCACAGACCCAAGCCACAGAAAGAAGATCCTGCATGCAGCCCGGTCTTTGCCAAAGGTGAGGAATCCCTGAGATCTGCTTCATTACCTCACATCAGCATAATTAGGCTCCTTTAACGTTACTTTAGAAGGTGCTAATCCTTCCTGGATATCAAAGAACCGGTGCCCTGCTGGGGATGAGAGGGGATGATTCAATGTGCACCATCTCCGAATACTTACTTAGTTACATACTTGTCTGGTAAACATCCAACACATTTTTTTTATTAAACAAAACTAACTAACTACTGGTGGTTACTGTCACCAGCTACTCATCGAAAGCAGTTATACCCAAAGTGGGGGTTGGGACCCACAGGGGGTGTGCACACAAATGAACAAGAAAGACATTCTAATTTAAGCAAGCTGCCAGAAAATGACTGGGAAATTGGTTTAAAACAATCCTGTTGACCTACTCGCTGCCCTGATCCGTCAAAGCCTCCGAGACTTATGAAGTTTTCCTCACAGGTGAAAGCGCTTGGCTGCGATGGCAGCACCTCCCTGTCCTCCTGGCTGGAGAACCTGGGCCTGGACGAGTACTTGCACAACTTCCTGGCCAGCGGCTACCGCAGTCTGGACTGTGTGAAGAACCTGTGGGAGCTGGAGATCGTCAATGTGAGTTACAGTGACGTGTGTGGAGCATCAGAGGGTGAAATTAGTTGTCAAGTGCTTCAAAGGGATTCAAACCGACGGTTCGAACTCTGAAGGTGAATATGCAAAGGTCGGGGAGTAGTTTCCAGTGCCTGATTTCAAGAAGCGAATTCTTCACTCTTAGAAGACAGAGCTCAATTATGTGCCTATACAGTTGTATTTAAAAGCCAGCATCTGAAATCCAGAACTACTGACATGCTGATTTACCGTCAGTCATCCCTTTTTCCTGCCTCCCATGGAGCATGTCTGCATTTTACTGCTACCCGTTGACAGACCCAGCTATATTATCGACTACTAGCCAACCCCAGAGAGAACCTATAAAGGGAGTGTTGTTATGGCCGTGTTTAATGCTTTGTTTTCTCGCTTGTTCGGGAAATGATATCCTCCTTTTTCCTATTTCCAGGTGCTAAAAATCACACTGCTTGGTCACAGAAAACGCATCATTGCCTCGTTGGCAGAGAGGCCTTATGAGGAGCCTCCGGTCAAACCTCCCCGTCTGTCCCAGATCAGGGTGAGGGCCGAGGACTGTCCCACGGCCGGATTTGTAAGCGCCCCAAATGGAGCTGACTGCGTGACTCCGTCTTCGCAGTGTCAGGACCTTCCCGGGTCCCAGACCTCGTCTCTGCTCGGTCAGATGGAGCCCTACACAGGACGCTCCATGGACCCTCTGCTGCCTTCAGGAGAGGCGGGCAGGAAGAAGGCACCGGACACAGAGCAAGACCACACCCAAAGGCATCGCAGCGACCGGCACAGACCTCAGGCACGACTTAACCTTCCTCACCCGGTTCCCTTTTTTTTTATTGATGCAGTTTGTTTCCAGGGCGTGTGTCATATTGCCTGTTTAATTTCGCAGGAGCGGTACGAGGAATGGCACCAAGAGCCCCGGTTAACCCTCCGGCCGCCCAGTCTGGCAGCACCGTACGCCCCGGTCCAGAACTGGCACCATCAACCTGAAAAACTCATCTTCGAATCCTGCGCTTACGAAGCCAGTGTACGCCAACGCCTTCCTGGCTCTGTAGTATGAATGTTTTGTCTTCGGCTGAATACATGCACCACGGTCATGCTTTCTCTCTCTGTGTGCTTCCAGTATCTTGGTTCTATGCTAATAAAAGATCTCAGGGGCACCGAGTCCACGCAGGATGCCTGTGCCAAAATGCGGGTATGCAATCCATCTCACCACAGCATGAACTTTTATACTGCGCACAAGCTCACGCTATTTTTTTTTTCAGAGGTCCACGGAACAAATGAGAAAAGTCCCGACCATTGTCCTGTCAATCACTTACAAGGGCGTGAAGTTCATCGATGCAGCAAACAAGGTCAGCACCTGCGCAGCCTGGTCACCAGTAGCCTGGTCACCAGCAGCCTGGTCACCAGTAGCCTGGTCACCACCGGTCCTCCTCCCCTGTGAATGACATGCCTGTATCTCCACTCAGAACATCATCGCGGAGCATGAGATCCGCAATATATCGTGCGCAGCCCAGGACCCAGAGGACTTGTGCACATTCGCCTACATCACTAAGGACCTGCAGACCAGCCACCATTACTGCCACGTCTTCAGCACGGTGGACGTGGTAAGGACGGCCTCTGAATCCGGCTTAGCGCTGGCTTTAGACTGACTTTAAGGACGGATTCCCCCACTTGCCAATTGAAACCCCCTCCCGTAGTTATCTGTGTATACCGCCCAATCTCTAGGATGTGTGACGCTTGAGTGGTGGTTGATGACTTCCTCAGAGACCCAGCACTACTCCCGCTCTGATAAGCAACCATCCACTACTTGTTTGCCCCCCCAAGAGATCTGATGATTATGCTTCTGATCTGCCTAATCAGGGCAGAGTCATCTCCAAAGTGTCCGTGGTCACGCTTCTCTGCTCCCTGTTATTTTCCCTGTGTGTCTGAAAATAAGAGGCATCTGTTTGTAACAATCACAATCCACACTGAGGTCATGACTGCCATTTGAACCTGTACTGACCACCTGGTTGCCCCCGCCATCTGCTAGATGTGGTCTTCTCAACAAAAACAAACTTGGCGCAGATGAGTGTCTGACGCTGATCACAGCATTATGTAACGTTTGAATCCCCTCACCAGTCTGGGATGCTTATTCACAGTTCTAAGCTGTCAGCGTAAAACCAAATAATCCACCACTTTTAAGCTACAGAGGATGAATCCAGTTTAGGTCTGCATGGTTATTATATAAGTTTGTTTGAAAGTTTCTGGTGGGGGACTTATGATTCTGCCGTCTTCCTCTGAGCTTGTGGGGATTGACGGGACTCTCTTAACGTCCTTATTGTGTGCAGAACCTGACCTATGAGATTATACTGACGCTGGGCCAAGCTTTCGAGGTGGCCTATCAGCTGGCTCTGCAGGCCCAGAGGACCAAACACCACCACAACCTGCCCTTAGGAAACAGTCCGGAGGGCATCGAGACAAAGTCTGGCCGTCCAGTGCCAAAGCCAAGGGGGAGCACACGGAAATCAGGGGTGAGTCAGACCTCGCATGTCCCAGTGCAACATGTAGGAAGACACAAACCAGTCAGAGCCATGGCAGCAGACGGGTTACTGTTTGGATTCAAACTCTGAAAAGCACATTCAGTCAAATGCTGTTGTCATTTCATTTAAGTTTCATTGTTCTGACCTTCCTGTCAGCTCATATATTTCTTTAACCTTCCCTTTATGCCTTTTCTAGCCCCCTTTTCCTCTTTCTGTCACACTTATTTCTCTCCTCTTCTTCTAAGTCAACCCCCCAATCCACACTTGGTTACACAGCTTTCATCGTTACTACTAAATGTTACAATTGTGACACTTTGCTGAAACAACTCGTAAGCAGGCCCCTTTCTTTGAATTTTTATGTTGATCTTTGGCGCCCTCTAGCAACACTTTTCTACTTAGGCAGGTAAAGCCTGCTATTCTACTATTTGTCAGACTACTGTGTACAGTAGTGATGGTGGTACATATGTGTACATGAAAACCTTCAGCCCGTTCAGCACATTTCTGCTATGTTATCATTTAAACTTTTTCAAATGTAAAAAAGAAAAATCTACTTTTAAACGCTGTGATGAAATTTGAATGCAAACCGTTGCCTCTGAGATGCAGGGGGAGATTGTGATCGTGTGTGTCTCTCTCAGGGGGACCTGGTGGAGCAGGAGGAGGATTCTCAGTCCCAGGGCAGCGTCACGTGGCTCGTGGACCCCAAGGAACCCAAGCGCTCTATCAGCACTAAGTACGAGACCACTATATTCTGAGTGGACCCCCCTTCCTCCTCCTCCTCCTCCTCCTGGGCCTGGTCTCACCTCTCATCCCCCCCCTCCTTCTGTGTGCCTTTCACTGTGACTCCGCCTCTTTCTTTTGCGCTGGACCTTCCCTGCCGCCTGTCCTCCGCTTAAACCATCACTACCTGTGACTGTCAGCCAACTGCTGTTCCCACCTTCCAAAAATTAAGCCCCCGCCACTTCCACGCTGTTTAGCGATTAGTAACAACCCCCCCCCCCCACCATGTCCAACCTCTTCCAGCGGGTGTCCACCAGTCTAAGCCTGCCACTCACCTTCTCTGTTTATCCCGTGTGCTTCCTCAACTCTTGCCCTCACTGCTGATCTTTTTATTTCCTCAACTGTCCGCCTGCCACTGTCAGCTCTCTGTGATCGGCTCTTTCTCTTCCGCTGCATTAGGCGACGGCCGCTCTGAGGCTTTTCGCTCTGGCCTCTCGCCCCCTCCGACTCCTCCGAGCTCACATCCTGTACCCGGATGGGCACGTTTGCCGGGGAAAGCGTGGACCTGCTGCTGTAATTCTATGCACCGGTCGGGCCGTAGCAGACCGTTTCTGTGCAGTGGGACGCGGGTGCCCCAGAGGTCTCACACACACACAGCGCTGAGCTAGGAAGCTGTGCCTGCCGCGAGCCAAACCGGGCTAAGATCGTAGCACTGTGACGAGGCCCTTCTTAGCATTTCTTTAGAGGGGGAATTGAAGAGGGCTCAACGGGGACGAGGTTCCTGCTGATTCATGTGATGGACAGTCCAAACAATCTTAAAGACCATCTGTCCGTCATGGCAGCAGGATTTGAATCTGATGCCCCTTTAAGGGTGATCTTACTATAACTAAGCACTTTTACCAAAATCTCCAAGTGTGTGATGATAAGTGCATTTCCTCTATCTTGTCTTTTTTTCTCTCCTTTTAAAACAAAATGCCTTCACTGTTCATCCTGCCCACATTGCCTTTTTTTTCTACTCTTAATTCTTTTCTGGCACCACGTTAATGTTTCACTGTGTCGAGTTAATCGTTTCCAACAGGGGCGATCGACCCCTGTCATGTTTTTTTTGTGCGTCTGTTTACAGTTTACTCTCACGTCATTTTAACCTTGCTGCTCTGTTTACGTGTGTGTCTGTGTGTTCCCTTCCCTGTAGCTGAACACTGTGGCTGCTCCCAGGTCAGTAAGCCAGGACAGGAATGAGCCCTGTTTCATGGTGACTGGGATTTTTGTTTTTTTTGTTTTTTTGTTTGTTTTTTTGTTTTTTTTCTCCATTATTGAAAAAGCGACCCACTTCCCATGCACCGGATCGCACCGCCACTGGGCTCACCACGGCTCACACAGGCAAAGATGACGCTCCCCTTCAATTCACCTGAACTCTCTATATACACACACACACACACACACACACACACACACACACACCATCCATCCATCCATCCAGCCAGCTTCCTGCCTGTATAAGAGATGATTTCCCTGAGCGACGTGAGAGTCCTCCTGAGGCTTGAATCCTGGCCTCCTTCTCAGAGAGTTTGTGTTTACTGTTTCAGGAAATGTAGCTGCAGGCGTTAGATAAGAACCTGTTCCTGAAGGGGAAGTGACAAAAATAAGGAACATGGAATATTTAAAAAATTCTAGGTAAACTCGCTCCTGTGTCCACATGTGTGAGGTCCTCCTCATGACCGTGAGCTCACAGAAATGTCCCGCATGGGGAGGTACAGTCTAACCAAACGCAACACTATAAAAACTGTGTTATAGACACTTCCACGTTTAAATTTGTTTCAAGTTGTTGGTGTTTTTTTTTTGGTTTTGATTGTTTTATAGGACAGCGTGTGTCCTAACGCTGAAAACTGGATCAGGTATGGTTCACTACACTTCCCTCTCTTCCTTCCCTGCCCTTTTGTGTTCACTTAATCTTGACAAGATTATTCACCAAACCTGCCATGCAGGCTGGTACAACTTTAGATTTTAGCTGCAGAGCACGGCTACGGGGCACGGCATGCTTCTCTCGCTGACTCTCAGCGCGTTGACTGTTAATGGTACTGTCTGATCCACCAGGGTGTATCTGGGTACGTAGTCAGGTCATTTTGATTTAACTGTATATGTGGTACGCGTTCCGGCCAGTATGATCACACACTGGCACTTTGTGTTCAGGTGGTAGGTCTCAGCACCTACAGCCATCGTCCTGGTCTTGTTCTGCTTTTTGCACATTTACAAGGACCAGGAGACACTTTGGGACTAAACTGATGACAACTATGATAAGAATGATATTGTACATGATTCTAGCAGTCTGTATTTTGATACTTGAATGATTTCTGCTTTTATAGATATCTATATATATATATATATGTATATGTATGTATGTACGTATGTAATTTTTGACGTTTGTCAAAAGAGAGAAAAGGACTATGTCTTATGAAATAAAACATATCGTAAATAAATACCCTGTGATTTAAAGAAAAAAAAGAAAAGAAAAAAGGCTGAGATTAACTCTGAAGAGGGACCTCAATTCAGAAAAAAAGATTGTAAATAATCTCGGGCTTCCAGTCTTTTTTTTAACGATTATTTTTCATAATTGTACCACTAATAAATGTTACAGTTAGAGATGGGCTCTGTGTTGAATCTTTGCACATTCATTGTTCTTGTTGTGTCGTTTCTGCAAAACAAAGATGCTCGGTGTTACCGTAATAATCTTTTAGTTTGTTTTTAGGTTTTCCATTTTGGGATTTCCGTTTTCGGTGTCTAAAAATTTCACAAGGTGTGAGCAGCAGAAAGAAGGAGAGCTGGTATGAATACTAATTATAATCAATGATAATATCAGTACAAACAGGTAGTTCTCTTTTTACTTTCACCTCAGTTACATCCATACCCCAAAAAAATGTTGACTGTCAAAGCTCCTCTGTTGACTTTGTCCACTCGTTTACTTTTATCAACAGAGGTTCATTCAAATATTGCACACTTTGGGCCTTAACAGTTATTCTTATCTTTGTCATTCATGAAATGAGTCAACATAAGAAAATTACTGCAGCTATAATTCAAATGTCAAATGACTCTGAAATGCGTCAGAAGCAAGTCAAGTTATCTTAAATTTCTTGTCAGGTTCAGCTTGAAAAGTCCAGTTGCTCAATTCTGAAATGGAGAAAGACAAGTCCAACTTGGTGTGTAGCACCCAAGAATTTTAAAATGTCGTCATATTCTTGCCCCTTATTAACTGTCCATCACTGTATTTTTGTTTAACTCTAAAGTATTTGTAAAAAGGTTCAGTCCTGGACTTTGGCAGTGAAACAGTCTGTAATGATTGCAAGTACAGACTGGCATCACTGCTCTGTAATAAAGCTGAGGGACTAGTCAGGTTGATGTCTTTATTACAGACAACAAAAGATGTCACAGATTAATTTCTAAAAAAAGGAAGCTGCAGCGAAACTGAATGCTGAATAGTTCTGCTTTGCGTATAAGCCCACGCTTTGTGCCTGTAAAAAGTGAACATGAATTCAGAAATGTATAAGGGGAACTCATTTGTTTGTCCACCAAATTTGTTCAATCTGAATTATCACAAAAGCAGCAAGTTGAAAAGTATTCATGGGCCATCCAGCTGTTTTTTTTTAATCTAACAGGAAACAAGATCATTTAAACCATAAAAGTAGTCCATGTAAATTCTTTATATGGTCCCAAGGAATGAATAGGAAACTAACTGCGACTAGACCATCAGCGGCAGATCCTATATTGATGAATAACTAGGTTTGTCGATTAGTATATTTGAACTGATCACACTGTCTTTTGCCTTTACTTGAATTCTGTATGAACTCTGGACCAATTGGTAAACAGCAACGTTAGCAACAAATTCATCTAAACTATTTTCTTTAACATTAGTTACTGTGCACTTTGGACTTATTTATGGCAAAGTTACTGTGTTTGTCGATGACAAGTGAATATTTTCCTGTCCTTTGTGTACTTTCAGTTTGTACTTTGTGTACTTTCACTATTTAACTACCCTGCGGTTTCTCATTTATTTAAGTCACAAACCTATAGATAACAACTTTTGAGTAACTTTTTGTGACACTGTTGACGTAAAAAAATACACTCGTAAAATGTTTTTGTTTATCTGTAATATACAATATAATCTAGACTAGCGAGATAAATTAGCCTTTCTCGACATCTCATAGGTAATGCCTTGAGACAAAAATGATCATGTATAGCGCATTTGGGGAAAATGTTATAGACTTAGACTTAGAAAGTACTTTATTGGTTATTATATATTATTATTATTAGTTATTAATAATTCATAGTTATTATTATTAGATTATTATAGTATTTGATCCTCATTTTCTCTCAATAAAAAGCTAAATAAGTAATTTATTGCAATTGATTTTCAGGTCATTTAGGGTAAATAACCTAAATAATAAATAAAAAAAAGAAAAGAAATACTGGTAGAATTTCTTCAGTCCTGAACGCGGAACCACGGCTTAAGAAGATTCTCTAATGGTATGCTCTCCTTGGGAACGTCTGAGACAGCTGATTGGTCCGTCACCTACAGGCCCGGAAGCCAATCGGCTCACCTGGCTGCCCGCGGTTCATACCTGCTCGCGCCTCTGCCCCTCGCGCAGATTGACCTCCGCGAGCCGCGCATCGCTGCCATGGACTGACCTGAACACAGCTGCGCGTGCGAGCGAAGCCCGGCTCTTCCAGACTATCTTTAGCATCTCCGGTGAGTTTTTGTTTTGTTTTTGTTTCCTTCGGAAGAAAGTGCGTTTGGTTGAGTTGTCTTCGCGGATAAAAGGAGGTAGAAACAAACCAAAAATAAGTAAGATAAAAAAAAACTTTTAGTGTTGACCGATAATTATTAATTTGTCACTTAATTGAAGCGGCTTTTCAGCGTTATTAGACTTTTGTCACGGAGGTATTTTCTTCCCTGTTGATGAGCTTCGGCTTCCCACAGCTCAGAGCGTCGATATTTGAAAATCTTTTTTTTTTTTTTTAAATGCAGCGACAGTGAAAGTTGTTCTCAATGCATTATGTTGCCCTTTTGAGATTTGATATCGATCATGGGAGCTTAATCATTGAAATTCCGTCGAGATGAGTGAACATTGACTCAAGAAAAAAAAGTGCAAATATTGGTGCGCTAAAGTCAATACGAGTCATATTAGAGGAGCAAGGTGCCAAGCTAAACATTAATGACATTTTTTGTTTTCACTCCAGCAGCTGGTGAGTTGCTCAACCTGATGCTGTCCCCGAACGTTTGTTCACTGTAAATCATTAAACCATACCTTTAAGCGCGTGCTTCACATTTTTCTGGACCTTTATCACATTAACTCACTGTCATTTTTGTTGGGTGTACAGCTTATGTATGGGGGGTTTTGTAATGAGTCTGACTCAGACTGCTGCTGCTGGCCCCCGGAGGCCCAGCCGGTCCCTTCCCTGGTCAGGAGGAGAGCTGTCCAGGCTCCGGAGGAAGGCCCAGACTCATCAGGACACTTGGCTGAACCTGTGGAAGCAAGCGCGGTGACATTCCTGTCCCCGCCAGCCCTGACTCAGCTGTGGGCGTAGCGCGCTCTGCCACTGCTGCCCCGCAGGTTTAAAGGCCTAGTTCAGGTTTTTAGAGGTGTTGGCTTTGAAGTGTCTCACCAGTTGTTGCTGATCTGGAAGGCCTAATGGGAGGGACAGTAATTACCAGCTATTGAACCTGTCCCTTGAAGGTCGACGCGTGTTTTGGCAACGAGCTTGTATTTCTAGAAAACAGGCATGGATGGAGGTACGGGTCGTTTTTCTTTTAGATTTTTTGCAGAGTCTGCATTTTAGCTCTTCCAAAATGTACCTGGATTCCGGGTTTCCATCTTAGAATGGTTGTCGTTGATACTGTCAAAACAAAACAAAAAGTAAATGCGTTCCTTAAACTTCCCTTTTTCTCTTCCCGGTGGAGTAAGTTGGCTTTGATTGTCCTGCTTTAACACACTGACTCATTAAGTCTGTCAGGCAAAGTTTTTGACACAGAGACATCCCTGTAAAAGAGCAGGTGTCGCATTTGTGCTCGGGAGAAAGATCACTCACTTTGTTTGCTCAGGAATGTCACACAATATTGTTGACATTTTTGTCACAGAACAGTTACTAGTAGTTTGTTCCTTATTTGGCTTATCCACCTTATGTTTGTGGGGACATTCTGCAGAGTTACTTACTATTTGTCATTTAGTTATTTGCTATTGGTCATCAATAGATCAGACATCCAGATGATCTGTTAACTCATCTAGTTCCAGTTTCCAGGAGCTTATCTTTAAAGGATCACCCTCAGAGATCTCTAGTTGTCAAACTTAAAGAGCAAACTCTGTGTTTGTGTTTTTACAGCAGGAGTAAAAGCTCCTCCTGGGCTAGGACATCCCTAAAGCTTTCAGAAATGACACGCAACATGACTCCGGTGTGCTGACTGGTTTCTGCAAACCTGACTCAGAAAGTATATGTTTAATCAAATGTTCTCTAAGATAAGAGAACAATGACGTTCCTTTTTCCTTTGCTTTGTGAACACACCTCAACCTGACTGTGCAGCTGTCCTCACGAATAAATAATTCATAAAACAGGTTGTTAATATCTTCTCCTGGGGTACAGTATGTTGCATTTTCTGACGTATTTAATGTAAACAAACCAAACAAAGGCTTGTTGAGCTGAGTTTAGGCTCATCTTCCTGCTATCCTCAGCTTTGCTTATGACACTGGCTTTAGCATTTTAAGTTCTTACAAAGAAGTCAAAGTAAGAACTTCTACTGCAAGTTCCTTTTTGATGTGTGGTGGTATTGTGGATGAATGTTTTCCCCTGGCTAGTAGGAATGTGCTCACTAAGAAACAAACAGGGAGAACAACAAGGCAGAGCAGAGCTGCACAAACACGTCCACAGCTTTCCACCAAATTTACATAATGCAAATGCTTCATGTGTGATTATATGGAAAGAGCTTTTCACTTTTGCTCACTCATTTGTAATGAATAACAGGGATCATTCTTAATGTTTCTATCGTTATTCCCATTTTCTTTTTCTTTTAAACGATCAACAAAAAAAGTCTTTTAAAGATTAAAAATTCTCTTTGGAACATTCCATTAAATTTCACAGCATGCTGTCACACTGATTCAAAGTAAAGTGAAAGTAAAGAATGTCTTATTAATTTAGGCATTTGGCATTCCACAGTTAGCCACGTTCGTGTTAAAATCCCCTTTCGTTTTATTTCAGGGCATGTCTCATGCAGATAAATGCTTACTTGATAGACCGTCCTTTCACTTTAATGAATCCATTAGCATTGGAAGACGCGTTTGATTTATTGCAGCGACTGCAATTTGGTTCCTGTTTCAGGACAGTTGTGTCATTATGAAGATCATTTAACCATCAGCTATAATTTATGACATTTGTTTGTCATGTAAATGGAAAAGATGCTTCTTGTTAACAAATTTTCCACCTCATTTAAGTCCCAGACACATGTTTTGTTGGCTATTATTAGTTGTTAAGGAATGGCCATTTTGTGTTGTAGAGGCAGTGGTGCTACAAAGATGTCATCCAGTCTCTTTTAGATGTTTTGGTATCTTATATTCAAACGTTTCTCCTTAACCTTTCGTATTCCTCCCCAGACTTAATTTCATTGAGATTTACGCAATCAAAGGAGGACTGAAAAAATCCCAGGTCCCTCCACTCGTCTCCTGCTTTGTGCAATGTCTAAGAGCGGCACGTGGCCAGGCGGCGTTGTCGTGGAAGCCTCGAGCAATATGGACAGTGCAGGGAGCTGCGACAGCGTAATCAGCATGAACTCTGGCTATGTGAGTGTTGCTGCACATCTCATGTCAGTCATTTGTCCCAGACGCTCATCTGTTTGTTGTGTAATGCTGTCCATGGCCTCGGTTCTTCCTGGGCAGCCTTTGCATACGAGAACCAATCGGCCTGTGGTTGAAAAATGAGGAACTGAAAATCTGCTTGTGTTGTTATGACATGTACATAGACAGTATGCGGCGGCTGAATGTGAAATGAGAGGAAGTAAGGCTGCTTAAGTTGTTATCTTCCAACTTGGTCAAAGGGAGGTTGGCGTTAATCTGACTTTCAGCTAAATTATTCTTTTGCATCTGTTTGAACATATGTCAAACAGAGTGACAGTTAATTAAAAGTTCAAAGTTGCATGTATTTTTTATGTATTCGTTCTTTCTAATTTCTGATTTTATTTACAGAGCGAGGACAGTATGGAGCACCTAACAGCGGAGGAGAGGGCATGTCTCATGTACCTGGAGGAAACAATTGAAGCTCTGGAGGTGCAGGAGGACAGCGGCCTATCAAATGATGAATCAGAGGCTTTGTCAAGGGCGGCAAAACAGAAGGATCACATGAGAGAAAACGGTACGCTTTTGCTATCAAATACTCTTTTTTTTAACAACTGTTTCTACTTGAGTGTCTCAAGTACAGTTGATGCGATGCTACCTTCACACATAGTGTCCTCTTGTTTTGTTTTTTATTAGATATCTCTGTTTTGATATCTGAGTCTGGACCTCATGGAGAATCCAGACCCCCCGCTCCTGTAGTGGCAGCTCCCTTAGCTACAAGCACCCAAACAGGCACTGAGCACCATGCTGTGAGTCAAAGATTTGAACCACAAAACACACCGACAGCAGCCCAACCGAGCCCCCCCGCACCTGAACCTGCGACTGGTGACAAAATGCACTCAACGATGGGTTTAGCTGGTGGTGGAAACGCTCACCCTGAGAGTGGAACCAGTTCTGGGCCCTGGACAGGGGTGTCCACAGAATCCCCTGAGATTGAGCTAGCCATAATCCCTCCTCCGTCTGACTTTATGGATGAACCAGACACTCCTTCACTGCCAGAGAAGGCAAAAGATGTTCCTCCACCTGAAGGAATCTCTGCTGTGCCCAAAGAAACAGTTTCCCTGAATCCACTACATTCAGATGTTCCTGTGAAGAAAACTTCTATAAGCCCGCCGGTTATTATGGATCCTCCAGCCAAGCCTCCACCAATTAGTGCCTTAAGTACCCAGTTAAGTCATCCTCCTGAGATTCCTGAACTTAAAAGTCCTCCTGCTGTGGCCCCAAAGCCCAAGAAACTTCCTGCTAACATACTTCTGAAGTCAAACAAGAGTGTAGTTGATGGGAGCTCGGGGCATTCTGTGGCCTCCAGCAGTGACAGGCTGCTGTTGGACCCTCAGAGGGTCAGAATGGAGGCCCTTCGGAAGCTCGGGCTGATCAAAAGTAATGAGGAGGAAACGGTTCCCAGCCTGAGCCCTAAACTTCCAGCCAAACACAGACCGCCATGGACTGCACCCTCTCCTCCGGTCAGCCCAGCAGCTCCTCGTACACCCCCCATGACACCACCCGCCGCCCATCCAAACAGCCCCCCTCCCACCTCCCGCTCTGCGCTGCCCGCTGCATTGCCTTCAGCTACCACTGCAGCTCCTCCTGCTCAGGCCCCTGATGTTCTGCCAGCACCTGCAGCTTTCAGAGATCCCAGCGGGTCACTCTCCTCAAATGGTAATCTGACCACTGCCACCCCTCCTCTCACACCTCCTACTCCGGTCAAGCAGCGCACCTCACCAAAGGTCACTGCTATCAAGTCAGCCACGCTTGAGCGCTCTGGTTTGGGTCTAAGCAGGTATATAGCTGACCAACACTCTGCTGAAGCCGGTCAGGGCACCAGCGGTGAGCAGAGCCCCAGGCAGCTGCGCAGCGCCCGGCCCCGTCCCGCCTCCCTTGGGAGTGGGAAAGAGTTTTCTCAAGCCAAAGGGGAGGATTTCCGAGCGGGCCATGCAGGCACTACGATGCCCGTGCTGACTCAGCCTGGCCCCCAGCACTCCAAAGAGTCTGCCAAGCTGCCCCGGGCACAAGGAATCAGCGTGCTGATCTGCCCCCGAGCAGAGGACGATGACAACCGCCGCGAGGCTCTGAAGAAGCTGGGACTGCTCCGAGACTGAGCCTCGCCGCTCTGCTTATGCCACATACGGGAACAGCAGGGCTTCATATAGGACAGGGGAAGACTTTCGCATTTTTGGAGAAGCATTTTAACCACCGAGTTTGTGCTTCCTCATTTCTGCTGCATTGCTAAGCTTGTGACTGCATCACATGACCTCGATTCCATCACTGCCACACGACGTACAGCCACTTTTACAATTTCATGTATATGAAAAAGCTGGATATTGAGAACATTTTAGATGTTATTTGACTCTCACGGTACCTATGTCTCCTGTGAATTAGATTGTTTTCTTTAAGGGGCCAGTGATGGCCCTGTGTAGCTATTTTAGTCCATCTTGTGTTCGACTGGTATGAACGTTTTCCATAGTTTTTTGAGTGTTCCTTTTCTCTCCTTCCAACATTTCTACGGTCTCTTATTTAATTTAATGTACATAAATGTGTATAAATGTATGCCTTGCATTGGTGGAGCACACAGCGTAGGATAAAAGAAGCTGTGATGAAGCTTGCACGGGTGCGCAGTGATCCACAGAGCAAAAGCAGCAATCATGGAGCTATGCAGCCGCTGTGAGTCTGGGATCATTCTATACATGACCGCACTGATCAGATGCTTCTTTGTCTGCACGGGGACATGTCGTTTTTGTTTTGTTTCCTCTTCTATCTTCTCTAAGATGTTGGCCCCTCGCGTTTTACGTCAAACCACGCAGTGACGCGCTGGCTCGCCGGCTCTGCTGCCACTGTTTTTTATCTGATGTTCTGGAGAGGGAACTGGTGCAACCTGTTTTTTAGCTTTCCTTAAACATCGCTGCCGCTCATGATTGGTCTGTCACAAGCTGAATGGCTTTTTTTTTCTAACTCTGCATTCTTTTTAAGTATGAGTGACATACATTTAACTTCATAACTGGATGGAGTTGGTTGCAGTTAAATGACAGCAGGCACTTTGTGTCATCAATGTCTTATTCACACAAGGGCCAGCACCTCTTTTAAATGAATACCCCAAAGATTACTGTCATACCTTTTCTAATTTTTTTTATAATATGAAAGAAAAGTTATGATCAGTATCTGTTTGAGGAAAACTTAGACAGGAGACAAGGGATTTGAATAAAGTTTTGAATATTTCCTGATAAAGAGGTGCTAAGCGACAAAGTGCCAGGGGTGTGTTTTTATTAGTTTAAAATAAAGAATAGAAAACATCCTCTCCAACAGCAAAGCCTCGGAAGGAAGAGTGAGCTCAAATCTGTCAAGCTAACAGGGGTTGCTTTGTGGGGATCTGTGTTATGTTGGTATGCGAGCTGTCTTTTCTTCCTGACAGATGACCTTACAGCCGAGGAGTCAGCGACAGCATCTGTCACTTTCACCGGTACCTTCATAGACTGCCCAGATCACCTTATGTGAGTAACATATCAGGGTCTGCAAGCCTTCTCCCAACTTTCAGTATGCTGAGAATAGGCAAGTTACAAACTTCGGGTCTAATCATAAGCAAAAGGGGACACTGTAATATTAAATTCTATATGATGGTAAAGAGGCAATACTGTGAACATGTGGAAGCCAGAGTGTTCGGGTTTCTGTCGAAAATGGTTGGGACATAAAGGCTCAGGTAAAAAAAAAAAGTCTACGGTCTTTGATACATTTTTTTACACAACAGAGGAACTGGTGTCAGATCAGAACAGATCCTAACAATAATATCTTCACAACGGTCATCAGAAGGTTCCGGATTTTACCAAATAAATTCATTGTAAGGAATTTTGGATAGATTACCAGGAGGCCAACCGCTATGGATTACAATCATTATGGATGAGTTTGCTGGATGTTGCAGATTTGAGACTGACAAAATAAATTCCCAAACCAACTGCTAGTTGCTGGAATAAAATTTCTTCAAGAAGTGGTTCATAAAGACACCCACAGCCATCAATGAGGTCTCCATCTTTATGCAACCATAGCATTCTTTTACAGTTTAGCTCTCAAGGATAACATGGCAGCTCTTTTCTACTGACTAAAATCTGAGGTTCCTCTCTAAACTGCTTTGCTGATAGAGAAAACAATACTCTTTTCAGAGTGGTTTAGGTTTGCTACAACATTGTGAACAGATTTGAATTTGATGTACTCCAAGGATTAAAGTCTAATGGCAGTTCTCAATAAGTGGATAGACTTGTTTCTATTTCTGTGGTGCCTAATTTGTTTGTGTCAAACACTGAATTTGTAATATTTGTACTCAATGTGCTCCAGAGCTGTTTCAAGCCCAGGAATGTACATAACTAAGGCCAGTGTACTTACAATTACAGGAAGCTGGTAGTTTTAAGGTTAACAAGGCTTTCCAGTGTCGTAATTAGTATCAGTTAAACTGCACAGTTCTAAACCATTGAAACATTGTTAGCTATTCCATAGCGGACGTAAACGTTCTACTCAGAAAACTTAGCTTTTTCTTTTAGAACGGAACTGAACATTGCGTCATGTTTGTTGAAATATCATGATTTCCTGTCAATGTAAGGCAATGTGTGCTATTCAAATACATAAATTACATTAAAGTAGCTTATAAACTTAGTTTATCTGTAGGATTAAATATCAACTTTGATTTCTGTGCTTTAATGATTATAGAGGAAGTCAAGTACATCTGGAGTGGTTGCGTGAAAGGGTGCTGTTTGCATAGGATTAGAGGATTTTCTTCATAGGCCTTCATTTGGGTAGGGAATGCTCCTTTTATGTGACACAGATGTCCACCCTTTCCCGGAAGGCTGACCCACTGAGCTGTCTGAAGAGGACTGACAGGTGTGTCAGGGACAGGTCTGTTGAATTTACTTCCTTACAGTTAACGATGAATCATATTGTGTAGCCATCAGGTTTGGCTTGCTGAGCAAGATATGAAATGGAGGAACACAATACCTCAAAAACAAAGCCAATAAAAACTAATTAACTTGAATTGAAACATTCCAAACAAGGTGAGTTCAGAACTACCGAGCGCACCTTCCCATGTGCAGCCAATGCATCACCCAGAGACAGAGAGAGTGGGGGGAGGGGGGGGGGGGGCAGCAGCAGGGAACAGGCATCCATCCACCGTCTGTACCAGTGTTTCCCCAACCCTGGTCCAGGCACATTGAGCTCCATGTTTTCCAAGTTTCCCTGGTCCAGCCCACCTCATTTAAATAAATGGGACATGAAAACCCATTCATTTGAATCAGGTGAGCTGGAGGAGGAAACTACAGGGCAGTGTGTGTGAGGCCCAGGGGTTGGGAAGCACTGGTGTGTGCTACCTATTCCTAACTGGGTTACAGTGGGTGAAGGCTGGAGCCAAACCCAGCAGGGCAAGGGGCAGAGTCCCCCCTGGACATCTCACCAGGTCATCACAGAGTCACACAGGCAGAATCAGTCACACACACTCACACTCATTCCAAGAGGCAACTTAGCAGGTAATGTTCTGATATAAGGATTTTTTCAAAATCAGTCAGAGGTGAAAGTTTAACAATAACTTTAATGATAAAAATGAACAGCAAAATTACTTTCTTAGTTTTCAGTCTTTAATACCATTAATTTACAGTAATATGTCAGGATGTAGCAGGACTATACAGAGTAAAAAAAGCAATGCCTGAGCATCCAAACTGGGGAGGGCTGCTCTCCGGCAGGTTTTTAGTTTTCCCTGCTTCAAAAACATGATTTATGTGCCATTATCAGGCTCGTGCAGAGCTTTTGAACTGATCTTCTTAATCGGTCAGGTGTGTTGAAGCAGGGAAAATGCTAAAACCTGCAGGGCAGAGGCCCCCCCCCCCGGACCGGAGTTGGACTCCCCTGCTGTAGGAGGTCCATTTCCTCCACAAGAGGGCAGGGCAGACCCACGTCAGTTTACCAGCTAGAGCAGTCTGCCTGCAGTTTTACTGCTCAAACCCTAGGCAGAGTTCAGTAATGGGATATAAAAGCAAAACAGTTCACATATTTTCCCTAACCACTGAACTCTTGGCAGAGCAAAATCCAATAACCTGGTTTGGTATATCTTGTTTAAAAAATATGCAACGCTTAAAGGAATTTGACTTTTCACTCTCCTTAATGATAAGATTTAGACAGACTTGATACATATTTGATCCCTTTGCAAGGAAGTCATGACTCATCATCATTTATTTTAAAAAAACATTCTCACGACTACTTTTGTTCTAAGGGAACTAATGAAAGCATTAGAATTACACTTCAAATCAACTCAACCCTTTCCAAAGAGAAAGGATAATGATAAGTTTAACAAATCTACTTCTGCACATCACATCAGTCTGGAATTTTAATATCGGAGAAGATTTTTCTGCCCGTGAGTTATCATTGTGCCCAACATATGTTTTCTTTTCCTTCTTTGTTTTCTTCCATCTCATTGATTCGTTGCTGATGAGTCATCGCAACGCTCTATCATTCTCATCATCTTTGAGTCATGTGAGGCCATAAGATCGCATCATTTGTTGTCAGAGCACATCACTGAAGATTTAGACCTCATTTGCAGATCTTTTCTGACATTTAGTGATCCATGATGAGATGGTGGGATAATTGAGCTATCCCTCATACAGAGGCTGAGAAACGAATCAACAATCGCATTAATTCAGCCTAAAGGAGATTTGAATGAAATGGTCCTTGTCAGTATAGTAAGCCTTTAAAAAAAACTCTGTTCTTCAGTAGATGGTAATATTTGGGAGCTTTGCCATTGCAATAGTCAAATGTGTTTTACCAATTGTAATTATTTTGGTTAATCTGCAGAGCCAAGTACCCTCCTATGTGTTCTTTGTTAGTGTTAAATTTGTATATACATCAAAGTGAATTTTTCTTTGAGTGTTTCTGCTCTGCCTATGATGTCAGCGCATGCCCACGCCCATCTGACGCTTCACTTTGTCCCGAGCGGCAGTTTTTATCTCTCCAAAACAAAAAGGCTTTTTCTTGTTCCTTGAAAGGGGGGTGATTCAGGTCAGAGCATTAGCAAAGAATGTCAGGGCTAAATGTGGGCGATTTGCTGTTTTACTCATCAAAGTGTCACAGAGACGCTTGGACTTAATGGTCGCACATGCTCGGCTTGGAAAGCCTTCAGTGATTTGAAATGGATCTTAAATTTTGTTCTTTGACTGCTTTGATGAGGGCTTAGGTGAACTACTTTGTTGCACAGTTTCAATGTACCTCTACAAGGCTCTTTGGAAATGAAAGGCTCCCTGGTGTCAGTAGCTGGACGATGTAGGCGTAGCTTCTGCAATATCTGGCTAGACAGTGAGCTCATGGGACTTCCCGACTATCCTGGCCCTGTTTTGTACTTACCTACTTACACACAGAGTCTGTCTGGGAGAAGCTGCCTTGACCCTTCCACCACTTTTGAGCTGATCATTGAGGATTAGCAGAGACAAAGTGGCGCAGAGCCTCTGTTGGCTGTGCGGAGGTTTCGGCATGCCCGGCCCGGCTCTGTGTCATCAGGAGCGTTAGCCGAAAATAAACGGGTATTACCTCTGCTCTGTTTGGGTGTGTGTGCCTACCCGGGCTGTAAACACACTTATGCAATTTAGCTGTGTGATGACGGCTGACGCTCTGAATGATACAAACTCTGTAAGGATTACACTTAGGACCAAATCTCTCAATCTTCAGATCTGGAGGAGTCTGCTTGATTACAGGCATTTAAACAAACACACACCTCGAGCACACGCCTGTCTCTTCCACAGGCCTCGCTCCCCCACTCATTCAGCTGACGAGCCTTTCTGAGTTGTCTGCTTCCCCGCTGAGGCATGTGTAACTTAAGAGGGACATAAGCCCACACAGCCCGGTGATAACGCATATTACAAACTCCCATCCAGCGCTGCCATGCTCCCAACGCCCCAAAAAATATGAAGGCCTCTGCGGCCGAGCTGGTTTCCTTCCACGGCGCTGGGGAAAATAGTTTCTGACATTTAGGAATAGCTGTTGCTGTTATAGTCAGAGTACCTGTGTGAGATCCCCCCTTTTTGCTTCCGACTCAATAACTGTGTTTCCTTCTCGCTCTCTCCGGTCCGTGCCCGTGCCAGTGACTGAGGCTGTGGTCAGGAGGCATTCCTGGGGCAATCCCCCCGGCGTTCGCTGAGATGACTGCGCTAAAGTTTGGATCTCGGCGAGCCACTCGGCTCCCCTGTGGCGCTGGCACGGTGAGTAGCAGGGCGTCCCGCTGGGCCTGCGGTGGTGTTGGGAACCTCGCATAGGAAGTGTGTTAAAATAAAGAAGAGGGGGGAAAAACGGAGAGAGGGAATTTTTTGCTTTCGGCTCCTGCGTTTTCACAAACAAACCCCCTTTAGACAATTGGAGACCATAAATGTCCAAAAGGAAGAAGGTGAATGAGAAGCTGAGGTGATATTCCCCCGTGGATGACCATCTGGAGAAGAGCGTTAGGCTCTAAATCCGTAGTTCATTAGCATGCAGCGTGCTACCGAGGTGGCTCTTGCAGTTGCATCCATCTTGCATTTATCTTACTACAACAGCTGTTCTCTGACTTTAAGATTTGGAGTCAGAATGAAAAGTTGAAAGAATATCTGTCTAAAATGGATCTGCTTGCCATAACTCATGTGTCCATATAACTTTTGAGAGTAGAGCCAGTGTTGAGTTACTAAGTGACTTACTATGGGTGGAAAGGCTTTGGCAGAGTTTAAAATCTAGATTTTTTTTATTTTCTTGTATTTATCTATTCATTTTTCAGATGTTTAGAATATAAAAATACTTTATTCACCCCCTTCACTGGAAAATCCAGAAAGATTTAAGATGTGTCCGAATGGCTTCATGCTCCAGCTTTTAACTATTTCCAAACAAATGTTTGATAAATGTCACACTTACTCCGCAAAATATGTTATAAGAGGTTTTCTTCAGTCCTTCATGAACCTGATTAAAATACGCTATATGAAAGTGCCTCTGTGCTGCCTCCCCACTCACTTCACTCTTTGAATGCCCTTTACCCAAGGTACTCTAAAATCTTTTTCATGACAAGAATCATAAATTAAACATTACCTGGGTTTCGCTTATGTGTCTGTGGGCGTAAAAATAGCTCGGTTTGGTGCACAGTGTGACGCCTGTGCTCAGCCCTCTGTCTTTAATGACATGTGTGCTGATCCTCCATGGCGACTCCTTCTCAGGCTCTGTGGCAACTGTGTGCTGACTTTCTCAAACTCCCAGAGTGGCTCTGAGCTCATTTGGTTATACAAGTGCTCACAATTACCCAGAGATTTGGATACAGGGACGTGGGATATTTCCATATCCCTGACGGATGTTATTTTAATTACTCTGAACTGCTTGACTTTGTTCTGTGGATTTACATGCTTTTTCTTCTACTTTTGTGAATGCAAAGAGGGTTTTCTCTGAGTGTTTTTGATGTTTTATTGAATCTCTTAGTCAATGAGGCTTCCCGTCTCTGGCAAATAAGTCTGTGAATCACAGTTAATCACTCAATCAGGAGTAATCTTTAAAGTACAGGTGATGACAACATTTAGATGAGTTGCAAGAAAGTAATAAAAAATAATCTTCCCTTCTCCTTTTCTGCCTGTAGCCATTTTGGATTATGTGTGTGTTTCTGATTCTCTGCATCATCTGAAGAAGCCAGAGTTGTTATCTCCAATCAGCCTCATTGTGAGGCCCTAATTATGGTTGATTGAAGAAGAAATTACACAACTACGAGCAGGCGTGATAATTGCGGCACAGAATCTGCTCGTGTGTTAACATTCAAACATGAATTAATGAAACCTTTCGATAACTTTTGCCGGTCATGCTAAACAGGCGTGGGGTGATCCATGCGATGCTCTCTGAAAACAAATGGTTGACGTATCATTGGTAGGGAAACGCAGCCCAGCGACTCAGTGCTGCTGGGAATGGCGTTTTGTTACAGCTAACACCTCTTCTAATAATGGTAACGGTGCATGTGCAGCCTGTCTAACCCCACAATCTGACTTCAAAACTCTTAATGTGCAGAAAAAGTTTCATATCTAAGAATATATCATAGTTAAACCTGTTTAACCTGTCACCCGTTTTCGCGGCTCATTGTTGATTGGATGTTTTAGTCTTTTATGATCAAGCATAGATTTGAGATGTGATTTGGAATCATATGATAGAAAGCAGAATTCTGTTTTCTGTTTTCTCTCCCTTTTTCCACAGATGATTCACATAAAGCTTTCACAAATTGTCCTGTAAACAGTCACTGATTATTGGTCATTACACCAGAGGAAGTGATTCATCCTGAACTGCATTTTGTCCAGCTGGTGTAACTAAATCTTTCATCTTATTAACTTCAAATCAACAAGGCTTTTAGTTTAACAACTCTAACATCCCTGATATGCTTTTAAAAAAAATGTTATGTACTTGTTTTCTAATGCGGAAAACATCCATAGAAGATTGCTGACCACCCTCAGTTGACCTTTTAATGATGCAAATAAATCATTGTAGGCCTTACATTTTAAAACTAGATGAGTTTTATTGTTCTTATTTTTCCCATAAGTTCTTGCAATTGAGTTAGTCTTCTGGCGACATTTGAACTAATAAGTTGGATAAGGCATGATGCTTGTTTAACTATAAACTAAGCTATTTTATTTCGAATTAATTGTTTTGTGCAAGTTTCATCAGTAGGACGTCGTCATCACGCCAATGTTCAAACTGCCATCCACCGATCCATTCACTGCCACCTCAGTCTGAATGGATCACCTTTGCACTCTGCAGCGTGAGAGACTAAATCCAATCTCCAGGCCATTACGCTCTCCATCTGAGCCGTTTATAAATCCATCCGCCATCCCGTGCCCCCCCCCCCCCTCTCAGCTTTTTTTTTCGCCTTTACGACGCAGCCGTGATGGCAACTTATCCTGGCGCAGGTATCAGCATCAGCGGGCCCACACGGTACCCTCTGTTCACCTTCAGCCCAAACAACACCTGTGTGCAAATTCCTGCAGAAGCTAAAAGGAAGGCGTGAGAGAGGAGCGCTATAGGGGAAAAAAAAGGGTCCGGAGCGCTTCTTCCTCTCTCCTCCCCCTTCAGACCCCGCGGAACACTCCATCTCTCCCTTTTCGCCTCTCTCTCTCTCCCTCCCAGCTCTCTCTCTCTCTCTCTCACTCTCTCTCTCCCTCTCCCTTTCTTAAATTGACATCGGCTCTGGGCTCGAAACATGATAACAGAAAAAGCTCCGTGCGCTCCGCGTTGCCGGGCTGCCCTCCAAGCCGATCACTTCAAACTCCAAATAAGCAGGCGTTTTTAAGGAGAAAAAAAAAGAAAAGAATCGCACAGCACCCTGTCAGCGGGTGCTCTGGGGGAATAAGACGAGCCGTTTTCTACCACACGCCCTTATATGTGTGCTCCTGCGCATCGTGCATCTTAGAAAGTGCTGCCGTTCAACTCCAGTGAAAGTTAAACATGTATCTGCACGCTTTGATACGCGCAAGCTTTGGATTTGTAGGTTTCTGCTTAGTCGCCTTTGTCCAACAGTCAGCTTCAGGAAGTAAAACCACTCAAGGTAAGTTTTCACAAGAAAATTGCTTTTATTTTTATTTTTATTTAATATGACCCACAGGGGCTGTAAGCGAACCGGTTTGCATTGATGGATCGGGAATTGATCGATTTGATTTGTCGCTTAGGGAAGTTTTTAATGAGATGTCCTCACAAATAAATGCGAGAATTTGTTGTAAAGAGATTATTTGTTTCAGATGTGTGGAGAATACGTGTAGTTTTTCAGACTTGGATTAATCATTTATTCAGTCTGATCCAAGCAAGATGCCTTCTGTTGATCCATCGTCTCATTTTGCAATCACTTCATTGCATTTTTGTTGTGTTAGTGTGCACGGTTGCTTATATTTACGCGGACCTGCCAAGACAGAAAGCGGAGTGGGACGCAATAGAGCCGAAATTAATTTTCCATGTGAGTTTGGCTGTTGTGAAAAAAGAAAAAAGCAACTGCCTTTGATCTTCAGACAGCGCCAGCCGTGTGAACAGTTATGTTTCATACCTAATCCTTCAGGTAATTGTAGTGAGACTACCAGGAGGCATTTGTCACACTCCGGACAAGTATTTGACACCCGCCTGTAACGCACACACGGAGGAGCCCGGCTCTGTCAGACACTGCAGCTACAGTGCTGTCCTGCCAAGCTGGCTGCCCTCTTGCTCTCTCATCTGCTGAGAATCCAGACAGCTCAGACCACCTCATAGGAACAAGGGAGACACAGTGTTAGACACCCAAATCTCTGATCCCCTCAGCTGCCTCCCATGCAGGTTTTCATCACTTAATTTTCCCACAATACAAATGCCAAGCCCGAGCTGCCAGAAGTATTTGCATGCAAAGACACATCACGGTTTCTTGTGTGTGAGCGTTGATTGTGGTTAGTGATGTTTTGCACTCACAAAAAAGACATCTCTCGGGCGGTCGACAAGGCAAAAAAAAGAGAGAAAGGGGGTGGGTGACTATTTTGCATCCTGGGTGGTCTGCCCCCACTTGTGGGAAAACTCAATATTTACATTTTGCAATTAGAACTACTTTTTTTCTCACTTTATTTTCCACAACATCGATTACACACTTCCTTGTCGTGCGGAATGCTGCTGTATGAAAGTGGCTCTGTAATGGCATGCACCTGTTTGTTGGTCAGCGAGTGAAAAGCAGTGGATGACCACTCCATTGGCTTTCTCCTCCAGTTCCTGTTTATCAGTGTAAGGCAAGCAGCCCTGCAGTCATACATTCTGGGTCTTGGCCCGGGGAGTTTCTCGGGATGCATATTTTGTCCCAAACTGAAAGCAAATATTGTGTTTTGATGTTTTGACGACAGCCGTGCGAGCTGGAAATAATTTTTTTGGGAAAACTGAGTCGAACAATGACTGAACAAAACACAGATTTTATGTCAGCTCAATATTTCTTGGGTGCAGTTGTTATCTTTCATCAGTGTCAGTCTAAACATGGCACTGTGTGGTTCTGGCATCAGTCATTACTCATGGAAGAAAACAAAAAGAAGAGTGGAGCGAGGACGGGAAGACTTGATAAAGTGGTGGAGAGGCTTAGAAAGAAGGAGGAATTGAGATCGGAGGAATCGGGAGAGATTAAACACACGGAGATAGATAGTAAGTGAGGAATAAAAAATAAAAAAAAGAAGATGGGAAAAAATGGAGCCTCGCACATCGTGGCAGATCACTCTCCCTGGAACCGAGGCGGGAGCTCTTTGCTAATGCGGCAGCACCAAGGCAACGGTTGGTGCGGGGCTGACACGCTGCTGTGGCTGGCTGTGTTGGTGTAACCTCTGCTCCGGGGCCTGGGCTCTAAAGACGCAGGGCTGCCGGAGTGAGGAGGAGGAGGAAGGCCACATGCGGGCCCTGACACACTGTGGGAACCCAGCCGCTCGGGCAATATGAGGCCCGAGTGATGGGGAGGCTTACCTTGAGATGCTGACTGATTCACCACTATAGGCGCGATGGAAAGGGAAAAAAAAGAAATCCCCCAAAACCACTCACTCACCCCTTCTCCTCTGTCTTTGTTTGCTTTGTCCCCGCTTCCTTTCCTTTGCACTTAATGAAGTAGCCGTGCTTTTTTTTTGCTTTGTCAGTCACAAGCGGTAACTGCATTTCATCCACTCCATCAGAGAGCTCCCTGTCAGCCAATGTGCTAATTGTACTTATGCAACAAAACAAAAAAAGAGAAAAGAAAAAAAGATGAGCGCGGCTCCCCTTCTGCCCCCTTCATCCTCCTCCCTGGTTCTGTCCAGCAAACTGTTGTTGATATAAGGCTAGATGAGCTGCATGTCCGAGAAAGAAAGCAAACGCCTTTGAAAAGTAGCATGCAGAGGCTTTGGCACCACACTCTCATTCAGCCAGAACAGTTTGTGAACACTTTTAGGATCCAAGTGAGCCTTTTAGTTCCAGTTTGGGGGATTTTTTGCACATTCTTCAATTAAAAGTCTACTCTTATGAGACTCTTCTTGCAGCCTCTGCTCCTCTGAGGCCTGGGCTTAGATTTTCTGGGATATTTTTTCTTTGTCAGAATGCTTAATCCTGAGCTTGCTCTTCTAGAGAAGTTAGCTGTGGACTAGATACATTTTGGATCACATACCTATAGAGACTGGGGTTCTTTGATCATTGCGACCAGAAGGTTCTGATTTCATCAGCTCAGTTATTCCCCCCCCAAAAAAAATGTATTCGGTTTATTAAGATTTTTCAAACTCCTATCACAGTTTTGATGAGCTATTTTTTGCCTCGCTCTGTTTCTCCAGTGAGCTCCCGTTTCTTCTTGGCTCTACATGGGAAAACAGCTATCTGAAAACACTCAGCTTTTTCTTACGGTCGGGCTGCTGCACAGACGCATGCATAGTTGTTTATTGTTGGACTGAGGAATCCGAGCATTTGTAAACCCCTTTTGAAATTTGCCTGGGCTGTACTTTTTTGTCCTCAGAAACCTCCACTGGCCGGTTGAGGTCTATGTACATAAGAACGGAGCACCTTTTTTTCTCCCAAAATTATAAAAAATTCCTCTCAAAATGTTGAGATGAATCCTTTTTCTTCATCTGTTCAGCATCAGCTTTCCTAAAGACTCCACCACTCATGTAAATCTTTACTGGGAGTGCCCAAAATTGCTCCTACTGCGTGTTAAGTACCGACAGTGTGGACTGTAACTGGCAATTCAGCAGGTACTTGAGTCTACGTGAAGCCACATGAAAGAAATATTTAAACGGCGCATTTAATACTGCCTGCGCCTTTGGCCTTGAACCTCTCGGAGTGTGTTGCTCAACAGAAGGGGAAGAGAACAAAGACCGGTGCACTGCCTTCTGCGAGCCTGGCACCTCTTAGTACTTGGACATAGCATTGGCCTTTCACTCACATAAAGTTCACTCCCGCTTCAGAAAGCTGGTCCCTGCTCTGGTTCCCGAGTCCTTAAAGGCGTCTCCGGTAGCCCGTTAGGAGTTCCGGTCTCCTCGGAGACCGCTCGGCCCCTTTTGAAACGAGCAGGCTGCCGAGGTACGGAGCACAGCTGGGAAGTGGAAGATGTGCAGTATTCAGGTCAGCCGGGACAAACAGACGTACCTCTGTCCTAACCGGGATGCTCCGCTTCTTGGAGAAAACAATGGCGTTGCAGCTCGTTGCGGTTCACCTGACGGCTGCAGGCCGGTTAATCCGGCCCCAAATCCAGTTAATGCAGATGAGCTCCTGACCTGTGAATACCTGTAAAAAAATACAAACAAAAAATGCCCCTCCTTTAACAATGTCTGCCTCCTCTCTGTGTGCAGCGGGCATGCGGTTCTAGTTATGTTCTCGTTATTATCGGAGAGTCTGAGGCTACTTTAGCCTGGAGGTACCCCCCGGTCACTCGGTGATGAGTGGGTGGGAGTGATCAGTTCAGCTTAACTTTAACACTCAGCAGACGCTCTGCTTATGCGTGTGCTCCACAAGTGGTGCTCCAGTATCAACGTGTGTGTGCACAGTTACAGAGTCTTCAAGAAAGCCCTAATCGTGTTACCTTGGCTTTATCTTAAAGTTGAAGTCAGTTGATTTATGTTCCAGAGCCGTACAGGGTTGCAGGGGTACATGGATGAATGTGTAGGGCTGCAGTGATTGATTTTAGACTGGATATTAACGACTGTGCTTCTCCAGTTTTCCAGTTCCAAAAGGAGGTTTCAATACAGCCAGAGTCATTAGGAAAAAAACAGTGTTTTAGGCCTATTTATTTTCTTTTTATGGGTCTTTTGTGAGGCCAGGTTGCTCAACACAAAACTTTAATTTTGCGTCCAGGCAGACGGGCTTCAGAGGGAGCAGCAGATTTACAGAGACATGCAAAGTCAGAACTGTCTGGAGGCAGATTCAGTGGAGCTTTGTTCTGGACACTCGCTCACTTTCATCCTGGCCAGTGGAATGTAAACCCAAGACATTTTCCTCTCTGCAACAGTGTGTCAAGGGTTCTCGCCTTAAGAAATTTGATTCTAAAAACTCTACCTAAGTTGCCATGAGCTGTATATTTGCTGGGGTGTCATATATTTATTAGTCAGCATGAACTGATGTTGAGTTCTAGTGGTCCAATCCAATTATTTAGAGGCTAGTTATGCTGATATGATGTTTATATACTATCAAGTTTTGTTATATTGTACACACTTTTTATACAAGATCAAATTTGTTCTAAACCTAACTGTAAATTCAGGTGGAAAGTGATAAATAAACCCAAGAGTATATGTGTCCAAACCTGAATTTGGGTTAATAAAGGCCTGTAGTTCATGAAAATAATCAATCAATCAATCAGTTGTTAAAAAGTTGTTTATATTTTGCCATCAAATGCATCCTTGTGCGTTACTATATATCAAGGACACTAATCAGCTCATACGTAGCACTATCAGTTAAAAAATCTGCAATAAAACAGAAAACAGAAAAGAAATCGTCTTTCAAATATGATACAAAATTATGATATGATGACACCAAAAATTGCACTTTAAAGTGGACAGTTAGGAGAGATTAATATAAACTCTTTTAGAAAAAAATAGTTGTTGCTTAGACACTAATATAAAAAGCTGCCAGAATTTAAGTTATTTTTATTAGATGTGTTCTAATCTCGCTTCCATCTTCCAAAAATCCCCTAAAATGCCATTATTTAAAACGCATGTGTAAATGTTTTTTTTTTTGTAAAATGCAACTATGCAGTCATTTTTATTTGATGAGCAAAACAGTGACACTTATAATATTTTAGAATATTTTCTAAACCTACTTTTTATTTAGTATTTTTAGAAACTCAATCATAGTATTTCAGTTCATATATGCACTGCCCATTTGTGCATACTCTACTTTACTACTCTGCACTGCTGCTTGGATGCTAAACTGTATTTTGTTGTTCAGGAACTTGTTCCACAACAATTGCATATTTTTGTTGTTTCGTTTGTTTGACCATCACATTTTCAGGAAATGTCGTCACAGAAAGCACTGCCTCTTGTCTAAGGTGACAGTTTTGATCTTTTCCCCTCGGAGCTGCTCTGAACTTGGTCCCGGATCACCTTTGTGCGTTTGGGTTAAGTTAAGAGTCGTGTCAAAGGATTTCGTATTTATTAAATACCATTGAATAGCCATAAATGGATATGGCCTAAAACGGATTCATGGCTGCCTTTTAACACCATACATGCTGACTAAACCTGGGCCATTATTGGAGCAAAGCCATTAGAGCCACATCAATTCTTGTGATTTAATGGTACAGAATGCATGCTGGTGAGAGTCGCTTTTGGCGAACAGTAATAGAAGTGTTACTTTGTCGCATCACACCTTAAAATATGCCTAAATCGATTTTCAAGTCTAACTCCTTAGGTTTTAATATCCCAATCTGACTCATTTGGAGTGGCCAGCACTTCGTGTTTTAGCTGGTTGCCAGGTAACAGCCGATTGCTGAGAAAGTTTGACTTGCGACCTCGAGGCTCACGGAACTGTTTTTCTTAGACTTTGGTTTGGTTTTGTGTTAATTGTGCAAACAAGACATTTAGTGAGCTTTAGCACTGGAGACCAAACCAAACTAGCTAAACCTGTTTAGTTGCCTTGCAAAGCTAGACCAACACTTTTGATGGCGCACAAATAAAGCACATTTTTCCAAAGTTTCTACGATCTCCAGCAAAAAAAAGTTAATGTTTGACTGTTGTTTTAGTTTGTATGAAATTTAGCAACTTTTTTTCCACTGGTCATCAGCACTCTCAAACTAAATGTAGTTAGCTGTAGAAATGTGAGGTCTCAGCTAAGCAAAATAAGCGGTGGACACAGCAGATTCCCTGCTGCTAACCTCTGGGAACCTATTAGCTATTGAAACCTTCCATTACAGTCCTGATCCCTGCTTTCCTTAAATAGAAAATCCCTTTATCAGCAGTTAGTTTTACTCTTGTGACTATTTGTCACCTCCTCTGGAGTTTTTGGAGCTGACCTAGCTGCAGATTTCAGGAGCAAAAGAAAAAGGGGACACGCATTTCAGATCACCCGTGCTTTTTTTTTTTTAGACCGCCGGTGCAACTGCTCTGTAAACGGGGTCCACCGGTTGAGCCCCCCTCGAAACAAACGAAACAAAAAAAGCTTGTTTGGCTCTTGCTTATTCTTCAAGGCTTGAATTTGGGAAATATGCTCCAAATGTGGCCTGTGATGCTTCTCCTCATCGTGTGGTGCGACGGGCTCAAAATGGGAAAAGTCTCTTCTCTTTCCCTCTCGCCCTGTCGGTGGCCTTTGTTCTCTGCAGATGCGATGCTGTGCTGTCAACATCCCTCTGGGTTTTCGGGGGAGGATGGAGTTAATGTTGACGACACTCCGACCCCCTCTGGTCTTAGCCTCGCCTCCAGAGCCTGCCTCACAAGTGCTGATGGCTCAGTGAGGGAGCCCGGCGTACCTCAGATCATTAATCCTTTAACCCCCCCACTACTAATCCCACTTTTGTTTTTTGTTCTTTTGGGGTTTTTTTTTTTGGCTGTGCCATTACTTTCGGATTGAAGATGCTGTGATTCAGGAGGAGATATGAAGAGGGCTGGTCATCTTGGTGTCTGCACTCAAACCCAATGCTGATCGCTACATCATTGCTCCTTCTCTTTTCTGCCCTCGTCTTCACTCTCCTCTGTGACCCCTGAGCTGAATAATAGGGCGGCGTCTGCCTTTGAGAATTTGTCGGGGTCAGGGAGGAACGTCATTAGGCTGGTCTGCAATGGTCAGCGTTGCAGGAGGGGGTTGGGGGTCAGAGAAAGCCTTGTTTACAGACTGTGCGTGTTTACATTCCTGATGGTGAGCGCCGGTTTTAGAGACTGCTGGAAATGAAAGGAAATGCTCTTATTCTGCTTAGTAATGGAAAAATCCAGCCCAATACATCAAGGAATTCAAGTAACAAAAAACAAAACAAAATAAAACACAAAAAAAAACATATCTGTAAGGAGATTTGTTTGGTGGTTTCTGGCTGATTGGTTCTATATAGAAAGAGGGATGACCTTACTAAGGAAGTTAAGAAAAGGCCATGAGAAAATCATACAGTCCGCAGCAGTATTTAGTCGCCGTTGCTTTCATAGAAAAAAAAACACTTACAGGCTTACTAGTTGATTATTTATCATTTTGGAGCTCTCCAGGCATGCAGTCATTCTGAGTGTCACATAATTGCAGCAATAACATTCTGACAAATTTGGATTTGAAAACCAAAAATAGAATGAGAACTATTTAATCATGGTATAATATAAAGCAGTTTCTCTAGGTATGGATTGTTTGAGGATGCTACTGATGTATTCATTTGTTGATTTATTTTAGTTTGAAATTAAATAGAATAATAGCCATAATACATAGAGGTGAATATCACAGGGAATTATGAAGATCTGACAAATACATCACATTTAGTTTGGTCACAATTTTCCACACATTTTCAACAAGTTGGTGTGTTCAAACTTTACTTGCTCATTCATTGTGTTCATTTTATCACGTCAAATGAAAGAAACTGCTCCCTGTTCGTTTAGGGGATTTTATAGACCGAATAACGGAGGAGGAAATCAAAGGACAAATCAGAGTAAAAGTCATCTGATGATTAGTTGGCTACTGTCATTCAATAAAAATAACTTTTAGAGCCAATGTTTTGGTACAAGCTCATGCTTGTTCAGGGTCCTAACCGATGAAAGTCTAGTTGACCAGCAATGAAAGACTTATAGTTTTTGATTTGATGGTTTTTGCCTCAACTGATGTGAACTGAAGTTAGTGAGCCCACTCTCAGCGTCTGAATAAGGTGCATGTCCAGTGCCCGGGACTCCACATTTCCGAGCTTTAGACGACCATTCGGTTTATACTTCAGGAAGCAACTAAAAATACCCCACGTGTGCTGTAATTGCCACGTTACCGTCTTTATAGTTGGTACTGTATCTGGCCAGAAGCAACCACCAGTGGATGTAATTGCTGTGTTGAGAGGGGAGAGTGTCATGTCAGTTAGCTCTGCCTCTATAAATATAATGTAAACAGCTGGACTAAGTGCCACCTGTCCAACGTATAAAAAGTGCTATATAAGTCATTAGCGGCTGGGGACATGCGCAAAAAGGCGTGAAAAACATCTGAAAGGCTACATTTGGGTTTCCTGTGACTTTGGCCCCTAATCCTACAGTCCCAGGTAGCGCTCATTCGATGGAGCGGACCTCTGACACCCAGAGAAAGCGTCATGTCCGCCTCTCACTGAGCTCTCTTAGTATTACTCTGTGATTCGCTTAATTACTGTAATAAGTGTTTTCCCTCCAGAGGTGGTCTGGGGGTCGGTGAGTCATAGTCTATTAAGGCAAACACATGCTAAAGGAAAGGCACAACTCCAGATGCTCGGCCTATGATCAAAATCACAGGCAACGGTCATTATTCATTCACAGAGCTTGGACCTGAGCTACCTTGAGAAATGTTTTATAAATGATAGGAGGTGAGTCAACTGGCCCCCCACTCTGCAGTCTGCAGGCGTTTGGAGGCTCATCTCTGTTCCTTTGGTAGGACTACAGACTACAACATGCACGGATTCAGTATGTGGTGGTGTGGGCTGCGCCGCATAGGCACATCCCCTGTACTTTAGCATTTGTGTAACGCTGATGCACAGGAACGAGGACTTTACAACACAATATGAGATTACTTTATTTTCTTTTTACTGTAGGAGCGAGGAGGGATCCTAAATCTTTAAATGAGAAACTACATTATTTCTGCATTACAAGTTTATTGGTTTAATTCTGTCACTTCCCCTGAAATTAAACTGAATATATTAAACATTCAGGTTTGTGACTTAACAAATGAAGTGCTTCCGTATTTATTAGATTTTTTTTTTAAAAGGACAGAATCATCATTCACAATAAGCAATTTCCTCATTGGTAACGTTCACACATAAGCAACTGCTGTTCGTTCTACAACAGTTTGTACAATAAATCGTGCTAGATTTCTAAAGCAAAATATTAATTAGCTACACCTTATTTTAAAATTTAAGGGTAACGAATAATTGGTTGTATATCACAATAAAAATATCCACAAACCATTTGCTGTCATTTCCCACTATTCCACATTAAAGGACTAAAGGCAAGTCTGTTTGAAGTAAGGCCAAGAGGATATCCTTACTTTAAGCAAACTTCTAAACCACAAAATCCTGTACTTCCTTTCTTGAAACTTAAGAGTATCTTCTGATCAAACCCTCAAACCTCCTTGCCTCCTGACAGTGGAGTTTTTTTTGGACCAGTAGTTTGTGACTCAGACCTGTTTGGAACCCCGTTTCCAGCACGGCCTTCATTCTGCTCAGCCTGCACACTACCTGCCTTTGTGTGTAAAACTGCTAATGAGTGGACATATATGTAAGATAGGTGGAGGGCAACTGAAAAGCCTGCATGGCTCTTTTTACATAGACCAAGTCCTCCAGCAGGTTAACATGCCCGACACTCGTCCTGCTCGTTCTTGAATCATTTTTCTGTCACCCTCGGATTAAACTGAGGTTCCTCTTGCTGTAAGCAGGGAGGGACCTGTAGCCTTTGAAGTTATGATCACAGCATTTAAAAACCAAGGGCCAGTCAGTGGTCATGACTCCTAAATGTTTTAGAGTGTGTGAAGGATGAGTGTAAATATGCCGAATGGTAGCAGTGGATATTTTTATCCACAGCGTTTTTGAGGCTTGCCAGACAACAAACAGTGTGTCCCTTCATTTGCAGAGAGGAAGACGTTAGCAGCGGCTCTGGTGAGATGTTAAATATTGTGTTATGTTGTCTGCATTTGAACTAAACTCTTCTTTTTGCCCTTTTTGTGGTGGCTGGCCAGTGTTCCGAGCTAAACAACCTACAACTGCACATCTGTCAGTTTAATCTCCCCACAGACACTTGGGGTAAAGGAGCAGACTTTTATTATATCAAATAAATACAACTGAAACTTTAGACGCATATCTATACAATGTATGGACTTAACTTAATCATGCAATAATGTACGCATGCTAGCAAATGCATCATTTTGCAAGTCGTCTTGGAGCTAATTGTGTGTTTTTGTCTCCCAGAGATTGATGTGATGTTAAAAGCTTCATTGAGGCTGTGAAAACCTCTTGATAAAGCAAGAATTGTTCAACTATCTAAAGGTTTTTTAAAGTGTCAATTTCCTTAATTGGGTTTGGATTTAGACCTCTAAATAATTCCTTTTTTTAAGTCTCAAAACACGTGTTGTAGGATGATATTAGGACAGGCTTTGGATTTTGTTACTTCTCGATTTATTTATTTTTTGTGGATTCATAAATTCCAAATGACTGTGCGGAATATTCATCGTTCCTTTTACATATAATATATAGATTTCTAGTTCTCCAGCTTTGCTTTACAACAGAGACTGAGTTAACATCATATGGGTCATTTACAACAAATACAGAGGTAAAAGAGGGAGAAAGGATAAAAGAAGTCTTACTGTGTGTTCTCATCCAGCTCTGCACCTCCAGTGATTATCCAGACCTTAACCCCATCCTGTTGAACCGCAACCCAAACTATAGTGTAAGTGTGGTTCAAAGATGGATAATTACAATACTTTCCTTTGTAATTATACACAGTTTGACAAAAACTGATTCCAAGAACACACTTTAATGGTGTTGAACCCAGCACCCTTCCTCCTTTGCCTTTAATGGCTAATGAAAATAAAGGATTTGATCTAAAAATGACTTTGTCAAGTTTTTTCCTTTTTTAATTTCATATTCAGAAATAGCAACAGTACACTTTGCCATGAAAAAAAAGACAATTATTTAATTTGTCTCATGTAATGCAAGACTGGTATTTTGGGACATTTTTTCAGAGCTGGTTGCAGGCAGTGTAAGCAGAGCTGCGATCTATGAGTGATCCAGCTCCAATCCGGCTATTTTTGTATCGAAAGCAAGGTTGATGGGTCAGGGTGGGGTGGGGGTGGGGGTAGGGGGGTTGGGGGGGGGGGCAGTTTTGGGGCAAAGCAAACAACGAGGGTCTCAACACTCAGAGTAAACATTACCGTGTGTATGAACTACACACCATCGGACCTACAATTCTCCCACACACTCCCCTCGCTCTCCCCTCTCGAGTCTCATTCCTTCGAACACCCCTTTCAGCCAGCCCAGTTAAATACACTGCTTATCCTGGGGCCTTCCCATAAATCAGGGAGGAAACGCACCTTTTGACAAGGTCTCACCTCTACAGCCAGCAGCTCTCCGTCGCACCTCCGACACGCACGCACGTGGGGCCGGCTTTGGGATAAATGGAGGAATGGATTTTTTTTTTTTTTACGGAACCGTATTCATCACGACACGAACAACAAACAAATGAAACAAATCCATTCTTACTCACCCTGCAACATTCCTAACTCAGAAATCGCTTTGCTGAGTAAGGCCAAGTAATGATGCATTCAGGGGTTTAGAAGTCTGACACATGGTAGGTTTTCGGGTTTTATTGAGCGTAGGATGGAGCATGCAGTGCATCAGCTGCACAACAGAGGAAACCTTCTTTATTATTGTGGAACTTGCTCTCATCCAAGAAAATCTTTTAATTCAATCTTCCGAGAATGTCAGTGGGTTTAAAGAGAGACCCTACCCCTTTGTGACTTCAACAGGCTCTGGTGCCTGAGTCACAGGAGGCAGCCCTCACAAAGACACCCGTGGTGGAGGAAAGGCTGTAAATGTCAGTGCATTCCCCAGCATATCCTTCTTCCTCGGATTTGTTGTTTTGACTTTGTTTATTCATCCTCGCTTCAAAGCATCAGCTTCATTCTCCGCCGCCTTAACTTGTTCCCAACAACTGCAATTCCTCAACACAAAAGAATGGGGGGAAAAAAAACCCTCAGCGAAAAACACAATCTTTTCATCTTGAACATGAGTCAATTACCAAAGCAGCAATACTGAACACATTGTGCTCAGAGGATCGTCCCCTGGACCGAACCAAAGAATATATTGATACTGACATGTTTATTTCCATGGCAAAAGCACTTAGCCTTTCCAAAAAGACCAGCACGTCTAGCTTTTGTTGTCCATGTGTCTGCTGGAAGGATCCCAGTTACTTTTATGGCTGGATTTTTTAAACAGAACTCTGACAGACTTGAATTATTTTAGTTCTTGGGCCAAAATTTCTTGATTTGTATTTATTTTTGTTTTGTGTGGCTCACGCAAAGATGTAGGGAGAGTGTGAGTGTCATCTGCTCATTTTGTGTTTGATCATTCTCAGTGCCCATCTGATTTCCAGATTTTAGAGGGGTTTGTAATAGCAGAAAGCATTTTTCATTGTTTTTTAATGTTTTTTTACTTTTTTTCTTTTCTTTTTTATAACCATTATGTTTTGACCTAATGATCACATCATATCTGAATCACAATAAGGTTAACTTATTTTAATCATGTCAAACTTTACTTTTGATAAAGCCAGAATACCATTTAAAGCTGCATCTGGTAAAACTCTTATAGTTTAAGTTTGTTCACACAGTTTGGATGTCTGTAACACTCCATGCCATCATACAAGGAAAGAAATGGGTTTTATCCATCTATCCATTTTCTTCCCCTTATCGGAGGTCAGGTCACAGAGGCAACAGGTTCAGAAGGAAAAGCACAGACATCCCTCCTCCTAGTGACACTCTCCTGCTCCTCTAGGGGGATTTCTTGATCTAAAAAGGTTTAATTATGGTTACAAAGTACATTGATATAATTACCAACGATACAGACAGAAAACTCCTCCGCAAAAATGCACGAAAAAGTGAATAATAATATTAAATCTGATGTGTAGTTTTAGTTTAGTAGATTTCTTGCTGCATATGAAAACAGTTCAATTGCTTTTAAGCCTGCAGATATTGATTTATAAAGATAAAAATGCACTAATTTGCGTAGTTACAATTTGGGAACACCCTTTTGCATAAGAAGTAGTTCAGATGTGAGATGCTTTTTCAGTCGGTGTGAAAATTCTCCTCATCTCTCCTGCAGCTGTGTAGACTGTGCTTGTGCAGTATCAGGTTTGCTGCTCTAAGAAGGACGCAGTATTCTGAAGCTGAAGCGCTTTTTAAACTAGAAGTGAGCTTATTTGAAAATCAAGATTCCCTTGAATATAATTGAAGGTTATATTTGTATATATACACCCTTTTTTTAAACTTAGCTTTAACTGTACTGTGACAAGTTGGCAGTTTAAGTAACAGGTCTTGAATTCCCTTTCTCCTCCTCTGTGCATTCTTTTTCTTTTAGCTCCTTACTTAGGTCCACTTGATATGACAGAACAGATTGGTATGGATGTCATCATCAAATGGGCATAAGAGATAAGACATGTTAAGTTAGACTGGGTAGAGTGGGGATATCAAAATGGATGTTGGGGTTTTCACTCTTAGATGAAATGAGAGCAATATATACAAACCTTCATTTAACTACTAAGCTCACAGTTCGCAGTATTGAATCCCAAAACAATGAATTCTGGCAGCTGGAATATTTTATAGACAAATCAGACATTTTTGCAATGGTGCTATTGCTGTACAGACGTTTCAGCTTCCACTGGATGAGTTGCATCTTCAAAGAGGAAGATGTATTTTTCAGTTTTAATAAGCTTTACTCATATGATACCATGTTGATTATGGGTTGATACAGATATATTTCTCCAGGAACATATACACATGTTGCGGCTTTTATCTAACCTTTCTTCCCTTAAGTCAAACTAAAAGACCATTTTGTCTTCAGAAATTCCATTAAAAGTATTTTGGCTTTTTCAAGTGGCTTTGCTCCTTAGATGTTGGGAGTCAGAGTTACACCAAACTGCATCAATACAGCAAAGACACATTACCCTCGGCACAGGCAAACAGAAATTAAACTTTATGATCACACGATGTCACCAGCCCAGGTGTTGTTTGCAAACAGCGAGGCTTTAATAGCTTAATATCCTCAGTTAGAAGCAAGCAGCCTTCAGTCGTCATTGATTATTTCTCTGAAATTATTATTTATAACAACAGGGCAGTTATGCAACTTGTGAGACACTAAAACCTCACTTATTGGGTGCTGTTTCCTCTGCAACCGAGAATCGCCTGAAGCAATAACATCACACACTGGATGGAAAAATCCAGCTAAAAAAGAAAGAGAGCTGTGTTGAAAAGGAAAACTCATTCACAATGGATAGTTTCCTTATTTTAATGATCATTGTTGGATCTATTCTAAAATCGTGAAACGGCTCTAGAGGTGAATGTTCCATCTCTCTGGGAATTGTAATTGGTGTTCCTGAGTTGTGACTGTGTGAACTTGCGGGTCTGTGTGGTAAAGTCAGTGCGTGAGACTGGGCCGGCCTGCAGATTGGAAAGATAAAGTGAACTAATGCTCCATAAGGGAACATTAATAACACGATGAATAGAGGGGTTCTTTGAGTTTCTTTCACAATGAATCTTACCACAGAGATTTGGCACCAAGAGAGCTGACAGTAAGACGGATATTTTGTTGTGATTAATACCTCCTCTATTGAAAAGTATTTCCTCACATAGCCTACCCTGCTCTTATCCTGCAAGACAGTCTGTAAAGAGAACGGACCCGGGCTTGAGAATTGATACTGTTCGTGCCTCATATAAATCAATAGAGGATTCAAGGAGCTCCAACAAAGCTAAATGGCTTTGTTGAAACTAGGCAAAAAAAGCCACACCTTCCCACATACTGACACTAAAATACCGTGCATAAACTTGACAAATGCTAACAAGAATAACAGTGCAAGTGAAACACATTTTAGAAGATTTCAGTCCATAATGAACATCCAGTATTGATGTAGAGTTCTTGTATGGGTTGATGGAAAAACAGAGTGTGTTTTTACATTGTGCACTCAATTTAACTAACAGTGTCATACTTTCCTACACCCCTTTAATCTATTGATTAACGGATGTTTTTAATACTCTAAAATTATGTAAAAACGTAAAGGATTCTGCAGATAAAAGCCATTTAAAAACCTTTCTGCTTTCCCTAGGCTTCTATATAAGAACTTATAATACGAGCTGGATGTGGTGTTTGTCTCTATGGCTCCTTTCAGCATTACAGTTAAAACTTCTCTGATCTGAAATCATTTTCTTGTAGATGACCACTGTGATGGAATCTGTAAAGCAGACCGCACAACACAACCATGTCAATATTTGTTTAGAGGCAATAGTCTTTAATATGTTCATATTACATCTGGGATCAAATGGGGTTTTTCAGCCATTCCTCCATATTCTTAGATGTAAAAAAAAAAATCTCTGGGAGAAACAATATACTAATAACGTGCTCAGGTCTCACTTTTATAAAGGTGGCTTGTAAGGGTGTGCGGTGCGTGATAATTCCCAACAATACACTCAGTGTTAGAAAAGCCTGCTGATACTATCTGACAATCTGTCGTGTAGCTCAAACAGATCGTAAATCCCACTTAAAGTCAATGGACTAAGCTGAAACATGCATGTGAGGCCAGCAAGATAAATAGTTGTGCACAGGTTCAGTGGGTTACAAAACGTGGAAAGAAACTAATAACCAGGACAAATGTTTGAGTTAATGCCCACATGGAGCAAATTTAATCACACCGAGTGTATTGCATTGGGTCTTTAATAATGCAGCGACCTGGTAGCTGCCTGGGTTAGTTAACAAGCTCTAAACTTCCCTGTGATGCTTACATGAAAGTGATCAAGAGTTAATGGAAAAGAGATTTGGGGGGAAAACATAGATAAACATGCTAATAAAACGATCATGTTGTTTTTATGATCTGAATGTTTTCAAAAAAATATATATATTTATGCCATAAACTGTAAGCAGGGTCTGAGACATGTTTCCCACTTTTAAGTAATTCTGTTTTTTAAGATTGCGTAATTAGTTGGCAGTGTTAAGTTTTATTTTAATACAGACTCTACAAACTTTGGACATTCTGCAGTGTCATTCATTTCCAGAGCAGACCTCATGTCCTGCAGCAATAGGGAGATATATCCAATATGCTAAGCTCAGGGGTTTAGGTTGCAGGTCACTTCCCTTTGGGATCAGGAGCTCCTGCAGGGGCCTTGTGATAAGAGTGAATTTTGTGACCTATGTAAACCTTGTTAAGCTGCCCTTCCCCTGTGTGTAGGGGGGTAATCCTAAACACCTGGGCTAGTTAACAGGGATTTATTTGGATTAGTGGTTCCGTGAAGGCAAACCTGATCATACTTCTGGTTAAATCCATTTCCACTCCTATCATTTCTCCTTCGCATTTTTGTATTTCAGCCTCAGTCCTGAAGTTAAATAGCAATTCCAATTTTAACATAAAAATGTCTTTCTTTTTGCACAGAATCGATAACTCATGGTCAAGTAAGATTCAGTTTGCTTGGTCTGTGTCTGGACATTACACTTTGGTTGCAGTGCTGAATACATACTGTAACTACTACATACTACTGAAATATGTGTGTCTGATTTAAAAAGCCACTGGAAAGGAAGCCCTATTTTAGCCTTCCTAAGGATTAGGGTCTTCATTGATTTAAACCTAAACCATTCATTAAGACCTATAAAAATGCTGTTTTGTTTTTTCTTTATTAAGGAAACCACAAATTAACTCATGAACCACCCCCCTTAAAAGCTGTTTCAACATTTGACAGCATAAAAGCAGTTTGTGGTTGCAAAGTCTCTAATTTATTTGAAGAAAAAACGTTTCCACCCCATGACACCAAAACAAACGAATACTGACGCACTGTTTTATGAAAACGTCTGACTCTTTTTGAGTGTCATGGCACTCAACGTTTGGCTTCACATTTCAGAACTTAGAGTTATCAACACCTGAAAAAATGACACTCCCTCATCATGTTTCTGTTGTCTTGGCGATGTCAAAAGATGGCTGTTAGCAAGGATGTGGTGTGTAGTTCCTGTCTCTTGAACATGTTTTGAAGCTCCTCCACTCACTAACACTGAATACCGTCATAAAAGCGTTGAAAATATATCAGTTTTTATCAACTTGCTGATTTGATGTCCTTTCTTATAGATGTGGACGAATGTGCGGAGGCGCTGGACAACTGCAGCATTGACGCCATCTGTCAGAACACCCCAAAGTCATACAAATGCATCTGCAAGTCGGGCTATAAAGGAGACGGCAAACATTGTGAAGGTAAATGCCCGGCCACGTCTGGGGCTTATTTCATCTGGTGATGGGAGGCAGGAGTTTCTGCTCCCGTCTGTGTTGTTGCATCCGTCTGAACCCCAGTTCCTGCACCAGTGGCTGGCTTGATAACAGTTTCTGTCTCAGTTAATAGAACTCATTAATTTTGCAATTTTCCTGGAGAGGGAGGAGGGACAAAGAGGAGAGCTGCAAATAGTGGTGGTGGGGGGGGGGGGGGGGGATGCCGGGTGCAGAATGCTCCTATGTGACAAGATGAAATGAAGCAGTAAATTTCCTACACATGTTTGAGGATGAAATTAAGATAGCGGCTGAAGCAGCAGTCAGAGGCCCTGCCAAGCTGTCGGGGATATTTCCACAGCCAGAGGCAGGCCTTTTTAGAACCCCTGACACAGGACTGTTTTTCTAGCCTCTTTCAACGAGCCCAAAGCCTCCGGATCATTATATCCCACAACTTTTATTACAACCATTACAAAACTATATTTCACAATGCCATTTTTTTTAACAAGTATTATTCTTTCATATACTTGACCGGGTGCTTTTCATGGCTTTCTGCCTGTAGGTTATAAAAGTTTGCTTTATTGAGTCTGTTGTAAAATATTTGCAAGGTTGTGTTTCCATTGAACTGATGGTTAGTTGAACTGGTGACTCAGCGGGATTGATATCAACAAATATCAAAAGCAACATTTGTCAAAAAAGATTAGGCAGAACGATCCATGGGTTTTTACCAATCGGGAAAATCTTAAAGAATGTCTCTCACTGGCTTATTTTTGAGGGACCTCTCTGAACTTAGCACACCAGGATGGCACCTGTCTGTTTTAGAACTGGACGGCTGACACAAAGTGTACAGCACAATCCTGTTTATCTAACGTACTTGGTTGAGCCGTACACACTTTAGCTTTGAGGTTTAGGTCTTAGTGATTTACTGCGTTGTGTGGTTGCATGTTGTTTATGTCTTGGCACATGAGCTTAAGATGTGTTGTCACTAAACAAGACTGAATCAGTCTATTTAATGGGATTTAACTGGAAAAATACGTGGTGAGTTCCATTGAGTAAACGAGCCAGTTACGTTTGATTTGAGTTATTAGGAAAGCCTGCTTCCGATGGTGAGCTAATGTGAGTATGGAGGCAGCCCAGATAGATCCTCAGAAGTCGGAGCTTCAGGAGGGTCAAATAAAGGAAGATGTTCCCAAGAAAATACAGAAATCTGGTCTACAATTGGAAACCTCCAAACAAAGGGTCCCAGCAGTGACCACCATCCTGAGAAGGTTCTTTTAAACGGGCTGAAGTCAGCCGAATAGATAGAATGTTCCCCTCTGAACTATCCGTGCTGTACTTTTTATTGTCAGAGTATTTACATAAGGAAAGGACATCCAAGAAAAGCAATGCTCCATAACTAATGGATCTGAGAACCGACTATAGGAGCCTCCCAGAACAAGAACCAGTGATGATGAAGGGTTGGCTTGCACCAAGTCCCGATATCATACCCATGAAATACAACAAAGTCAATCTTAGAAAAGCAGAATGAATTAGTGTCAACATACGGTGGGTGTTTAGAGTTAAGAGTAAAGTACACAAGTTATGGATGACTTTGCCGTGATGAGGGAATGACTAATGTGTTGGAAGGGGATGAGCAGAGAGCAGGAGAGTGTTGGTCACATCCCTCTGCTGTCAAGTCCAATTAAGCCCTGCGAGAGGCGGCCTCAAAGAGGAGCTGAATAAACGGGATTATCTGCCCTAAATGGGCCCATAAGTGCCGAGTGGAAGTACTCTGTATTCTCAGTCCACCTTGTCTGGGTGTACTCAGTATGAGCCCCTCAACCATCATCATAACTATGAAAGACCACAGCACTTAGGCTGTCATACCATACCGCTCTCTCCTCTGTCTCATTTATGTCACACACATCCTGATTTTCAGAAGCTTAAACTGATTAACTGCAGTGCATAAATCCACTGGCCACTGCGTATTTATTTATTTAAAGTAATGTTTTGGCTGCTGTGTCCCATTAATTAGGGCTAACTTTTTGAAGTATTGTCTGTAGTTCCATATCTTATGACTTACCTTATCCTTTTTGTTATGCTAGAAAGTTTTTAAGTGTCCTGTAATGAACACAACAATGATGATAGTTCTACATCTTGCCAATAATGAAATACCAAAGGAAAAGAGCAATGCTTTGGCACTGTTTGGGTCAGATTTTAGGCTGTTAAGTAAGGCATAAAACCTTGGCCATAGGTCTGGAAACAAAACTTCAGTTAAACTCGGGCATATTCCCAGATCACATCAATGGCAGGTGAATTAAGTTATTGCCACAGCTGTTTCACTCTCTGAAGTACATTTATCAAAGCAGAGAGGCAAACGTGTGCTTTAACCTCAATAAACAATTGTAGAGACATATTTTAATTTAATGGTGAGTTTTTTAGTATTAGATATGTAATTGCATTGGCATGACATTTGTGACATGAATTAGTTTGAATCCTCTTGCAAATAGTGCCTTCTAGTAACCCTATGTTACATATTTCTTGCCTAATACATAATCATAAAATGCTAATTACAGATATCATTGATATTATGGGTGTTATTATATTTTGAACAGATTATTATTAGAATGTCCAGGATGAACTTGCTACCAGTAAGTAATGATGGTGTTACAGTGACACTTCTTTAAAGTTGGTACAAGGTAAATGGGTAAACTATCAACATATGACAAGCAGGATTCTCAAATGATTGCCAAGCAAATATGAAATACAACCCTTAAAGCTTTTTGAAAATTTCAAATAAAACAAGTTTCCAAGTTTGAAGCAAAAGAGCTTTGAATTTGTGTCATTACATAGTGTTGGTATAGTAGTCAGAGCAGCTGGCATTGTGATTGATACTCATTATAAAATCTCAAAGAAGAAGCACATAAAGTCTGTCACTTTTGCCATATAAATGAGAAAATGGATTTTCCTCAGGTTTTTTCGGTTTCAAAATATTTGATATTCTTTCATGTCAGCGGCTATGGCCATATAATCATAAGTGGAAACTCAGCATGATCACTCAAGTGAGTTCAATTTTTACTCTTTAATTAGATTATGATATGCATTCTAGTATTTTCAACATAATTAGAAACATATCTAGAGAGACTTCTCCAGTCTCCTGCTGGCTAACTTTTACCAATAATATCGACAGAGTTAAGCTAAAGGGGGGGAAATGGGAAATGAACCCTTTTATTTCTGCTGTTCTTCCCTGCTGTTTTTAGACAGCCTGTTCATAACTTTAATTTCCGTTTGGTTACTTACTCTTCCAGCATTTACACTCATTTTTTTTGGAGCAACCATTGTTGGTGTCTGTGGTTGGATGGTAGAATGCTGACTGCATTGAACTTTTGTGAATTGGCTGCAAAAATGTAACCCTTAGCCTAACCCTTGAAGCATGAAAAGATGGATTTTTTCATCAAAGCCCAGGGACCTTTTCTGGTGCTTGCTGGTTGAGGGGATTTTGTTCGGAGCTCAACTACAAGTACTTCCATTTTCATGCAAATAGTTGGGACTTTGTGACAATCATTTCTTTAAATTATCGCATTACAAAAAGAAAAAAAAAGCATGTTTTTTAGTTCTGAGCTATTCGTGAAAGACTGTTCAGATAATGTACGCTCACACCTTGTCTTTTGTCTTTCTGCAGATGTTGATGAGTGTGCAACTGAGTACAACGGTGGCTGTGTCCACGAGTGCATCAACATCCCCGGAAATTACAGGTGCACATGCTACGACGGCTTCCGCTTGGCACACGATGGGCACAACTGTTTAGGTGAGTGAGTGTGTCTGATCTGTCTGCAGCAGTGTGCATCACACAGACTTTTCTACCCCGTTTGTAACTGACTTAATGGGGTGGCTAAATATTTTCTAATAGGAACATATATAAAAGAAACATTTGTCATGTCTCAAACTCAGACTGACACAGCCCAGGAGGCCGCATAAATCCTCTTGTCTGCATGCGGAATATCACATCACAGGCGGTGATATATGCTTCAAGGCTGACTGAGCTCGTATTCAGATATTAGCCATTTCCTTGTTCACGTTACAGGTTGTCTCCACATATGTTTTCACAAAAGGAAACCGGAGAAGTTTTTTTTCATAATAAGTCAGATGAAAAGAAGAAAATTTATGAAGAGCTTGACCCGGCGCTGGGAGCTCAGAGTGAGCTGTCAGTTGACGGTCTTTCCCATGGTTTAAAATTTCACCAGTGTGCCATTCATCTTCACCTCACGGAGGACATATTACACTTAGAGGGCTGTGACATTGAGGGAAATGTAGCAGTCCTCCTGCCTCTGCGAGCTGCTTAACATAGACATCATCCACCCACCCCCATTCTGTCTTTCTGCCTCGCTCCTTCTCCCCCATCCACCCACCCTGCTCTCCTTTTGTTTTGGTTTGCTTAAAAACCCCCACATCGACCCCTTCTCATCCTTAAAAAAAAGAAATCATCTCCCTCAGCAAACTCATGCATTTCACTGGATATAAGGACGACAGGTAAATCTGCCGGAGGGTGTAAGTTTAGTTGTGAATGACCGTCAGAGGCAGCGTTCTACAGAAGATTTCACATTCAGATAAAGGGGTGACAGAAAGATTGATCAGCACTTAAGAGTGATTTGCTGTAAGCTGGCCATTACAAGCGGGCTCACGAGGCAACCCGGTCAAAACAGCGCCACATTTGCCTGATGAGCCGCATGTCACGGCGGGATTAAGGCACGGCGGAATGGAAAACACTCACAAATGCGATCGATGAGAAACCTGTGCTGACTAGATGATGCCCCCCCTAGCTCTCTTGTGTTTTTTCTGCCTCTGCTGCCCTCTCACTCCCTGCCTCTTCATCACTTGGATCTGCAGTGTAAAGTGGAGCTATTTTCCAAGTCATTTAGCAACGGTGTTCATCTGGGCATGGATCATTTGCTATGCCATGGATCAGCTCCCGCCTTGCGTGCTGGTGTGTAATTGCATTATATCATGGTGGGGATGCTGCTGTTGCGTCAGAGTGGGATTCGTTGATCAGTTTGATCATTTGTCGTAGTGAGATCTTACGTGATCATACCCAAGAAGAGCAGCCAGATTTTTCATCTGTCAGCCATGTTTTTTTTAGTCTCACGTGTTATTTTGTTAACAAAAGGTCAGATTTGACAAAAAGTCTTAGATACTGTTTAAATGTTGTCATAAATTCCAGAAATAAAGGTGTTGATTTCAGTTAGTTTTTCACTGTGCAACAAAAAGTTAAGATGCACTGTCTCAGTGCTCGCTTAGTGATGTGAAAGTCCTTTAAAAACGTTTTTACTACAAAATTGAATTCACTCTGACACCCCTGCTCTGCTAAGGGAATAATCCCTACCACAAACACAGGAGAGAAGAGTTAAAGCTGAGGTTTCATGTTATAGCCCCCGCTTCCTTTTCCAGGTTTAAGCTCCCTTTGGCCACCGAAAAAAGATTACTCCCCCTTGGCCTAGGAATGGAGGGCTGAGACGACTGGCTCCCAGACGAGGTCAAACCTTCAGAACCCTTATAGACCAGATGTGCCCTGAGCTGCAGAGGAGGACACACTGACTTAATCTTCAAAAGTTCACAGTCAGTTTATAGCCTGCAATCCTTAAGGTGCTTCTCCTCAGGTTTATCTCATGTTTATCTATGAGGCTGCGGTGATTTGATTTGAAGTTTCTCTCGGTGGCTTCTGTGCACTTTAAACACTCTTGCCAGCATAACAATAATGTGTGTGAGCGTCCTCTCAGGGACACCGGCTAGGTCAGCGTTCACGCATCCCCGTTCATGTCTTCTTTGTTTGCTGACTGCTACACGTGCCATACAGCTCCTTGTAATTGGATGTGTTGGCAGCATAATGACATCAGGCAGTGGCAGAAAGCAGGGGAGCGTGAAGCAGAACAGTGCCTTGTGTGCCTCACTGGGGACGCTCCGGTTTCTAAAGAGTCCCCCCTGCCTGCCCTAAACCCCACAAAGATGTCAGAAAGTCAGCAAGGTGGAAGCAATGCAATATCACAGCACACTGCTTCTGTGTGTGCGGATAAAGATGTCATTCACTGTATAACTTACCTTGCAGACAACTATGGTACCTTTTAAAAAACTCAAACTAAAGAGAGGAGATGAAGCGTGTAAGAGCCTAATTACATATTTTATAACCGTCATGACTTTTATCTCACAGAGGTGAGGCAGACATTGTATTTAATTACTGCTCCTCTTTCATGGTGAGGCTGTAAAAGATTTTTTGAGTCTGAAGAAAAACAGAGGAATCGGTGTCAATTTAATCCAAAACACACATCCTCTATACAATGAAAACCAGATGCAGGAAGGCTATTAGTTCCCCACTGTAGCACCAGCATCTCCACATTTATGACCTATGTGTTTTGGTTAAGATCCCGCAGAAACCCAAATACACTCTTATCATTGCTAGTTTGTTAAACCCATCTCATGTAGCTTAATATAATAAGCATCTGCCGAATGCTGTATTTCACCGCGACCACAAATGGTAGCATTTCACGTCGTTTGAGGACCTAAAAGTCACAAATAACGATATCCCTTTTGCTGTCATGAGAAGAAATGCCACAGTGGCATGCAGACTCAGTATGACTCACTTGGGGAAACAAAGGCAGGCTTGAAATAGACATTACAGATGTTTGACAGAGTCCCACCAGGCTTCTGTCATGGCATTGTTTACTTATATTCATCATTTTGTTCTCTGTCACTCAGGATATGTCGCTTCCTTTCTCTGGAGGACTAATTTGGGGACCCACGTCCACCACACACACACCCACACACAACAGGTCATATTTCTTTGATTTCTATTGACCAACACTGATTTGTTTTTCATTGATTGAACAGGGCTCAATTCCCCATGCAATCTATAGGGAAATGAATGCCCTTTTACTTGAACCCTCCCCGAAGACACAACGTGATCTATAACAGAACAAGCAACAGCATTATACCTTCGGAGGAGGCTCTAGAAGAACAGCTGTGAAGCAGTAATTTAGAAAAGGTCATGTCATATAACGCTGTTTCGCAAATGACTACGATCGTCCACCGATAGACCGGGTATTTTTCCACTCATTTCGGAATGTCTAGCGTTGTCGTATAACACAGGTGTTGTGTCCTTGCCGAGCCTTTTTTTTTTGCTTTGATAATCCTCGGTAACCAGATCGCAAAGGTTTGCTAATCAAATAGAATGTTTCAGACTGATGTATTATTGACCGGTTTCTGTTGATTAAAAGGTAGTCATTAAAGACCTTCACACAGATTTGCTCTGCAGCCTTTTCACCACTCCCCCGAGGCAGAGAGGAAAATCCCTTCATCCCTGACATCAGCAACAAATGTTGGACTCCAACGTTAAAGGGAGTATTGTGGGACTTTATGTATTTATTTATTTTTCAACCGGGCTCTTACCCCCTTTAATATTTGTTTGAAAAACACCAGCACAGACATGTTTGCAACTGTGAAGCATGAAGAAACTTTAATATCACAAGGTAATTAAACACTTGTGACCCTTTGCTGAATCCTCTCTGCTGGAAAAGTGTCATTTTGATATCCCCCCTCTCAACAGCTTAGAGGAGAGGAGCTAGACTGATGAGTTAAAGGATAGATCTGAGATTGGTGTATTAGCTGGCTCCTGAAGACTATCAACTCCCTAGCAGGATTGCTCAGCCCCATCCACCATGAAATGAACAATTCCAGCTGAGCCCACTGGCAGGGCTTTGGGGGAAACTCAAGCCTGAGATTGGGCTTAAGGATGTAAGCATGCAGCAGACAGGAAGCCTTCAGACGTCAAAGCAGGGCCTCTTGTCTCCTTGGCACAGCACTGTCCACCCAAACACTTATCCTGGGGTTTTGTTGTTAAAATACTTCCAAATTTAATGTGCAGGAACCAAAGAACACCATTCAACGTGATCTTAGCTCATAGTGTTTCATTTAGGAAAGAACTGTGCTGGAGATTGGACTTGGAAAGTTAGTTTGTGCTTATTTGCCAATCTGGTTACCAGAGAGACCGGCCCATTGTCAAGAGTCTAATCAGGCAAAAGCTCTGTTAGTTTTGTCGGTGTAATAGCACCAAAATCAAGCTTCACAACTTATGATATGGTACGGCAAACAGAGATTTTATTTGTGTTTGCTTAGCAGATGTGAATCAGTTAGGTGTTTAGAAACAGTGGGTCAGGCAGACAGGAAGCACTGGAACTAATAAACTGTTCAAAGCTAAACTCCAAGTGTCTAAGACTTCCAGCCGGCATTAGTCAACCTCATTCTAATGATTTAAGAGAGTGTGTGTTCTGCAGATGAAGGATCAGGACTTCCTACAACATATTAGTTTGTAGAAACTCAGCTGACTGGAGTCAAAGTGGGCATGAATGTTTAGAGAATCCATTTATTTAAACTCAGAAATAATTGAGGGCTGGCCCTCATTTATTTGTGCTCGGTCGACTGACATGAATCACAACACAAATATTAAATTGCACAGTAAAGATAATGCACTGAAAAAGGTCAAAAGAGCATGTAAACACACACAATATTTAATGAAAGTTAAAGAGATGGTAAAGATAAAAAAAATACCCATATCGAACAAGTACACACAGCTGCAAAATGATTTACCCTTATTGATTTAGATTGACCACGAGTCATCATGCTATTGTGTTTTGTCTGTAAATGGTTGGTGGACTGCATTTCCATTGCACAATTCTTGATTTTCTTTTTCTCGATAAGCGCTTTTGCTCTATGAGCATCAGTCACCACTAAAACAGCAGGTTTCTGTGTAAATACTTTTACAGGCTGCACTGTCCTTTTTTAAATCTATCCTGCACACTCGGATAAACGCATTGGAATAAGCAAGATCGGTGTCTGCCCAAAGGACCATTCCGCATGTTGCGCATGTGAGTGGGGTACTGAACACACAACCCATCTGATTGGCAGATGACTGCTCGTCCTCTTGAGCAGCCACATTGGCTTCTACATCAGAGCGTAACAGCTGAAAGCAGGCTTTTTGTTCTTCTTTTTCTTTTTTCAGGCATTTGCAATCAAAGTCAGTCATGTGATCTACCCGGGTGTGGTCCAGGGAACCAGTTCAGCTATGATGATAGTTTTCCAATAAGGGCAAAAAAAATGACTAAATCACCTGTGTTTGTGAAAAACAATATACACTTAGTTTTGTGTGCATTTGCTGCAAGACTAAGTTTATTATACATGATTTGGAGAACTTTATCATTGTTGGTGTTTTATCATGCAATTGAGAATACAGTCATTAAAGAATTATACTGTAATGAAGCTAAAAGAGGGGAACCGGACCTGAAACCGAACCATTCGGGAGACCTATAGCTGTCAATCTAAACTCTAATGACTGTTTTTGGTCACTTAGACTATTCTCAAACCAGGTATGTCAGATACCTAAGAAAGATGGGCAAAAATGACCTCGTGGTCAGTGGAGTGTTGTCACTGAAGTCCAGAAGTGATGAAGAGTAAACCCTGTAATCCTGCATAACATAGGGACTCCCTCCTTTAATCATGCTTATTTTACAGTAACCGAGCTGATGCCTGCTCATTCATCACAGAAGCAGTTGGCTTCAACAGTACAATCTCCCTGCTGTTTTGCTGCCTGCTGCTGCACATTGCTCCGTTTTGTTGCCTTATTATAGAGTGTGTACCTCTCCAGATCCTGTAAATGAAATGACCAAAGAGGCCAGTGTCTGTCCACTCACCTCCTTGTCTCTGGTCTGTCTGGACCACAGAGACAGTTCTGTCTGATCCAGACAGAGGCCGGGCAGTGGGATGGATGCATGGACAGCTTTGATGACAGATAGCAGCAGTTTTTCACTCTCCCCCCTGTGAAAAACAGTCTGAGTCAGCGAGAAAGTTCCCCCAAAGTCACTGAACCTTTTGAAAAGAAGAGACGGAACGAAAAAAGGTTGAGCATTTCTCCAAAAAATAAGGGGTTCAGGAGTTTTTGTAAGGCAACCACCATGTTTACATGGCTCTAAAGCTCTGCGCGAGGCCAAATGTTATATATACAGTCAAGGCTATCTGAGAAACCAGCGGACATGGCCTCCGCAAACACAACCAATCTCTTAATCTTTCTCCATTTGAATGCTCCTTTACCCCTCGTCTCCTAAAGTGAAGCGGGGATAGAGCACAGACGTGTCTCGTTTTTTAGTAGTGAGGCAGCACTTTAACTTGATTAAGACATTTTTTCCACCCTCTAGAGAATTTTTTAAAAATGTTTTAAGTCCAAATAACATGAGCACTTCTCCTGGCCGTGCCAGAAGCCCTTTCCGCTTGGAAATATTTGCTTTGGACGCCAGCCTTGCCCAGCACACAACACAGGCAATTATGGGAGCTATTTAAACAAGAGAGATCTACTGACAGCCGACGCCTCATTTGGAGGGATGAAGGAATCAGGAAATGAAAACTTCATTGATGCGCTGAGGGCATGGAAAGAGAATTCCCCCCGGGTCCTCTGAGGGTGGCTGCATATCTCACAGGCATTTGGTGCATGCGTGTCATTTGGTGCATGCGCTGTGGACTGCACTGTTTATGTAGCTTTTCCTTTTATTTCATTTATTTATTTTTCCTCTTTTTCTGGCTTTGTGTGCGCATGGGTTAAAAGGAGAGTCTGTCCGAGACTTTTTGCATATGTTACGATATTTTTTCTCTGAGTTATGAAGGTTTGTTGTTAACTGCTAGCAGTTTATCTGCAAAGGTGCAGCTGTAGGTTGCTGGCAGCTTTTTTCAGTTCAAGGTTCTTCTCTCTGGGGGTACCACTTTCATGATGGAGAGATGAGACCATAAATACTTCTCAATTTATTTATATTTCAGTCTAAATGTGTTTTTTTTGTGTGTGTGTGTTTTTTTAAGAGGACTTTGCTCCACCTGGTTGCAGAGAAATGCTTTTGCCATCAGTCTGGACTGGCATGAGACATTGTTTTAGTGGAAAAAGACATTTTTTCGAATGAAACGTGAGAACAGGACGTCGGACACGGCGGGCCGTCAAGGGTCATGGGCGTTACCTGCTGCTGACCTTCTTGTCATCTGCAGACCCTTCTGTCTAGTCGGGCAGTAATTTGTGAATACACCAACTGTGTTTGTAGAATGGTGAATCGACATGTGTGCCAAATTCTGTGTGGAAAAAGAAGAAAGGAGAGGACAGAGTGAGGTTTAATTTCTAACTCTTCCCAAGCTGAGAATTCCCCAGAAAGGAAACTTAATCCAGAGGCCTGCTCGGACTGGACAAATAGACAGAAAATTAGTTTCGCATGAAAGTTTATTAAAAAAAAGAACTTGTGTATACAGCAGATTATTAGTGGATTGAACAGAGGGATGGATAAGGTTCCAATGAGACTGGTAGGAAGTGAGAGCACAGGTTATGGAACAGAGAAAGCATGTTGTCTTCTTCAGGCCTCCTCTTCCGTCACACACAGGGAGGAGACTGGTGAGCTGCATTCAGAATTGTCAACAAATATGTTTAGCAGTATCTTTTGACACCAATTTGGGGAATGGCATGCTCAAGGAAGTGAGTGAAGAGTGAAGACCACAATTCATACCGGCTCGGATGAACTCGGCAACCTCAATTTGTTGTTGGTTTTTCTTTCTTGCACAGTGGCAGAACAACGCAAGTTTTTTTTATTTTCTTCTTTAAATGTATTTTAACTAGATTCACCCACTCAGTCCACTAGAAAAAGGGAAAAAAACATGCCACACTTGCCCCTCCTCCCACCTCCTTCCTCCCTACGCATGCATTCCTCCCGTCACTGGGCTGACAGACACTCGTCATCAGCAGGTACTCGGGCCCAGGTGGATCGGGTTTCTCTCTTGCCACGGGTTTGTGCTGCATGTGCATTTTTATGGCTCTGCGCTGCATAGTTGGACGTTTTAAATGCAACTCTGGAAATGTGTCGTGTCAGGCAGACACAGCCTCCTCCTTAAATCAAACTCCTCTGTTTTTTTTCCCCCTCCAAAATATCCAAGTGCATTTTTGTGTGCCTTGTATTTTGTCTATGTATTAAATTCCCTTTTCAAGTCCCTATCTCCACTGAGCTGGAGTCATCTGTCTTTTAAAACAGTTTACTGTGTAAATCATTACTTTACAGTAAGAAAGGAGTGATGGTTGTGTTTAATGCTTTACTTGCAACATATGTCGGAATCCTCAGTCTAGCCCATTAAATGTGTCATGCTGTGTTGCTAGACAACTTTAAGACAAATGATCATCTGTGAAATATTTGTTTTGTCTGTCAGTTCTCTTAATTTGTTTCTGTGCTTGTGTTTGTGTGCGTTTCCTGGTAGATGTGGACGAGTGCTCGGAAGGCAACGGTGGATGCCAGCAGATCTGTGTCAACATGATGGGCAGTTATGAGTGTCGCTGCAGAGAAGGATTCCTCCTAAGTGACAACCAGCATACCTGTATACAAAGGCCGAAAGGTTTTTTACACACACTCGCACACATGCATTGGAAGAGATTATTTAGAAGAAAGGGTGACCCAATGGTATATGGCAGACTTTAGCCTTACGCTCACTCAGCTTAGGGGTTGCTTTTTCCCCACCAAGTACATATTTTAAGTGATCTTTTGTCAATGATGCTGTAAGATATTTATGCATCATAGAAATCTTCAAGTCTGAATATTTTTTTTATAACATGATGAGTTAAGCAGATCTAAACTGAGAGTGAGATCAGCCCCAACAGGCATAAATGGAAGGTAAAAAAAAAAGCATGTCTTCAGTCTACAGGGTAAAGAGAAAAACAGGGATAAATCTCTTTTTGTTTTCCACCCACCCTTTCAAATTGAACCAATCTAGTGCTTGGCAGCATTTTAAGGTATCTGTGGTATGAAAGTGGCCTGTGGGGGAGTGAGAACAGAGAAAACAATTAAAGGTGTAGCCCGGGGCAGACACACCTCTTGTTTATAGAACGTTCCTGTGGGATGGAGACGTGACGGGAGAAGAGCCGACCTGCTCTGAGGCATGCTCACCACTCAGCAACGCCGCAGACATGCATACATTTACACATAAGCTGTCAGGAAATGTCTCGCTTTGAAATTCGTCTTCCAGTTTTTTCAATTTTTTTTTATGAAGCTTTGTGGTTGTAGTTTATAACAAAGTCTGTCTACTTTGTCGAAATCAAATGAAACTCTATATCTCAATAAGGAGTTTGTGATTTTTCTATTGGTTTTCAGCATTTTGTAAAGTGAAAGGTTTCATTCCTAATGTAGGTTTTATCCTGTTTCTGGTGGAGATTGCTTGTTGAGAGCTTTGTCGGGACTCACTTTAGCTACAATGGGATCACTGACAGTTACAAATGAGCACAAGAGTGTCTTTAAGGCATTAAGCTTCAGGTCAGCATCAACTTTTGGCTTTGACAGTGTTGATGTAAAAACAATGAATATCAAATCGTCTTCCTCTTATTAGGTCAAGGTTAAGTACACTATACTTAGAAATGGAATTCAAACCTTGAGCTACACTGAGGTGCCATGTTGTAATGTCAAGTGCCTGGAACTTGAAATCTTTTTAGTTTTAGGGATGATAATTCTACTCACATATCAGCCTGTTTCAGCCTTTTTTTAGGCTGCTGTTGTTCCGATTGTCTCCATGATGTGTTCCGGAAACCGACACTGTCTTTATAAAGCAACATCAGATGGCATGAGCAGCTGCTGTCACCATCACAAAACACATTTATTTAAACAGTAATTGCCCAGCTGTCCACAGATTCCTTTGCTTCAGCAGAGTTGTTGATCTTCGTTGATCTAAGTTTGCTGCAACTCTCCAGATTCGGCTAACCTTGCCTACACATTAGGTGTCTGAGCGCCTTCTCCTTTTTGCCATTCTCATTTACTTCTCTGGTTTTTAGAAAGATTACTCGTGTAAGGCATCCTTTGATTGAGGTGTTGGTGGGTCCCTTCCATAGTGACTTAGGATCTTGGAAGTCTAGTTATGAGATTGTTCTGCATTTATGAGATGTAAACACTGACAGTTCATGAGCCTTTGTGTTTTAAATGGTGTGTTTTTTTTTGTTGCTTTTTTTTTTTCTTTAAAAAAAAATCTGGACCATATGTTTCAAATCTCTGTTTTTCTGTCAGGAACTGAGAAACAGACTATGAGCAGCAGTCTGATCCTGCCAAGCTCTTCTTGTCTCTCTTTCATTTACTCTTCCACTCTTGATGTCCCCGGTTCCTGCTAATATTCAATTTTGATATTAATTTAGTCTTTATTGCCTCCAGATGAGACCCATTTGGATCAAGGGATAAAAGCAGCCATAAATCTACAAACTTCCTTTACTCAACAGATAGGCGCCTTGTCATTGTTTCCTTATTTGTGAACAGAACAACCACTCATCTGCTTATTATTACTGCTTTTATAACATCAGTACATGCCTGAAGGAGAATGGAAGTGGTGAGGAACTGACTTTGCCGAGCTATCGGGAATCGACCCAGCAGAATTACTGCAAATATCAGAAGTCATTGAGAAAATGAAAACTAATTTAATCTCTCAGCCAAGTGAATTTAAATGCGGCCCTGCGTGCATCCTGCCAGCCCACCTCTTAAAGAGAAGAGCCTGGGGCGCGGTTCGCTCATGAGCTTTATTGTTATCATTAAAAAGACATCAGCTTCTTCCATTAATGAGTCAGGTGTTCCGTGGGCAACCTCTACCAGTTGTTCTGGCTACGGCAGGGAGCTGGTCACTGCACCGCCTGCCACTGCCTTTTGCTTTTCCTGCTGGTAGCCAGCCTTTGTTAGCAGGGCGCTTGTGCCAATTAGGCAGCAGGGGTCTTCCAGCCTCTCAGCTAATGATAAGACTGCTGCTGGCCTGTCTCTTATTAGACCTGCCCCTGCCCCCCTCAGCAGGAGTAACTTTGGCCAAATGAGGTTCTCCATCATGTAGCTGGCCAAAATGTAACAGTTCATTTATTCCCCTCAAACATCTCCAGTCTAGAAGTAAAGCTTGTCAAGCCCATCAAGGTGCTTTGTGGTTGATAGGAATGCCACTTAGGTCAACAAGAGTTCCACTGCTTGGAGTTTGATTTATTTTCTCTTTCATTTAGGAGGATGACAGGGATGTATGTGCGTGAGACGGGATCCAGCACATTGGAATTCAGGAATTTCAAGCTCAGTCAACCCACACATCTATAATGTCAGTCCTGTTCATTTTTAAATATCCGGTAGGGCAATTACCACAAGTGTGTGCTGATGGGCGGTTACATAAGCCACGGATAAGTTATGGATTCAGTTGATTTGTATTCAGTTCAGAATTCACTAAATACAATTATACACAGGTCAATGACATCATTAAAACCACATGGCTGTTATTGTGAATGTCCTCCCCAGACAGCTACAACAGTCCTAATCTGTCAGGGCTCTAACTTATGGCCGGGGCAGTGTTGCGGTTTCTGCTACAGATATCACCTGTGTATTCCTTGGGTTGTGGGGTGAGGTCTCTGTGGATTGGGGTTGTTCTGGAATTTAAAAGCCATTTTTTATGTTGTGGAAGGTTAAGAGCAGGTTCTACCAGCACCAAGAGCCCTGCACCCGCCAATCAGTATAGCACAAGTGTGGCTGGCATTGTGAGGGAACATGAAGAATAGCAAAGAGGACTCTGTAATGTAATCATCAGGCTGCTGTGAAGTCAGGAAGTATCTATAACTCATTGCGGCTCAGCTTTCATTGCTTCAGGAATCTGTCACAGGCCAAGGCACTGAAGTCTTCCAAGTGCACACTCAGAAGCAGATGTATTCTGACAACAAGAAAATGTCATGCAAAATAGCTCCAGCATCAACAAAAAGCTGGTGTTAAAGAATTCAATTTTTTATCTGAAGTTAACCATTCATTCATTCCAAAATGGAGCCTGACTAACTTAGTATTGTTGACCTATGGGGACGCAAGTTTTGCTGTTTTATTCTGTACACTGGTACTTTTCTCGCTAGAAAATATTTATTTTGTCAATGAAAACCTCCTGTGTTTACAACTTTCATTAGCTTCCCTGAGGGGCTGTTAACCCTTGTGCATCAGATCTCTCAACACTGTGGGCAAGATGGGTATAATCACATCCATGCTGAAGCACACGCAAAACTCAGTCATTTCTATTTTAGTTTAATCCTGCTGCAGGCCCTGACAGACATGCTCTGTTATGACATTTAGATGAACACAAGTTGACTTGAGGATGTGTGCTTTCTATGTCGGTCGGTTTTCTTTACAGCAGAATAAGGAATTTCCCAACAAATGTGATCAAATCTGTAATACATTGTCACATCCTGACCTCAGTTAGTCTTGCTCTCCAGCCATAACATTCACTTTCTGTGAAGTCAGGCCAAGGCTGGTTGTATTCTTTTATATTGATGTGTCTCTGCTCATAGATTGTGAAAATAACCGTTATATGACCACCTAAATTCAATAAAGTTGTCTATTTTGCATTTTGATTTAATCCGCTTTTTATGGTTTCAACTTTCTGTAAATCGAGTAATGTAATGTTTAGAATTTTAAACTACAAACGAAAAGTCCTGTGAAAGGAAAAGGGATGCCCGTGTATTTGTTTTGATCCGCGTTCACATCTTGCTAGTTTTTTTGGGGCCATTGTGCGGCAGCCTGCAGAGTTCTTACATGTCTCCCCCCTGCTGTTTCTCGGTAGGCCTGCCCTGCTGCCTGGGCTTTCTGTGCATTGGCCGCAGAACTGTTTTTACAAGTGCAAAAGTCACTGCTCCATTGCGCTGCAGCCCAACCGTATAACCAGGCTCTTCTCCTGGAGTGGAAAGGCAGGGCTTTGAGCGTCAGAGACAAAGACATAAGGGACACGATTATGTCCCTTTGCCCTTTCAAACTCTGCTCTCTCTCGCTCTGTGACTTTCCAATATTATCTTCCCTCGTCCTCTATCTTTGTTCTGCCTCTCACAGACCCCATGCCCCCCTGCTATAACCACCCCCACAGTTCAACAAATATACATAGGTGGTTTAGCTCTCGCAAACGTTTGGCAGCCTTGCCGCTAAATTCTCCGTACCTCATTTAAGACGGGCATCCCTTTTCCTTGTGGCTTTGCTGAAGGCCATCCCTGGCCCGGCATGCTCTCACAGACTGCTAGAGAGCCAATGGGTTTTTTCCACTAACACTTGGCTGTCATGGATTTAACCATAGGGCCATATTGAGCTCTGCAGAGACCAATATCTCTTCTGGCTGTCTCTTGTTTTGACATGAGAACGAGCGCGGCTCTGTAGTAGCGTTCAGCATTCCGCGTCCTTTGTGTTTCTGTGGAATGGCTAGCAGCGTGCTCCTCTGCTGTGTGAATTCTGTTGGGAGGGTGTCAGACTCCTTTGGGACTGCACAGCGAGGTGACCTTGACAGAATCGGAGGAAGAGTGAGGGGGAGAATGGCACATACCCAGCAGGTGCTGTACAACCGTGTGTTACACAGATGGACTCTCACCTATGTGTGCTAGGACCCATTCATTATGCATATACACCTGTTTTAATTCATTCACATACTTCAAGGCACATCCACATTATACAAATTTGACAACTGATGAAAATTCAGATTTTAATTAAAAGTCAAAGGCTTACAAGAGAGAACGGAGTTCCTGGCTATGTTAGCCTCTTTACCACTGCTTTGTCAGATTCTGGGACCGTAACACACCAAACCAAGTTACACAAGACGCATTCTGGCTGCTGCGCGTCTCGATCCTGAAATACAGCTGCCTTTTCCATTCTTTTATGTTTAAACTTTTAAGGGCTCCTCTTTGAAGAAGAGACAGAAATGAGCAGCTTGAACGAGGCTTTGTGAGCAGCAGAAAACCAGACAAACCAAACAGTAGCACTTGGATGAATTCTCCCTGCTCCTTATGAACCGAGTCTGTGGGGAAGACGTAGCTGCTTGACCGGCTCACTGCCCTGTTTGACCATCTGTGGTGTTGCTCAGCCCAACCCAGTCCGTTTCTTTCTTTTTTTTTTTTTTTTCTTTTCCATGCGTTGACATTTTTATCCTCCCATTAAAACTTTTAAGGGCCCATTATCTAAGAGGAAGGAATGTTGCTTTAATAGTGTGGTGGCTCCATTCTTAGGCCCCTTCTTTTCAGTTTGTATCCACCCAACACTAGGTAGCTGCTTAAAGTTCTCCAGCAAAAAGGGGACCGTCTCCCCTTTGAGCCGTATGACAGCAGCTCAGCACGGACCATGAGCCTCTTTTCACTGCCCTATGCACTCAGAGCAGACTATAAACCCTTGGCATGCCTTCCACTACTTCATTTGTATTGTTTTGGTCCCCCCACTACATGGTTCTCAGATTTAAGAGAGCTGTGGTGAAGAACTTGTGGCCTCCATGGTTCTTTTGAGGACCACATGAGCTGGCATCTTGGCTGTAGTTGTTAACTTTTTTTTTTTCTTTTGCACAGTTTTTGTGTAATGTTAAAACGCACGGCTTACTGCTGGAACCTTACTGTTGTTTATTTTGTTGGTAGGCAGGCTTTCCCCTCAGAAACGATGGCTCTTGTCTGGAAGATCAACAGAATCTTTGGCAAGATGTTTGACTGTTTTCGACGCAAAGAGTGTTTTCTCCAGGTTTTTGAAATATATCCAAAGCTAGTGTGTTAGAACTGGAAAATAATTTGTTGCTCACAGCATGTAGATTCTCTGTTAATTGAGCCCTCTCCTCACAGGCATTCTATGCAAAACTGAGTTTGATTTGTACATCCAAAATGATGTCACTCCAGGAAACATCGCTGTTTTAAGGATGGTTTATACTACCACGCGAAATCTCTTTAAAATATTTACCATAAATGCATACACGCCCTCTGATACTACATAACTACATTTAACCCCAAAATCAAGAAATTTACCACAGAAACACCCACTTCCTATCCATTTTTTGTTTGTTTGTTTTCATAAACTACAAATGAGCTGTGGCTCTCTAGTTTTGTCTTTTTTGACAAAGATATGTTGGTCAAACTGAAAAGGTAGCTATACTTTGTTGTATAACTTTGCTCTACCATCAAAAAGACAGAAGTCATGTTTGACCGCTCAGTGAAATCGCTCTCTAAACTTCTCATCCATGCCTTTCTGTAATGTTTTTTCAGTCTTTTCCTCTATGTGGTTACCTCATCTTCATCTTTGATTCTGGTCCTCCCAGTACAGGTTCAAGCCACTTTCCCTGGAGACGGCAGTCAACCTGTTTGTAGTGCCATTGTGAAGAAGTAATGTGCTGCTGGCTGTTTGAACGACTGCTTGTAGACTCATCTTCATAGCCCGTACATTGGATGAGTTCCTGTAATACTTCACTCAGTGAAGAATGAAAGCCTGGAAAATTTATACAACCAAGCAACCATAAATCAGCCACAAATGGGACCCTTAGAGCACAACGTTTATGATATTGTATTGCTGTTTTGGCTGGTTTACATTACAATTGTGCAGTGAGTGATTTTTGCTTTAGCGAGTTTTGTATTGATTGAACAACAAGATGAGGGGCTGCTGTCTATACACTGCTTCCAAACAAGTCCTTTGACTCACATCTGTCAGCATAGTTTATTATTGGATATTTTCTGGTTTCAGCCTGCATTACACTTGAAAGTGTTTAAGGTCACAAGCTGTGCAGAACAGATGACATTATGGGTATTTAAACGCACATTTTAATTGCAGTATTCCTCATTTACCACAGGTGCAAGGTTGTGTACAAACCCAGATTCACTTTGATTTGCTCTTTAGTTGATATTCGAATAGCTCTTATTTAGCTCGTAGATGATCTTTCCTTTTTTTTTTTTTTTTTTTTTTTTACACGTGTATAATGTGGTCTGTGATGAATGGTTATATATCACAGTTCAACAGATTGTTTAAAGGATTGATATATGATGATTTTTTATAGCATCTTTTTTTCCCTCTCCCATCCATTTCTATGTGAATTTATTTTCCTTTTCTGTCCTGCTTTTTAGTAATGATAAAAACTGTAGCTCTTGGCAGCAAATTGGAGTGGTGGAGGATGACTGGGTCTGGGCTGAGGAAAAAGGGCCATCGTGTCAACACTTTGGCTTGAATTAGTCCTCAGAGAGATGAAGGTCCAAGTTCTGGCCTCAAACTCACATTTCACTGATAGAAGGGTTTGTTGTTTTCATGTAGAGGTGCTGCATACAAATGAAAGAAAAGTGAAGGTTGGGATGATTAATAAACGTTTTTTAATCCACTAGGGACTAGTTGGGATTTAAATTCTCTGTTACGCTCATGTTGATGTTTCCTGTTGTGGCTGCATGTAGACACGTCGCAGCCAGGAAAAGAGATCAGAGACATTTATAAAACACTTAAACGTCCACATGACTGACTGTGAAATTTGTAGCTTTTTGAAGATTTTTGTTCAGCTTTTTCTGTGGGGTGTTTGGACGCTTTTGGGTTTGATTAGCTCTGTTTTTTTGTGTAGCAGGGAAGGCTGGTGTTGCACTTTGTCTGTTAGCTCACCCTGCCTGCAACAATGTCAACAGCTCTGACAGAGAGTCTGAGAGGCTTGTATGACCTTGTGACACTTGTTGACAGACTTGAGGTGATGGACAGTATTTTACTCGAAGGCCAGAATGGTCTGTTGGATTGGCATCAGTTCTTTTAAGCACACACAGACTAAAGATTCCAGCCCTCAGCCATAACTGGAAACGTTCCACATTTATGCCAGAACATGTGGAAAAAATTATTTGATAAAAGAGGGTAATGGTGGTTAGGTTTTACCTACAGAAATAAACAATTTGATGAAGAATAATGTGAATACCAGTTACTGTCATCTTTAGTTTGATTTCCATTGCAGCCTTAGAGGCAGGAGTGTGGAATTAATGAGACATCTCATAGTTGTCAAGACTGACACACTTCATTGAAACTACACAGCTCACAAGGTGATGTGTTACGTAAAATGTATTAACACTCCTACTCACACATGCTACGTTGTGAACTTTTACCAAAAATAAGCTAGCTAATTAAGAAACTCAGACTACCAAAGACCTTACTATGTGACAGCAGATTTAATGAGACACTAATAGAGATGTCGTCCTGTTCACTGCCTCTCTGTTTGAGGAAGAAGGCAAATAGAAATGAATTTGCTTAGTTTTTAATGAGCCAGAGGGCCAGGGTTTGTCACTGTGTTTGTAGTGTTGTGAAATATCAGTCCTTTCCAGCAAAGACCACACTATTATCATAGTGGAGAGACAAGTAGAGGAAGCACATCTTCCATTCGGGTTATAATTCATGACATGCCGGTCTCCAGCTATTCCAGGCCTGATTGTTCCTTAGCAATGGAAAATAGAAATGAAAGGCCATCACTTGGCAACTTATTTTTTGTCCCTTTGTGTTGTATTAGTTTAGTCTCATTCTTACTAAAGTACAATTACTTTTGATCCCCTTCTCTGCAGGGAGACTTTAATCTTTTTAACGCTTGTTCCTCTTTTCTTTCCCTTTTTTATGGGGGATTACCCCCAATTAAAATTACAGGTCTAAGGGATTGGCTCCCGCTGTGAGTTTTATCCTTTCTGCTGGCAGACTCCTTTTTTAAAGCCTGAAAAGAGTGAGCATGTTCCAACAAGTGCTCAAATCTTTGTGAAAGGGTGCTGGGCATGTCAGTCACCATCAGTAGGCATATGTAGCACTGAGGGTCAGAATGCATGACAGGCATTTGAGCTTTTTTTTTTTTAGGCCCACTTACCATCTTCATGATATCAAATATAAACCAAGCTGTTGGTTTACTGAATGGTCTTTGGCTTTTAAAGCACTGTGTAATCTTTGTGACACTTGAGAAATAAACTCTGCCTGTCTTTGTCTTTTTTTTTCTTTTCTTCGCAGTGCAAATTGATAGCACAAAGGAGGGTCCCACTTGCATGGACAAGAACCATGGGTGTGCACACATCTGTAGGGAAGCGCAGAAGGGTGGCATCTCCTGTGAATGCCGACCAGGATTCCAGCTCACCCATAACTCCAGGGATTGTAAATGTAAGTCATCTCCACCTCGAGGGTTATTCGCACACACCCACACACACATCAGACAACTGGTTCATAGGCTTCTCCCGAAAAGGTGATTGGAGTTTGGAAACTGGCCAATGATGAGTAATACAACTCCTTCCACCACTGTCTTCCAAAAAAAAAAAAGTTTGAGGTTGACTAATCTTCTGAAAAGTCCTTGTAAAGGAAAACGTGTTTCTCAAATATAGGATGGATCATTTACACAACAAGGGCAAGTGTGGAGGTTACTGGAAGGGGACTGCTCTGACGGACAGCGAACACTTCCTGTTGCCGTGCAACAGAGATCCTCCTGTCAGAGCTGGGGCCAGAGCTGATGGGGGATTTGTCTGTGTTTGGATAAGGATTGGAGAAGTGTTATTCTATAGTTGTTTTGTGACAGCCCAGGAAAAGGGCAAAAGGTGTCGGGATGGTACGGTTCAGACAGGATGCCGATGGAAGGCTCACCTCAGTAGAGCTCTTTTTCACTCTGTCATCACAGGTGTGTTAAAGTGCTGAGGTTAATGCTCCTCATAGCTGCTGTAGGACGAAATGTATGTGCACTTAAACGTACGAATGTGCACGCCACACATCGCACTCTGCCCCATCCTTTTCACCGGTTTTATAAATGAGATTCAGAGAGATTTACTGAACCAATATTATGTTTTCAGTGTAACGAATGATAAAATATTCAGAATTAGACATTTTGTAGCTTTGTGAAACACAATTGCTCATCTTGAATTTCATGGTGACAACACATGTAAAAGCAAGTCTGTAAACATCTGGAAACTAAGGAGACCAGTTGCTTGACCTTTTGGGAGAGGAATGTTGTCCCATTCCTGTCTGATATATGACTCAGCATGACTCAGTCTTCTTTGTTGTATTTTTTTTTCTTTACACCACACCAAATGTTTTCACTTAGGGAATGGTGTGCTCTGCTGGCCGGCCAGTCGAGCGTCCAGACTTTTCTGCTGACTGTGCAGTTACAGACGCAGTGTGTGGTTTTAACATTGTCTTGTTTAAACATGCAAGCCCTTCCCTAAAAAAGATGGAACCTGGATTGGAGCAAGTGCTCATCTGTGGTACTTGTATATACTGTCCAGCTTTGATGGTGACCAAAAACAAGCCGGGCCATTCCTCTCCTCCTCACCGCTGTGACCAGACCATACTGAGACCTGTTTAGAATAAAGTGCCGCCTCGGTGCTCTCAAGATCACAGCTACCTAAAACTGTTATTCCCCTGTTGTCAGCTAAGTTGATGGGTTATAACGCGTTCTTTCGGAATACCAGTTACTTTAAAGCTTTTTGTTTCTCCTGTCTCAGCTGTTTTTAGATGTGTTGTGGCTGTGAAATTCGGAGTATTCTAATATTTTTCGTAAATAAAATCAAACTTTATTCATATAGCACTGTTCATAAAAAAGCACAGCAAAGTTCTTGACACAATAAAATCAACCCAAACCACCCCCCTCACCCCCCAAAAACCTTAAAACTCTCACTCTATTATTTATAACTATATTCTCTATCTCTTTAACTAAAACATTATCAATTTTTTAAAAATCTGTATGTAAACATACTGAAATAGCTAAATGTCTCACCTCATGTATTTAGTATGCCTTCTATGTTCTATGGTGAATAAAATAGATTTATGAGATATTAACATCTTTATAATCCAGAATGTAATGATTATAGAGGAATCACTCTCAAAGGAAACATACACATTTTAATCTCTTCTGTAGTGTGTTACGACGGGAGTTGTTTAATTTTAAATATTAAGATATTGGCTAAAAGAATGTCTGAGTTTTTTCTGGGGCATTTGAGTAAATATTAATCAAATGGACTTCAATATGATTTTGTCAACGTTGCTAATGATGAATCTCAGGGATATTCCTACAATGACTAACAAATACTACAAATAAAAAGTTACACATTTTTGGCAAATGATAAACAGGACAAACAGGACAAAGGTCAAAACATAAATGAACCTCATGAAGACATGAATCAGCACCTCTCCGCAGTACTCTATGCCTCACAGACCTTGAACATAATCTTAGACCACCTGCGCATAGAGTTTAGCAAGCAACGCAAATGCTCAACAGCATGTTGAAGTTAAGTTTATTTGCAGTGCTCTTATCGCATCAAACCGCGTCTAAACAATAGGGAACCCTCGATACTTCAAAGTACTTCAAAGAGACATCCGATAATGTGTTTCTGAAGCCATGTAAAAAGACCAAATGTGCTCTGACCCAGTCCACTGTTCTGATGTGACTGGACATGTGTTCCAGGAGGAATGGACATTTACTGCCTGCTGACTTTCTGCCACCTCTCAACTGACTTTCAAATGTCAAAGAAATGCTTCTGTGTTGTCCTCTGTAAAAAAAAGAGATATGTGTTAACTTCTCTTTCCACAGTGACATGTAACTATGGCAATGGAGGTTGCCAGCACATCTGTGAGGAGACAGATCATGGTCCCAAATGTTCGTGCCACATAAAGTTTGTTCTGCACAGCGATGGAAAGACTTGTGTAGGTGAGTTGTCTCAACATGGTCTAAATAAGGGTGGGGAGGGCAAAAAAAAGGGTTTTAAATGAGAAAATGTACATTTACAGATGATTAACTCAGCAGCCTGTTCCCAACAGCAAATTTTAATTAACCTTTGAAACGAGGTGTTACTGATAAGATGCAGGCCTTGTTACAGTAACTATGTCCCTGAGACTTTTTTTTTGATCTGTGACATACAAGGACAAAAGGATACCATACACGTGCTTATTCTTCTTCTATTGCTTCTTCAGTAACCTCAACAACCCTGGGTCTGCTTTTGCTTTTCTTCATACTCCGACTTTGTGCTGGACACTGCAGTTTCCCCTGTTCTTCTGAGTCATGTCAGAAATGCACACCTTCTATTAGCCCTTGGGTCATTTCCTCCACTGTTTCCTTTCGGGGATTAACTCACACACCTGACCTAACCCTCCACTGGCATTTATCAGTGTTTGTTTCAGCTGACTTAAGTTGAGTGAAAATCATTCAGGCACTCAGGCATATTGAACTATTTCAAAGGACGTGTTTTAATCAGACGGGGCCTGCAAGAGCAGAGGAGTCAAAGCAAAGATCCCAATGGATGTGCTTAGCCATGTTGAAGAACACTGGTATTTCATCAACCATCAAGGAAAATTACTAAAGATCTTTCAGGTTGAAAATGGGAGACTGACTACTATTATAGTACAGACAGGCCTCGGTTGCATCTACCTATCTAACCAATGTGACATTGTTAGTTTTAGCTGGGCTAACCAGTTTTAAACATTGTAACATATATGTGTAGTACCTAGCTCGTTAATGGAAGCTGGAGTGAATGACATAACACTTTTTTTCATAGTGGACTAGTTATTAAGGTGTTCTGCACGGTGCATGCTGGTGACCTGCATTTTTGTTTTGGTTTTGGTGGCTGTTAAGTTTGTGAGCTTGGTTTGAGTAGAGGCTGATACACTCAGTGTTTTTGGGTTCCCTTCATAACCACAGCCTTGATGAGAGCCAGACTTATGTCAAGGTCTGGTCAGCCAACCCATTATTATTGTTGTACCCTTCTGGGCCAGGACGATGCCACAAATTGACCACAACCAAATTATACATCCTCACCAGCTTTATTCAAGGAAGAGCAAATGTACGTTTGGTGTGCCAGATAAGGAAGCAGACAGCCAGTGAAAATCTCAATATTCCCCCGCAGAGTCTGGGGTTACATTAGTGTGTCGCTGTGGCCAGCACGTGGCTGCTCCAGTGCTTAGACTCTATATTAGATAATGGAACCACAGTACAAAAAAAAAGAATACTTTGTCAAATCAACCACTGACATGAGTGACAAGACTGTTGGAACAGCTTCAACTAGGCAATATTATCTTGCAGCAGGATTACTTCTGAGTGCTCTGAGCTTTAAAAAAAGGGCTTTAAATGAATAATGGTCCAGCAGTTGATTTTTAATGAACAGTTCAAAATCTTCAGAGTACTTGTTTAATCTTTACCCATTGTACATAGGGAAATGATAATTACCTCTCTGCCCATGACTCATAAATAGTACATAATCTACAAGGTGTAAATGGTCTCCACAGAAACATCCCAAAGTGAAATTACACCTCTGTTTTATCCTCAATGTTAATTTGGAGATGTTCATCTTCGTTCTGGATCCGAAAGCAACACTACACATTACTAAACATCCCTTCTCTTGTCAGTGGTTGTGTCATTTGGTTCTCTGTTGCTTCCCTGCTGAGTCCATTTTGCAAGACTTTTTATATGCATTCTGCTTCAGTGTCATTCGTTTGTTCATACGATTATATTCACCCAGGCTTAGTCATGCATCTTCTGAGAATGCACCACTCAGAAGTGTCCATTTTCCATCCCTCCTGTCTCACCTTTCTTGGCACTCTGCTTACTGTCCAGTGGAAATTTTGATCTCTGAAGGGCTTGTATGGATGGCACACTGACATACACAAACCTGGACTCTTTAAAATCCGAATTTTGAATTAAACAAACCTTTAAAAAAAAGTTTTATTTGTGGCAAGAGATGTAGTTAGTTCAGATATCAGAAAGAAGCAGTCATCATGTGCAAGCATTCATGCTGTTAGCACAGCAAATCATAAACATTCACAAATCGCAGGCAGATGCAGACTTGTTCTGGAGTTCAGTCATCTGAAGAGTTGGCCACACCATACAAGACATATACAAAGAGAATGAGAGATGCATCTTATAATTCAAACTGAAAGCTCCACAAACAAGCACACAAACATGCTTACATATCCTGCATGCATGCATCACATGCATGCAAGCACGTGTTTACTACAGGCATATGTCCAACACATAAACACTTTTATTTCGGGTGGTCTGTATGTTCACACTGGTGTGCTCTGATCTATCTTACACTGGCCTGTCCTCAAACCTTTTCAGAATCTCTGTTTCTAGATGCTACATGTTGGGATTGGGACATGCTGGTGGATCCATGGCAGAACATTCAAACTATGATGATTTGTGGTGTACCTATTTGACTCCATCTGCTTTATCATTTGGCAAAGGCCACTTATTTAAGCCACAATAAGCAGTAAAAAAGTACACGAGACAATTAAATCAGTAAATGGAATTAATATTTATTTAAAATTAGGTGTTGAATTATAGTTAAACTTATCCGTAAAAAACAATCAAATCGTCATGTTCCTTCCACTACTACAATGCTACCATTTTAATTTTTTGATCATCAAAGATTAATATGATTATCGCCATCCAGCAACCCCAATTGCTAAGAATAAATAGTAAAACAGTACAAAACGTGACAAATTGATTTATTTTATCACAGTTTAGCTCACTACAGAACATTGAAAGTGTATAACATGTAAAAAGTTAGTTTTGCAGTTTAAGGAAAGATTTGCTCATCCTCAATTAGTTGGCGGCAGCATATATAAAAAATATTTAGACAGGTGCAGGAAAAGTAAGTGATCATAAAAAGGTGGAAAACATCTTGCTACTGCTAAGTTTTGAGTGAAAAAAAGAAACTTCCATCCACAAATTGTGCAGCATGATTGAAATACTGTTCATCGACATAAAAGTAAGAAAATTGTTAGAAAGTTTGGATATTCTGTCATATAGAAGACAATGTGCTGTCAAATAACTCAAACAATCTGGAGATGTCTGTGTGCAATGGACACAGCTGAAAGTAAATGCCTTTGATCCCTGGGCCCCACAGACAGCTCTGCATTCAAAAGCAGTCATGATTCTGTCACGGAAATCACTGCATGGGCTCAGAAACACGTCCAGATATCATGGACTCGGCTCGTCGTGGTGCCATAAACCAAGGCCTAAGCCCCATCGCGCATGACAAAGCTATACGTGAACATGATCAAAAATGCTGCCATTATTTCTGAGTGAGCTCACTTAAATAGGCCAAAGCCAAGTGGAATTCTGCATTAAAAGCTGTGTTATCCGGGCTGCAGAGGTGAGGGACCATCTGGCTTGTTTTTACTGTTAAGTTCATACGTCTGCATCTCTAATGGTGTGGGGTTGTAGTGGTGCTTATGGAACTGTAAATTTGCACATCTGGAAAGGCACCAACAGTGCCAATAGGTGTATACAGGTTCAGAGCAATGTGTTTCCCCAAATTATTTATTTTTTTATGGGGAATTTCTTTGCGTAGTTCAGCAATGCTAAGCCACGTACTGCATGTATTCCAACAGCATGGCTTCACAGAACATACAGTCCAGTAGTTCAGGTGGTCGACCGGCCCGCATAACTAAACGCATCATGAAATAAAAAATATGACACAGGGCTGTTGAACTGCTAGACCCCTATATCACACAATAAATGGGACATTACTCTTCTACCCAGAGTTTCCCTCAACTAAAGATTTTCATTCAGTTGTAAAACACCCCTCTTTAACAATGTGATACTTTATATTCTATTGAAATGACTGAAAGCCAACCTCTAAACATATTTAGCAGATTATTCTTAAAGTCTATTTTACAGAAATAAAGAATTTTCTAATCAGTGACTAATTAGTCCTGGTAAAATAAAATAAAAAGTTATTGTAAAGTTACCACAGCTGGCTGACCTCCTACATAGCCTCTAACTGAACACACATGTGTCGATGTTATGTTGACAGTTAGCAGCAATGCCTATAATGTCGAGTAGCTTTTTGAAATACTAGCTTTTGGTGTTTGCAAGCCCTTACATTCGGTTTTTATGTACATTTTACAGAGACCCCCAATATACTTAGTTGTAAATAGTCTGTTAAGTTGAACCAAGAAATGCATTCAACTCAATAAAAACTACATTCAAGTCGTTTGTTTCCATTTGTTCGATAGCAGATTAAAAAGATAACGAAAAAAATAACACTCTATCTGGCATGACTTATACTGATAGTGCTTTTATTGTATTGTTAGACTACTATACATCTTTTACATAACATCTAAATTCTGACGTTTTATAATAATAAGTAGCACCACGAGGTATGGAAGTGAGTCTGGCTGTCCCTGGCTTTCAGCTTGCAGTACTAACCACCACTATGTCTGCTCTGTCCAGATTCACAGTGCTCATACTAACTAGCAGAAGCCTCATCTCGCGCGCAAACTATGAAACTGGTCTTTGCCTGCACTGTGTGAAACATTATTCTGCATGACTGCATGTTGCGAGGTAACACTTTTGCCTTGAGATGTCACCCTTTCATATTAAGGGAAAGAACTGTAATTATTAGTTTGCTGTCTGGAGTTGGAAAGTCGCAACTGCTGATTGCTCAGTTGACATCAGTATTTTCTTTATGACTTTATGTTCTCCTTACTGGTTTAAATGAACATAAAAGATTTTTGTAATGCAGAAGAAATAGCCCCTCGAGATCATCTATCATTCATGCCATCCACCTTATTCCATAATGAGTTGAATAAATTATGCTTTTTCGCTGCACAGAACCAGTGTCTGCTTGAGTTAGCAGGTTTCTTAGAGCTTCCTTTAAGATAAATGATCTGGGAACACTACCTGCCCCACCTGAAATGGGATAATATGATCACGCTTCATCTTCTGTTATTGAGAGGCATGCTCATGATGTATAGAGGCCTCAGATAACAGAATAAAACTAATGAGAGGTGGCTTTGTTGAACATACGAAGCTGTGCGATCTGTTACTCTGTTGAAGCAACAATGAAGCTAAAGTTAAAAGTGTGATTGTTGATGTCAGTGACATTTATGGAAACTGAGGCACTCGTTCCTGTCAGTGATAGCTTTTATCATCAGCTAAAAAAAACAAAAAACAGCTGGCAGTGCAATTGTCTGTCGTGCCATATTATTTCTGCTTTTGAATTCATAGAATTGTGTTTCACATAATCCAAAACGATGTCCAAAACCCATTGCTTTGAACACATAAGTTCTTGATTTGTTTCGCATTAGCAGAGTAGTTGTTGGTCATCATCCCCTCTCCTATGTATCAAGATTATCCCATTTAAGGTGTGTGGTTGCTGTTTATCCCCAAAATCCCCCAAAAAGGGAGGAATCTACAGGACTTTTAGCAAACTTCTACGTGCACCGAAGAAAGTGAGCGGGAATAAGGTGGATCTGCTGTTACCTCACACAAGTCCTGTGTGAAGTAACAGTTCAAGTGCACGAAGAACTAAGATGGTGTTTTTACAATGTGTGCGTGCATGTGTGTGTGTGTGTGCATGCAGGGGAGAGGAGTGTCCAGTCCCAGGCAGCGCCACAGCTGTTCCCTAATGGTAAATATGTGCTCATCTGGCTCCTCTCTCTGGGGGTCTGTGGGTGTGGGGAATAGAGGAAGCTAACCGAGCAGACACTGATCAGGACCCTCCCCTCCCCACAGGGGCATCATTCTGCTGAACTCTGACCTCTGGCTCCCCCACCACCTTCCTCTTCCTTCTGTGAATGCCCTCTCAATAACAGTCAGTGCCTGTGTTAAACCACACCTTTTCAAAACACAGCTGCAAACAGGGAGCCTCTGACCTGCAGAGTCAGCATTATATAACAAGGTGGAGTTATGCTGCATCTGATATTGTCGCGGGGGTAATTTAATTTGACAGTAAACCCACTACTGGCAGGTGAACAGTATAGTTGTTACACGGGTACAGAATAGTTGTTTTTTTCCCACTTTATTCTTTATTTGATTTAGATTAGAAATATTGCATATATATCTAAAAAGACTATTATAATAACTTATTGAAACCTCAGGTTTCAGAATAGTTGGTTACAGTATATCCCTGTGTACCTTCTTTTTTCTTTTTTTAAAAAGAACACTCTAAGCTTAAAGACATTACACGGATAGTATGTTGAAGTTCAAACAAACTTAAGATCTAATGCAGATTTATTTGATAGAATTGTATAATATATTCAATGGATCAATGTTAAGCTTTAATATCTTTACTTTTTCTTTACCTCTTCCAAATGTCAGTAAAACTGACAGCATTTTTGGTGACATAACAGTTAGGCTGAAATTGTATCTAAGTTGCAGTGATGCTTGTTACAACAGAAACAGTACGCACTTCCAGAACCGCTTGGATCCCAACAGTGTTCCTAATTAGTTTTTCTTTAGACTGTCATTTCCTTTCTTTTTAATAGTTTTGATTGGGTGGCACTCACCCTGACCTGGTGAAATAACAAGCTAATTGTTTTTGATTTTCATCTCATACAAAAAGGGAAATGCAGTACTGTATAATAAGATACATAAAAAAGAATGTTACTTTTTAAAGAAATTGAAGCTTCTTCTCAAGTGAATCCCAGGCTCAAGTATGTCTGACATTTCTTATTCGTCAGGTGTAGAATAAAAAATTCTCTAAATAAACTGATCCCAAAAAATGACGCTTTTTTCTGACCTTTGGAGTAATTGCTCCACTGATTAACTGACTTTATCTACAGGCAAAATATGATTGTGTTATTGCTTCCTCGAATTGTTCACTGTTTAAAGTGAGATTATTGACATATGAATATCTGTAAATTAATATTCAGTTCCTCAGGTGAAAAACAGAGTCGTAACCTGAGTATTTTGGCACACAGCACCTTCTTACACTGTTTCCTTTCCCTAAGAAGCCATCCTCCCCTTGAAATGATTTGTATGACAGCTTCAATAAACAGTAAAGGAGCCAACCCAAGTGCCAGAGACAGATTTGTGTTAAATTAAAACTTTTAGGTACTCCGATATATTTTTGTTGTAGTCAAGCGTTTGTTTCAAGTAAGCATCTCTACTTTCATACAAGTAATTGCACAGCAAGTTGGATTCCCCACAACTCCAGAACTGTGTTGGCTCTTAAGAGTCAGACCAAAGTCTTCAGCTTTATTTGTGTTTTTATATGACTGAGATGAATGAAATGAAGCTTGCACCATATCAAACACTTGGATGTGGTGTTCCTAAACTCCATTATTATGGCCTATTAGCTACAATGAGGGAGCCAATAATGTGTTCACGATTCAGCTTTCCTTTATACAAATCGTTAAAACACACAACCCCAAGCCTGTGTTTTCATACACGTGTAAGCTTGTGTCCAAACCTGATAAAAACAATCAATTTGAAGGGTACCTTCTTCTGTTTTATTGCCAAAAGTAATTTGTCTCACTCCATTTGCAGTAAACTGAACAATAGTGGGTTCGGGGGGGGCGTACTGAAACTGGATTATATCACTAATGCGTTTCAGCCTAATGTTCACGATGAGCTGGGTGTTCATAGAATGGGGAAGATATGAGGAAAAATGAACCCATAAATCTGTGAGGACATATCGGGCCTTGAGATTTACGATTTAATCGTACCATGTAAGAATCTAAGGTAGGAGTGTTTTTCTCAGAGGAGTAGCCTGTTGACTGACTCCAGATACTACATGGATGTTATTTTTTCTTCTTTTTGTTCCTATTTGTTGCAAGTGTATGCTCGTGAGCACTTAGTTCCCCACATGCAGCAGCATTACAGTCTGCGTCTGACCTATTTCAAGATTTGGTGTCCTAGTTTCTGCATTTTTTCCTTCCAAAATAGAAACAGAAAAAGAAATATTTTGCATGCTGATCTAACAGGTTTGTCTCCTGACATTTCTGTTATCGTACCAAAACCATCCAAAACATTTGCAGCCCGCTCCTCCTCGTTTAAAGCTCATATTGCGTCCTCTATGTTTGTGGAAGAGCTTTGGCTGAATTATCCGACAAATCCTGTGCTTTCTATGTAAATGAACTGTGGCTGCATGTGAATCCAGTGTCTTTTATATAAAGGCGCACATTTTTTGCCCTGACTGCCCACTACTACTGAGACTCTAGCTTTGGCCCGTTTGTGAAGCCTGTCCACTGATCCTCAGATGTGTTCATTTCTCCAGTGGTCTTAATTAGCTAATGACAAACTGCTTGTCAACAGCTCTGATCTAAATCAAGAAGCGCTGCTGCCAGAACTCATGTGGCTTCTGTTAAGAGATTATAAACACTGTCAGAATGCCTCTGAGTGTAACTCATACCACAGGGAATCTGCTTTAGACTAAACTCCCTGTGCATCCTACTGGAGAATATTTGCAGATGTCGGCCTCCTCCTACTGTAATTGCATGTCCCAACGCAGTGCGCTGTAGATGTCTGGTGCGCATCCAAAACACACAAACGGACACACATACCGAAGCGCGTGTTGCTCGCTTGTCTTCACAGAGCCATAATGTCAGAAATGTTTCTTTACTTTCTTAACACATGATCATTATAGTCTGATGAGATGGCTGCCGAATAAGCATTTTGGAGGCATGTCCTGACACTGTCTTACCGTCTCGTCTGCCAACTGTCTCTGCTCGCACTTTGCAATTATAGAAACCCACAGAGCCCTGCTCCCAAGTCTTGATCTTTCTCCTGCAGAGATCTGCGGCCGAGCATTCAAGGAACATCTTTGTGTCTTTGAATTGAGGGTGCACATTTCTCTTTATGAAAGAACCACCTGACCCCCTTTTTTTGACTCAATCTGAAGAGAAAGTTTGTTTTTTTCAGGTTTACAGCCAAACAAAAACTTGTCTTCTTTTCAGAGCTTTATCTGAAGCTACTCCCCCCTCCAAATTCATACATGCATGTTACCATGGTAACAACACCAACAACTGACCAAATAGAAACATTTCAATCGTATGCTGTGTGGAAGCGGAAAACTCTTTCTTACTGAAAAAACAAAGATTATGATATAAATGTAATGAAGTGAGCAACACACAGGAAATAACAAAGAATCCCAAATGAAGAATACTAAAAAAGAGAAAATACATTGATGCCTTGACAGCGCAATACTTTCAGTAACAACTACAACGAACAACAAAAGTCCATATAGTCCCACTGTTTCCCGCTGCTGTAAAACTGTTTCCAACCTTTGCAGAAGCAAATACAGCTGATGGCACAAATGACAACAAACGGGTTCATGAAATATACTGGTTCTACATGAAAATAAAGTCAAGTGAAAATGAAAAGAAAAAAATATTCTTAGTCTCAAAAGGAAATGATAGTATTCAGTGTGCTGGTTCAAATGTTCAGAAATATTCAGACTATGTTTAAATCAGTGGAGATTCATGTGAAAAAACCTAATTCACTTCCTCCAAATGAGTGATTTTATATATATCTTAATAATTCATATCTCCATCCCTCATCCCTTTGAATTGGCTCTGAAGCTGTCGATTTGCAGTTTTCTTTCTTTTTTTTTAAATGTTCCTTCTGCAAAAAAGAAGTTTTCACTGAGGTTAGTTTGAATTAATAAGAACAGATATCAACATCAGTCAAATAGGGAAACAAGCTAGTCCTTTTTTTTCACAGCTTACATCACAGCATTTATTTATGCCAAGTGTTTTTTTTAAAGTTTTTTTTGGGAGGGGGGATTAAATGGTCTTTACCAGCACTTCCCAGTGTTGGGTTGAGGTCTGGACTCCATAATGAAAGCATACGTATCTATTATTTGTCATTCTCCCAGAACCAATGGGACCTGGAATCTATCTCTGGAATTTCTGGGTTATCGGTATATCTATTTTTGGGGGTTATCTAATGTCGATTCACCCAGACCTGAGCAACTGAAGCAGCCCCGGATGATGAAGCTGTCTGTACAGGACCGTACACAATAGATTTAAAGGCTGCACCTGTCTGTTTCCTATCACCCTGATAATGACTTTTTTGGGGTGTTTGTTTGTGGCTTGGAGTGTGGAAATACTCTCACTATCACTATTATATATTGCTGTGATTTGATGTTTGCTGATGTTTTCCTTGAAATGGTTCAACACTGTCCTCCTTCAATACCTAATTTTTAACTCATATAAAACAGAGTGACATATTTCCATAACCAGAGAATGTCTCTTGTTAGGGTTAGGGTTATTATTACATTGTTAGCATCTGAAATAGTTCAGTGACTCTAGTGCTATTAGCTATTCTCGTATGATCCTGTATGGCCGCGTTCACCAATTTTGCTCATATACAAGTCAGACATGTTTACATGTTCCCAGATTTTCCCCAAGTATCTCAACCTGAAACCATATTTGAGCCTATTGGTGTTGGTGTGCAGAGGGCACCTCAGGTCTGAATTGGTTGGTACATCAAACCATTCGTGGAGGAACAGTGAGGCGTTTTCCGGTGCTAAACGGCACACAAATGTACCAGTTTTGTGGTGGAACGTTCAGGTTGCGGCACGGTGTGTAGTTAAGGTTGAGAAGAAGCGCTCCTAGTTTTACAATTGCATAAAGAAAGATTACTGTTGCTTTGTTTTTTGTTCTAAGCCGTTTGAGATGTTTCACCAACTAGAATTAGAACGACACAAACTGATAAAAGGACATTTTTTTCTCATGCAACCCAACACGGAAACCAGTTATCTGAAAAAGCTTTTTTTTCACCACGTGCCTGGGCAGTTTTGCCAAACCAGAAAAAAGGTTTTAACCACGTGTTTAGCAGTAAAAAGACTTTACAATGATGGGACAGACAAATATTGCTGTGAAAAGGACTTTTGGGGTTTACAATTCACCTTGACCCTAAAGATAATGAAACATACTGGTGTATTGTTTTTGTCACATTTGAAGTCACAAAGAAAAAATGTGAATTCCCATGTTTGTGTTGTAATATTTCTTAATAGCAGCCTGCTCTCATTATTCATAACTCCTCAGCTTCTTCTTTGTTATTCTCATTCAGCCGCTGCTTTGATGACTTTTCTGTCTTCATTTCCTCTTTATTCTTCTGTACCTTTGAAGACCTGATTGCTCCTCTGTTCTTAATATCTCCTCCTGTTTGACAAAAGTGATGAAGTAGATAGTAGTACGGCTTTCTAATTTATGCAGTCATGTCACGATGCATGTATTGCTTTTTCGCAAAAGTAGGTCAAGACCGCATCTCCTTTTGTATTTTTTATATCGGGGTTTGGCTGACTCGTGGTTTCCCCGCAGAGACCTGTGCAGTGAACAACGGCGGCTGTGACAGCACGTGTCATGACTCCGTGACAGGAGTCCGCTGCAGCTGTCCTGTTGGCTTCACTCTGCAGCCGGACCGCAAGACCTGCAAAGGTAACCCCCCCCCTCACCCACTCATCTGGGCCACATTCGCACTTGCACCTTTCCATCTGTCATGGAATTAATCTCCTGCTTGTAATGCTGCCAGGCAGCCTGGAAGTCCTCTCTCCGCCCGGAGCTCAGCGCAATGATTGAATAGTTATTATTACACCTGTTCCCACTCACCTAGTTGGTATCTTCTCCTACCAACAAGCTTCATTTCTGCATATAAACTAGCCCACATTGTTCTCCAACCAAAAGGGGGTTCAGCCCTCAAACTGCTTTTGGCTTTCCAGCAAATTATTCTGAGCCGCATTTTGTGACACCTCCAATTTTCCTGACAGTGTTTCCACAGCACTGCCATCAACCTGAACGCAGATTATCATCAACCCGAGTAACCCGCAACTTACACGTTTGTGTGTTAAATCTCATAAACATGGTCACACTCTATATGTAAATTTATAAGTGGACTAAGACCAAAGTACAGCCTTCAGGAAATTGATGTATTTAATGAGAATGAAGACAACCTTTGTTTCTCGAAAAGTGAAGATAAAAATCTGCCTGCTTTCTGTGGTCCTTTTTGATGTCGTACCCGCATCACTGATAAAAGTACAATGGTTTATATTAGTTTGGTCTGAGAGAGAACGAGAGGAAAACAAATCCAGGCTGCACTGGCACAAGAAGACAGGAGCCTGCTTCAGGCCAGGCACTTCTGAGACAAAAGGACAAAAGATGGGGCAAACAGGGGGATTATTTAATTATTTTATTTAATTTTAACCAGATGATGAAGTTTCCCTCAAGAGACGAACGCCTCATTTGTGATGATGATTCAGAATTAAACAGAGCTGCTGCAAAACTTGCCAAAGCAGAGAAGTATCGCACAAGAGGAACAGCACATGTCGCATCTATTGAACATTGGCTGCAGACGTAAAGATCAGAGTACTCTGAAGGAGATGGACGATGATGATTTTGAATTTACTGCTGCAAGGCTTCAAAGTTTGAGAGCTCTGGTCCATTAAAACCACATGCGATCCGGCTTTAGTCCGTTTGAAGACCAGTGAGGACATCTAGGGGGCGCTTTTTTTTTTTCCTTCTCTTAGGCCGTCATCACATGACAAATACCATCATGGTCCTGTTTGCCACCTTTTTCACATGTATCAACACAAATACAATTCCTGTTCATATTTTTGGAATTTGTCTCAGAATCTGTCAGGGCCAGGTAGCATCACTCCACATCAAATTAGCCATGCATCCACTCGTAACATTAGTAGGCCACTGTGTGCTAATGAGGGAAGTGCTTTAGTTCCCAGCCTGTTCTGTTTTCCCCAAGACAAAAGTAATCAGATGAAAACCAGGTCTGTTTTTCTCTCCTTTTTAGTTGTGATAAGCAGTTTGAAGTATCCACGCCTCATTAAGATTTTCTATTTGCAGACATTGACGAGTGCCGTCTGAACAATGGGGGGTGTGATCATGTGTGCCGGAACACAGTGGGAAGTTTTGAGTGCAGCTGCAAGAAAGGCTACAAGCTGCTAACCAATGAGAGGACGTGTCAAGGTAAGTGACTTGAATCTATGCACTTTGCCTCTTCATTAAACAGTTTCCTGTGTCACCTGTCTCCAAAGCAGGAATCAAACACATTGTGTTATTTTGTATGGTAAGATGGTGTTTTGTAACGGTTCGATTGATAGACAGCACCAGTGTAGACTTCCCTTCTTCAGAGAACCCAAGGATGCTTCCTAGGTTTTTTGTCCTTTGTATTTAGTAGTACTCATGGCTTAACAGGAGGTGGATGGGCTGCAGAACAATTCATATTTTGCCATTGAAAGTCACAGGTGTGCACCATTACTGCTCTGGCTCTGGATTCTCCTCTGTCTTTCTTTTTTCGTTCCTGGGTGGATCAAGGCACTAGAGAACCACAAGCTGAAACGCATTCTAGGGGGGCTAGAACTGTGGAGCCAAGCTCAGCCTCTCTCCTAGTGGGAAAGCAGATGAGATGATTGTTTAAAATTTCTCTCTTCCTCATTGATGTGGTCAATCAATGCCCGGCCTGGTGCGCATCAGTGTCATGGAGCGGGACTAGAGTTGCTGCTCTGAATTACACCACTCTATGCACATTACCCCAACGTTGCATGTGGTGAATGAAATTTTGCACACTGTCATCGTGCTCTGCAGCCACTTTTTTTGTCTATTCGGATCTTTTGTTGGTAGTGTGCCACCCTGCGTTATTCGGAACCAAACAGTGTGAAGATTGTTTTGCCGCAAAAACAAAAAAAATAATGGAAAAAAGTGGTCTTTGCTGGTTGGAATATAAATCACAGCTTGCTTTCTGTGGCACCATGCCTGGAACAACTCAGCCATGTGCCGATTGGGTGCACGGGGTCAAATCTTTGATGGTGCTGTCCTTGTTTGGTCCCGTGTGTTGTGTCTGGGGACAGTGGTTGTGATAAAGCTCACCTCCCAAAGAGAGGTGTTGCCGAGCACACAGACATACTTGCGCCCCAAACTCTGCCCTGACCTTCAGAAACTCATTCCAATCATTTTCCCACTCCTCGGAATAGCAAAATAAAAGTGGAGCACCTTTTGAGTTAAATATTACATGACTTGGTTGTGGTCTGAGAGATGTACCATGACAGTTATTTTTGGTCTTTTATCCTTGTCATTGATGCGCTGGTTTATGATTAAAGAGGCTAACTGGAGATCTACAGCCAAAAACTAATTCAGATGGAAAAGAAGGACAAGGAAGATGTGAGCTTGTTATGGACATTTCAGGCAGAATCCACCCTGCGCTGCTCTCTGTTGCCAACAGCACATGGTTCAGGGGAGTTTGGAGGACAGAATGTCATAGGCAATGTCTTGAAAGCCTTCGGTTGAACTCCATTACTCGCATTGCATAATACATTATATATTAGCCCTCAGCAACAATCCGCCTGTCTCCCAAATCCAACCTGACATGCTAACTTGAATGGAAACCTTTTCCGCCACAGATCCTTCCTCCTAAAGTCTCAAAGGAAAATAGAAACTGTGCACAGGTATTTGAGAAAGACATTCAGCTGCATCCGCGTGTCCTTCATTCTGTCCTCCACGCTGTCTGGTTGGCTTATTTCTGTTGGCCACTGGGACATATGTCACAGCCTGAGCCTCAGCGGCACGCTCCATTTTGCCTGTCACAGCCACAGACCATCACCAATAAGAATTCTCACAAAGAGGCACTGCAGATGTTGTCTTCGGTACCAGTGAAAACAATCTTGAAAACAGTTCAGCACTCGGCCTACGAAGAAAATATAAACCCACTAGAAAACTCCATACACATCTTTTGAAATATCCATCTATCCACCTATTCATTGTCTACTGCTTATTGCCAGTAGGGTCATAGGGAGGGGGGGTTGGAGGCCATCCCAGCCGTTATTGAATGAGAGGTGGGGTAAACACTACAGGGCCAAACAGAGAGGAAAAACCACACATACTAACCCCTACGGTCAATTTAGAGTCTTCGATTATTCTGAAAAGCATGTTTTTGGACTGTGAGAGGAAGTCGCAGTGCATGGAGAGAAGGCACGCATACATGGGGAGAACATCTCTAAACTCATAGATTTGCGTCTCAGCGTAACGATCAACAATTTCTTAGTTAACTTGTTATTTTGCTAGCTAGCTCGCCATAACGATAAGAAGAAAGAAAAGAGAGAATCCAAAGTATGAAGTGGGGAATCTCACCACCCACCCAACAAGCAAGCCACAAAGTCTAGTCTTTGTAATCAAAATAGTTTCTGTCTCTCCTTTCAAGATAACTCTGATGATGCCACTATGACATCTCAAGGCTAATTGTCCAACAGATAAGAGGACCCAACTGGACTGTGCTTGCAGCCCTGGAGCTCCTAGTTTTATTGCTGGTGGCAGGTGCTTGGTTTGTGTCAGAGCATTCTGCTGAAACCGGCATTCGCCGTCTCCTCACGGTGTTGATATGTGGGACCTGAACTCTGGCTTTATCTTGGTTTAAACAGTCACGGTGTTTCTCTGCTGTCAGTGGGCCGTGGCGTATAAGTCAGGACGGGGCATGTCCGCTCTGCTCCTGTCGGCATTCCTCCGCCCACAACACCTCCCAGAGTCTCCTTCTCATCTCGCGTTTGCTCCTGATCCACATGAGGGCACTCAAGTAGATGTCCTTCAGATATGTTCTCTAAAGAGGGAACGTCACCGTGAGATAGAGGTCTTATCTGTTCCGTTGAAACAATAGTGACTGTCTCAGCCACCACCCGCGTTTGTTCTTTATTTTCCACTCGATTCTGGTGGAACTATTAAGAACAGGCAGAATGTAAAATGTGATTTTTGCTGCCTGTAATTCCTGTAATATTGTCATGTTTAAAATAGAAAACCGATCTATTCCACATGCTTCTGTTAAGATTCCAGAGGTCAAATTGGCGTTTTACCTTTCAAGAGCATTGAACTTCCTTAAAATGCAGGAGGCTCCGACAGACCATTGTAATTTATAGATGTCCAGCCAAATCATACCTGGTATTGTTAAATGTATTGTAAACAAAGGATTGATCTGATGTCAACATTAGTTAAAACTTTTGGTTTATTTCCAACTTTTGTCATTATTTTTTGTTAATATCCTTCAAATGTATTTTAATCATTTATTTGAGTCACTTACTATGATGTTAATCCCTGCTCATCTTTTAGCTTTTCTTTGCTCTTGTGACACACCTGCCAAGTAATAATTTAGCTGCTGTGTTCAGATGAACTGTCTGAAAAATATATCTATTGTGGAAATGTTAATGTGCTTTGAATCTCTATTTTACCGTGCAGGATTTGTGTAAACAATGATCAGTCTGTATTCCCGATTTCTTCACGACAGCCTGTTATTTAGCTGTTTTTCTGTAATTGCTTTGAAATACCTGCATTATAGATTTGATGGAATCTGGCACTTGGCTCATAACTCAGTGGGCTCAGATGTTGCAGATGAAAGCGTGATATTCCAATGAAAAGCACAGAAACCTTTTTCAAATGAGCCAGCAAAGTTATGGCACAGCCCCATTTTATCCCAGCTTGTGCTGCCTGGGCCTGGCCCAGACTCATGCTGACATTAAAGACACCTTGATGATTATGAAACTAAATGCCATCAGTCTCCAGTAAGGGTGCTGTATCAGTCCATGTGGTCTGTCAATCCGAGACATTTAAGACGTTTTTGGAGGTGCATGAGTAAGGACGGAACGAAAGCTGAAAAAGATAAGGTGGAGGCTACTGACGGGCAGGAGAGAACAGCAGGGCTGTAAATTTACAGGTGTGGAGAGGATAAAAAGGTCAGACAGATTCAGTGACACGCAATAAGTATCCAGACAGCTCAGTGAGCTTTTATTTTTACATTGATGTTGAGTCTGTGATCTTAACATGTTTTGTTTTTCTTTCACACTCTTGGGTCACCATTAATGGTTTGCTTGAAATAAGGAAAAAAGGAGCGTGATTGGCAGGTGGAGAAAAAGCAGCTTTTTTGGTCCCTATTATCAGGCGGAGAGAAGACCCTCCTTTGACTGCTGTGGCTGCCTGTAATTTCAAAAGCGTCATGCCAAAGGACCAAACAGAAGATGTCTTCCTTTTGAAAACACAATACATTTTTGTTGTGACGTGTGATGCGACCCGCTGCAATTCATGACAAATGATGGTTACTTTACACTGAACTGAAAACTCCACCAGAGAAGAGGCTCATTTCCAAACTGAGACAGGGTTTTTTTCTCTTGTGTAATTTCTTTCTCTCTCTGTCCGTCTGTGCAGATATCGACGAGTGCTCTTTCGACCGAGCTTGCGACCACTTCTGTGTCAACTCTGCGGGCAGTTTCCAGTGTCTGTGTCATAAAGGCTACGTCCTCTACGGCCTGGCACACTGTGGAGGTGAGCCCGCCCGCCCGCCCGCCTGTGCTCGTAAACCCCCACACATTACCTCCTCCTCTGCATCCACATCCCTTTCACCACTCACCTTCATGCTTAGTCAGAAAAGCAGCTCAGAGAGCAGCGGTGTGTGATGTGAAAGGGTGTTGTTCTAACATGCTGTGTCCTTGTGACAATTATGTTGGCCCATGTGTGCGTAATTTGCCTCGTGCTAGTGGAGGGGGACATATCAAACATTTCAACTTTGACAAGTAGAATTGATTAGGAAAACAAAAAAACTTTTTAACCTTTGGGAAATTTTTATTTTTGTGATCTTTTTTGTTGAAAAATGATAGCTTTTTCTTCATCTCCTTTCAGTCTGGTCTACAGCGTCTTTGCTCAGTGTGTCAGGCATGAAGGAGGGGCTGCAAATGCCACAAACAAAATTCTTCCCCTGTTTATTTGGTTCCAGCAGAATAAAAAAAAAAGGCAGGCAGATAGCCGTGGAGGAAAACATGGAGTTGAGCATTTTGGACCTTTGGCTGATGGCATGCTGTGACAGCTTATTTTGAAAGACAGATCACGTGGCAGACATGTTTTCCTGCCGCTGCGCCCTATAACGTGACTCCACATTAATAAGTCATTTGTTAGTAGGTGTGACCATTTAACATGGCAGTAGTGACTGAAATGAGCCGTGTTTCTTCGGCTTAATGAAAATGAAGACATGTCTGAGCAAGTCTTTATGTTCTGCTTGGAGTCATTGAAGGATGCACCCCATTAATGCGCAGTAAACCGGCTTCTTCTGACACACACTACATGCATTTTCCCATTCACTAAACACACCGTTTGTCTGTGTTTTAAAGACAATCTGATGAAAATTATACATTTTCCAGTGGTGGATCTTTCAGGTCGGCATTTTTTTTTTCCAAATCCATGATCAGTCTTGTTTTTTCTGGGGCAGTCACAAAAAGCGTCTGTAGACTTTAAGACAAAGCCTCATGCAAACCCTCAAATGATAGACGCTTACACACTGTAATCACTAGTATTCTGAGGCTACATCTGCCTCATTAGTTTTGAGAGTATCTGTGTTTTTACGTTGTGTGTAAGAATGAACTGTAGGAGCCAGCTTCTAACATTTTAACAAACAAACTAGATAACAGGTATGTAATTTACTGTGTTCCACCAATTCTCGCATGAAAGGTGTGAAAGCTTCCAATGGGTAAACTGTCAAAATATTAAAACGCTTTACCTCCCAGAATAAGAAACAACAGCTGCATTGTTTGAAAAAAATAAATCAAATTACAGAAATTGCTGTGATTCAGCCACCGTTCTCAGCAAGTTGATGTTTAGATTAGCGGAAATGAACAGAAATAGCCTGGGCCGCAGATCAGTGTTGTTTTAAAGAACATATGCCATGTTTTGGAGTGAGGATTGTAATACTGAATATTAAGAGGAGGCTTCTGGTCTTTTAGGTTGGTATATGCCCATGCCTATCACAGATTAGCAGCAGCTGTCTGAGCTCTGAAGCAGCAAGAGCCTTTGGTGTCAGGATTTGGTGGGCGAGGACATGTCAGATCTGCCAGAAGACTCGCCAGAGCACATCATGGTGTTTTGTGGCTGTTCTTTGATTGAGTATTTATCACCACTTAGAATCTGCTGCTGTCTCCAGGGCCTCAGGGCTTCACAGTAGTTGTGGGTATGTAGAGATGATTTATCCACTTGAAATATGCTTTTTTTTTTTTTCAAATAGTGTGTATCTAGTTTGACAGGTATGTTACTCAAGAATGTTTCTCCAAAATGTTTCACACTTAGAACATAAAATAGGTAAATGTACCAGTATTAAAAAAAATGTACCTTTACCAGCATATTGTATTTCAAGTTACAAACTGAAACAATGTGTTCAAGAGTCCCCAAAACATTATGCCATAAATCAGAGTGGACGAAATAAGCTGAACAGTCCAAGAGAATAAGCAGGTCCTCATTATGAGAATAAGAAATTAAGAACAGCTCTTGAATATTTGTTTGAGAATGAGCCTAAAAGGCTGTTGCACTGTTTGATTTTCCTCTGTTTACCCTCTGTATGTATTAGACACTCTTTTCCAGCTCTATTTGAAACACAGTTAATAGGTTCATGAGATCCATTCCATTCATCTGCAGATCTCAATGAAAGAAATAAACACCTCAGAGCTGGATTTGTGAGGATTTTGTTAGCCTGATAGACAGTGACAAGGCCAGTGAGGCGCCTAGAGGAGGGAAGATGGCCCAGCAGAAACATGGCTTTGTATACTGCTCTAGAATGACCTAGTGATGAATGATTTCACCTCACTTTTCAGCACTTCTGTCACAGCTCTTAGATAACCCTAAAGATTTATGGTCTTCTCTGTTGTACTTTCTTCACTTCTGGCCACAGCCAAGATTATGCTGTCCCCTATAAGGGTATACAGAAGCAAAAAGAGCAGCCAAACAGTCCAGAGAGCTGCGTTCAGTGTTAGAAAATAGACTCATCCTTAACAAACCTGTTGTGACCTGTTATTCAAGATCTGTGCCAAAGTCAATGGCATTTACCCTGAATCATTATATTTACCCACTCTTTGTCTAGCTTAACAGTCTACTTAATGCTGCTTGTCTGGTTAAATTCTATCCGTCAAGATTCGATTTAAACATGAATGCTTTGAAATGTTTTACTGTTCAGGTATATAACATGTAATCCCCCGAAAATGCCTGATTCAGGTGCAGAGAAGGGCCCCATTTGTGATCAGAGAAAGTGGCTTCTTTAAACCTCAGTTTGGGTGTTGTCTGCAGTGAGGGTTCCACTTGATTGGGCATACAAAATTAATTAAGATTTAAATACGATGACATTTCTATGAACTCGCCGACTCATCCAGAACCTCCTCTGCAATTTACCATGATGTCTAAATGTCAGTTTGTCTTCTTTCGCTCTGGCCTTTTCTCTCCTGGCTCGTCTCAACACTCTGTACGCTGGGTGAGCATGCAAAATGTTAGAATCAAGTAAAAGGAGACAGTCACTGGTAGATGAGCTCCTCTTCCATCAGATATTCATTAGAGTTCTTTGTCCTTTAAATGAAGTGCTCTGATGAGGAGGATGAGCAGCACATCCCTCACAAGATTTCCCGGCGGTTCTGGCTATTGATGAAGTCATTTTCTTCAGGGAGCGCATCAGCACCCAGACTGTTTATATTTGAGGTGACTAATTGAATGAGACAAGGAAGAGCTTTTCATATCAGCTGCCCGGATCATCAATCACCAGCATTATCTCCGTCTCTCTCCCGGTGTGTGTGCCACTTGTCCTCTGCCGGCTGAATGCTCGGCTTTGCTCTCTAAACGGATTTTCTGTCTGGCATCGATTGCAGCCAGACTGCATCTGGATACCGGATGCTTTTAGTGGTTTTAGCTCAGCATGTGTTTGAAAAGGTGATTATAATTTACTGCTTACCACAAGTCTTCCTCCCGGCAGAGCGGAGAAACTCTGACCATGACGTTGAATGTGGGTGACATCAAAATGAGAACTTGCTCCTTTTTTTTGTTTTACACGCAAACACATTAATCCTCGTGTGCTGCGAGGCTCTGACAGAATGAAAAGAGCACCTTATTAACAGCTGTTCAGTTTCTCTGTGGACCTGTCTCTTTTGCGTTCAGCTCAGAAATACTGATTTTGGATTATTTTGGATCGTTCATATTGTCTTTAAGAATGATATCTTATCTTTGCCTAAAGAAAATAAGTCTGTACCTGTTTTTCTAAAACAAAACGGGTGCATGAAGTCGGCCTTTTAATGCCTACCTGAAACATGTCTTCACAGATATTAATGAGTGCAGTATAAATCGCGGGGGCTGTAAGTATGGCTGCACCAACACTCTGGGGAGCTACGAGTGTACCTGTCCGCCGGGGTTCAAGCTCCACTGGAACAAGAAGGACTGCATCGGTATGTAACAACACTGCCCTCATGTGGTCCAGCCACTGACACGCGTCACCCGTCTCGCTCTATTCCTGAGGGCCCTCTGTCTGCAGCCCGCCATTCAGAGTGGCTTATATTTTCTATCAGAGCTGGTGAAATGTACTCCGGGACTGGTTGCACCAAAGGCCACGCTGACCTGCAGCAAGACGGGAAAAAAGGAGAGCTGCTCCCTGACCTGTGCTTCCAAGGCCCACTACCTAGCAGGTATGCTTCCCCCCCCCCCCCGTCTGACGGCAGTAACAATCAAACAGGCGGTACAAACTTTCCGAAATGACTCGGCTTCTGCTTACGTTGACAGAGTCCGACAACAGCTACTCAGTGAGTTGTGGAATCCCTGTTCTGAGAGGAAAGTCCCCCGCCCGGCTGAACTCCAGCAGCAGTCAGAGCTGCATAGGTTTGTCGCCCGTCCAGCTTCTTTCTTTGAGCCAGATTCTCTCCCAGAGTCAGCGCACATCTGTGTCTGTAGTGGTAGCAGCATGATGCCTCCGTCTCCTCCCACCCACGGGGCTGTGTTTGTCTGTAGAGACTTTGGCGCCGCCAGTGAAGCAGACAGCGTCTTTCAAGATTAAAAACGCTAAATGTCACCTACACCCGAAGCTGAACGGCAGGACGGAGGACAAGGGGCGCACGCTAGGACCAGGTGGGTGGCCAGTTGGAATTTGCTACTAAACTAGAATTTTTGAGAATGAAACAAAGAGAATGATTCACTTTTAAATGAGGAAATTGCCCCTTTTTAAAGCTCCCAAAAATGGGGTTCACTTTATATATGATATAATGATTTAAATCCCATATTTACTGTAAACTAATTTATGCGTACCATTTCCAATGGTCGGATGTGGTAGACGTGGACAGAAAAAAAGGGATTACAGCATCTGTTGCTCCAAAGAACGGATGAATCACTGTGTGTGTGTGTGTGTTTGCACGCGTCAGCCTCCATGTGGAAGTTGCTCCTGTCATGTGCATCTGTGCACATTCATAGCTTTTGAACTTTGAGCTACTATCAAGCCAGACGGTTTCTGTTCCCTTTACTCAAACAGTCATGATTTTAAAAAAGAAATATCTGGATTCAGCGAATCACCGGTCCAATTTTTCCACTTCACCACATCCCATTTAGAATCAACTCAGGCAGACCCTTTTTGATTTAGCTCGTTCACGTTTGAGCTTGAAATTGCACATGCAGTTACACACTGTGCTCACTGACATTTGCTTCTCCATTTTGTTTTAAATGTGGGATTCCAAGGGTAAAAAATCTCTTTCCACACAGTTGTAGTTTAGTGTGGGATGAACACAGCCATTTCTCTGTGTGGCATAATCAAGATTTTCTAAATATATAAAAGACTATATTAGGCATGGATGACTAAATGAACAAATCTTACCACTTCCCTCTCCTGAGACACTCTCTATGCTCCACAATTGTTTGTTTGTTTCTTGTTTTATTTAGCTTTAAACCTAATTCCTAGTTGCACAACTGTCTTTTACTACCTCCATACACATAATCTAACTGAAACAAAACTCAAAGAAATGATTACTTATTGTTTGTTTATTGCTCCATATCTAAACTATAATTACGTCATTACAACCTGCCATTATATCTGTTATTTTTACAACTCGGTTAGAGACTGAGAACTATAGATTTATCTAAACATTTGTCAGTGTAATAAATGAATGCAGCAAAAAAAAATCAATCATTGCAGCTGTAAATAATTGCTATAGTTGGACTTCTACCTTTTAGTCTCAAAAGATGGAGCCCAATTCTGAATTGTACATGCCTGTAAATAACAATGTGTCCGCAGGAGGGGGGCAGCCTTGCAGCAACTGCCTGGTAACATTTGTCAACCTCAAATGTGACTCCTCCAAGAGAGCCAAAGGGAGACGTGCACGAAACCCCTCTAACAAAGAGGTAACGCGCATTACTCTGGAGCTGGAAGCCGAAGTCAAACCCGGAGACACCACAGGTCAGTCTGCTCTCTTCCTGCTTGCGTTCAGCTCAGCGTCATTTTTCTGAGCGGTTTTAACCTGATGTCTTCTGTGTTGGGCAGGGAGCTGCAACCTGAGCTGCCTGCGCCAGCGCATGGAGAAGCAAGTCAAGACCTATATTAAGGCTTTAAAGAAGTCCATCAACCAGGAGCGCTTCCTGATTCGAGTGGCCGGTTTAGAGTACGAGGTGGCTCAGAAGCTGCCCCAGGCCGCCCCCATCCAGGAGAACTGTGGGCCCGGCTCGGAGAGGGACAGCGGACGATGTGGTAAGACCAGAGAGCTGTCCACCAGCAGTTTCTGAAGGGCCCAAAAAAAAGAAAGCGACCATTTTTCCTCCTTCAAAAGCCATCACTGAAAATAGCTCCTGCATTCAGAACACGAGCATCTGCGTGGAGGGTTTTTCTGTCATCCGTCTTCCTTCGGGAGCTTAAAGCGAGTGCTGGTCTCTGACAGCAGCCATTGTGGCTCTTCTCTCAGTTAGATGTTTGCCGGGGTCCTACTACCACGGGGAGCAGGAGCGCTGCGTCCAGTGTCCGCCCGGGACCTTCCAGGAGAGAGAGGGGCAGCTGGCCTGCGACCTCTGTCCGGGCAGCGACGGCCACGGCCCCACCGGGGCCCGCAACATCTCCTCCTGCGCCGGTAGTTGGGGGTAGTTTGGGGTAGTTTGGGTTAAAGGGGAGGAGCTGCCCTCATTGGCAAACCTGATGATTTTGTCCTTTGTGATCCAAACCCAGGCCAGTGTCCAACAGGATACTTCTCCAGCGATGGTTTCAAACCCTGTCAGCCCTGCCCTCAGGGCACCTATCAGCCGGACCTGGGCCGGACCCTGTGCTTCCCCTGTGGGGGGGGGCTGAGCACCAAGCGGGAAGGTGCCAGTTCCTTCCATGACTGCGAAGTCAAAGGTCAGCTGGACCTCTTTGTGGTCTATTCCTACTCAAGTATTGTACTCAAGTATTGCTCCAGACTTCATATTTGATTTTTTTTCCGTATCCACCACATAGTTCAGTGTTCTCCAGGTCATTACTACAACACCACAGTCCATCGGTGCATCCGCTGCCCGGTGGGCACCTATCAGACAGAGTTTAGACAAAACTACTGCATTTCTTGCCCGGGAAACACCACCACAGATTTCGATGGCGCTACAAGTGTCTCGCAGTGCAAGAGTGAGTTGAAGGTCTCCCGTTTCCTGCCTCTTCGTGTGTTTGACGTGAGCCTGAATGGAGTTTGGTTTCCCTTGCATATGTTTAGACAGGCACTGCGGTGGTGAGATGGGCGAGTTCATGGGTTACATCGAGTCGCCCAACTATCCCGGCAACTACCCTGCAAACGTGGAGTGCACTTGGAACATCAACCCCCCCAGCAAACGCAAAATCCTAATCGTGGTCCCGGAGATTTTCCTGCCATCAGAGGACGAATGCGGAGACGTGCTGGTGATGAGGAAGAACTGTAAGTGAGACTTCCTCCGGTGGCGGACTTTGACGTTTTCATAAATAACGAAGCGTAGCTGAAACCGTGACCACTGTTACTGTGTGTGTGTCACTGCAAGGGTCAGCTACGTCCATCACTACCTACGAGACGTGTCAGACGTACGAGCGGCCCATAGCCTTCACAGCCCGCTCCAGACGCCTGTGGATCAACTTCAAGTCAAACGAGGCCAACAGCGCCAGAGGCTTCCAGATCCCCTACGTTACTTATGACGGTGTGTGGCATCATAAATCATCCCGTTATGCAGCACAGGAATGAAAGTGTCCCAGCATCTGCCCAACTGGATAAAAGATTACTGGTAGTGTGCATATCATCAAAGGAGTCAGATTTATATATTTCCACAGTCAATTTGTGGGGATTTTTTCCTGGCAAATTACATTAGTCATAGATTGAGCAGTGTTTGACCTATTGAACATTTTTTTAAAGATGCACCCTAAATATAGTGGAAGTGTCTCTGTGATCACAGAAATAAACCAAATGATTCAGTATTAAATGTCGATATTATCAAGCCAAAATTTTGCATTTCATCACTGCAGGCAACTTTAAAGACAGTTTCTTGGCTTTTTGGTCCACTTTAAGCTTTGCATATCACGCCACACCCTTTTACATGAGTCTGGTGAATAAGCAGGCTTTTAGCTTAACATCTCAGAGTTTAATCTTTTCTCTCGAAAGTGTCCTGATATGTGTTTATCGAATGACTTCTGAATGTCACTTACTCTAAACGACAAAAGCCAAACCTGAAATTGTTTAATCAGCCTTTTTCATAGCATTCTAGTAAGCAGCAACAATAGAACAGCTGACACGTGAAAAATAAAGCACTGATCAACGTGTTAAAATGCAAAGATCCATTGACTGCTTGCCTTTGTGTGCCTGTTACTTTGGCACATATCGCATATTTAAACACTATCACAGAGCAAGTGCATGTCTCCACGGCAACGACACTCCCTTCCAGCGCAGAGCCGTGCCCCCCGACACACTCCAACAATCGCTGAGGAGATGATGACATGACCTCTAAACTCCCCCGATCCCAATTCTATGGAGTGTTTAACAATCAGAGCCCCCACCAGAGCGAGGGAGAGGCAGACTGCGTTTTGGTGACTCAAAGGTGTTTGTAGAACATTAGGCAGTCCTTTTGACGATCAAAAAGTTGGAAAATGATCGTCATCATTACGGGGAAACTCTGACGACGAAGGTTTAACCTTAATCTCTGCACATAAGAGACTTTTAATGTTCTGACATAGCTTTTTCTTCCCATCAAATGATCTGGAACATCCCATTAGGCAACAGCAAAATGTGGATTAGCCTGCGGTTTGAAACGCAGACAGCCATCGACTTGTTTTGGATATGCATTACATATTTGCGGCGCGCTATAAGGCACGTTGCGTAATGATGTCTGGTGCTGTTTTTGTGAATGCAGAGGACTATGAGCAGCTCGTGGAGGACATAGTGAGGGATGGAAGGCTCTACGCTTCAGAAAACCATCAAGAAATCCTCAAGGTCAGAACAGCCTGCTTCTCATCTTCTTCCAAATAAATTAAATTAATAATGATGATAATTAATTATCATTTTTAAAGCAATTTTAATTCATATTAGTGAGCATTTCAATTATTTGACATTCACTGGTTGGTTTCTGCATGTGACTATCTTAAAACACACATAATCATATTCAGTGATGAGGTTGTACATTCAAGTGGTTTTATTGTTTAGCTTTGAGTGAGTGATTGGCATCTGTGTGTTCTTCCCGCAGGATAAAAAACTGATTAAGACTCTTTTCGATGTGCTGGCCCACCCAAACAACTACTTTAAGTACACCACTCGGGAGTCCAACGAGATGCTTCCCCGCTCCTTCATTCGTCTCATAAGCAGCAAAGTGTCTGCTTTCCTGCGGCCCTACAAGTAAAGTCCACCCTGCTGCTGACCACCTGACAGCCCCCCCCTCTCCTCCACACCACCCCCTTAAAAGCCCCCCCCACACCTTACAATTTTCACAGGACTTCCAAAAACACAAACCTTACCTAACCCTAACCGTATTTACCGTTTTTTTTTTGCATAGGCTTTTGAAATAAAAACAAAACGAAACTTAGAAACCCCGAGAAATAAGAAAACGATAACTGCTTTTAGGTTTACTTTGTCAGTTTCCATCCAGCACAGTTCTGCAGTCCCGAGCTCAAGCATCTAGCGGGAAGGTAGAGTATGCAAGCGTGTTAAGTTTCTGTTGCAATGTGCAATGAAACAAAAAACAAAAAAAACTTTAAAAAAAAAGACAAGAAAAAGCCTATTTCTGTAGGAGTGACATTTTGTGTATGCGGTTTGAGCCTGATAGAGCTTGTTGTTGTATCTGCGTAAATGAGCAGTGCGAGCTCCAGTTCCTACAATTAAGTATGAGTGTAAGTGTTGTGCAAGTGTTGTGTAACTAATCCCATTTTCAGTGTCTGTGTGCTGTCCTCGAGGAGGAGCAGTTGTTAAATTAATGTCACAGCTACATTCCAGGTCCTTCAAAGCCCGACTATATTTGAGCTCTTAGAGCAATTTCCAAGGGTTTTACTGTTAAAACAGTTAATCTGTGTTTTGCTCTGTCTGTTTAGACTGTACCAGTGTTTCCCAACCTTCAGATATTTTCCTTTGGTCTTATTCATGCCAACTCAAAGCAAACACAAAAATGTGGTTTACCATTCCATGGACCCAGAGGACATTTTGGAGATAAATAGTTGTGAGAGCCCCAGAGATGAGATGATGTGATGTCTGGTGGAGCTTGTCTCAAAGAGTGCGAGAAATGTCTTTGATGGACATTATGTTTGCTGCTTCTTTTAAAAGGTCACTTTAATTCTTCAGTCTCATTGTCTTTCTGATGTACTCAACACACTTATAATCTGTAGGTTTTAAGAAAAAAAGGGAACCTCCGAATCTGAGAATTACGTCTGTTCTTAATCCATTTAAAGTTGATAATCTCTCATTATCCATCTGTGGACTACCGATTTTGTTGTTTTTATTTCATTCTTGTAAATAATGAAAGCAAGTTAGACGAGGGTGGAATTCTTGAATCCTGATTTACTTATGCAGGAACCCCCCCCAAAATAATCACTTTTCTGCCCCCTGATGTTCTTTCCATTTGAAAATAAAGAAAACCCCACACCCACCCCCCCCCCCCCCCTCTCACATTTTGTGAAGACAGCGTTTCCAAAGACTGCTCAAAAGGGGTGGCTCAAGTACTTTTGTGCACTAGATTTAAAACCTGCCATCCCACAGTTTTAAAAGTGCAATGAATTAAACTAGCTCTCTTCATTTCCTGTTACGCCCTGTTTAGACCCACAAGGACACTTGCAAAATGTGTTTTGGGCTGCACTTTTGCAGACTGTATCACATATTTAACAATCACCATGGGTGGAATATGTTTAGTTTAAAACACATTTAGTCCTAATAATCTGGAAAAAAGTATATTAGTTACATGCAATGAAAAGAATTTGGTGTATTAAACAACTTTGACTGAAGAGTAACTAAAACAGGGTAAGACAAGAATTCAAATTGAACAAAAACCTAACACTTGGTTTATGTTAGATGTATTAGAGAGTCCAGTATTTGGGGAAATATGATCATTTGCCTTTGTGTCGAGAGTGTTAAGAACGTTAAATAAAGGGGGGGTGGGGGTCTGTCTGGCTTTATTCAGAAACAGTAACCAGCTGCAGCCCTGAAGTTCACAAACACATCATCTGTGTGCAAATGACACATTTTTGGGGCTGTGTATCAGATTGTTTCTTGACCTGGCACTGTGACTTTCTGAAGTCCTCACAGATGCTCTCTGCTTTAAGGGAAGACACAAATTTCCTAAAGTATATGAGGATGTTCCTCTCACGTCCTCCCCATCATGGACCTACATGTACTTTGAAGCGTGCCCTCTTGTATCTAGGATGTTGTGTTCCATATAATGTAAATAAAAAGAGATGGGATGGGACACCACATGTCACAGACTGTAATGGACGACACAAAGGGAATTTATCTAACTTGAGGGTGCTGTTGGGGCAATCAATTCATAGCAATTTAATGTTCCTCTGTTCACATCTCACATCAACTTCAGATACATATCATCATCTCTACGTGGATATCATCACCCAGCATCCCAGTGTGCTCACGTGACCCTCATTCCCAACGCTCCCCCTGCTCCTTCCACCTGAATCACCCTCTTCCTGCAGCCTGATTTTTTTTTTGTTTAATTGTTGCCTTTTAAGAGTTTGCTATGATGTATCGGAGTTGATAATGATATTTGCACTTGAATTGTTATTGCTCATGTAAAGAAATGTCTGAATTTTGTACTGTCTTTTTAAATGAATGGAATCGGTGTTCTTATTTTCTTGCAGCTTGTTTGTCCATGAGATGCTCACTCATCCTTTAGTTTATAGAGATGATACGCATTATTGACTGTAAAAAAAAAAACTAAGAAAAGAAAAAAAAACATGTACAGAGGTGAATGAAACAGGTTTGTACTTGTTACTCCCCAAAACACTTATCAAAAATAAACATTCTGTACTTCAGTTTCATTTTAAATATATATTTTAATGTCTGTATACTGATGATAAACAAGTATTAGAAACAAAATATATTGTAGTACATTATTAAAGAATGATCTTTCAGTATTAATTTTGGAAGAAATGCATTTTTAGCTTAGAGATTACTTTCAATCTTTACAGACTGAATATTGAGCATTGGTTGAATATTGTGGTTTAGGTCCCTCATTTAGCCCCTAAAATATGCTGGATATGCTGGAGGGGGGAAAAAAAAAACAAAAAAAACAGGAGCAGGTTATGATGGCAAAATCTGTAACCTGTAGTGCGATGTTAGCAATATGTATTTATTACTTACACTGACGACACTCGGGAAGAGAAGGTGTCCACTGGCCTTCACTGCTGCAGACGATAGAGTGACGCCCACTGATGGTGAATCCCCTCTCACATACAATCGTTAAGGTTTCCATAGGCTGAAATCTTTGCCTATGGGATCCAATCCAGAGGCCATTGCGCACATTTGGTGATGGACATGTTATTTCTTGGGAAAGATAAAGCCACCCTTTTATATTTTAACTGCCATGAACAGGGAAAACGTACATAATTCTTTTTTTTTTTTAAACTTCTAGTTAAGTAGTAACAGGGTCCTGCACCTTTGCACTCTGGAGGGGCAGCACTCCATGTCCCATTCTCTGTACACCAGATCTCCTTTGGCCCAACCAGCGTTCCCGAACGGCACTCGTAGCTGATCACACTTCTGTAGAGGTATGGTGTCTCACCATAATCTTTCCTTTCTGCATTCGTAACTTGCGGTTCTGGACAATCCACAGCTGCAAGAAATAAAACAGATTTAACAGGGACTGATGGCGTCACATCCCGTGGGACTGTTGGTAGACCTCATATTCACCTTCACACACGGGGACACGTCCATCCCAGTCATAATGCATGCAGTGTCTGGTGGCTTTTCCAACTAGTTTAAACCTGAAGAAGGAACACAATTCATTTTGAAATCAAAACGGTTAAAGAAATGAAGCGCTAATATTATTATTTCACTTTGTCTTACCCATCATTACAAACGGCTGTGGCAGTGTCCCCAAACATTACTCCGGTATAAAAAAACAGTCCGTTTTCTATTTCTCCCGCATTTCCACAAAAGGTCCCTTTTGATAGCAGGAAAACAAAAAATCATAAAATAGTTTTGAACTTGCTAAATATAGTTCATATAAGTTTATGTTGGAAAAAAAGCCTTGAGGACTTCTGACAGTGTGGTACATTTTAAAATACCTGGTGTTTCTGCTGACTAAATGTCACTACATGAGTCTTCTCTGGTCATCACAACAAAATGACTATGTAGACCTATAAACACTTTCCATGGAAATTACTTGACCAATAAAAAGACAAGAACTCAATTTGTAGCACATCAAAAAATAAATATAATGCTCCTTCACCAGCATACCATTTAAGTGAATAGACAGATGGATATTAAAGAATCCACATGGAGAATAAAAAAAGTTTAACACATTTCCAAAACCATGAAATGGGAGACAAACGTGAGATTCATTTGGGCAGTGAATGGGAACTGGACCTTTCCTTTCTTCGTAAAGTTTTATATATATATATATATATATATATATAGAAGAGACTTGAATGTGAGGGAAACAAATGTTCTTACGTTCACAGTTCATCTTCAGCTCTGTCCACTTTCCGTTGTTGCACATGCGCATCTTGCTTCCTCCTGCTGGAAAGTATCCGACCTCACACATGTAGTACACCCTGTCCCCAGAGGAAAAGGACGCCATGGTGATGTACTTATCGGCCAGGTGGGCATGGGGGTCCCTGGCGGGGGGCGGGGCACCGCATCCACCTTCTGGGCAAAGGGGAATTTGACAGACTTTTAACTCTATGAAAAAAAGGGTGAGCGAGGGCCTGATGGGCAGCCCGGCGGAAACAGGCGCTCACTGTCTGGGCTGGGTGGCGTCTGGGTTTTAGTGGGCGACGGCAGACATCGAGGAGGCAGAGGCTGCCACAGCCCTTCCTCCCCGCAGGTCATCTGTGCGGCTCCCTGCAGCTGGAAATGCTTTTTGCAGCTGACCTTTAGGCTGTCCCCCACCCGGAACACTGAGGGGTCTCTGAACGTCTGCACCGAGTTCTGCACTGCTGGGTGGGAGCAGGTGACTCTGCTCCAGCCCTCTGAGGAGAAAGCAATCTTAGCAATTTAAGGGGAATTTCATTTCCTCCCAAGCACAAAATCACGACAATCAAAAGGAACACTATACCAACGCTATATAGTCGAGGGTCAAAGCTTTTCCATACTGTTGGGTTAGCAGATATAAATCAATTGCATCACAGTGTTCTGTTTTAGGGGCTACAGCTGTCATTCCACAAAACCTGAAAAATGTCCAAACAAATCCTCAGGCCTTTAACTGGATCAAAATGACCACATACCGATGACTTTCGGGTGAAAAGCTCAGACATTATTTCACAATGCTATGGCTAAGGTGGAAAACATGTCTAGAGGATTAAGGAAAACCACGTCGCATGACGGCTTTTCTTACTCATCCTTAACCACACCTCCTACATAGAATCATGACGCTGCCCCCACGGGGTGTCAGGTATCTAGCCCGAAACTCTTGCTCACCTATACAAGATGGAAATTCACCAGTCCACCCAGATGCTTTGCACGTCATGAACCCCTTTCCTCTCAGGGTGTATCTGTTGGTATGGAGATACAGTTAAGGACACAGACAATCTCCTGGTCTTATGTGTTACACAGGGTCTTTGAGGTAAAACTCACCCGCTGTTACATGTGGCATAAACTCTCTCTCCTATGTAGGTCTCCCCTTCGTAGTGGAGCTGCCCATTGGGCAGATCCCCAGCGTTGCCACAGGTGCGCACTGTTAGAAATTAGAGGGAGAAATGCCGCCGTCAACCTCATGAAAACAATCCAAGTCAGATTGGCATGCACACAGTTTAAAAAAGAATAAAGCAAAGCATAAGTAGTGTTTAGAGCAAACCCAACTTTCCAAATTGAGTCACAAGTGTGTGGATGGTGTCATATAGATGTGTAATTTCTTTCTTGAATTAGGAACTGAAACGTGAGCAGTTACAAGCCCCGTGCTGTGGGGTGAGGTCAGCAGTTTCTGTCCCATCGCAGGGTCCTTGAGCAAAACTGGTTTGCGTCTAATGCCGATAAAAACACCCAGCGGGTATCATTTATCAGTCTAATCCGCTCTTCTAGTCTTACTCAGAGCAGAACTGGAGGGGAGCTGTAAACTCAACAAGTAAATCACAGGGAGAGCGCACAAAGTAGTTCAAAGCAAAGCAATGCTTTGCAAAGGGGAAAAAAAACTATTGGAATTTTCATTTTTTAAATTTTCTTGCATTCTTTTTCAATTAATTTTTTTTTTAAAGCTCAAAATGTAAATTGAAAAAGGAATGTTCCTCACACATTTCTACAAATCACTAAATAAATCTGATCAGAAATCAGTTTGGGGATTGGAAACAAAACTAATTGTCTGTAAGAGTTATTTCTGTTCTTTTAATCTTTGGAATATACCTTTCGACGTAACCATGAGCACACAGTGAGGTTGCAGTAGCATATATTCCCTGAATCTTGCCTTTGGTTTTATGAAAGCGTGAACAACTTCATACTTTGTCCCCGTTTCTGCCGTTTAAAGAGTTTCCCTGTTGTGGTCGCCTGCAGAGGGCGCCTAGAAGCCCCTCCAAATCCTCCCATTAAGTTTAAAACACAGCCGTGGAGCAGCGTTGTCCAGCGGGGCTCTTACGCTTGCACAGCAGGGTCAGCTTGGTCCAGCTCCCGTCCAGGCACTCCACGTCCCTCCGGCCCCCGGCGGGGGTGAAGTCCTCCCGGCACCCGTACTCCAGCCGGGCCCCGCTGCTGAACCGCTGCTGGGGGGGCACTTTCCTCACCAGGCTGGCGTTCTGGTACTCCACCGGCGGGGGGCATTTCCTATCACCCTGAGCTGTTTTTTTTCGTTTGTTTGTTTGGCAAATAAACAAAACACCAGTCAAAACCTCGAAGTCAGAGCGCCTCTTTCCGCTCGTTGGTCTGTCTGAACGTACCTGAGACGAGCAGGGCGAGCGGGAAGAGCAGAATAATCCCTCCTGAGGTCCTCATGTTCTCACCGTCCCTGGGAGAAGTTCTAATGCCGGAGGAAGGATGGATGGAGCCATTTATAGAGGGAGGCTGGCACAGCCCCACGCAGCCGCTGGGTGGATGAGCAGAGAAGACACTGACACAGACAAAGCACACGTTTTTTTTTTTTTTTGTTAGGTCAAGAGGGAGGAAAAAATGACAAGGAAAACTTCCGATCAAGGCCAAACTGAACTAGTAAGAGCTTATCTTACCGCTCCACTAGAGGAAATAAACGATAAAAACGTCAAATATTACAAAATATGATAATATAACCAGTTAGAGAGATACACTTAGTCAAAACCAAAAGTCTAAGACAACAACTTTAAGTGGGGAAAGGAAAATAACGCCTTCATCTCAAGGTAGATATGGGGCATCATGGCCAGGGGAAGTGTATGATTTGTCTTTTTTTTTTTAACTGTATCAGAATCAGAAATACTTTAATAATCCTGGTAATGTCACAGATAGTGTTGTCATGGAGCCATTGCACAGTGTCTGGGAGGGGCAGACAGACACACCTTTAACAGAGAGCAAAATAATTAGTACAGAGTTTCTGTCCACCAGAGTAGCGGCTGCTCTCTGTGACTGCTGTGAAGAAGGCAAAAGAAGTTTTTCTTTTGCCTATCCAGATAGCCCGAGGGTTACCAGCTACTGACTTCCTACAGCCACGAGTCTTGTATCATATATCTTTTTAATGACCTGATGTTATCAGTGGTTGACTGTTTTAGGGGGCTACTGTTGGGCCATTTTATCATCTGGTTAGTAGTTAGGCTGAAGGGGAAGATCAGTCAGTGTTGAACACACCGGCCATGTGAGGACTCCAGGTACAAGCCATGAGAGATAGCTCTGACACACACCCCGACACACACACATGCATGGGAGCTCATAGGCTGGAATAGTGTAAATAGTGACACCTGTGGGCTTGAAGTCCCAAAGTCACAGCCTGACTGTCCCACTGGTCGTGAACTTCCATATCCTGCCAGAATAGATCGGTGATGACCAGCCAAACGGACATTGCACTGGTCGATGGTGTGTTAGAGGTAGCAATCCTACATCCAAAATAAAGAGGAAGGAACTCTATAAATACAAGCGACGGAAAGAAGAAGTGTAAATGAGGTGGGAGTAGGAAGCAAAAGTGGTGCCAGTGCTAAACGGAGCTGTCAGGTCGGACCCCCAAACTGGGGACAGACCCCAGGACCAGCATCAGACCTCTGCCCAGAGGACGGGGGGGGAGATCCAGACACAGTGAATCCTCCCACTCCCAGACTCTGGCAGAGCAGACGGATTAGACTCAGTCAGTCTTCGCTGTCTGTGAGGTTACTGTATCCCATCTGAAGGCAATTGGTTCGCTGACTTTCACTGTGAAGTGATTGCTTTTGTTCACTCCCCACCTTGCACTGACACAAAAAAATTGAGAATAGAGATGTCAAAAACTAGAGAAGTGACTGTTAAGGTACTATCATTGTAAACAAAAATCTCAGAAAAGCGTTAAATTCAAAATAATGTATTCAAACTGCAAACTAGCAAAGTTCCTAGTGAGAAAAAAATCTTTATCTGCAAATTAAAAGGGCGATATAATCATCAGGCTGCCCTTACAGACAAAGTAATGCATAGTTTAAGCATTTAATACATTCCCAAGCTCCCATCTTCTGATACATTAGAACAAATTTTCCTTCCCAAAAGGATTTAAACTTTTAATCAAACCTGTCATGACCACAGTTGTCTTGAAGTTCAATCTAATGACATCAGAGTAATTCACCTGGATATGATCAGACAAAATATAGTAAAATCTACTTTCAAACTTTTTTTTAACACATGAAACAGCAAAACGAAAACATTCTTTGTTGTTCAACACACTAGTTATTTTTTTATTAATGCAATTTTTAATTTCTTGTATCTCAGTTGACTCATACAAAGGCCATCATAAGAGATTAGCATGTCAAAAAGAACATTGTTACTGTTGAAATAAAAGAAAAGGTAAAACTTAATTTTCTCAAATGAAATGTGTGTGCATTAAACAATTTATTTAAGACATTTAAATATATCACAAATCCTTCAATTCAAGGGCAGCATCATTTAGCTTATACTGTCTGGAACTGTCTTTGTCTACTGGGTTTAGAGACCTGTATTGAATAAGGGCACTTCTCCAGAGGACTGATTTATTCCTATTGTAAAAATCAAAGCCAATTGGCTAAATCTCACCCATTTGCATTCCAATAAAATAGATGATTAAAACTTAACATTTCAGGTTCAGCTGAGCTCTTCTGTTGAATCGGCGTCTCAATGTGTTCGGTAGGGATTGCATTCACTCCAAAGTGAAAAATAGAAATGTTCTTTGAAGATAAAATACATTCCTCTTAAAGAAAAATTACAGTAGCTCCTGCACTTTTTAAAGGGTCAGACAGAACATTTCATTTAACTTTACAGCTGGTGTCCACCCAGTAATTTGATGCGGTTAAATAACATTTTGAAAGAGAATGGGACACTTGTTTCCCCCTGTCAGATCTCCAGAGGAAGGATACACATTAACTGGGAATGTTTACAGTAGAGAGTGAATATCTGAGCACAAACCCAAGGCTGAGCATGGATTCATTCGTTCAGCAGCTCTTGCACATTAAAACTGAAGGCATTAAATGGATCCTAGGTATAAAAGTCACAATCAACACATTCTATATCCTAAGTTGTTTCTACATTGTATGATGTGAGACTTTTCTACAAATCTTTGATTTGTATATATGGTGTAATATTAAAAGCAGCATTTTGTTCATTTAAATGCATACAAACATGTGCTGGAGCATATGTTGGGGTAACATATTCCGGGTTATACAGTGTGGGACACAGGAAATCAATGGCTGTATTCTACTGGTGACACACCCCCTTGGAGAGAAGCCTGCTTTAAAAAGCAAAGCGAAGGAGTGGGATAACTAACAAAACTTAGTTTGGTGCGGTAAAAGAAAACACGTGTTCAGTTCTTCAGAAAGCCCTCTGCGTCTTCACCACTGAAGCCGTTCAGGGGGTCCTGTCAGATGGGGTAAAAAAAAGGAAGGGAGAGAAAGTGACTGCATTAACAAAAACTCTGAGCCATAACAGGAACGAGGCCCTTGTTTTGACTGGCACGGGCCGATCTTGAGCTAATATGGAATTCTGCGGTCGGAAAGCAGAGCGAGACGTTTTCTCTGGCCCTGACCACTATTAAAAGCCCAGACATGTTAATAAAGGTCACTTTTTGGACAACATTATTAATGGAAACCTCAAAGTATATGACTTCCATCCCAGGATGTTTAAACATGTTTGCAAATGGGCTTTGGGTGAATATTCTGTTAATATTTCCGTACACAGCAACAGACTGCTCTGTCTTGTTCTCCACCAGGCACCTGTCTATGAAGGATGGTGTTTTTATTCTCTTCTTTTTGGATTTACTCATCTCTGGATGTCCTTTTTACAGTTCTTTTGCAGGCAAACAGAGAAGCTTATAACAGTCCATTAAGTCTAAGTAGGAAGTGTGTGTGACAAAAAAATCACGACTACTACCATTGTAAAAATAAATTAATTACAAGTTTAACTCTGACAAATGTCTGTAGTCAGATATATATAATAATGCGTGGTGGCTCATTAGCCTTTAAGAAAAATCATGTAGGCAAGTAGGTGACCATTATTGGTCTGACTTCTGGATTTTGCTGCTGCTGAAGTTGACGAACAGGAGCTGAATAAACAAGCTCCCTGAGTTTGCCTAATCATTTGTTTATTCCCATTTTTGAGCAGTCTCAACCATTTCCGGCCTCTTTGGTCCACATAAATTTGTGATAAATGGTCTTACTCATAGATTCAGGCTAGCTACTGGTTACGGTCAATGGATTTATCCTGTTGACGTTTCACTCCTGCTTCCTGACTTATAGTAAGTGTCACATCTGGGATTGGAACTGACCTCAATTTGTTGCAGCTCAACCCCCTCAAATTCATCAGAGAACGGCATTGTGGGTAAAGTTGGAGCATGGGCCACTCGGCAATGCGAGGGGTTGCCCACGCTGTACAGGCGAGGCCGTTTGATCTGGTCTTGGCTGGACAGTGGAGTGAAGCTGTTCCTGCGGAGGAAGGGCGGCGGCATGCTGCCCGTTTTGGCCTTATTCTGCCCAGAGAAAAACAAAGTGGGCGCATTAACAAACCCTTTTTGTTGGGACAGTGAAAACGTTCCTCAGTTTGGAATTGCATTTTTATATGAGTATTTCTTGCGCAAAGACAAAAAAAAATGAAAATAAAAAAACAGAGCAAAACAGTGCATGACGCAAACAACCTGAAATAGAAAAGCTGGGACATGCGGGTCTTGCTACACAGGATGTTCCTCACCCAAATTAACGAGAGGGTTCTCCATAAATCTGTTTGTGTTAACACCCTCTTTGTCTAAACCTCAAACACACGTCAGTTAATCAGCACAAAATCTAGAAGGAGGGAGCTTTTATGAGAGAAATTAAGACAAAAGGAGCTTACAAGAATGTGACTAACGGGTTTTTGTTACACAAATAATAAGGAAGGAGTTCCGTCAACCTTCTTCAGCTTTTTTTAAAAGAAAAATTACAGGCAATCGAATAAAAGTTTCCATGGTTTAGTGTTCATTTAATTGCAATTCCTATTCTGACATATGAATCTCTCGCATTTTCCCATAATGTATGTATCACTGTTTAACTACACCTGGAAAGAAAGTTATGTGTGGACATTTTAAAATAAATCTAGGGATATTTTCATTTAGTAACAAAATAATTAATAAAAGCTTTATCAGATAAAGAAGATGAAGGAATGCATGTAATCCTAAATTGCTGTCCCACAGAAACAGTTCATTTCTGAATACAAACATTTTTGTCCCTTTCACTGACATTAAGAGGGGGAAATTTTAATCACACATCAGATATGTAGCACTTCAGAGGCAGCTGGTTTTTGTTAACTTTGAATACAACTTGGCCTGCAGCTTCCCATCAAAATATACAGCAGATAAAATAAGAATTAGCCTTTCCATGAAGATTTTGCCAAGGAAACACAAAGTCCCCCAGAATGCCACTGCCACTTAGAAAGAGCTCTGACATCATGGACCAGTATCCATATATCAAATTCTATATTGATACTATATGTCCACACAAAATCTGCATGTGAATGTTGCACCGTGTCAGTGGATCCTCCTTCTGACCACAAGTTAGTGTGTGTGAGATACTTAGTGGCTTTTGACAGCCGACGTTTGGTATGATCTGAAGGTTTTTTTTAAATAAAATGCTTGGTGTAACTCCACTGACTGTCAAGTGCTTTGGCTGGGATCGCTGTCTGAACAGCTTTAGATAAGACCTCTGAACAAGATTTTGTGTGCACAAAAGGTATCTTTCCTTGGGGGGGTGGATGACTGTTTTTTAAAACAGGATAAGGGACTGCAGGGTGTAATTTTGGTTTGAATTCCTTGGAATGGGCCGGGTCCAGGCTCTTTGTCCCGTCACGAAAGGTTGCGCAGCACAGGCGCACACTTATCGCACAGAGCTGGTGGAACAAAGCCGGCACCAACTGCAAAACACGCTCGAAAAGAAACTTACCAATGGCCTGTCCCTGTGTGTGCTGACCGCCTCCACCTCCAGGTCGAACATGTCCACTTTACAGCCTGTGAGGGAGAGAGAATGAGAGGTCTCGGGAACAGAGGCAGACGTTTAGGAGGCCTGATGAACAAACAGGTTGCTTACCGTAGGCCACAGGAGTGAGTTTGAGGACAGTGTGCAGGGGACACTTCATGTAGGGCAGATCATCTGAGCCAAGAACAACAAAAGACGACAAAGTGAGGCATGGTCGGCTTAGCTGCTGTCGTCTCTTGAATGTTTATTGATTTTTCTCTCTCGCTGGAGGGGGCACACCCATGGTTTATGCTGCGCGGCGTTAACTGCCCGCTGCCCACCGCTGTGTTAAGTCTAAAGTGACCCCGTGGGTTGAGCAGAGCTCAGCACAACATGTCAGTCCGCGGTGCACCCACGCTCTGGTTTCTGCAGTCATGTAAGTGTAGCTGAGCCTGTAAAAACAGATGCTGCTTCACCCAGGACTTCCTGCCCTGACTGACGAAACCCTCAGGCTGCACGCGTCTTAATTATGGCTCTGCTGACAATATTTTCCCAGCACCACCGCAAAAGTTAATGCTCAGGAGCTTTATTTATAACCCTTGGCACATGGAGAGAGGGTAAAAGAGGCGGCTGTCACTTCGTACACAGATGTTGGATCTGTAAAAAACAATCCTGACAGGAGGAGTTGAACTCCTGTAAATCTCGCTGCCCTGAGAATAAACATTTAGGAGAAAGGGGGAGATTCGGCTCACAATGGCAAACTGGTGAGAAGAAGGCCGATAACAGAAAAACTGTGTGAGAACGTCTCCCTGCCTAATCTTCGTTCGGCTGCATATTTACTTGAGACAAACTTTCTTATCATTTAGGGTGTTGTTGTGCAAGTCAGACATAAATATTTCATCATTTTTTCAATGGGAATAAAAGCAGTGTGTACAATGTGCCCTTTATTTCACTGTATTCTCTGATACTCTGATTTAGAACAATACTCTGCTGCTTTTTCCATTTTTTGTTCTGTTTTTTTACCAGTCAGCCTGATTTCTGCGCTGACTGAGTTTGGCGAGGCGATTTGGCGTGTAGACGGCGGGATGTGCTGCTGTTCCACGTGAGCGCATTCCCGAGTGAACTGTGAGTTGACTGGGAGAAGGAGCAGTGCCTGAGCGAGGGCGTGCGCGCAGTTTAAGAAAACAAGTTGTTTTCGCAGCACAGCGCTTTTAGCTTTTTGGGAGCACACAGGCTTCTCATTTTAACCCTGTTTTATAAATCCAGCTGCAGGCAGGTTTTTTCCCCACGGTGCAAACCTACAGACACAACTCAGTGAATTACTTTGTGCTCTTTTTTCTTTTTGTTTAGACTAGCTGAGACCTTCTCTCAGTCCTCTGATAGATATAAAAAGGAACATGTTTTATTCTCCCCTCTCATGTGCCTGCTCAGCTGGGACAGCTGAGTTCGTATATATAGAATTCGTCATGTTCTGCTTCTGAACTGCAAGCTGCAACTGCCCTGTTCTTAGCCAGATAGCTTTGGGTAAATGAAGACCTGGTGGGCAGATGAATGATCCACCCCCGGATTACACCTGGTTGTAATCCTGTTAGGAGATAGCCCTGCTAACAGTCAGAACTGCTGGTGTTTCTGATCCCTAAACAGTACTCACATTAAATTGAATTTGTCATTTAACCATCAAAGGAACAGATATAACAGGAAATCCCCCTCATAGAACAGAAGGTCGAGGTTGAAGTGCAGCCCTTATCTACCAAACAGCTTGGATTGCATTAACTAAACAGCTAAAATACTAAACAAAACTAAACATTTTAGTATTTTAGGCCTTGAGACTCTTCCATTAAATTTGCATCTGGCTGCACTCCCATTCTTTACCAATCCGGATTCACTTTTTAATGTTCATATGTCGTGTCCCGTGCATTTAACCTGCGCCCTTGTCCAGGAAATACGCCAGCAAGCACCGCATGACGGCCTGATGGCAGATGACCAGAACGTTGCCCTGTCGCTCCAGCTCCATGATAACCGGCTCCAGACGCTGAACCAGGTCCTGGTAAGACTGTGGAAAGAGAAATATCACAGCTGAGCGAAAAGACTGCGCCCAGCAGAGCTGAAACATCCTCAGTCAGGACAGACGGAGCCCTTACCTCTCCTCCAGGGTAGCGGTAGTGATACTTGTCCTGGTCTCTCATGGAAAACTCCTCTGGATACTTTTCCTCAATCATCTTATAGGTCATCTCTTCACAGACACCCTGAAACAAGGAGAAACTCCACTAAGATTTGCTGTGTTTTCAGGTCATGTGGCCGTGGTTTAGAACACATACAGCATCAATTTCATTCAGTATCTTCCACTGCTCGTATGGGACACCCAGCTCCTCTGCCGTCTGAATGGTGCGTCTCAGCTGGCTGGTCCAAACTTTCAGGTCTGACAGTTGGTGCTCGTTCACAAAAACCTTCAGCGCTGCAGCAAACTTGTAAAAGATAACATGAAAAAGTTTTCAGACTGGTAGCTGAACAAACACCGTAAGACAAATGAAGAATGGAATGAAGAGATTCCTCTTATAAAAGCAGCAAACGGTTGATTTCCTGCATCAGGATATAAGTGGGGTCCCTGAATTTATGTTTGAACTGAACAGTAAACTGGAAGAATAATCTGGCATTTTCGGGATATCTGGCATGTTAAATGGTAAGCTGCTGATGGAACCGCTCTGCATCTGCTGGGGGTCACTCATTTAAATAGACACACAGCCTGATTTGTATTCACCATCTAATGTTTCTGGGAGACAGATTTCTGAATACGTGAAGTGATAAAGTACCTGCTTTCCTCTCACTGACAGCTCCGAGTCGCCACCTATGCGGCCCTCCAAATTGTGTTGGCTCTCCCCGTGGCGACAGAGGTAAATGGAATGGGAGTGGACAGTGACGTTCATAAGGTAGTAGACTATCTTACTTTGGATGTAGTCCTGGACCCTGTTGACTAAAAAACGGCGGCCAACATTGATGATCTGGATGAAGGACGTGTTCCTGCAGACCAGAGAGAGAACATGAATGTTGGTATGGCCAAACAAACTGAGAAGCCACCAAAGGAGATTAGATTACTTTTTTTGTGTCTCAGGAATTTCTGTGCAAACAGCTCTGCTGTAAATAAACAATGCATTAAAGCTAGAGAGACGATGAACCACTCACTCTTCTCACAGCCAAATGTGAGGTATATGTTCACCGTCTTAGAAAGAGAGCTGTGAGCTATATTATCAGGTTATTAATAGAGAATTTTAAACAAAGTAACCCTTGAGGAAAACAGTTGGATTTGCTTTAAATGACAAATGATGTTCTGTTTCCACCTGCTGGACCATTTCTGCAAGTACACATTTATTTATACAAAACATCACTGAAGCAACAATGCCTACATTTTACCTCAAAATAAAGGGGAAAAAGAGAACATTTTATGGGTCTTCTTACTTGTCGTGTGCGTCTGGGTCCAACGGTTGGTAGGTGACTTTGTAACATTCTATTCTCTTCAGAAAATCCTCCATGACGCTTTCTCTGTCCCTCTCAGGGTAATCTGGGCTGGAAACCTTCACGTCCTTAGTGGGAAAGAAGGGGAAAAAAGGTTTAGATGGACAAATCATTAAGAGATTTTGCCAGTTCAGCAAAGTTAACACTTACCATGATGTTTTCCGCAATGACATCAGGATCATCACATATTGATTCAACAAAGAACACCTAGAGAAGGAAGGCATTAAAATTAAGTGTCTGAAATGTTTAAAATGAATATCGATATTGTTTATAAGAATTCATTAATTAAACAAAATACAAAAATGTCTAAATAATTTTTTCCAAATAAAAAAGCGTGTCCAAAATGCACCTTCAGAACTATCATTTTGCCGTATACATTAATTTCAAACAGGGGAGTGTGTTTCCTCATTTATGAATCACCTTGTATTCATTGTCCTTTGCAAAGTTAAGGATGAGTTCTCTCCTCTCTCTGGTGGTGTTGGTGGCATCAAAAACCTGACCAGCCGTATAGAACACTCAGTGTAAGTCAAACTAAACTTGATGTTCTTTTACAAGGAATGAACAAATGCTCAAATGTTTTTGTTTCCTTACAGCAATCTGGCCTCCCTCCTCATTCAGGTAGGCTTTGACATCCTGCATGGCCACCAGAGCGCACTGTCTGCCGGAACACAAGCGGCCCGTCAGAAAATATTCAGTTTAATGCACCACAGGAGGCCCAAAGAAAAAGGAACCGTTCTCACTTACTTTCTAATTTTCATTGCGTCTTGGTTGTCGTGTCTGAAGAAGTCGTAGGACTTGTATGATTTGACTGCTTCTCTCCTATACACTCCGAGATTAAAGACTGAAAGAACCCAGGGGAACATCAAGGTGGAGGCATGTAAAAACAGGAAAGTACATTGCTGTGTGTTCTCTGTTGAAGCAACAGTCTTTTTTTTTCGTCGGCTTTATCTGCGACACTCGTTCTCCTGCATTCCTCAAAGGTGAAAGCATGATGGTACAACTACAAACACAGAACTGCAATAGTAGGTGATTATCTAAATATAACCAAAGGTTAAATCATCTTTGCCTTAAGCCAGAGATTTCTACCAAGGTATCATAGTTTAACCACTAAAAAATGTTCATAGGGAAGTGTGTCATAGAAGCCTTGGAAAATAGGCAGCCTGCAGATGCTTATCCGAGTCTTTTCACTGGCTTTATTTCGTGTATACACATCAAATATTACTTTGTGAATCCAGCTTAGACATTGGTTTCCCCAGTTCTGACCTTTCGTTGGCACTCCAATCCAGTTGAGGTAGCGTGTCAGCTTCTTGGACATGTACGTTTTCCCTCTAGCAGGCAAACCAATCATCACGATCATGGTTGGAGAATTGGTCATGTAGGAGGCCCATGCTGCAGTTTGCACACAAAACAAAGAGGGGGAGAAGTGGTGTAATATATCTACAGGATGTCACCTTTTAAGCAGGGCAGGACACTCTCTGACCTCACTCTGAAAAATGTCTGGATTGAAATAAAAGAGGTTCTACAAACAGCTGTGCGCACATATCCTGACAGCACGCTGAGGAAGGGGTACGTCATAATTCAGTGTCATCTGGACAGTGTCCATGGCCTGGTTAACGTTTCTTAAAACACTTTGACCGTGACAATTAATGTTTCTCAGAGTCCTGCTGCTCAGCAACCCGGTTTAGTGCCTCTTGTGTAACTGTGTTGGCTCCAGCGAGGAATGCCAAATATTAAGATTTTCCTTTTTTTCTTTTTTCCTTTAGTGTTCCAAGAGAATTATTCTCATTTCAGCTAAGATAAACCCTTCACCACAAGGATGTGAGGAGAGTCCAAACTCTCACAACCAAGACCCTGCAGCCAGGATTCCTGTAATGCTGAAGGCCTTTTTTAGGAATGTAAGAAACATCCTCTATGGCTGTCGAGTAAATAACGAAGCCCAGGTCACCGGTTATTAAAACACCTCCCTTCAGGAAGAATACTACTGTATAAATATGACAGAATGTGCGTCAGAGCTGACATTTAACAACCTGTGCTGGCTGAAACATGACCTATCCACAGAGCAGGGACTCTGAATGGGTTCAAATCCAAGTACGGTGGGGTGGAAAGAGGGTTGGCAGAGGTTGGTCATTGATGGAGATCATATGAGAGGCATCATTTTCACATTTCACCCTCAGGGCACAGAGAAGAAACACAAACTACTCACAGCTCTTCTTGTTATTGGTCCTGCGCTCCATCCTCTTAACCTCTGCCGAGCTGCCTGAAGGGGCCGCGGGTCTCAGCTGCCGGGCAGCCATGACGCACCTGACCTGTGTGCCGCCGTCCTGTCACGGCTGGTCTGGGGACAGCCTTCTCCGGTCACTAATGACTCTGGCGCAACATGTCAAAGATTGCCTGAGGAGCAGAAAGGTACAGGAGGCAGGTCAGAACACCCTGTACACAGTTAGACACAAGATGTTCACATTTACCGTCAAGCATCAACTGACAAAAGGTGCTCTTAAGAAGGTGCCGACTTAAAACAAATACAGAAATCCTGGGGATAAAGTTACAAAGGGAAAGAAAAATGACAGGGAATGCAAACACATTGTAAGAGTCAATATTGGGTCCAAGAAATTAGAAAAAAAGTCAATTTTTACAGACATCTAAAAGTCAGAGCACACATAAGCAGTAATATAATATCTATAGACTACTTTTTTTTTTGCCCTTGATTAACTTGGTTTAAATAGGTCAAAAGATAATTCCTTTCAAATTTGTCCTACGACTTCCCTAAACAAAAACACCCTCCTCTTCCGTTGCATGTTTATAGATGCATTAGATTATATTCCGACTAACCTGCGTACACGTCAAAAAACGTAGCCTGAAACCGAAACATTTAGTAACAATACTACATGAAAACACGCATTACTTGCGTTTGTAGCAGGTTCAGGTTCAAAATGTCACATACTGTACAACTGTAGCTGCTACGTTGACGTGTGCACACAGTCTTTGGTAACTTGTTTCACTGAATTTAAAACGCTTTTTAAAACGTCATTGCTCTATATCAACGATAAGGACGACGGTCAAAGTGAGAAAACGTACCAAACGGTTGCAGGTGTCAAATGTACCCGGTAGTAAGCCTTCGTTCCAGTGATGGTTTCTGATAACCTGCGCCGCCTCCTGCCACATCCCCTTCTTCTTCTCTGGCTCCGCCTTCCTCCCGTCGCCCCATACCGGATGTTCACCGTGCCTGTCAAAATAAAAGCTCCAGTTCTACTTTTCGAAATAAAACACTGGAGAAACGTGAGATTTTCTCTGCGGTGACAAAAACTGTCCGAACACCGTTTACATCCCACAGGTTTAATACGGATTTTCGTCTTTAAAATTAGGGGCAAATATTTTAAATCGATGATAATGCAAAATAAGTATATCTTAAAATGCATTTTTAACCAGTGACAGAATTCAATTTGACTTGATAACGTATTAAAAGTAGTTCAGCATTTTAAGGTTGGTCAATTTGCAACTCGTTCAACATGAAGCTTGAAGATCGTCTGTAAATATGACACAATCAGATGCTGCCAACCACATCCTGGTGCATGTGCCCATTAAAGGAGACCACGACTTTTTTTTTTTTTTTTTTTTACAAAAATACGCCCTGAGCTGTCGGTTTAGTGGTGTTACATGGTATTAAACAGACAGACAGACAGACAGACAGACAGACAGACAGACAGACAGACACATACATATTCAAGGAACAAAGATATGCATTCAAAAGCTGAGTGGCATTCCTTTTTAATTCTACAACATATGTAATACAGAAAATATGCCACATAAATAATTGTAATCACAATTATCTTTATTCTCTTTAAAGAAACTAGGCTCACAGTGTCTAACTAATTCACCATAACATTAAACAACCCTTCATCTGTAAGATATGTGCTTCTTCTGCAAAATAGGTCAGTACAAGATAGTCTGGGTCTACATAGTTTTTGCTCATTTTCCTAGCTGGATCTCTGAGAGGACAAATATGAGGCCGAGGACATGTGGCAACAAGGGCCGGTGCTGAAGTCAGAATGGATTATGATTCTGTCCATCAAGCATCGAGATTACACAATGACCCAAATTCTACCTCAAAGCGTTTCATTTTGACTGTGTCTCAGACAATTCTGTAATTTCTACAAACCAGTGAAGCCAGAAAACATGGCCTCATCCACACGCTGGCTGAATAGCACTTGTACATAATCCACCTCCGGAGCTGCACCTTCTGGTCCACGTTTGTCCATTTTGTAGCCCTTTGAAACTCAGGAAGTACCGGTAAACAAGCAGTCTGAAGATCCCTGATCAGGTCTTGCTCTCAGTTTATAAGCAAATAAAGGGCTCCGGCTCAAAAACGACATGGAAACAAAAAGGAGAGGACTTTTCCACCATTTGTCACAGTAAACAAAATCCTAACGCATAGTACATACCCTGAACGCCTTACACAGATTAAATGACTTCGGGTCATTTGCAAGACCGCTTTAAAGGATTACTCAAAGTTCACCGGTAAGGATCTTTGTATATTTTATACGCAAGAAGGCCATGCTTTTAGATTACACAGTAACAATAAAAGTCTACATTAATGCTATGATGTACTGTAAAGCATAATATTAACTTAGCAGTTAATATTACCACTGTGTTAATGATGTGAATGAGCGGAGTAAAAAAAGAAAAGAAAAGAAAGACAGAAGTGATGACCAGGACATGTAGCAAAGGGATGTTTAATGATTTCTTTGGACAATGAGGTGCACATGTCCATTGTTGATGTTATACAAATAAGAGAATAAGAAACTTGACAATGCAGTGTATTGTGTCAGCATTCCCAGTTCAACTTCATTTACGATTCAAAATGGAGTAGTTTGTTTGGAGTGTTACACACGGACTCGCCACTAGGTGGAGGCCCAGCACTAAGGGAAAAATAAAGACAACTTCTGTGAGGATCTACACTTGGTGCCTGATTATTTGCTAAGGCCAGTTTAACTCCCACAGTCCAACTGTCGTGAGTTAAAACGGATGAGGCCCAGCACATCTGGAATGAGCTGATGCAAACAAAACCTACTGAGGGTATACACACAGCCAGCTGGAATCGTGAGACAGTTAAATAAAAGGATCGTTTTAAATAAGAAAAGAAAACTTCAAAAGGAGACTGAAATGATGAGCTCTGCCATCTTGGCACAACATGACATCCCTCACAGCACCATTAATTATAATTTAGAGAAGTTATGTCTGACCTTACTGAAGATGAAAGTCACTACAATAATTTCAAATTGAATGTACCTCGGTTTATTATTCTAAAATAAACTACGACAAAAAACAAAAAAGCACAAGGAAAAAGATAACTGGGATGGGAGTTCAAGCTGCTAAAAACGAGAGCCAAAGACACAGATGAGTTTCACAGTCAGTGCACGACTGCACCACACCTTTAAAAAGAAAGAAAAAAACATTTTCTTCAGAGGAACCGAGAATGTCTGGAGCCATATGGAACATCCTGAAAAGGTTCTGAACATTTGGCCAATTAATCTGAACTTGTACAACAAATATTCCATCCATAGTGGTTTTTAGTACTTAGGATTTAACCTGAGATTCGACAGTTCAGTCCACTCTCCACAGAAGATAAAAAATAAATCCCAATGAAATTATCCATTAAAGTACAACCAAAAATTATTTTTAGGTCTAAATGTCCTAAAAAGCAGTGATCCTGATGCAGTGGATCCCTGATCCACTGCAGTGAGCAAAAGCCAAACTAGCCTCCGGCCTAAAAGACACATTAGTGTTAAACTAGTCAACTTAATCATACCATCTTACAAGAGCTAGTTCTGCCTTTAGCACAGGACTATTTCTTTGTTTGATGCCTGAATTTGGCAAAAAGTTATTCCAGCTAGAGCTAAACTGAACTGCAGCAAACCCGCTAGGAGAATCTGATTTATATTTGTTTACTTAAAAAGGGTGCAAAGAACTCAAAACTACATTACAGGACTAAAGGTGTACAGACAAAGTACAATGTGGATTAGATGTGAAAAACCAGCACCACACTATAGAAGACAGAGCGCTCTTTACCCACTCTGATCCTAAAAAGTTTTAAGAGTAACTACAGTCAGCCGACCCTCAGATGGATTTGTAGAGTGGTGTTGAGGATCACCACCAGCACCCTGTTTTATTTATTTTTCTAGCTGATAGTTCTGCTAACTTGATAGGAGACGAAAGATTTTCAGAGATGCGACAAACTGATTGGGTGTGTCACTGAACCTGCATTTAGACTGATCATCTGCCATTCCAACACAAGTTACACAATGCATCTATGAAATATTGAACAGTGTGCTTTTGTTGTTTCATATCTGAGCAGTCTGGTTCACTTAAAACAAACCAAGGCTGAGATCTTATTTGTGAAGATCTTCAGCCGACATGACCTCTCAGAGCACGACTCATCTTAGACCTTATGATTGACTAGTGATTGCTTTAATCATCATCGTTTGTCTGGGTGGCTCGTACAGTTATTGTGGTGACATGACAAACCCAGAAAGCAGATTCTTTCCCATCAACACTTTAAATAACTGAAGTAATGGTATCTACATGCAATGCTTGATCCAGTATAATGACATTATTGCTATGCTGCCTCAAATCCTTTCCAGTAGCAAGCAGACCCCCGCCCCCCCTCTGACAGTCTGGCTGAACTGGAATGCCGTATTAAGCAGTGAATGTCTTGGTCCCCTGCATCCCTTAAAGAAGCAGTGAAAATCAGAATGATTAAGAAAAAAAATAAAAAAAATAAATGGTGGGCAAACTTGATCTGAGGTGAGCGGAAAGTGCAGCGATCAAGTCAACATGAGCTAGAAATAGATACACGTCATACATTCCACTGTAGCGCCACTTCCATTCCCCGAATTCCTTCCCAAAACTAAAACAATGTAAGACTTTAACAATGGGTATTCACACACAGGCTGTGTAGTGGGTGTTTGTGACAAGGAGCAGAAGAGAGAAAGGTGTGGAGTAAATGATTGCATCAAGTGCTAATATATCATGACGGTAAATGTACTCGATCTATAAAAAACTACCTTGGTGCTGAACACTGACCTCTTTCTAACAATTAATTTGGTATACAACATTTACAAAATTAACATTGTAATAGTGTATTATATATATATATATATAATATATGCTACTGCCTTCCTCTGCTTCTCTGCATTTAAAACCTCTGAGTACATTAACGCCATCTTAAAATCCCCACACCGCACGCGGCGGGTGGCAGTCCAATACAAAGAGAGAACAGGAAGACTCGGTGGACAGTGAGTACACCTGCATGTGTCCTGAGTGTGTGTGGATGGTAGCTCAGCCTGTAGCCGTGCAGCCTCGATTAGCTGGTGGACTCGGCTGTGAAAGGAGTTTTTTTTTCTTTTCTTTTTTTCTTTAAAGAGAGTAAACTTCTGGGATGCCAAGATTCTTCAGCTCACAAGGTAGATGATGTCCTTATTCAAGATACTTACACAATTAAGACAGTCTGGAAATACTTTAAGAGATAATTATTATAATATCAATAATAACAACAATAGTATTAAACATCTGTAAAGGTTTTTTCTGTCCCGTTGCAGCTGACTGATGATCTGCATTGCTCTGGACTGTCCCGGTGCTCTGTGATCCCCATGTGTGTCCTGTAGTCAGCGTGCTCGCTAAGAAGGATCAACCTGTGCATCCGTGCTATGGTTTAAGTGTGTTCATCTCAGATCTGTGTGTCTGTATCTGTGAGGGCCGGATACGAGTTATTTTGATGACGACCGGCACGGGCTCGCCTCTCAGAGGCGGGTCTGTGCTTCGGGGACGTAGATTTCGATGCTGTCGGCGCTTTCCGTCGCCGAGTTCTGCCGCACGGACGCCGCCCGCTTTGCTGCCATCAGACGCTTTCTGGCCTCTTGTCGCTGCTTGTCCACTGCCGAGTCCACGCTCCTGTCCTTCCCCGTCGACAGCCGTGGCTTGGACGGCTTCTTTGGCACGGATGATGGAAGCTGCTTGTTTTCATCCTGAAGAAATCGTGTCAAAGGAAGAGCGGTCAGTTTCTTAAGCCGGACGCTTATTTTCATTCACCACCAATGCAAGGCTGATCCACCTTAAGTATCAGGAAAAACTGGAGGCTTAGGGGGGGCTTTTTTTGTCCATATGCTGCAACAAAGTAGTATTTGTTCACTTTCTAAAACTAACACCAAAGCACAAAAATAGTTTCATTCTAGTCAACTATAAACCCAAAAATTGCCCCTCATGAAAAGCCGTTATATGACATTTGTGCTTAAAGAACAACTTGGACGACATGTTCATTAACTTCAGCTATACAAAAGGTACAATAAATATAAAAATAAAAGAGCCTCGCGCCATAAGCATCACCTTCTTCAATGGCTTCTCAGGAAGCTGCCAGTTGTTGGCTTTTAGCTGGTAGAGCTCGTCAAACTTCATGCTGATGTCTTCTATGGAGAGCTGCAGCAGATCCCAGAACCCCGCGAGGTCCTGGGCTGTAGGTCGAGGGTTGGCGTTTACATTCTGGTTTGGAATAAATCATAAAAGTTACAGACAGGTTAGTTTCTCTGCAAGCATGAAAGCATGACCGAGACATACAGAGAAAACACATCCAACAACCACCGTCTCCCAAAGCAATAGTTGACCCACAATAAAGAATACAATTGCACTTAATATGATTATGTCCTGAACATAATACATTTTCTGATTTCGATTGAAAAACAGAATCAGCAGCACAGAGAAAAGACGCACAGATAGAGTATCAACAGGGTGCACTGAGGCCACTCACCAAGTTCTCATTACAGAGGCCTCTGAACTGCTCAAACTTCTGGGATATGAGGAGCTGAGCACTGCCTACCGCACTGCGTATCGTCCCCAACACTGAAAGCAAATCAACGTCAAGAATGAATGCATACCAAAAAAAGACAGGACAGGGTGCACGTGTCATATACACATACATATTTGTTAAGCGATCACACATACCTGATACGCATTACTGTTACAATTTAAAATGAATTCCCGCCATCTAATTCATCAACTTATTCTCTCTTTATTTGTTCATTTTCTGCAGATAAATGAGAGCCCATAATTCAGGGCTTCTGAAATGACGAGTTAACTTCTTCCTCATTTATATTTTACACACTGCAGAGATGGATCTGCCTAAGTGATATTGTGGGAGATAGAAAAAGGGAAATGAATGCAATAGCTCTATTACAAATAAAACAATAACTGGCCCTGCAATGATCGGCAGAACTACGAGTCATGGGCAGTAATGGGTGTGTCATGTTTGTCTCATCAATATTTAACGGGGATGAGACCTGACCTAGTCCCCCGTCTGCCAACTTCTCTAACAGGCACAACTACTCTTCTGGGCTCTGCCTTAACAAGCTCTGCCTTTAGTGAAATGCTTATTTTAGTTTATGCTCCATGAAGTCTAAGATATATAATGTGGTTGTTCATCTCATTAAAGCAACTGAGACAAACATTCTGTAGGAATTTCAATAATGCACAAAGGCCACACCTTGATTTGACTGTTGCCTGGGAAAGGTAAGATGGAATGCCGTATGTTTATGATACGGCCAGCAGACGGAGAGCTATGCATCCGTGTTGAAACACACCTGTGTGATCTCCCTCTATGTGTACGTAGCGCGTGAACAAATTAAATTGGACCTAAAAGGTTTGGTGTGGAAGTGCATGCGGCTTTATCACTAACCCTCTTCTGAGAGCTTGTTGTCTTTGGTCTCCTGCTCCATCTGTCGACACCAGCCCTCCATGCGGCCCGTTTCTGCCTGCAGTAGCTTCAGAAACCAGTTGCCGTCTCTCAGACAGGCTGGCGTACTGGGCTGACCGGCATCTCCCTGCACACTGCAGTTTCCGGACTCGAGGCTGGGATCAGGTGGTGGCAGGGAGGAGGGGTCTAAAGCCGGGTCCAGGGTCTCGATGGATATCCTGGATGAAGCTGAGATGTGTTTAAGGGGCTGCTGTTCCATGGCTTTGTTCTGTCCGTTGGTCGTGGTGGAGTTCAATGGCTGGCTGTTGGTGCAGTTGGTTATGTTGTTTTCTGCGTTTGCAGCATTCTGCAGCTGAGACTCAGTCTCTGTGTTTTGTCTGGAGGCCATGCTGCTGTCCCGGCTAAGACTGCAGAGACATGCATAAACATCAGCGTCTGACAGACTGAAAACGCACCTTAAAGTTATGGGTTAAACATATGTCATGGTCATAGTTTGAGACCGGTGTGTGACTGACAGGACAGCTGAATGAGAATTATAATCTCGGGCAAACAGGCACGAAGAGCCATAAAAGAAAACGCAATAAGGATGTGGCAGCCAGGAAATAGGAGCAAATCGGGAACAGAGCATTAAAGTTTAATGAACTGCCGGCTTCAGAGATAATGAGCGGGAGAGATAGAAATACGCATTCAAACAAATGTGACAAGGAGGAAATTACAGAGCTATTTACAAGTTTAAAGACCAAGGTTTTCACTACATTCACCCCACTACTGTCAAAGGAATAATAAAAGAATATCAATCAGAACTGTGTTGTGCTGCTAACTGGACTGCTGAATGGCCACAGCACCTCTCTGCTATACAGGCTGTATATATTTATTAAAACATAAAGAAGCTACAGAAAAACATCCAAAAATCATCATGGGTAAGGAACTTTACTACACATTCTCTCCTGAAAGCTGCCTGTTAAACCACACTTAAATGCCTAAATCTGAAGAGTTTTCACTGGAAGCCTCTTTAAAGGTTATTTAGTGTCAGGAAAAAAAAAACAGGGTGGGATTTGATGTCTTATCCTTTATTCAGTCGTCTGGATAGAAACCTGCTTACATCCATCTGCTGGTCCTAATGTACTCTTCTCATTTTCTTATCCAACACATCAGACAGACAGCAGTCTGAGGGTACTTACGGCCTGCCGTTTTCAACTTGAACTCCAATCGACTGAAACTTTAGAGGTGCAGACAGAGAAAAGGGCTCTTCTCTTAGGACTGGAACAAGACAATCCACCTAAAACATCACCGACCAGAGAACGTTGATCAACTGATGAACTGTAAATGTGAAAACAGCCTTTTCAGTGAAGAATTCTAATAGAGAACATAAACCAGCTTGCCTGGATTCCAATAGAGGACAGCTTCCTCTTGGGTGCCGTTGGGGGCTGCTCTAAGTATACTCCCGTGCTTACGGGGTCATGTTGGGGATCGGTAGACGTGGACGTAGAGGTGGTAGCAACAGTGGTGGTGGAGGACAGGTCCCGGGGGGCTGGAACGGGAGGCCCGGAGGCTGGGGGAGGCGCAGCGGTGGCAGCAGCAGAGACGGCGGGCGGCGGCTGGGTCCCCTTGGCCAGGCCGCCGGTGCGGACGCTACACAGACTGTCAGATGAGTTGCTGCACCCTGAATGGCTGTTGGCCTCGCTCCCACGGTCTTGCTGGTCCAGGTACGTGTCTTGGGCAGACTCGGTGCTGCTCTGCAAAGTCACTGAGATGAGGGGCTTTGAGGTGGTGCGAGGTGGAACTGGAGGAGCTTTCCTATTGCTGACTGTGGAGAGATGGATGAAAAAAAATGTGATGAGGACAGAACTTTGGACACACACCTGTCATCTGCTTCATAAGTCTTAAGAAGAAAGAGAGTAAAAAAGAAAAACTAAATAAAACGTCTCACTACCTGAAAGCAAACCTGTACTTTGCCCTTATTGCTGCTGCCTCTATTAAGCTGTACTGACAACAACCTCGGCGTTCCCTCTGAGGGTTTGTGCTAGTGGTTGCGTTCACCAACGTCAGCCTATCCAGGGATATTTGACATGCTGCACTTGAACAGGCCTTTTACTCTGGAGACTGTCTTCTGGCTTTTCCTCCAACCGCCTTCTTCATGCAACTATTGAGCCGTGCCCGCCCAGGCTTTTTGAGCTCACTGGAGTGGGACACGTTTTATTGGACAGAATGAACAGGTAAAAAGGGAGCAAGTCAAACTTGAGGGACAGTACATTTTGTGGGTTTTGTTTTTCGCTCAAGGGGATTTACATTTAATAATAGCTTAGAGAAGTTTCTTTCTCAACTAAAACTTTAATCTACCAAGGTCAAATGACCTTTAGCTAATCTGCTCAATTACATTTTTTGTTAAACTGTAAAAACACATTAAGAATGTAAGGAAAATATGAAAAAAAAAACTACCGGTAATTCTGTCCTGGAGAACATACCTAAAGCGTACACATTATCCCTTTGTACGTCTTGACAAGATCCCGCACATTTACATGACCGAAAAATAAGAATTACTGTGTTAGTCCAACTAAAACCACACCCAGTAAAATCATATGAAAATTAGCTTCACAAAGCCGCAGCGACACACCCTGATATTGTGGACTGAGGATTGAATAACTCCTGCAGGTACATGCTGCAACTTCCATCTATCCAAGAATGGATCCACACAGAATAAATGCCTGTAAATCCTTGCCATGGGTCATAGAATTTATTCACCTTGATGTCCGGATGTACTGCATATAATATTACACAATGAGTGGATTAAACAATATAAAAGCATAAAATATGCACACAAGAGAACAACCTTTGTAGTCATGAGCAACATTCAAATGCTCCATTTGAATGCGTTTCCTCATCAGCACAGTGGCTGTTTCTGTGTGTTCACTTTAAGGTCAACTGAGACAAAATACCAGATCCGGGCAAAAAACAAACAACAACTATTTGCTGCTGAGCCCCGTCGCTGCACTCCAGTGTTGGTTGGAGTTTATCCTGTCGATGATCATCCATATATTCATATCAAATGTTTGCTCTTGCCGTGTTTTTAAAATTTGTTTTGTGACTGAAGGAGTCGCTTTCACTGTGCGTCCAGTGACTCCCTGGCCAGTGACCTACAGTCTGCAATCAGCTCAGCTCAGCTTGCATAAGTTGGTGCTAAAACCCTAATAGGTGCCGAGGACTACTACCAAATGGAAATGTAAAATACGCATTGTTTTAGATTATATGATACTATAATATTTGACAGAGAAATAAGGCCTAAAAGGGGAAAACCAGACTGTGAATTTAGATGGTTGAGAGCCAACTACAATACAGTAACATGTGGCAAAAAATATTATATTGTTAAGATTCCACTTAAACTTCTAGTTGATTGGCTAAATCTAATAGCTCCAGGAATCATATTATAGCAATGACCATACTCATTAAAGATCACATACCTTTATTCTTAAAGATAGCTGAACAAGTAATTACAATTTTGCTATTTTTGTCCCTCACTGAAATTCTTGATTCATTATTTTCCATAGTGGTTTTAGTCTGAATAGCAACCCAGCGCCCTGTAATTTCTGAGGGAGCTGCACTGCATCATCAGCCAGTGACGCAAAGAACCAGTAAAGCCATCATTAAATCCCACCAGCATACACAAACACGACTCTGGAATTCAGTGCATGCTGTGTATGTGTCGCTCAGGCAGCCAGGCCTGCGCTGGCAGCCTCGTCTCACAAAACATGACTTCCGAGGGACTAATAGAACATTTATTCCAGAAGACTGAGGCACTTTGCCAAGGACTCAAGTCACACATGCATGACATTCCCAATCTCAATTCATGCAAGTCTTCAACCACTCTAAATGCCCCTGTTGCAACTAGGGCTGCAACTAACGACTATTTTAATAGTCGACTAGTCACCGACTATTGAAACGATTAGTCGACTAATCGAATAGTTATTCACTTTTTCTTAAAAATAGCATAAAGTTTCTTTAGTTAAGTGGAAAATGATAAACACAAGAAAAATGGGTACTTCAATGAAAAATGCATCTTTTATTCAACTTTGCAGCTGATACAAAACGTAAATAAGAATGCGTTTGTCAGGCACAGTCAGGCATAACGTTAAAGCTCTCTTTTAAAGTGAAAAAACGCTTAGAAAATGTATAACGTACATAAAAGACAAAACATATTAGCATTATTGTTGCTTAAATCTTACCGAGGCGAGTCAGACTCCGTTTCATTTAAGTGCCCAACATGCTTTCTTTTTAAATGCTCGTGCATCACCGAGGTGCTGCCGTGATACGCAAGGTCTGTTTTGCAAACCTTGCACGTAATTTTTTTACTCGTTGTATCAAGGATAAAATGCTCCCAAACTTTGGAAGTTTTTGTACGCGTGTTGGACGCCGCCATTTCTGTAACCGCGACGCTGTTGTGCAGGTGACTCTGGGCAGATTGTAATTAAGTGAGATCTGTTGGAAAAACACGTCTGGCGACAATAGTCGACAATGGAATTCATTGTCGACTTTTTCTATTATCGATTTTTGTCGACAACGTCGACGAATCGTTGCAGCCCTAGTTGCAACTTGTGTTAAAAAAAAAACAATGGCTCTCTTTAACATAAAATAGGTTGCATTTCACACTCCACCCACCGTAGTATGGTTTGATCTCTGGTCAACAAAAACATAGGCAAAGTCAGGAAGATTCAAAAGTAAATGAGATTTTTCTCAGCCTACAGGAATACCTTTTCCTGTCCTTTCACTTTTGTGACTGCTGGTGGAAGCAAGCATACAACAGGAACAGTTAAGAAAAAAATAAAACACCACATATCTTCTAACATCTGGCACTTGAATACAATGGAAAGTTGAACATTTTAGTGGGATAACAAATTCCAATGAGGAGCAGGTCAAGCCATGAAATGCTTTCATTCCCACATCAAAAAATTTTGATAATGGTTGCAGGTACTTATTTGCTTTTACTTTCATTGCAGAAACCAAATATCATTCTGGTTAAAGATGTACACGACAATTAATGAACCTTAGGTTTAGAGACTGCTGAAGGCGTGTTAAGCACACTGATCTATGGGGCATCTGATCAAATTTAAAATGCTAATAAGTAGCTGTTGGGCCCAAACAAAAACATCCCAACGGAAGTTTTTATGGCAGACTTGAAAGCAAAAATTTACAGCAAGAATGCACTCATGAATAATGAACACGAGTAAAGCTAGTTTCCTTCACTAAGAGACCATCATTTAAACTAAAGGAACATTTATTCACATTCACCTAACCGTTTTGAAATAATCACCCTTTTAAAAAGAACTGCAAGGTTTGCAAATAGAGAAGGGAAACATCTGCCAAGTTGAGAGAGGAATAGGATAAATCTCATTAACAAGCTGATTAGTTCAGTGAAGAGGAGCTGCCTAGAAATCTTTGGCAGACCCACGTTTTTCTCATCTCAAAACGATTGAGATCAATCCTGATGTTGTCGAGAACACTACTTCCTAACAGTTAAACTGCATCACTTATTAAAGCTATGCAGTCTCTGACCATTAGCAGATCTGTCTGAGAGGTATCAGGTGACCACTAATGGGTCTTCCACACAAGTCTAATACCTCACTGTACATAGTGGACAACTTTAAATGTGCTGTTGTCTGTTTTTTATAAAAAAATTAAACAGAAACCACATATACACTTTCTTCTGTTTTCTATCCGGTTCTCTTGATAGAAATTAGCTCATTAAGAAGAGATGTTGGCCTTCAGTACAGTTATTAGGCAGAGGAAATCAGTGTGGTACTACAGTAGTTTCAACTGAAGCATCAAATTTAACAAACATAAAAGCAAAGCACACATCACTCACAATATTGAGTGATAAAGTTATTGTTGAAAGCACTTGGTAAAATCTGGATATGGGCCAAGAATAATAAAAGGAGGTGGTACCTTTGTCCAACATTAGCCTACAAAAGAGCAATCTGAAAGGACCGAGTAAGAGTTTTGGAAAAACAAAAGTTGCACTTAAAATTGACACAAGCCACATACATTAGAATTTACGATTAGTTTTGGTTTTAGTACAGAAATGAGGAGACGTAGTCTTTGCTTTCTTATGTGTGGCATAGTGTGATATCTTTAAGACCTCCTGCGGTTCTGTGTCTGACCGGCTGGGCTGACGCAACAGTCTGGAGAAGAGCCTAATAAGCTAATGTCGAGACACATGGCAAGACCTATTGCAGGGTAACGTTTCTGGATGGGATGTCTTTTAAATATAATATTTAATTTTGAATCTATGTCATAGCCTGACAAAATCTAGACGGACATATTGTGACAACAAGAGTCCCTTAATATCAATGTACCTTTCTTGGAAAATAACTTGCCAATTAGTTGCCTCTGTTAATTTTACTAAAAAGGGCACCTTTCAGTTTTCGTGCTCCTTGGGTGTTGTCATTCAATAGCCTGCTTTATCCAACCAACACCTTAAGGCTCGAATAACAGAACAGACAACAAAAACAAATGAGAGAATGGAACAATAGACCCTAAAAGAACTGCATAATAATTAGAAAACGGTCGTTGCCAATTTATCTGCCACAAACGCATGTAATAATACGGCTAAACTCACATTTTCAAACAGAGATGTGTCTTTTTATGGTGTGAGAACTTCAAAACCGAACATGAGTTAGGCGTGCGGTGTGGTAGCAGACCAACACTATTATGGGGTCAGTCTGGAATCATTTGACCATTGGTAAAAGGTTTTCCTAATGGTCGCTCAGGAAATGGACATGTCTTTTATCTACTTTTGTGTTGACCAACAACACCATACTCATCATTAAAAAGTCTGTGTGCTGCTGCCCTTGCAGGGAAAGTAGTTTGTTTGCCCATTGACTGAGGAGATGACCTCATGAATGAGTGTGAGCAAGAGGGTGTAATACTGTGACTGATGACTCACAGTCTATCCATGGCATTACAGATACACCATGTCTTGTGTAATTTACTTCTGGATACCATGAACACATCTTGCTTAAGCCAGTGAATCTGATGACACCCTGTTTCAGGACTTTTAGTTTTCACTGCTTTGGTTAATCCCACCAAACGTGAAAATGAATGTCGAAAAACTGAGGCAGAGCAGATGCTGCTGATGCTGCTGTCTGTGTCTCTGATGTTACAGTCCATTTGTGTGGATATCTGTTTACCATTGGGAGGTTCTTATAAAAGCCACAGAAGTGTCCAAACAGCAAAGCACTACACAGTGGAGGAAGCTGATGAATTATTGATCCTTCCTCAGGTCTAAACACATGGTAGCTTCTGAATAAAACGGTACGTGTAAGTGGGGTCCTAAAATAGTCACTGCAGTAGCTGCAAGTGAGTTATTATCCACACACTAACTGCATCCACTCTCACAATCAGAGCAACTCTCTGTTACTGGAACACTTGGTGGCAGCTTAACGTTAACGTGCTTCTGTCGATAACAAACCAGTTGAATCTCTATCATATTGTGCTTTGACCTGTTCATTAGAAAGGGTCGCAACAAGATGAAAGAAACGAAGAAAAACAAAATCTATTCAGACTTTGTATTTAGATAACACATGCAGTTAAGAGTGATTCACATGCCTCTGTAAACGCATCATGGTCACATGCCAAGGTAAAGATAAGAAAGGACAGGTAATTTAGACAACCGAACACCTCATGATATTTGGAAAGACCAATCTTGTCGGAAAGTTGCATTCAATTTCTGGCGAAGAACACATAAACGATCGATTTCGCCTAATTTATATTGAACGATTTGTGTCAATGCATCACTTGCGTAATGTAGGCACAACTAAATCTGTCCGCTGCAGCTAGCTTCTGTGAGAAACTGCTTTAATACCGGCATCGTGGTGTCCGTACCTCGACTGCCTACGCCTCCGCTTCAGTTAGCTCCGGCTACTAGCTAATAGATGCTCACAGCGGCGTGCTACCATACAGGGCATTTAACGGGATACAGCCCGAGGCATTATGTACTTGATATGAGGGAGGCAAAGGGGAGGTTGCGTTTAGCTTAATTATCACCCATTTAAAATCAACAGCGGCATTAGTATCTCGTCGCCTTGGCTTCTGCACACAAACGGTCCACACATTTTTAGTCTTATCCCCTTTCTTCAACCACATTAGCTAGCTAGTTAACCAACCTCACGATTACCGTTAGCACACGTTAGCTTGATACTGCTAGCGAACCGACAACAAGTGACAGTTCAGACAAAAACCGCCGGTCGTTAGAAAATAAAAAAAGACCTTACTGCTTTGTGGGTGACGCGAAAATCCTTATTTTCCGTTCATTCATGTGAGACAGACGAGCTGTAGACGAGCTACGGGTTCCAGCCGTAAGATACACAACGACACTATGAAAGAAAAGATTCGAAGTCCACGCCCTTGACAACAGCGATTGGACTCCACATGTTCTCTATAACTGACTTCTGCATACGATTGGACAGGTCTGGGACTCGACTTAATCAAAGGTGAAGATGATTGGCTTAAGATCAGGAATTACGTCGCTCGCGACAGCGTTAAGGGTAGGTGCGTTTCATTTCGACGGTGACGCCGCGGGAACTGTCTGAGGTCTAGACATAGAAAATAAATAAATAAATAAAACCAGCCACATCTCCGGTCTATTGTTATCCATTGTTACCTTTAACAACGTCTACAGAGGATTTAAATAATTCCATTCGAATTCCCTCTTTGCACAAGTTTCTTGTGTTAAGTTTGAGTTGTTCTAAAAAATTGTTCAATAAAATATAATAACAAAGACATCTCAATAAAAAAAACGAAATGCCCTGGTCAACAAAAAAAGGGAAACTGTCAAACAATAAAACGTTTAAATCAACACAATTAAGTCAACTGAATTTACTTTTCTTTGTATTTGTTTCAAGATGAATAACTTATTGCTATCCAACAAGTTGTTGCAAAATGTTGCAATCCTAATGTAATCAACAACTTGATTACATCACCAGATGCAAGTAAGTATGTTTTCAATAGTTATCTTATTATGTTTTCATTTATTGTATTGTAATCATGTTATATATTCTTCCTGACAAAGGCTGTGTATATTAATGAAACCAGAGTCAATAGACCTGACAAAAATAATATATTAAAACAAATACCAGCGCTATTAATGTACAATTTCTCCACATCGTACCACATGTAATTACAAACTATTAATAATAACAGTTTTAAAACATTCATAGCATCAATTATATGTTATAAAAAAATGACAAAGAAATATAAATATGTTTTCTGTTAAGAATGAGTCCAGTGTGACATGAAGCACCAATGAGGCATTCAAACTGCATTTCGAAAGTATACTGTAGAGGAAATGAAAGCATCTTTCATCCTGTTCCATTATCTGGCATTTAATGACCAGAAAACCTATCCCTTAGGAAATAGAAAATAATACATCCACCTGTTTACCTCTTCTATTCATTATAGATAAAGCAGATTTTTTTTAGAGCCAGATTGGAATAAATAAAAAAAACCTGACTGGAATGAAAAAAAAAACGCATTTTGTAAAGTAATAATGCCAAATGGCATACAATCAGGGCAATGGTAAGGATTTCTTGTTTTTGATGTTGAAACATCCCATTAAATTAGTGCGACCGAATTGGCAGCAGCTTTGTAATGCAAAGTGGAGATGTTACTGTACATGTTCTACTAAAAAGCACACTTGTTGGAAACAGAATAACATTTTTCAGCTCTCTCAAAAGGTTTTCAAAGAGATCTAGGTCAGAACCCACGGCATCTTTTGTTTTTCGGAGCCCTGCTGAGGATCAGAGAAAACAGCAAATGAGGAGGGATGCAGTGCTTGTTAACCACAGGTTGAGTAATCCTAGTTATGTCAGTTAGGAAGATCGCTCCAGCACCTCAGATGTAGAACCTTTGGCGGCCTTGAGTTTCCGTCCATGTCTACCCAGAGAGTTCACCTGAGTTACTTAATAATGCTGCGTTAAATCACAAAAAAGAAAAAAACAACAACACTCCAATCCATTAATAACATCCATAGATGGTCTTTGCTTAGGGGGACGAAGGGAGGTGTACCTGCAAACGCTCCAGCTGTCTCTGCAAAGTTTGTTGAACATTTTTTGTATTCTGTCTAGTTATGCAGTTATTCTTTCTCAATATTATGCTTCATCAATATGAAAACACAAAATTTGACCTGAATTTAAGATAATCTCTTTTTGAATCATTCTCCTTTGCTGTTGCTTATGTTGTTTGAAATGCTTTAGTCAAAATGAAGAAGGTTTTCAAAATCACATTAATCCGTTGGTGCATTCATTGATTCCAAGACCAGAGGCAACGACGTAGCCCCAAGCAAGGTATGAGAGCATATAGACAATGGATGGATTGATAGATGCGAGTTTGGCTTGTGATTTGAAGCCCTGTGGGATTCACTTAGTGGCATGTGATTTGGGCATTAAGTGAGAGAAAACGAGTCCACTAGTTTGACTGTGACGTCCAGTTCCACAATCTTTTTTATGAAGCACACACACTCATAAAAATACAAGTAAAATAAAAAAAATGTCAATATATCTGACAAAAGAGGGTTTATCCAGTAGTGTATGTGAAACTAATTACACTTTAAATGTTACATCTGATGGAGTTAAGTGTAGTGTTTCATTGCAAAAATCCCTTTTCAGTGCCCTTCCTGTTTTTTTAAGGTAGCAGAATGGTACCGTACATCCAGTTCTTCTTCCAATTCAGCTAATTCCCAGTCAGGGATCGTCCTCTCACTTGTACTCACTTGTGTTGGAACTGTAGCTGTAGCCTGCAGTGATGGGTGGTGGCGACTCTGAGTCCAAAGAGGCAGAGTCTTCATCCTGGGAGCAGCCGGCCTGTATGGCCCGCAGGTAGCTGTGGCTGCGTGAGCGGAAGCACGTTGGTGCCGGAAGATCCAGGGCCTCCACCGCCTGTGACTCCCCCTCACAGTACGACACAGGGTGCCCACAGCCCTGCCCGCATACCTGAAAGAACGTGTGCAGACTCACACGCTGAGGGCAGAGGGCAGACTGATAAACACACGTTAACAGATCTACAGTATATTCGCAAGTCAAATAAGGTATTTCGATTTAAAGTTGTGGACTCCACATTATTTAGTAAGACACGAGCAAGAAAAAGTGAGGGCATTCCTACTCTGGAGGATAATGCTCCCCTATGAGTCTAAAGCGTTTTTTATGATTAGAGCTGGTAATATTGCTTAATGTACAGTACAAGTAAATGGTCTTATGCCATGCCAACATAGAGATTAGATTTCCTCAAACAATAAATATGGGGGTTGGGAGGTCATTGTTCAAGAAGAAAAGAAAGAAATTTAGAATGAAATACATTTGCAAAAAATGTCAATGGTTTTGAGTTTTGTTCTGTCCTGTAGATTTATCAGCTATCTGTCTGATGTCTCTTTTTATGGGCTTTGTGATCACTGTGGGATTTTTGGAATGTTTACTCCCCTTTTTATGTTTCTGGCAATTTTGCTCCTCTTTGTGTTCTTCTAATGGTTCTTAGATCTGTTCATTGGCCATCTGCTTCTCTCAGCATATACACCTGCTTGCTATCTGCCATTACTCAGCTTCTCTGTACTTTCCTAGTTGCAGTCCCCCCTTGCCCCCCCCCCCCCACGCTTTTGTTATCTTGCCTATGACATTATTGATCTCTTCAAGATATTTGACTGATCTTTTGCTCCCGAAATGTATATCTTTATGAAGATGATCAAGCTCATTGCCAATATGATAAAATCCTTTTGAAGGATCAAAATCCTTTAAATTGAAAATTATCTGTTGAATTAGCATTGAAATGGTATAAAATGCAACACCGAAGAATTACTATTTGTTCATGCTAAAAGGACAATATAAGAATATGTCATGTTTTATTGCTAAAAAGGCTGCTCTAAAACATTTAGACAAACATGTAAGAAAGAGTGTAAAAAAACAGTTTTAGCAGCAAATATGACAGACTCGTCACAACAGAGATTTAAAATGTGAATTTATCAGTTTACACCAAGTGTACTTGAATTTCAAGAAATATTATAGTTTTATAATGTTTGTTGGATTAAATTGGTTACTGAATTCCTCCCAGGTGGATCAATAACATGGCCAAATGTTGAAGCATAAGATATTTTAATATGATAAAATAGGAGAAGGAGACTTTTATTCCATGCAAACTCCATAGAAAGACATACCTGAGAGGCCAAGCCTCTGCCCAGTGTGCTAGAGCACTGGCTGAAATCAATGTTCCCCTGGCACGGCGGGGCCTCCAGCGGGCTCACCAGGCAGTCCAAATTATCAAGGCTCCGATTAGTGTTCAGCTCTTTCAGGCACGGCAGGGAGCTGTGGAAATTAATTTAAAAATCAGCCTCTCAGGAGTCAAGAAAGAGAGTGGAAAAAGTGAAGGCTTTGTTTAATTGATGATATCTACGGGATTCTTTAAACGACACTCTAAGAAATTCCCCATAGTGTTTAAATATTAAATGCTACTGAGATGGGTGGAGGGTGATATATGTCAGGGTTGGGAGTAGCAGGACAGAGGAAATCATGATTCTTGAGTGACTCATATACAGGATTTTATAAATGTGACTTTTTTCAAAACTTTTTTTAAAATGTATTTCCTCTGTTCTGGCTTGCCAGTTTGACTGCTGGCATCGGTGGAAATGTTTGTGTGCTTAGCAGCGAGGGGTGCTGGTGTGATTTCCATGAGTTTTTGCATGTCATGACATCAGGGCTTGAGGAAGGACGTTTAGAGTAAAGAACGAACACTCGACTCAGGGTACCTGCAGGGTGAGAGAGATGTGACCGTGGGCTTAGAGGACAGATACTGGGAGGGTATGGGCAAACAAGGGTGGTGGGTAGAAGTGGTGGGGCAAGTGAGGTTGGAAAGGGGGCCACACTGCCTGCCTGTGGATGCCACTGACCTCAGATGCTGCATAGAGCATGCACTCTGTAGAGGAGACCACAGATAATCCTCCCGCATGAGAGCGTAGCAGCGGGGCCTGTCCGTGTAGGTGTAGGAGTAAAAGACATGGCAAAATTTTACCGCCTATTTGCCTCTCAGCAAATATAGATGACACTGTATGTCAGTTCTCGTGCCTTCATCTCAACCTCCATGCACAGCCTCTGTGAGTTGGCTTTGACTGAGGGCTGCTGCACGCCCTAAAAATGCTTGTGAAAATATGCTGCCACCTGCTGACGGCCTTTAAGAGCACCAGAAGAAAGCCTGGTCCACACGGTAACACTTAGCATCTCACACACTGTCGCGTTAATGAATGTACAGTAAAAAGAAAAGCACAAACGTAACTATGACAAAACAATGAGTGTGACATTCAAAGCTGTAACAGTTTGAGTAATTGGGTTGTCCGTGCTCGGACACTCACTTGCGTGGGGCCAGCGGCGGCTGCTGCTCGCTCAGGGACTGCTGGGTGGCCTTCAGGTAGCTCTGACGCCGAGCCGCAGATTTGGGGGAAGGCTTCGGGCTCCCCTCCGAGTCCTCGCTGTCTTCTAGGTCACCCATGGCTTTCACATAGCTGCCACTTCGCATCCTTCGACACGGGATCTCAGTTCCTCTGGTCCGTCCACGACCCAAAGTTCCCGTCCAGTCCTCCAGAGGGACCTGGTTAATGAAACACACATACTTGTGAGCCTGTGTCTTACAGACACTCCACGTCTCAAAAAGAGCAATGCTACCTCCAAAGCCCGTAGTACATAAATATAACAGTATAAAGAAAAACAAATTAATTTTAAACTGACAAAAAATCCTTGAGAAATGTTGAAAAAATAATTGACCATGAAAACGAATATGCTGGATTTCCTACCTGAAGGAACTGTTGTGCCAAGTCTTGATGGCACGACTTTGACTTAAGCAGAGTCCTGTTGACTGTAGCGGAGCCCTTTTGCAACACTTGCCTGGCCTGGCTGAGGGTGAGGGTAGACCAGGAGCCCCTCTTGACCACCATATCATCCTTGCTTCCTCTGGTTCTTGCTTCCTCGTCCTTGGACACCACTTGGGTGGCTGGACATGCCAGGAACTTAAGGTCACTGCTGCTTTTTGAGGCCTTAAGAGAGTGTGCAGCGATGGTGTTGTAGCCCTGTGGGATATGTCTGAGAGGCGCCTGGCTGTCTGACACCGCTCTGCCAAGAGTCATCATGCTCAGTGGGTTGCGGTAACCTACAGCAATAGTGCCAGCTTTGGTAGTATCAGCGTCTAGGGCATCATCAGAGCTCCAGAGGGCTATGGTGTTAGGTCTAGGCCTCTGTTTCTGCCCCTCAGTCTTTGCCCTGTCTTTGCTCTTGCTCCTGCGACTTGGTCTGCCGCCCTCCTCACCTCCGCTGGTTGTTCCTCCAGCGGAACGCCCGTTCAGGCTACCCTTCGTTGCAGAGTTTTCCAAAGACTGGGACTTGGCGAACAGCTTCTGCACAGAGTGCATGAGGTGACGTATGCGTCCCGGACTCTCGCTGCGCTGCTTGGACATGCGTCCTCTGTGGAACTGCAAGGTGCTGAAGCCATCGCGCTGAAGGGGCAAGTGCCTCTCCAGCTGGTCCAGAAGGTTGGAAGGTAAGCGGTTCATCTTGGCTGCCGCTGCAGAGGAGATGGTGGCTGAGCCGCTGGTTATCATGGGAGCGCCACTGAGTCCGAGACCCAAGCCCATCCCCATCGACAAGGATGAGGATAGAGTTCCTCCCCTGCTGCCCTGTCCAGCTCCCCCACCACCAGCCATGCAGGCCTGGGAGCAGTCCAGCTGGTCAGCCTGGGGACTGAAATGCAGACGAGGGAAGGTGCTGCTGCTGGTCATCTGGCCGAAAGGCAAAATACAGTCAGGGGCCAGAGAGGTGGGGCTGGTGGGAGAGCACTGGTGTAGATGGGGGTCCAGAGTGCCATAATGGTTTATGGTTGGGCTCAACAGAAAGGAGCTGTGAGGGTCAGATGTCAAAGGACACAGAGGATTTTGGGGGCATCCTCCCGGTTCACATGAGTCAGAGAGGTGACGACATCGGCTGGTTCCTAGACCTTTCATGGTGGCTGAGGAATCGCTCTTAGAACATGCCAGCAATTAGTACAGGCCTTCAGACCTGTAGGGGTTAACCTGAAACAAGGAGAGATGAAAAACACACAGGAATTAAACGTTGAACATGGAATGCAAATGGCTATTACTTCAAATGCACTCTTATAGCTGGGTTTTGATGAATCATTATGCATGAAAAGATATTAAGTGTTCATTTCTTTCATCTTTAATTATTTTTCAATACATTTTCATCCCTTTTCTTTTTGGTTTCTCTGTTTACTACAAAGATGCCAGTGTGTCTTCAGTTATAGAGGCTGCAATTAGCCATGCACAACAATTAAAGAGCCATTTCTGTGTAATTCAGAAAGACAAGAAAAGAGCCTTACATATATCTATACTTAAAGCTAATGAGTTAGAACCCAATTAGAAGTAATTATCTTCTTGTGTGTCCTAGGATTTCATAATTTAGTTGTTAAAAATACACCACGTTTTATCTCTGCTCTTCCAGTAGTGGCATATTAGAGCAAAGCCAGGAAGTTCCCACATCCTGTGAAGTGTCTGATGGAACAAACCACCAGGAGGAGCAGTAGCAGAAAGTGCACAAATGGCAGTAGAGAAAAATATACATACACAGTTTATGTTTTCTTAACACACCAGCATTACCATACCATGAAAAAGAAGAAAAAAACAGGATTCATTTTTGTTTGAACATAACTTCTATGTAAAGATTTATACTAATTTTAATTAGGAATTAATTTAATCAGAGTAATGTCCATTGATAAATGTCATGCTTTCCTCTGGTATTAAAACAAAAAACTCATCTTCCTCTACCTAATAAAAGTGGCTCCAATCCCTCTTTGCCTCCCATCCACTTTACAGTAGCATTTTTCAAAGTTATGTTGTAGGGGAGTTGGACTCAGCATTGGGAATTACACTTTAAATCATCGAGGCACATAAACTGGCCATTTTAGTGAACATGTGCGCATTTCCATTATGCTTCTCTGTGCCTATACTTTACACACTGGACCATATTCCCCTCCCTTCAGAGCCCATTTAATCTTTCTTTACAGATGTATTATATTTTCTACTCTTTTGTGGGTGGAGAGGGTATTGATAGGAAAAGATGTACAGGTCCAAACTGCTGCAGCAATTCTTGCCACCTTCTCCCTGAGATGCTGTTGATCAAAAATAGGGATTGCTGGACCTCTTCCATTACGTCTGCTCCTTTTCCTTTTGCCAGTGTATGACAGGTGATAAGGGGGCTGATAGATTCATCTACTGAATGTAAGAAAGTAGGGAGGATGCATCACCTGTACATTACATAAGAGTATCTATTTGTAACAAGATAGATTTAAGGCATTAACACAAATATTTTGTGTCAACCATATGATTGCCAAGGGCTCATTCACTCTTTTTTCAAAACTTTGATAGGCATGATGTGAATGTGTGTCCATGATGTCACAGGGTTAAAGATTGGCTGCACTGAGGATGAGTTGCAATCCTATCATAAGGTCATGCAGAGGCGAATGAGACAAACAACTATACACTGTGAGTCATGTTAGAGTCACCAGATATGTTATTGGATTGTGTTAGGAGTCTAGCCACCACAAAACCTGGGCTATACACCCAAACATACTTACATGAAACATTTAAACAATTCCCCTGCATGACTGATAATTGTTCTCATTGGGAGTTGAGCAATCTGATATTGACAAAAACAGTTTTATTCTCAGTCATGATCTCCACCACTGTGCCACCAAACACATGAATGCAACACGGCAATGTGAGAAAAGGCACACAGCATCGCTTATTATTCCTCAGCAAATAAGACAGACTGTTCAGTTTTCTGTATGAATTGTTTCACCAAAGCCAGGAATCTGACAAGACAGAGGCAATATATAAGACATCATGGTGATGTACAGCCTGGAAGTGCTACACTGACAACGCGCTGGGAATTTTGTGACTCATACATGTAAATGAGCTTCACGTTTACGAGGCGCTATTTGTCCCAGAGCAGGAAATGGTGCCTCATTTCTTCAAATTATTTAGCTGTCTTCGTCATCTCCGCAAACCTGCTTACTGTCAAGTGAATTGTGATTTCTGATCCCCTAACCATCAGAGGTGATAGATCTTCACTAATGTTCAATGACAGAGGAATCTTTAAGTTGCATTTCAGGGATTTCTAGAAAGGAATACAAAATTCAGCATCTGAAATAACATTTTGATCAAATGTCAATGTATTCCCTGTAATAGCAAGCTGACTGAAGGCAACAGTGCTGATATTTACCTTATAGCTGCTCCAGATATCACTGAATCCTATATTGACTGCCCTGTTGTTTTTGAAGAAACAGTCACAAATCATCTCAGCTTAGAACTTTACTTGGTTTAGTGATCGGACATTACAGCCACAGTTTCAAGGATGTTGTTCAGAATGCATGTGTGAACAGAATGCCACCGTTACTATATCTGATACGATAACATTCTACTCACAATTAAAGATGGGAAAACACATGCTGAATGTGAGACAGTAAACTATTTTAAGAAAATATCATCCCGTACTGAATTCCATGGCAGCAACACAAGGATAACAGAAGACTGGAAAGTAAGCCGTATTTGAAAGAAAACACAGGAGAAACGTGTTGCAACTGATTAGGCTCAATGGCAGAATGTCAGTAACATGATAAAGTAGAAAAAGAGCACCTCTTTTAGAAGTTAAAATGGGGTAGAGGCTCAGTCTTTTACGAAGAGTTCATTTAGAGATCTGGAGCCATTTTAAAAATGGCAACATATATAGCTGAAGACATGGATTTTGCATGTCTTCTGGAAATTTGACATGGAAAGTGCCCCCTAAACAGCAATGCATGAAGAGCAGTTTTAATTATATCTTAAAAATCGTTGCATGAGTTTTTAGAAAGCAGCCATATGGCATGTTGTGACCGTTTAGCTCAAAGCCTGCATCGCTGATATTTTGGGGATGCATTAGTGCCAGTGGAACTCACAGTTTGCATATCTGACAAGGCATAATCAATACTGAAAAGTATATACAGGCTTTAGAGCAACATATGCTTTGTTTCACCATGATGTACTTTATAGGGAAGGCCTCACATATTTCAGCAAGACGACTCTAACCCTGCCTCAATTACAACATGACTGTAGTAGAATAGTCTGGACGCTGGTGTGGTCTGCTTTCTGTTCTGACCTTTAACCTATGAAAAACATATGGAGCATCATGACACATAAAATAGAAAAGGACTATGTTTTTCACAAAAGGTTATATACATACAGTATATCTGTCATGAATCCAAACATCATGGGGTGGTTAAGTGCCTCGACAGCATAACGGATTATCATAAGACTAAATCTGAGGAAAATGTGAAAACTCAGCTAGTTTGGGTCGCTCTCTCAGGTAATTCTGCTCGCAAATGTATTCATTCTCATAGCTGACTTCAATCAGAGTAATGCTGCATCAAGGTTATGAAAACTCATAATTCACAGAGCAGAAATCCATGTTGCACTAAATTCGCTCTAACAGATGCTGTCTGTATCAGAGTGGAGTGACTCACAATCAGTCAATGGTAAGAGCCCTCTCCCACATCGAGCATTAAATCTTGCCCAGCAGCTGAATGTGGAACGTTAACTGCACACGTTTTCATTCCTCTGTGTTGCTTACCCACTTCTTACACCTCTCTGACCTCACGTACTCTTGTTCCAGTGAGCGAGCAGCCACTTATCTGACTCAGTGTTCCTGGACTGGCGCAAATACATCTGACAGATACATGGGAGTTTTTTTTCAACGGCACAGCCTGCCTCAAATCATCCTCCCCAGTTGACTGTAGCCCCACGTGGTCGGGTCCCGTAGGCGCCACTGCTGACAAACTGACACACACCCACACTCTTACACACACGCACAGAGACGTGTTAAATTGCCCACCCACCTAGCTGCCGTGCTAATGAAACCCTGATAAGTGTCGAGCATCACAGGGGCAAGATAAAAAAGAAGCGGCACTCGCAGTTCTTTCCATTCTGTGACACGTTCAGAGCATCTTTGTGTCTGTCCATACCATAGTGGCCACATTTACAATCTGACTGAATCCTTAGACATACAGTATTCAAAGCCTATGAAGTCTAAATATTTAGTCACTTGCTGACCCATGCATGTATTACACTGTGTGTACTAATCATACATATATATATTTATTTTTTTTGCCAACAATGGCAGACACAAAATACATAACGTGTAGAAAATATATGGAAATCAAGATGAATAGAAGTCTTCCACTCTGCAATTTAACTAAAGCTGGCTGTGAAATAGTTTGTCGTCTACATTCTCTGACCACAGCATCTGTTAAAAGCCAGTGCATCTGAAAAATTCATCTTTCCATCACACCACTGAGGTAACAGGTTCAAAAGTACAAAACTACATATGTGATTCACGACAGATTTTTAAAAACTCTCACACTTGTAACATGGAAATCTTTTCCCACTGAGACACAGAGCAGTTCAGAGTGAGTGTGCTGAGGTCTGGTTTGTCCTTGGGTTTAAAAGTTGGATACCATTCATGCACAATGGGGGCAGAAAAATCTGATCAGCTCAATTTAAAAGGTTTGCAGAATGTGCTGACGCTAATTCTGTTCTTGTTTTGGTTTTTTCTTCTTTTTGTACAATATACACTATCCTTTTTAGCTATATTTAATGTCAAATAACTCTCCTACAGGGAATATCTGACTCTTTAAATGTTCCACCAGCTATTATTAACTGCGTGCCTTTGCGTGTTTAAGTAAGTTACAGAAGGTTGTTTTGTTTTTTGTTTTGTTTTTTTCTTTTTCTGCTACTGCTGCAAACACGATTAGAAGCAATAAAAGGGATCCAAAGGCGGATGCAGAGTGGAGGGATATTTCTCTTTGGCTTCATTACAAACCGCGACTCCTTCAAATTACATGTAATCATTCAATTCACTGTGCAGAAATACACAATTTAGTAGCCTTAAATACTTAGTAGCACAAAGTTGCCCTCCACCAAAGCTGCAAAAAAGAGTAACAGATTGGCCAATAAAAAGCTGGAAGCCTGGTATTTACTAGTTCATGGTGTCTATCAGAGGGAGACTTACATACAAAACACTGGATAATAAACAAAAACAAAAATCATAATTCTCATTCAAGTCAATTCCTATTTTTACAAGCCCTAAACAAACAAAAACATAAACTAACCTGTTAATGGCTCAGCTGAGAAAAAAACTGTTTAAATTCCATAATGTCTCCATATTTTTTTGCATCATACGAATAAAAAAAAAATTGATGTGGAACGTTTACAGCCATTGCAAACCTTAAAATGATGGAATGTAAGGCCCTGGAACCATTAAGCGAGGGTTGAGCAGAGCATTTAAGGGTCAAATACAAAAGCAGTGAGCATATGGAACAAAAACGCTTTCACATGTATATCTCTGTTCCTGTACAGAGAATGAAATGCACATGTATGTGCACGGGCACAGAGCTACCAGACTCCTTTTTCAAAGCTGGCTTTATTGTGTGCCCCTGCAGCCTGAGCTGGAAATGAGTTTCATTCAATCATGGCTCGGTACGGCGGCGTGCGCTGCTCTGATTGTGCTGCAGAGCTGGGAGTCCTCTGGTGGAATGTTTGGAGTGGCAGGTATGCCTGCCGTAACCAAATGTGAGCTGACTGTCCAAAGAATGGATTTTCCAGTAAATAAATGTTCCTGTCACAAAAATAGGGGTGCGGAGGTTTTACAAAAACAGTCGGGGGACTAAAGAGACCACTCGAGTAATCATGTTACTTTGACCTTAAATATGAGACTAACACAGAATCTCTTTCCCTACAGTGAACAGTATGGTTATGCATTTCATTTTGAATCACTCTTTCCAAGGTACACAATGAGTTTGACTTTGAAGACTTTATTTACAAGGACAACATAGACAATAAACCGCTTTAACTATTAAGTAAAAATCCCAAAAGATACATTTTCACAAGACGAAGGACGCAGCCATGCCTGCAATGATTTATTTCGATGGTGTTATCTTGGGAGTGTCTTTGTGTGATAAGTTAATCAAATTTTTTACTTAAAAAGTAAGGACAATCTCCATTTTCTTCCAATTTTATGTGCTTTGAGAAAAAAAACGCACTTTGATTTTATTTTCAATCACATGAAAATTGTAGAGAGCCCGAGAAGAAGTGGTCATTGTTTCTGCACAGATTTGGCACTGATTTGGAAGGACTTTGACCCACTTTTCTCGAGTGTCGCAGTCTCAAGGTTTTTCCACAGCATTTCAATCAGGTGGAGGTCTGCACTCATACAGGGAAAGTGCTACACCCTGATTCTTTTCTTCTTCAGGCCTGTGTTTGCTCGGGGATCATCGTCCTGTAACGTGACCCAGTTTTCAGCCAATCTTTGGCTGTCACTTAGATGGTTTGACATTTGGCTCTTGGTTATCTTGGAAGGCTGAACAGTTTATTGCTGAGCGACTGAGTCGAAGGTATTTCAGTCCTTAGGGTTTAACACAAGCCAGAATCATCAGCCCTCCATCAATGTTCTTAACATTTGGTAAGAGATGAATGTGTGTGAATAATGTCTATGGGTTTCTCCAGGTAGTCTTATGTGTGTTTATGTGCTACTTTGCAAACCTTCTGTGTTTAAATATCCCTGTTTAGCTAGTGGATTTTTCCCGGGGATCCCAACAATTGTTCCTAACAAGCCACATTTGTTTGAACCTCTTCAAATTGTACTGTAATGAACTTGTAAATCGACACCTGTCAAGTACGAGATATATCTCTACACAGTCCAAGCACTGAACAGTTTTAAATCAGGTGTAACCGGCTAGGAAACTCTCTCCGGATAAGACGGACAACCGTCTTGACTGGTTTTCTCTTGGGAACAGGAGGAACAATCTCTCACTGCAGAGAGATTGGCTTCCTAACTGGCTGGAAATGACCTTTTTGGCAGAGTGATGGGTGACAAAAATGGCTTCTGTAAGGTCACTGCTGGCTCTTCTTACTTGACATTGTGTTAACTCACACCTGAATGCTCCAGCCCAGAAAACTGTCCAAATCTATACTCTTGTAGATGTGAAAACATTTGTAGCACATAAGCGCTTGTAGTGAGCAGCAACTGACTGCTACACACTGTCTTAGATTGCTGAGAACCCAGGGTAGAATTACTTTTCTTGCCCTTTTAAAACAATCCTGGCTTAGTTTTGTGCATCAATTGCACAGTATAACCATCTAATATGTAAAACCCGTTTATGTTTTAAGTTGGTTTTATTTAGCACACTCCTGTCAGATGTAATTGTCCTTTGGAAGTCCATAAAGACAAAAAGCTAAAGAAAATTAAATCCTTGAGGCTTTAGTTTGTTGGCACACTTAACATTCATTGTTTGAAAAAAAAAAACTTTTTTCTTCGAATTGTACATCCAGCTCTGAACTTCACATGAGCAGAAAAATGCACCCCAGTAAAAAAATCAATGTTTACATTGTCTGTATAAAGATTGTATTCTGCTGTCAGGTACTCCTAAATTCTTTAGGAGGGATATTTATTTGATGATCAGTTCTCGACACTCACTTTCTGTACGAAGCTTGTGTGTTCTACAGAATAATTTCACATTTAACAGCATCTAAAATCTCTATCTTTTCATTTTTTGGCTTTCGAAAAAAATCTGAATACAATCTTGTTCATCCTGGAAATATACTTTGAAACAATAGTAACCCTCTGAGGGCCACTAGAATTGCTTGGTTACTTTGTCATTATAGGGCCTCTGGGATGTGATGTCACACAGCCTATTGCTGACATTCTGCTTTGGTTAAATCTATGCGAAGCCTGCTTGAAAGCAGAGTTGCTTGTATGTGTCCCACCGAGCCGCCAAATGGGCCTGTAATAATGTTTCTTGCAGCTGTTCACTTCCCATGCAGCCTCTGGTGATGAGCGGGTTGTGAGGCGAGAGAAGTATCGATCTGGCTCCTGCTCCATGTTCTAAAGGTGAATACACAGCTCCTAGCTATTGGCTCTCACTGTCTCCTGCAGTAATCACCCTTTCCTCATTGCTTCCCCCAGGCATTCACTCTCTACTGGCTATATGACTATAACGTTTAAAACAATAAAATTACTTGATGCAAATATGACCTAAATAGCACAGTATTTTCTATTTTGAAATGATTTTTTCCCCCATTCTTATTTCTATGTTGTCGAAATGTTAAACGAATAAATGACAACAAGTAAAAATGTGCCTCTCCTCTTCCAGGCTTGTGCAAGAACAAAGTGCATGCTTGGAATAATAACACTTATGAAAGGCTAACACCGTCCGCTATCCCCACTGTGTGGTGAGAATCTAGTAATAGCTTGATGCACTCGGAAAGTTATGTCATCTGCGCTTCCTGTGGAGAAAGCAAGTGTCGTTCTCTCCCACCTCAGAAGAGGAGGAGCACCAAAAGCCCTTCTCTAAAAGTCAAATGTAGCAGAGCTTCGTACACAGAAGAAATCCCCATACCCCAACCACCCCAACCCCTAAAGAAGCAAAAGATTAACTTTAAAAATGAAAGATCACAGTTTGCCCAACTCATTTCCTGGAGTCTCTCTTGGTTGCTTGGCAACTGCTCGGAGGTCCAAAATATGCCGCATCAATGGCATAGAACGTTGTTTGGCAATTACAAGTTTTTCCATTATTTAATCCAAATGTATTAATTGCAGCTATGCAATTACAGAAACATTTATTAACATGATCTGCGTACAAAGAGTCAATAAAACGCACAATCCATAAGAATTTAGTCAAGCTCCACTTCACATGGAGTTTCACACGAAAAATGAGAAAATGGTGGTTAACAAAACTTAAAAACAAAACTAAAGGTATCTAATCTGTACATAAATCAAACTCTTAGAAATTAAGTGAGACTGCAGGCTTCTGTGCTCAAGAACACTTTGTCCTAATTTTGCCCCAACTTGGGCTGCACTGCAGAGCTGGAATTTTCCTTATCTTTCATTTGAAAATATCTCTGAACATTGATTTCAAATAATGTACATTTAAATTAGTAAAAAGCAATAAAAAATGACTGAACTTCTTAGTGTTATGTGCATCCTTCACCTCCTCCCATTTTCTCTTCTCCAGTCCAAAAGCAATACTAAGCACTGCAGGCAGAAAATGGGTTAGAATACTACAAAAAGTTCTCCTTTAGCATGCCTTGATTCTAAACTGCAAAGACTATCAGCGCAAAAAGTCTCTGGTGAGACACTACAGACGCCGGGAAACAACAGAGTCATTGTGACAGCGTAACTGCATTGTAATGAAGAAACATTTATTTCAAACTTTGTTTAACCGCAGGGACTGAAATGCAGTGACACGTATTCTGCAGAGAGAAGTCAACTGCCAAATGTTGGTTAGTCATAGAACAAGGCAGAGCTGCTAACAGAATGCACAGCTCTGAGCTGATAATATAGCATGCTTACAAAGTCTGAGCCAAATGCTACTGGAGACTTGTTAGAAGGTATCTATTCTTTGGTACTTGACTTGAAGATGATGATTTTTAAAGCATTTTCAATGTATTTTTTATTCATTTTCAGTCATTGATGGCATTTATTATTCTATTATTCACTACCCCCATGTCTAAAGTGTAAGGCACATTTCAGGTTAGGCCAGATGGTCTGGACAGAACCTGAAGAGCAGACGTTTGCCCTCATGTTTTGGGTCTGTCATGGGTGGTGTGGTGAGGCTGTGGGTAACACAGACGGGCTTTTTTACATGACAGCACAAGCCCGAGCAGCTGATGGCTTTCATGCTGCTCTCTCTGTATTTACAGGAGCTCCGCAACGCGCCATTTTATCTCGCTGGGTGACTTGCTTGTCAGGAAACTTCGTCGATGGCATGCAAGCACACCCTTCCAAAATCAGAGAGTGTTCTTCAGAGCCTGACATTTCTGTACATGGGAGAATGTCTTTCGCCGAAGCCTGCTGAAATATTCAAAGCTAGATGCATTTGCAGTTCATGGGATCCTCATAAGAGACTTAGCCATTAATGCCATTGCATTCTTCCTCACTCACCACTGCACGCACGGAAATGTAATTAAAGGGAGAGGTTGCACATTTCCCCTGAGCCATTTCGTATCCACACTATAGTACTGCTGCTAGTTCTCTTCTACATGTTTTCATTTGGTAACATTTTGTGCCAGTACCTCAGCACTGCCTGACCAGAAAGAACCGCTTCGGTGATTCTGCACCACTGAATTCACGTCCCAGCGCAAGACAGAAGGGCTGGATATTTCCCTGTTTATTTTGCGCTCCATGCAAAGCCTGCCACAATCAAACGCGCATGAGAAAGAAAATATAAAAGAAGAGGATTTTTGACATTTCATTTTTTTCACCTCAGCTTTTCTGTCCTCATAAAGCGAGAGTGTGGCAAGGAGCTGCAGGGCACCTGGTGAAAGCTGTGAACTTTCCTCCCCGTTGAATTGACTTTGACACTGTATTGGTCCCAGGCGAAACAAGACAAAGGAGCCAAAGGCTGCACGTGTTAACCTCTGCCGTCATGAGCGATTGTGTCTCGCATGCTAAGCATACACAGCCCGGTGTCTACATGGCTAAAACACATAAGCCATAAATTCAGAATAGGGCTTGGGCCGCGGGGACTTATTACATGCTATTGGTTAGTAGCTGGCAGGGTGAACTCTCCAGCAGCACTCATTTAAAATGCTGTCAAAGCTATAATAGCCCCTGAGGGTTGGGCTATGGGAGGGAAAGCTCGAATCTACCCTGGAAAAGGCACGGGAGACAGTACTGTGACATAGAAAGGAAATAGGCTTTTTTTGTTTTGTTTTAAATGTGATCTTTTTTATCTCCTGTCTGGATTTCACACAGCAAAACTATACCTTAATTGCATGCTGGGAATCTGCCCCATTTTCAAACTACTGGGATTACTTCAATGCAGGCTGAAACAAATCTAGCTTTTTTTTTTCAGTAAGAGCTGACCACTCAGTGGGACTGGACCTTGTCCAATATGCAGCAGGGCAGTGACCTTAAATCATTTAATCACATACACACACACATGAATATGAGTTTACAATGTGCAAAAGAAAAAAAAGGATTAGCAACGCTTAACTCCCAACGGACATCTAACCGATCGTACCAACACATAAATGCTACAAGAACCAACATATGGCTACTTTGGAGATTTGCAGTTGCATTTCTGTAAATCACAACAGCTCCATCTACAACACAGCGTAGCTGCAGGGTGTCATATTAAACGGATTTCTCAGAGATAGTCCCACGTAAATCCCACGGGAGGCAAGCTTAGGCCAACGGAACAGCAGCTGTCTCGAGCTGTTCAAATTGGCCCCGGCACCAAAAAACAAGTTGAAATTAATATGCTGCTTTGCTCGCTGTTGTGTGGATGGATTAGAGCATCAGGATTTGGGATGCAGCGTGTACCGCACATGACCAGAGCAAATGAGTTCATGTCTAGCAGTCGGACTCGAGCAAGGGAGGGGAGAGTGCTGAGGGAGGGGGGGCACGTCCTTGTAGAGGGGGCTACACTTAAATGAAGCTGAGGCTCATGTGGAGATTAAAACAAGGTCCTGATACATATCCACAGATATGTTTCTATTTATAAAGAGCTGCAAAATGCTGTTATTAAAGGAAAAATCAATTTCAAAACGGTAAAACGGTCAGGCTGTAGGTCAGTTTTATTGTTTGAACACATGCAAACATCAAAACAAGCTCGAAATGTTGCAAAACACACATCCACAGTGAATAATGAATAATACATTGCTTTCCAATTAATGGCCGTATCATGAGGATTTATGTGGATTTTTGTAGAAATTCTGACCTGCTGCTCCTACTTGTGAGAAGCAGAATGATTACAGTTATTTTTAGTTAGAGATCTAGCTCAGGATCACAGGTGTGTGTTTAAATTTTCATGCCAGCTGATTAGGACTTGGAAGCTTGTGATCAATACTGGCTAAAATACTGCATGTTAAAACAGTTCCCGACTATCTTAGGCGTCCAGTCAGAATCCTTACTACTAATGGATGGGACAGAGCCTCTTTTTTAGCAGCTGTGTGAGAAAGCTAATGCCATGGCCCTGAAGGACCACAGCCAGTGGACGGCTGGTCAGGGAGAGGCTGAGCAGCGCCTGAGCAGGCTGCGGGCTGAAGAGACGCTCTGTGACCAAGGCCGTGTTTTTGTATTCTTGCCTGTGCTCGTAGGCATAAATGCTCCTCTGATCCAGAAGGATGTTCGAGGGAAGCAGTTGTCAAAGGAATAACAATTGAGTTTATAAGACGTTGGATTGCGCAGGCAAAAGATGAATAACGTCAGGGCTGTCATAGAGCTTGTGGCAAAAGCAACATAGCTGGTCATTTTATTTATCTAAGCAGCTACCAGACATATATGCATGGTAAGACAGGACAACAAACTGTTTCAATGTTCTGTTTGGTTTAATTTCTCTCTCTTTCCTATCACCAGAGTAATAGAACGCTTGTATGTGTTTACATAAACAAAAACTTTGAGCTTAAAATGTTTAAAGAAGCCTCATACCGATTCCAAGACTAACAGAAGATGTACTGTTCAGCAGTAACAACGATTTGTTAAGCGTACGCTTTCCAAAATGATTCTATTTTAAATGAAGCTGGACAACTACGTGACTAGAAATATCTACGGCCTTAATTGGAATGCTTTTGTTTGTCCGGTCTGCCAAACGCCATATCAAATCTCTCAAGCCTCTCCCACTCTTCTGCCAGCGAGCCCGCTGCTGGTGCATCGCAAAATTGAAGGAGGATCTTGGCACAAACAGTCTTGAATCCGAACTACCCGGAGAGCCCTGACAGGCAGAAGCTTGACCCATCATTTCCCACCGATTTTCAGATGCTGCGTGTGCACCGAGGACCCCCTTTAACAAGCAGGCAGCGCAGGACCGGAGCTGGACAGAACCCCCTGCTCTGACAGTATGGGCATGTGTTGTAGATTCCACTCTAACTCCATCTTGGAGGGGGGGGGGGGGGGTTACTGTGAATACTTCCTTAGCCTCCGTTCCGGTCTCACTGTCGACCAAGCTGATGAGTAAGTGTTCTCCAGCTGGCCCGTACCATGTGGCCTTGACACCAAGAAACAAGAAAATGGAGTGTATGTGGACGAACGATGGAGGCGGGGAACGATGGGCAGTGTTTAGCCAGCAAAGTGTCAAAGGAATTTAGTCCAGGCTTTGCTGTTCCGTTGACCGCATAGCCAGATGAGTGGAAAAGCCAACAGAGCAAGTCTGCTGAAAATGAAACATCTGCCCGTGGGTTTAGAGGATACGAGTCCAGCAGCTACAGCTGGAGGTTAAGTTTATGGTACACAGATTTTTCTTCTTTTTTTTAAACATTCAAAGTTTCTTTCTTTCCATGTGGAAGCAGCATATAATACTGCATATAAATCTAACCCAGGCAACTCTGTTTTTCCTATTTCGGGGGCAGACAGAGCGTATTTCTAACAACAGGAGAGACAGGAGCCTGCGAATGTAATCTGCACTGTGTCACACACCAGCTTGACTCATTTTCATTCCAAGAACACACATGCTCACAGTTCATGATGTGCTCGCCAACACATCGAGATTGTAGTACAGTACATCTACATATTTAACTACCCACAACCAAAGGAAGAGCTGTTTAATTAGAATAGCTCTAGTTTAATTATGATGGCTCTATTATTAAAGCTTTAAGATGAAAATAGAATTTGAAAAGGTCACTTTCTCCTTTATCCTAAATTATCCCCCTTTGACTGTATCAAACTGCCTCGTCAAATTAGAAATGAGAAGGAAATTGGGGTAGGTCCTAGTTCTAACTATTACCACATGAAAGGCCAAGTTCGAGTCCAACAATGATTTCTGTGGGAAATAAACATGCCATAACAGGGGATTCAAGAAATGAAAAAGGAGCAACATTTCAACACCTTAAACTGAAAATGACCTTAAAGTCCCAAATCCAGGGGTTGTGGCTCTGGGTTTTGGATCCAAAGGTATCATCAAGGTACAATGCATACATTTTAATGGATCAATCTAAACTGACTCCAGCGTGGAGCCACTGTGATCTTGAGTTTTTTTTTTTTTACATGTATATAGTGTTTTTGATGGACTGGTAAACTGTCAAAGGAGTATTTTGCTACCCCAATGACTGAGTAAATGACCCTGACATAGATATGGATTAAATGGGACACTGGAGCCACTGGAGGGTGTCGTCATAGCAATGTTTTTCTGAAGATAGCTTCAGTTCCCACATGAAGCCTAAATGCTTATATATCAACCCTATTTTAGTTTGTACTCTGAGCTAAAGTTGAGTCAGTACTTCTGTAAACTTTCAACAGATGAGGCAACATGATATAAAGGGAGAAAACAAGTAATGAAATGGACAAAATGCACTTGTAAACAAGACAAGAGGAGGAGAGTAGATCAGCTGAAATATAGAAATGTAATATTAGCTGTTTGATATTATTATAAGTTGATATGATTTGACTTCACAACAACCTACCCCCCCAGTCCGTATACACAAAGGAATTATCATAATGTATTAATGCCAGAATCGTTTTGCAATTATACAATTTTTATACTTTGATAAAAGCCAAAGTCCAAAGCAGAGGGTAGTTCTACAGCCAGAAACCAGATGGCCTCAGAGGGTAGTTTTTAAAAGAAAAGCAGAAGGGAAGAGAGAATAGATCCCTGTGGGACTGTTTAATGCGTTGGGATGGGGAGGTGAGCAGGCATGGTCTCCTGGGTTTTTTTGCCTCCCTGAGCTGCCTGCTGGGTACAGAGACAGTGCTCTGTGTCACAGAGAGGTGTGTGTGTGTGGGCCACAGAATCGCGGCAATTAGTCAGAACTATCACAGCATCTAGTGAATTACTGTTATCACCAGAAATGCCATCTGGATAAGCTGACACACTTTAATGTTACTGACTGAGTTTTGTTTGATCCTTGTTTAGAGGGCCTGTCCTGCCCACCAGTGTCACCTTTACAGATCAATGTAAGGTGAGTAAACTGCTGCTCCTGCGGCTGTTCCAGCTCCAGGCACAAAGATTTACAATTCAATCTGGTGTTGGGGGCTAAAACATATGGGCATGTCTCTTTAATAAAGTAAGACAGTTCAAGGTGGCTTAACTATTTTAACGTTTTTTTTTCTTTTCAACACGCACTGCTGAAACTGCAGTGCTCTTTCATAGAATATATTACTGACTATATATATATATACTGTACATAAAGAGAAAGAGGGAGGGAGAGAAAGAGAGAGAGAGAGAGAGTCATAACTGTCTCCTCAGATTCTCCATTAATAGCTAAGGAGTTGTTGTGTATTCCCTAGCGCCATCCTACTTCTGCCTGCATAGAAAAAGCTATTACAAAAACAGCTCCAATGATGCAAAACCTTAAAAAGCTTACCAAATGTGCCACGAAAGCTTCTCAGATATTACATTTTAATTAGTGTTTTCCATCTGTGATTACATTTGTGTGTGTTCTGTTCTTTGCATAAAATCTGCATCAGGCAAACAGAAAAAAAAACTATCCAACCTCCATCTGGAGTTCTTCTTCTTCACAGTCCCGCTCGGAACCAACAGCATGTTGAATCTGAAGTAAATATTTCAGAGTGTCTTTGGAATTAAATGTGACTGACAGTATTTTCCGGGATAAACATTTTATGAGGGTAAAATGATTCAATAACAAATTGTACGGGCGTGGGAAGCATCCTCTACTAAAACTTTGACACAGTACATTTACGCCCACTCGTTCTCACTGCTGGATGTGTGCAAGTCCTTGGCCTGTTAAAGGACTGGTGACCTTTTCTCAAACCATGCTCACTGACAATCAATAAGCGTCAAACTTCATTCTAAAATCGCTTCATAAACTTCTGATTTCATCATTCTTTTAATCCACTAAATTCCTCCTGAACCCGAGGCAGCAAAGCAGCCCCACAAAATGGTTTAACTCTTCCCAGGTTTTTCTAATGGTTGACTGTTCCTTTTTGGCTTCTTTTATCCACAATCCCAGATTGAATAAAACATACTTAGCTATGAAGTTTTTTTCATGTGTGAGCACTGCCCGTTTGCATGGTTACACGTTCCTTTTATTCAAATATCGTTGTCATCTTTGAGTTTTGTGCACGGAGAGAAGCTCAGTCCAGTGTGTCGTGTAGGGTACAGTTCTCTCACAGAACTGTTACATTTCTTTTTGAGGCAGTTTTCAGTTAAAACTGGACACTTTCTGTCATAATGCTCATTCATGGTTTGTTTTTGGTGATTTCGACAAATGAAATAAAGTGAATGCTATTTGTCATTTTCAGGCTAACCTAAATTGTGCAAAAAGGTTTCCTGCATTCATTAGTTGATTTTTTTTTTAAACTAACAATGTTCATTCAATGTGCTTTCAGTTTCAAAGCAAACTCAACTTTCACTAGTTTTTAAGACCAAATAGCATCCATATCTCCCAGCTAGCAGCAGTGGGCAGAGGCTGTGCTGCACACGTAACATACAGTACGCAGGCATTATCGGGATGTCTGCAGCCACATCGCGTTAGCAGCAGGATATGAACACGTGTAAGAAAGTCAAGCAAACTGACGTGAAGTGTCGGTTACATAAACGGACAATTTCAGCAATGACCTCACTGACACCGCCGATCCTTCAAGGTGGCAAAAGTGCAGGTTCACCCTGTGAGTAAATGGAGTGTAATTGGCATCATGACCCGTGAAGCATGTATTTGTTAAATTGCATCTTCCGTCGATAAGCAAGTTGTGGAGCGGAGGATGAGTGCTAACCCTCTGACTGATGAGCAAAGATCATGCTGCAGTTCTCAGAGTACCCTCTGCTAGAAAGACAGTCATTTACCAGATTGATGGGGCGCTTCATTGCCTGCCTCCTCTCTTCCTTAGACTCCCACCGTCCCCTCATCTCCTGATTCTCTCTTGTACCTGTTTTTCAGTTCATCTCCTCCCTCCTTTCCTTTGTGCTTGTCTCACACACACACAAACGCTAACTGTGAAATCGCACGCACACTCCTTTGTCTGTCTCCCATGTGCACAAAACACAGGGACTCTTCACTCCCTCGCTGGTGTTCGGCCACTTTGTTCACTGACAGAACAGCAAAACAGAGACGGGCACACAGGAACACACACATCAGCTGTGGGCTGTTATGAAAACAGTTTCACAATCAGGATTTATGTTGAAACCCGGTTCACAAAACTATCAGTGCTTTGGCGATTGATAAGAAGAGCTCATCCTAGTGATAAAATACCACACTTGGACATAAAAAACAAATAAAAAAGTAAATATCCTATTCTTTTTAGCAAATATGTGTGAATGCAAGAATACTCTGTCTAGTCTGTATAATGTTAGATACCACAGAGACGAATCACGTGATTGATGTTTGCTTGTAGCTTTTTTCCTTCTTCCTTTCAGAGCATTTTAAAGCTCCAAGGTGATAAATATACAATGCACAGTCTGCATATTTGAGATGTTGTAAGTTATCAATATTTATACTCAATGTTATTAAGAGTAAACACAAGTTTTAGAGAAAAGCTGGGCAGGGTAGAAATCTGGACAAGGGAAGAAATTCATTCTGAAGCTCCTCTTTTCCTCTTTTGTCTACCAGACAAGCATATTCCTGGATTTAATGTGTGCTAAAAATACATCATCATCATTAACAGGATTCTAATTCTGCACTACTTGTTGAAAGGCATCTTTTGAACCCATTCAAGCTCCATCTTCTACACTCTGCACAGACTTTGCAAGTTTCCCCTCAGATGACGTAAGCAAGAATATTTCAAATAAACCACGACTGTGCAAAAACAGTTTTTGGCAAATCCAAATAAGACCAACTTCTGCTTCTGTAGTTTACCTAAACTCTTGAGAGAAAGTTTAGCTTGCTGATTCTATTTTCACTGCCACTGAATCTCACAGCAAGCGCTGCAAACAGCCGTCCAGCAGCAATCAGCCAACAAATCCAACTGCAAGCTGATGATGTTTGGACAGCTTTTATCAGCGGCAGAGCAGCACGTTTCCTTCAGGAGCTGCTATAGAGCAAAGTGAAAATGCTCATGAAACATCTGTTGCTAAACGCCATTCACACATCATACTTATTAATATGTGGAAAAGCATTAGAATGCAACTAATAACAAAAACATGCTGCTACTGATTGAAGTTAATTCTCCTGCATTCACAAAAGCTGAAGTTTCAGTCTGGACACGTGACATTTGCAACGGATTGAATGAAATGGAACACATTAAGGAAAGAAATTAACTATTCTTGGGTTGCAAAATGGAATTAATAAAAAAAGATGAAAACAACAATATTAAAACGAAGCAACAGAGCACATACACAAGAATACTATAAGGCTCTGTTTTTTTTTTCCTGATCAGCATGACTCCTGCAGTAACACATGTCTCTAGTCATCTGACATGGGAAAATGAAATCACTGATCAGCTGGAGAACTGCCACCTCATGCATAAGTAAAGACCCCCCTCTTTGCACTCTAAGTGCACACCTGATCTCATTCATCCACACACCGCCACCACTAAAGGTCTAATCAAACCAACTCAGGGCCATTTTGTATGCACACATGCTAAATCATTCATATGAGAGGACACGGAAGAAGCCAACCATAAATTGTAGGTAGCATATGCATTTTATCCCCTGGAGATGAGTGACAAACACAAGGCTGCAGAGATGAAGGAGCCAAAGACAGCGAGCTCGTTGCCCTTTGGTGACCTGGAAAACACCAAGTGCAAAAAGCAACGAGTGAGCATTTTCACCCTGAATACACTTACCATAATACTGCATGTGTTGATGACAGTTTAATAGTGAGCTCCCCTCCCTGTTTCTGACTTTCTGTTTCTGCTAAGTACAGTCTGCCTTATACCAGTTGCCCACCAAACAAAGTGGCTGCACGCACAGCCAGGAAAAGACAATGCAGGTTTTGTTTTCTTTTTGTTTTGCTGTGTTTGATGTCTAAAAAAAGAAGACAGGAACTGGCAGATGTGAGCGCTTTTTTCTTTTATCTGTAGTCCTCACTCTAACTTAAAAAGATTGAGTGGAAAAACCTGATGTGAAGCTTGTCCTAAATTAGAGCTCCCTTTCAGCCAGCGATTCTTGCCAGGGTTGTATATCAGTGGCTGCTGGTCCTGCAGAGGGACCATTAGTAGTGTGTGATCATCATCGATTTCCCCCAGGTTATCATCATTTGTCACATTTTAGACATCTGAGGATTTAATGCTGCATTGCAAATGACCTCCTGATTAATAGGAACAATGCTCAGAGAAGGCATACACCGAGGCCATTCTAAAATGATCTGTGGTGCCTCTGCTTTTCCCGGGCTTGTTTATTCATTTAAATGTACCGTCAGAGGTAAGCGGCACAAAAATATAAATTTAGGCTTAGAAAAAGAACTGATGAGGCATGTGTGCAGACAGTACGGTAACTCCTCTGAGACAATTCAGGCTTTCTTATATGCTGTCTTCTGCATAAACAAACTTCATGTTATACTGTCTGTTCAGGGTTTGCAAGACAATGTAAAAGTGTCAAAGGGTTTTATTCCATATAAGAATGGACAGCATATAACAAACCTGGGAATAATCTTTAAAAAAGCAAATATTTTCAGTATAAATCATGCATGTTTGTTGGATTTGGGTTAAAACTGTATTCTCAGTGGATCACAGTATTTGACCAGAATCAAATTAAGCACAAATAAACCATTCAAATAGCTACGTGCTTTGTGCCAATCAGCTTATAAAACCAGGAAGGCCTCAGAGGTGCTGATCTACACTGCCACTCCAAAGATCAGAACCTTGGACAGCTCCATAAACCCCGGCCTCGGGGACAATCAGCTCAAGGAAAAGCGCTTTGGAGTTCATCATTAGCAAGCACACATCTCTAACCTTTAGCTGATCCTAAAAGCTCAGCTTATACCGTATGCAGCTTCATCACCAGTCACATTTTTATAGCTGTATCTCATTTGTGCCTTTGGGTTAAAGGGTCAAAGGTCACTCTGTTTTGACTCTTTATCACACGACGCCTGGCGCTGCGAGCGGCAGAGAGCGGGCCCCACGCTAATCTCCGGGGATGACTTTCTTTCAAATTAAAGCTTGGACTTGAGTTTCAGCTGACTTCAATCTATTCGCAATCAAAGTGCAAAAACAGCAGTACAATTCCAGTCAGCAGTTGGAGAAGTTTGCTCTCGCTGTGATTAAAGGAAGCACATTATGTCCACTTAAGAGCCCGTTCCTCATTTGAATATATTAAAGGATAATGTGTTCATCGATTTTGGATGATCAAATCATATATTCACTCACGACAGTGAAGCCTCGGTCACATTCAGAACCCTGCAGAAGTGCCCCTGCTATGTAAAGTGTAATCTTATGTATGAAATACAGAGCGGTATGTCGTTTCACGGTGGTGTGGTGGTTAGCACAGTCACCTCATAGCAAAAGGGTTCAGACTCCTGGGGGACTGGGGACCGTTCTGTGTTCAGTTTGCATGCTCTCCCTGTGCATGTGCGGGTTCTTTTCAGATACTCCGGGTTCCTCCCACAGTCCAAAAACAGGCATTTTGAATCAACTCACAGAATGACTGTGAGCGTGCGTGTTTTTTTCCATCTCTGGACTGGTGATCTGTGCAGGACGTAACATCAGCTGGGATAGGCTCAACCCCCGTGGCCCTACTCTGAATAAGCGATGTGGCAAAAGGTTCAAATGAATCAGTTCCATTTCAGTGACATGGATACTTTTTTTCCTCTGTCCTCTTGAGCTTAGAAATCTTAGCATGAGTGGATTTCAGATATACATAAGCATTCTGACATGTACTGTACAGATATAGTGTAAAGTTGGTCCTATTTCAGATTGTTGAAGCCAAAGAAAACCCCCATTTTTTTCCTCTAACGAGAATATGGAACAGAATGTGGAGCGTTAGGGAAGTATTTTACATCTAAAATGGCACCGAACCAAAGGACACACACACAGTAGGGGAACAATAAAGAGTTTAGTTTGAAAGCTTCCCATTGTCTGCATAAATCGAGGGGATTTAACGCAAACAAATTAAACTCAGGAGATTTCAGTGAACCTTTTGTCATTGTATATGAATGAATTGGCCCTCAAGGTGTCTACTGACGCTTTTTTCCTCCGTTTTTAAGCGGGGGGAGGGTGGGATGGTGGAATCAAGGACTTTCAAGGTAGCAGAAAAAGGGAGTATAAAGATGAGAGAGGCAAGAAAAGGGAGAGAAAGGGAGTTTTCTGAAAGATTTAGAGGTTGGATAGAAAATGCAAAAAATGAAAAGAAGTTTTAGCAGCCACCTAGAAATGCATGGCTATTTATTTATTCATTTTATTACAGTGAAGGAGAGGAAAAACTTTCAAGCTATAGTATATATATATATAAATATATAATAAATTATGTCACTAAAAATTAAAAGAGAAGTTTAGATAAGAATGGCTGAGGAGAAGAAAGTTAAACTTGAGAGCTTTGCTTATGCAGTGTTCACTCAAATTTGTCATTGGGTTTAATTTTTAATTCGATGTCACATTATAGGATTAAAATAAATAATCCTCATCCTCAGTTTTAATTGATTTCTCTGGTGGTTATCAGTTGCATCCACAAACTCTGTTTTTATGCATCAAATAAATTCAACCCAGTAAACAGGGAGGGGAACACACAAACACATCACGACCGGAGGTAACATCACAACGTTACAGGACCAGACAACAACTGCGCGACATTGTCAGTGACAGCTTTGATCAAAGAGGGGTCAGGGGCCATTTAGCAGGAGGCAGCAGAAACAGATGACTGCTTTTACAGAAGCCAGACTAGTGACTTTCTACAGCCAGCCAGATGAGGCTTATGCAACAGTTGGTGGGTAGCCAGTTCTGTGACCAAAAGGGCATATTTGTTGCCGATCACTATGGTACTCGACAAGCTTTTGATTTCAAGATTTCCTCACAGATGAACTAATTTGTTTTCCTTTCAACTGGTGTCCCACTGATCTTGAGTCATCCTCAGACATATTTGATATATTTGTGGTGAGACATACACATATGACATGAATATCAACACAGAAACATATGACTGACTGAAAATCAACACTGGAATAGTTTACATCAAACCTCTATACCTGATCTCAATCATTTGCATCTAATTAAATTCAAACTGTATTAACCAGCAGGTGTATGATAACATTAGAATGTTTGTGTTGTTCAATGGGCTGTTTACCACCCCAACATGTATTACTCCTCAGCAAAGGTTTCTGTGATACAGTGTCTGCAAATGTTCCTGTGGCTGACCTCCAGTGAGAGGGGACTTTGTCACTGCTTGATTTGGGCATCATCAATGGTTTGCTTTACTTTTACCACTCAGAAGACCATCTTGTTGTTTGGCGACCGAAGAGGCCAAAAAAAACTATCGCTACAGAGGCAAGAGGAGCTATCTACAATTAAATTAATATTAAAATTGCATACTTTTTCAACTGGTTTGAAACTCTTCAGTTTGCTATAAATGCCAGCAGAAATGTTATGACTCAAGATACTTCATCTCGTGAGTTAGGGTCTTATGAAGTAGCTTATGTGAAATGAGTCCTTTTCTTGTCTAACGTTTCTATCCAGTCAACCAAAAAGCCTTAACTAATGTTGAATGTTATAATCCACCATAGACTGAAGATATCTGTCTCAACAGGATCAATACCCAGTTCACATCATGGCCTGGCTATTGCCGTCAGAAAGGGCAAAAGATTGGACTGAAAGCGTGGTCAGGCTCATTAGAAGCTCCAGCTCAAACTGAGGTGTGTTTTTATGCAGGGAGTTCTCTCTTCTTTGATCAGTGGATGTGAGCGGCGTTTGCACCCCTAAGCCCCAAAAGCTGATGCATCTTAATGAATATGTGGCCATAGATAACGAGATGAGGAAATCAGAGTGGACGTGTAGTGACCGGAGTCTCTGCGGCATGTGGACTTGTGAGAATAATCACACTATGACATTGATTATCTGCATCTTCCCTCTGTACGGTACACAATGAACCATTTGGCTACTGACTTTATATATCGACATTAATTATTGAGTGTAAGTTGAGACTGCCTTGTTTTTCACTAAACCAGATTTGTTCCAACGTGTACAGCCATCTTCTTATAAATCTTGTATTGACCTCAGGTCGCACACCCTCGATAAAGACAAGTGAAGATGTCCTCACTCATTTCCCCAGCCTTCTCCAGTCCAATGTCATCTCATCCTCTGAGTTTCACATGAATTATTCATAGCAGCAGAGATAAGGAATTATGTAAAAGAAGCAGCACATGAATCTCTGTGGTTAGGAATAGTTAATCAGAGTATCCCAAGGGAAGGTGATAATGTCACACAGTATGCAGCTGAGACGGCTGCTCAAAGCTACTTTTTATCCCCCCAGATCACTGTGTGTGTGTGTGTGTGTGTGTGTGTGTGTGTAGGGGTGAGGGTACAGGTATTTTCCTGTGAGTCACTATGCCCCTGAAATGCAACCCAGTTTGTTTGTTAATGGGCAGCAGTGGGAACTCATGAGACTGAATACAACCGATGGTTCAAGCAGGGTTTAAAGTGGAAAACGAATCAGTCCTCCTAATTATCGTGTAATTTCCTGTGGATAAGTTGATCATGGGGGCAGGTTATCGGTGAGAAATGGACAGAGTTCCTAAGGATGAGTACCAAATTGGGAAGTTAAATATTTGTATCATAAGTGACTACATAAGTCTTCAAAAGGGTCAGTAAATATTTGTCTTTGTCTACAGGTGACAGTTATTTCATTTATTATTTTTTCATAAAATCCATCTATTCACAGTAAATCAGTCCACACAAGATATAATATTAAAAATACAGCAGTGAGTCATTATTTCCCAAATTACTTGCCCAGTGGTTTGCCAGTCAGATGTTTGGACATAAGCAATCCCTTTTTAATATACTTTTTTATGTTAAAAACTTCTTTAGGTTCAAGTTAGCTGGTTGGAGGTTTCATTGAATGGCACGTTTGCCATGATGACTTTTCTGACTTCTTTTGTTTTTCAACTGGATGTTGTTTCTGTGCTGTTCCCTCTACGTCTACATCTCTATTATCCGGCTTCCTTTTGTGAAGACAATATTCAGACACTTGCAGGCTGTCAGAGAAACTCCTCATCAAATTAAATGTGTAAAACTAAAAACACCAGCTGCACATAAACCTCCACCATCCATTTAGCGGTGCGAAACGTCCCTTTGCGGGAATGTGGCTGACTTTGATGACCTGGTGCGAAACAGGTTACTGGGGCAAAGCGACTGTCAAAATGTGAGACATCTTGTTGAGCCCTCAATCCCCACATCTCCTCCGTCCATTCCTACCCCCACATCAAAGAAGTACAAATGTCACAAAAGCCAGGGCAGGAGTAGAGGAGGTGGCAGACCTAACGTGGTGGGTTTCTGTTTGAAGTTCCCCGCTGATTCTCCCTTTAATCTTTAAAGCTGATAAAACAGCAATAACGCCTTTAAATGGATAAGTCGTCTGTTTTGCGGTCATCACGATGATCTAACAGCCCACTGAAGTGAACAGCCAGCTCAACCCAGCGGTGCCTATAGGCTAGAGGGATGTGACATGTCTCAGTGAGAATGCTGACCTGCTCTGACACGGTGGCCCTGATGTGTGAGTCCATTGTGGTCACATCCAGGTCAGTTTGTGGGATGAGATGCTTCACCATAGGACTGGTGTTAATCAGGAGGCCAACGGCTCTTCCAACGCTGTTTATCTGACACAGGGAACCTGTGTGGGGGCCAGGACCCACAGGGGGGGTCGCGAGTTGATTTCCAGACATAAAATACAAACTTTAAAACAATTACAAATAGCCTATGTTAGCCATGATTGTGACACAAGATAAAACTAGTGGCTACATTCAAAATAAAACCATGCCTGGATAAGATCACCACTCACTGAAACGAGGGCAAATCCTCTGACACCCGACCTGGAGGACGCGTCGGCTGAACTGTCAGGCGACCGAACCTTGAAGACGGCGTTTGATTTTAAGACGCTGGCTGAGTTTTGGATTTCAGTTGAGAGGGAATACCCACAGCTATTCAGGGCGGTTTTGGATGTGCTGATGCCGTTTGGCACTACCTACTGGTGCGAAAAGACTTTCTCTGCACTGATGTGCCTTAAAAATAAATACAGAACATGATTGAATGTGGAGGATGATCTCCGAGTAGCGGTCTCCAACATTAAACCAAGGCTGGACTGAATGAGTAAATTACTGTAAAATCATATTATGGCTGTTGTGTTATTAAGTGTTGTCAAAATGCTCATGTTTGGATACGCCTATAGTTTATATATGTTTACAGTGGGGGGTTGCAAGTACTTTGGGGATCCTGGGCTGAAAATTTGGGAACCCCTGAGACAGGAGATACTCTTCTTTTTACCTGCTAATGGGTGAGGACAGGGAGACGGGACCATAACGTCCTCTCAAGCTCACCTGGGACTTGTGGATTGTTTTATTTCGACTATATACCAGTTTTCAAAGGTTCCTCTGTGATACATTTTCTTGGCCAAAATAGTTAGACAGATGGGCGCTATGTTATCGTGTTGTCATAGATTTAATTCCTTTGCTACAAACTATGAACACTGAGCCATCTGAAGTTAGATATCAATTATTCATGGGGGAGTCTTTTTAGTTTGCTACCAAAAATAATGATAGGCTAAAATGTTCTCCTGATAAAAGGACTGGATCAAACTCGGGGAAAGTATAACACAGTGCGTGGCCCCTTACCACTTTGCTTTTGCTTTTGGTAAAACATTTGCCTCATGAGTCAGCTCGGCTTTATTTAGGCCTACTAAAAACCAAAGTGGACATGCTTTTTTCCTTCTTCATCTTTCCTCTGATAAGAAATATTTGCTCTTTACTGATGAAAGGAGTGGTGCATGGTGTATTTGAAGCTGAATCCAGGACAGGAGAGAGTGGTGGGACAGTGTTGTGTTTTCCCTGGATAACCTGCTTCTATCGTCCAGCAGGCTGGACAGTGCAGCCATCCTTCTGGTTAATTAAATCTGTGAGAACAGACTGACATATCGCGCAATGAGAGGTGCATGCTCACAAAAACAGAAGTCCGTCTGTAATCCAACTTTGCCCGCGAGGATCTGTTACAGACATTAACTCAGGGAGATGATTCAGACTTGATCTTTTATGCTGGCCAACCATCATGACGATTTTCAGGATGAAATGGGCCGAAAGAAAAAACAAACAAACATAAAAAAAAAACACTTTCAAACCCCTGGGGTTAGATAGTTTCGAACAAAACAGCTAAAATGATAATTGGGGGCATGACTGTATGTTCAGAGGTCTGCTGCTGAAAGCCAGATGATGTGCAGTATGAGTTCAGCGCAGCACCTGGAGCTGAGCTCTAACAACTCTATTGTTTCCTTGCTTGTCTCACTCGGCTGCTGTGGCTTCAATGAATGAATGTTCAGGTTTTACCCACATCCTGTTCCTCTGCCGCTAAATAAAGCCCCGTCTCACAGATATCTACCTGAGAGCTGCAGGGGGCGCGTGTTGTTTCTAGCTCGCAGCGCTACGCAGCTGCATAAATGCTCTCTCATGCTCTCCTCCTCTTTTATCTCGTCTTCTCTCTCCCTCACCCTCCCCTGACTGTGAGCACAACACGAAATGAAAGAAAGTGCTGACTGGGAGAGGGATGACGCAGAAAACATCGCTGCTCTGAATATCTAAATTAAAAGTAGTCTTGTGTATCATTTGAATTATTCATGACGATAAACTGGATGCAGCTGCAACTACAGGGCAGCCAACTTCAGTGAGTCAAGTCAGATAGATTGCTCCATTTGACTTGCTAAATTGGCGAATTGTAGTTAATGAACAATAGTCCCAGGAAGGAATTTAGACGCATGGATGAAATCAGTTTTGTAAGCGCCTTCAAGGCAACTGCTACGCTCGGAAATGAATGAGATACTTCAAAAGCAGTGGCAATAAATGCCATTAGAAACAACCTACTGCGGAGCATTATACAGTTTACAGTAAACTCAATCAACCTTAAATGTGCATGTTATCAAAGGCAATTGAATTTAGATACACTGGCATCTGCAGATTAAACCATCCAAAAAAGAACTATATACAGTGCAATGTGTGCAGTATAATGCATTCGTGCAGATTTTAAATTAATTATGCAAAACAAGCCCATCACCCAAGTGTATCTCCTCCCATTAAGGTAAAAAAGGAACAATGATCTTGACACATGGTAAAAGAAGTGTCTGTTGAGTTTCGACGCACCACACATTAGCATGTTCATTTAGTTAGGTCCTCTTGCAAATGGAAGCCTTTAACTTGAGACTTGATAATTGCAACCTAAATAATTAAATCTATTTGAAAAAGATCAATTTAAAGCCAATTTGTAATTACCCCTGTTGAGCAACATGGCTAGCAGGGGCATATCTACCTTACAGCCAAGTCCATTGAGCACTTTACAAACTAGAACTATGACTTTCATGATGCTGAAACCTCTAAATAAATTCATGTGAAATCTCCAGCAGACAGCTAAGCCCCCTAATATGGCGAGTAGTGTGCCGAAACAGTGGCATGTTAGTCATGGTAATTTTGTACTGCCTCGGGTGGATGCAAATAAGTACAAGCAGAGGGAGTCTGCGTGACTTAGATTTAGGTTTTCACTTGACTTTATTGCTATGCAGAAATATACAGTTAATTACCTAAGTCATCATGTCAAACATCACAAATTGAAAGATTTTAAGTGACTATTCCTGCTCATTAACTTAAGTATTGCCTGGCGGGGACTGTAGCAGCTTTTACAAGACAGAGATAACCTCCTGCCATGACGTGCCTTGAACTTTCCCTCATCGAGGGATATGGGAGACACATAGGGAGTGATCCCAGCTGCCAAGTAAATGAGGGCACCTGGTGGGGGCCGTTGTTCTATCATCCCCTCCCTCTGAGCTCTTAAATCTCATCCTCCTCACAAGAGTCACATCTTCACTTAGATAATGAATTATGGATCCCAGCCAGAATGATATTCAATATTAGATGAACAGAATAACTTCATTTGGGGCCAGTGCCACCACCACTATAAACCTCACGGCCGTATGAGCCAAGACAAAGAGGAAAAGCTCATCAAAATCTATATTTATAAAGGGGGCTCTGACTGTGTATATGTGTTGGGAGAATTAACGTCTTTTTTTTTTTTTTTGCCCTCAGGTGGTTCAAATGCCCTAAACGTGTGCGTGTGCACTGGTTGTAAATATGAGAACAGAAGATGTGCTAGACTCTGACGCAGGCATGTTATCCGTGCAGCTTCTTTCCAGAAGGGGGGGGGAAATAGAAGTCACTATAGTCACTACAGGATTCACCCGGCTGTTGTTTCTTCTGGCTGAATACACATGAGTGGCGCGACTGATCTTTTCCCTGGTCTTTCTTTGCTGAAAAACATAGCAACACAGACATGTATGCTAGATTCATGAGAACACAGGCCCCTGGTTTGTCTGATGGTTCAGTGGAGCATTAGCACATTTTGTTCTTTGTCTTTTGCATTTTCTCTCAGTTCAAAGCAATATCGATGTTGTATGGATGTTCTTTTTGTGGCTAGGTGAATTAATATCTAAAAATAACTTAGCATTTTGAGATTAGTGTTCTGTTGCGTAACGCTTCATAACGTGAGCTGTGTGAAGTTTTGTCATCATAATATTTAGAATAATTACACTGATGAGGGAAGAAAAAGTTTAAGTAAAGGAGGACTCCACCAATCTCGCTTGTCAATGTCAAATTTGTAGGGAGTACTCAACCCACATCCTCATGTGAATGTGTGGGCTGTTGAAATCTGCAAATATGCATGTTGGCAAATATTCATACTAATGTTATTCAAGATTCAGAAATATTAGTCAAATAAGAAGGTTGAACATTAAAAAAGAAAGGGTCTCATCAAGAAGCGTGAGTTTTGGTGTACAGGTCCAAACTTTATTATCTAGGGGCAATTATAGACTTTTTTTCAAAAGTTTTTATTTAAAAAATGAGATTTCTCCTATTGATTTTCTATTTTTAGTTGAATAAATTAGTTTTTCGACACACTCAAAGCAGCTAGTCATTAGTAATGCAAAAGAGCAAGAGTTGCAGAAAGAAGTAGAGCTTTTGGATGGGGTTTTATAACTAAACTTATTCATTGCAGTCAAAAGATTTTTTTCTTTAGTTTGAATAAAGCAAAATATATGAATTCTTGTCATTAATATTCAGGATGCACAACACTTGTAGGTGACTCATCTAACAGCTTGTTTATCACAACAGTCTATTCTCCAGCTCCATTATTCAATATCAGAATTTAATCCCCCGCAAAATAAGGCATGTCTAAAATTGAAGCCTGTATCACAGTGTCCTTCTCATTTTGTAATGTCATGTCCTCCAACGCAGAGAGAGTAGCCTCCTTTTAAAAAAAACAACCAATAAAAATAAACGTGCACAAGCTACATGAATGTTGGAGCATACAAGTGACTTTTCATGGGCAAACAGAAATTGTGAGCCCTGATTGTAATAGTTAGACTACCATTTCTTTGTTGAAATCCAAAAATGTCTAAATCCCACTATTACTCCTGCCTCACTCGTGCATATGAGGCAGACACATTAGTTTACTGCTGTTTTTCTTCATTCCGTTCAAAGAGAGGCAATAGATTTCTCTTCACAATAAAAGTAGGTTGTGATTTTAAAGAGCCCTCTGATAACATCAGCTGTGGTGGGGCACTACTTAAACAAGAGCAGCGTAAGATTGCCATACAAATATGGATACAGATCACATAAATAGACATAACAAGAATTAACTAATTATAAAGTGGGTCACCAAACAACTCTAAGTCAAAGTCAACTCTAATCTCTTATTCCATAGGGATTAATTCTGATCTTGCATATGTCTCATGAGTCCTTTTTTAAAGCTTTAATTCACATATTTACACATTTATTGTCTTTTCTACTAAGAACGGTTGTGTATTTTCAGTTATTACCACTGTTAGAGGGAATTTCAGTGAACTCTGCTCACAGCTGAGACAGAACCTGGAAGTCTGTGATGACCTTCAGTACACAGAACTAGAAAACCATGAGCGTTTACTGAGCTTTCACCAGCGTTGCATTATGGGAGACGTGCAGTAGGACTGAAGAGCATTTGACCTACATTAGGGGCGAAAAGTAAGGATATCTAAATGTGTACTTCATCTGCTTTGACTGCTCTTTGTTTCAAATAGTTGCTTTTGAATCCCAAAGAGTTATGGTAGTGTTAGGTCAAAAAAGCTTTCTTCTTATGTCTTTTGTAAAAAAATATATCTGTGAATAAAAGCCTGAAACCTCCCGTTTACCCCTTTAAAAAGAGAGAGAAAGAGATAAATAAGAAAAAGCACAGTCTTAATAAAGGGCCAGGGTTGAATGTGCCATATGGCGCCAGTATGAGAGAGGAGTTATTCAGTTCATGTCCAGAACGGCAACCTCAACTATACACAACTCTTCAGGGGAAGGACGCAATGTCACAAGACTCAGTCTAACCTCAGGACATTAGCGGGAAACTTTCATGCTATGATAATCTCTCTTGTGGCCATGTCTTTATTTCCCATCACATCACACAGAGATTTCTGTTTTAAATAGTTTGTTTTCAAATGTTTTCGTGGTGTACATGTGGAAACTCTGGGAATCATTTGGAATTCATTTGGGAGGATAATTATCCCATCATGCAATTGCATTGTTTCCTCATTATGTATCTGGATCAAACAAACCAAAGCTTGCATCCAGCTTGTTTCTCAGATGGATGAAGGACTCTCCTGCTAAATATGCTCTCACTCTTCTCCTTGGCAGCGTGTGGACGTTCAGTAAGGATGAGGGCACTTAGTCACAGTTTCTCACACATACATTTGCACAGGTATCCAAACAGATGCTCTGTATCAATGCACCAAAACTAACACAAAAACACCAAAGTCATCCATTACATTCAGCCCCCCTTTAAAAAACAAAGATTTGTCCTTGAATGCTCAGACACAAGCTGTTGCGATGTATTTGGGCAGAATGCTGTCATGCTGCAGTAGGACACTCCACTCATTATCTTGTGTTGTGTGACAGCCCCTCTGAATCATATGGCCCTGAGAGTTAAACCAAAAGGGGGAAAAAACTCCCCATTGCAAAGCCCAGATGACTGGGAAAGTGTGCAATAACAATGTCCTTGTCCCTCCACGGATTACATAAGAGATTCCACCGATGTCAATCATCCCCTAATAGGGAACGTCCTCCAGAAACTTTTTCTGTACAGAAATAGCCAGGAAAAGGGCACAAAGTTTGTTTGTCAGATGCAGTAATATCTGTCTGTCTGCGTACGTGCACAGGTGCCTTAGCTCAAATGTTAGAGTTGCTCTGAACCCAGCCCTTCCATTGTTAATGTATCTGGAGGACACCGATCCCCTAATATGTGTCAGAGAGTAGATAAGTGAACATTGCATCTGCGAGCCTTTCCCTCAAAAAAAAAATCCTGCAATATTCTAGAAATGTTATGGTGCAGTGGCAATGTGTGAATGGAAATTGTTCAAACCTATTACCTGAGAGGGGCTGTCAAGTGGAATCTCCTGAGGAACAGCAGGTAATGCACAAAGCACACAGCAAACATTTAATTTAATGTGAATGATAGAGTGTTCTTTTAGTAAGTGTTGCTACTTCATTCTCCTTTCTCCCAATCTAAATGCTGCTTTTCACTTATTCTGTGCTGTTGTGGTTACATTCAGGAACGAGTCGTGATATCAGCGCCGCAAAAAGCCTGGCTGAGTGGGACTGTAATGAAATTTCCATAGCGTACTATCAGCAGCTCTGAGCACCCCAGACAGGCGTGTGAACCCATTTCCAGCAGAGCTCCCTACTGTGAAGGACATGTGTCAACAGCTGAGGAAAAGGTTCGGACCGCAGGATACTCGCCTTCTGCTGGAAATCTCTTACCCCTCATGAGCAGAGCTGTTTTTTCATTCTGGATTCTGTTTTGCCTGCTTACAGAGGTTACACACTGGTGCCATTAGTTGAAAACAATGCATTTCACTTTGTATCTCACTCCGGTATCTCTGAAATAGTGAGAACTTGAATTTGTTAGTTGCTAAGAGATTTCTGAACTTGTTTGAATTCAGACAGAAAAGGTGTTTAAAATATAGATTTATCATTTATATCAGTAATATTGCTCTTTTAGTTATTATTCTCGGTAAGAACTTCCTCTTGAAATGGATCAAAGACTAAAACAAAAATGGGCCAATAAGTACAACTGTTCTCTTTTTCTCAAGACAGCAGCAACATGAGGCTATTCCTGCATTCCATCTATGTGTCCTACACCATCTCAGCTATTTTCTCTTCAACCAAGTCCACCTGAGGGCCTGCACAGCACAACTGAGAGAAAGCAGGCGGCAAACAGCTGACGAGGTGCCACACAAGCATGCTGCTGATCAGTTACATCACCAACAGACACAAAATAACAACCACTTCTGTGGTTCAGCAAAGACAGGAAACAGGAAGCAACAACACAAATCACAGGGAATGCAGGACAACATTTACTAATCCCTGCTTCTGTTGAAAAAAGACTAAAAACAAATAGCGTGTGATGGTGTGCCCCATTGAGACAGGAGGAGCATGTGACAGTGAAATGGTGGAGCTTTTGCTGTCAGTTTTACTGGTAGACATTTACAGACAGCAAAACGAGGTCTAATGATTTCCTGAAGGCCTGCTTTTTTTTTTGCTAGAGAAAAGCATCCGCATTGGACTTCTCCTGTAGAAACAGTGCACTGAGGATCAAACCATGCATGATTCCTATACTTGGTGGGGCTGAGCACAATTGATTGCTTCCAATGTTGTCAGGGAAACAACCAATGCCTCTCTAAAGGTGTTTACATATGTTGTCCACCTCTGGAGAGGCTTTTGCCTTTGTCATGTTGAGTTTCAGGCTTAAAAGCATTTAAATCCATATAGTCTTTCCAAGGTTTTTTTTACAGAGACCAACATAATCTTCTGAGTGTAATGTAGTGATGGTAAAAAAAGAAAAGAACTAAGGAATTTAATGCTTTATGCGTCAAGACAAAAAACCATGCAGTCCTTACTGTGGAGTATATTTAGTAAAAATACAGCCTCAGATGAATGACACATGTCATTATCTATCGAGAGAAAACAAAGCTGACAATGCAGCGTGGAGAAAACAAAGTACAAACCAATTATTCAATATTTTGCAGAACCGTCTATTTGTCGATAACTTGATGCTCTTGTTTTGTATATTTCATTAGTCAAACCCATAATTTTCGTAGACTTTAGGTTCACTTCGCAATGTTTCTTCATTCCTTTAGATTTGCAGTGTATTCTTTTATTCACAGCTCTCTTAGGGCTGCTTCAGTGCAATTTTGCAATCCTTAGCCATGCTGCCATTTTCTCTTTAGAGGGGAGTAACCCTCTTCTGGCAACCCTTTAGCCCTTTAACATTTAACATGTTAGATGAGTCCAGTAGATTCTGGGCTGTAGCAGTCAGGTATTTTACACTTGCTCTGCATTGCATAGCCTGATTGTAAGGTGAGCCTGCTGTGACACCCATTCGTGGGAAGATTAGTACCCCTCCTGAATATATTCTTCTTGTAAATAACTTTTCTCCTTTGAGAGTGATCAAACTGACAAAACCTCTGGTTTCAAAAGGTGCTCACAATGACTGACGATCAGTTAATGAAGAGGATTGTCGCAAAACTGTATCTTTGTTTGTATTGAGAGAATGTGACGAAGTTTGGTACAAACAACTTAAAATGAAGGATGTAATCATTTTAGTATGTCGAGTAAAGATCAAGTAACATTCATCAATTCATTGCAGATTATGTCAGGATTCCAAATCTGACAAGAAGTAATGGCGTTCTGTGACAAATAATGTACATCCTAATCATAATGTTTTATTGAAACAATTTAGTAGTGATTATTCAACTCCATAATTCATGAAAAGAGGGGGAAATGGATCTAAACTGAAACTCGTCTGGTTAGCTGGAAGCCCACAGCTGCGATGATGTAATTCCACTCATTACTTTCACTTCACTTTGACCTTCACTGTCGTGTGATGTCTGTCTGATGATTGACTCTAAAAGGCTGCTTCAATATTCATATGCTGAGAGGCTTTAAACTGCAAGAATTTCTGATATCACAACCCGTTTGTAATCCCATCATGACCTGGTGTGCAACTTACAAAGTACACTGTGACAAGTGCAGAAGACACACACACGTCTACTTTAAAAGAAAAATTTACGTAAAACGCTAATTCTGAATAAAAGTAGAGAGCTTTTGTTTTAGAGCATTTCCAGAGGGGATCTTTATCTCTATTTTTAGACACAAAATTAGATGTTTAAGTAAGTATATTAGTAAGGAAAGTGTAAAAAAAAAAAAAGTTGTCTTTCTATGTGTACCTACAGTTTTACTTTGTCTTTTTAAAAATGTTATCAAAATTACAGCATAACACAATGATGGAGCTCCCAACCAAACCAAACCTTAGTGATTTTCTGATAATTAACACGAGTAGCATGATAAACTAAAATTATACGTATGCCAAATGCATTAAGAAACATCAACATGCAAGCACAACAACTGTGAGTTTGTTAGCATATGTACCGTTGCTCTGCAGAATCAAAGTTATTCTTAGACTTTCACACACTAATAAAATCTGATTGTGTCTTAGGAATACCACCTACCAGATGGTAGTCAGAGGCCCCTTTAGCCTGTGCAGAGCCACCGAGTGCAGCTAATCCAATTAGTTTTTCCTCATTCGGCCCCAAACAGCCGGACTCCAGGCCAGTGGGGTGACAGTCGGAAGGAGGAGGCATAGCCTTGAAGTCAAGCTCATGCTTTACCACAAAACCTATTCACATTTCTACTAGATTTTCACCACTCTGCAACACACAAGCTCCATAGTCAGAAATATGGCATTAGAGATACCAACCAAATTCAACTGCATCACATGGACCAGAGCCTATAGCCTAGAATCACATTTAAAAGTGCTAGCTAAGGACAAAAGTACAAAGAGCAAAATGCCAAGGTTGCAGTATCCATTGTGACATCAGTATGTAACTACTGTGAAAAATTGTCAGACTCTGTCAGTCACCAGTTTCCAAGGAAAAAGAAAACTGGCTTTATCTTGAAATGAAGCCCTATTATCTAGAAATCTCTCAGATCTGGAAATGTGTTTTCATACAAGGCACTTTTTATCACCAACATAAAAAATCCATTCCATCCATTCATAGAATCCACTCCATTACCTTTTCTTCACTGCAATGTGCAAATACAACAAAGGACAGTGAGCTAAACTTTTTTACCTTAAAACCCGATTGTCTTATTTACAACAGTACTGCAGCTTCAATACATACAAAACAATCAAAATTGCCCAAAATAAACACAATCAGTTTTTGACTATTATTGTCCAGTCAACTTCTCGAGCTGGTTTAAATGGGAGCCCGCTTTCAACATCGGTTTGATGACACACTAAAATGAAGAGTTTATTGCGTTTAAGCATAAAAGAACTTGTATAGGTTTATAGTTAAACTGAATTTAACTGCCTATAATTTACTTTAGCACGTTATATCTGGCACAAGTAGCAGAGATGGCTCAGGCAGTAAATCAGGGCAAAATGTGCTTTTCCCCATAGTAGAGAAGGACATTAAATGGTTAAAAACAAATCGTAGTGTCAAGTAGAATACTTGGCTGTGGCTTTTGCTCCTTTTGACGCTTAATTGGAATCTTGTGACTGTTAATGTGAGTAATGAGCTGTTTCCGCGTCTAGAGAAGAAGCAGCAACCAGAATCTCCAGTGTGACACTGGCTAATCTAATGCCAGTGCTCCCAATTACAGAGAACTCTGAAAGATGCTTCTTTTTTTCTCTCTTGTATGGCCAAGGTGAACAATTTCATTTCAAGCCTTTCTACCTTTGCTTTTGTTTTGCTTCTGGTTTGTTACTTCCACATATCATACTCTATTAATCGTACCTGGTGTGATTATATGAGTTTATACTGTTATGGGCCAATGAAAATACATCACCTATTGCTCCAAAACAGTTCTTTATACAAAATAGGCCTGACAGAACTCCTTAAGTGGGATGGACTTAGTGATCAGCGTCAGTCTGCCACGCTGACTACTCTAACTATCTGTGCTTTAATAAACAACAAACCCTCTAAACAAACTCATTGATCGAATGTCTCTTGGAAGACCTCTACAGGACAACACCCAGGAGACAGCTCTGAACATCCGTGACAGTGACATGGAGCCTTAACAACCTCCCCCTGTCCTCATAAATGCTACAAATCAGATAAACTGAAGCAAATACATATCCTTTAGGGTGTGATTCTTTGAAACTGGTCAATTTTCAGCAGTAACATTTATGAAACCTTTGGCCAGTATCACTGACAAGGGGTAAACAGGCTTATTTCTTTGAAGCTTTGCTGGGATCTCATAAATCTTCCTCACCGTGGCAAGGTGGTCCAAAAAGAAAGCTTGATAGATGGAGAGATGTGAACGACCTCCAAAACACGTTGGGTTCATTGTGTGAGGAGTGGCTATCCATTTCAGGTAAGCCAGGCCCGGGAGTATCAGCTGTAGTCATGCTCCTCTCATTACCTTGGTCAGCCGGCCGTGAGCTCTCCATCACACCACAGCCACCGGCCGGCTGACGGGCCAGCTGCACTAAAACACACACAAGTACGAACACTCAAGGAGAGTTTGGCAACGCAGCTTATCACCGAGGCGAGAAGTGCTGTCAGGGCCAAGATCAGCTGCATGAGTGGTAATCTCACGCGTTACCGGAGATATATCAAAATGTTTAATTGATATGTGCTGCAGCCTTTGCTCTCCCACTTGTTTCTGTCACTGAACTGATGTTTGCACCACAGCTGAGTCATATATATATATATATATATACATTTCTTGGAAAGGCACAAATCAAGTGAAGTGGACGTGAGTAAAGACGCATCTGTCAGCTGTCTTGGTCGTGAAAAGTGATTTCACCAGATTACAAACTGTAAGCCTGTGAGAAATTGTGTGAAAATACTATAATCTGAAAATGACATATAGCAACTGAAATTAAAATAACCTAACCCCATGTGGATCCGGTGTGTAAAAGTGCATATCTTAAGTTCGGTATTTCATTAAATCAGCAATACTCTTAGAATTAGGACAAGTCTAGTTTAAGTCATTAAGTCTCCATTATTAAAACAGATTTCTCTGCTGACAGCTAGTACTTATATAGCATTTAAATGCTCATGGAGTATTGAAAGCTAAATATGTACAGTTTCTATGAGAGACTAAAGATTACAGAGACAATTTGAAAAAATATATTTTTCTGCTTTATTTCTACTAAAGAATTTATTGATAAATTAGAACAAATGTATGCATGTTGATACTTAAAACAGAACAAATAGGACAGAAGTGTTGATGCCTGAGGTATTCATAGGCTTTGGCATAAATTAACTTGATTCTTTTTTTAAGTGGACCTAAGCAAGAGTCCACGGGTTCAGTATTCTATGGGATTTAGCTTTGTTGGTCGAAGAGGACCACACGGGCCAACTGTTGGCCGTCCATGAGCTTAAACGGAGAGCTGACATAGAGGGGATTACAGCATGAAAAATAACGAGAGCCCTTTTTTATTGCTCTTATACTAATAATCAAAGGAAATGAAATAGCTGTGTGCTAAAATCTCTAAATTGCATTGGCTTAAACCATTAATCTGACAGCTATTGTTACCAGCGTTTTCCACCATTTGGCCCAGGGCCATGATTGAAGAACAGACGATAAAGTAAAGGCCAGGTTTTTGTTCATCACTAAATGTGCTTCTGTTTGTTCCACAGCCTTAAACCCCAGCAGTATCAATTTATATGAAATGTTTAGCACAAAGTTGTCGGTTCTTCCTTTTGTTTTAAGATCTATTGTGCCAACTACGGCAGTTTATCCAAGTTAGCCAGGTTATTGAATACTGGGCCAGGGGTTTTCTCGTGATGCCCTCTGATATCTGCCACTCTGTGTTTTTTCAGCACATTATATCTTGCTTAATGCCAGCTGGTCCTTATAACCCACCTCTGACTGTAGCTAATGACTGACCGGGTCAGCATACGCAAATTGTTGGCACTTAGCAGCATGGTGTAACATAAATACCTTTAGCCAACAAATTTTTGTTTCTTTTTGTTTCAGAGCAAAGCGTTGTCATAGCCTTTGGAAGAGCCATTCATGACCATACCATGCTTTCTTGACTTATATATTCTATACATACAGCAAATGTACTAAATTCTCTCTCCCCTCGGTGTAAAAACTTTTTTCTTCACAAGGTCATGTGCCGTTAGCTCTGAATTGGTTAGACTTTTCATTTAATTTTGTTTCTAGAAAACGGAAATAGTATTTTTCTTGTGCACTATGATGTCTGTTGATGTTTACCATGTGAATATGGGACCTATACGAGGATGGGTGTTTTTTTTCTGTAGCTCTGGCTGGTGTCTTCTGATTTCCTCTTGATGCCGCACAGAGTCATAGAGTGGCAGTCTATTTAAAAGGGAAATTTCCCTCTTATCATGGCCTTTGTGCGAGCAGCTTTTAGCCTTAGCCTTGAGGAAGTCTTCTGACTGCTGTCAGTGTAGGTGAGACACTGACAGCTCATAAGTAGCCATCCGTGAAACAAGTTGTCACAATTTCCTGAGGCCTTATTTAAAAATGTATGAGACACGCTTTGGTCAACGTATCACTCCGTTTAAGCGCATCAGCTGTCCTCTCACTTCTGTTTAAGCAACACGCCCAGGTTTTTGGGAGGAATGGGAAAGTGAGCAGCCTTCTGCTCCAGCCTATTTCTCCCTTGGAATGTGGCTCTCTGAAGACAGCAAGCTTCTTTCTACCCTGAGCACTAAGTGAAGCCGGAAATATAGAAAGGTTTACTCAACAGAACACAGCTGCCTCTGACAAACAGTATCAGTATCAGCATTGGCATGAACTGGAGTCAGACCCTGAAAGCTAAGCTCCCGAAGGTGTTTGACTCAAGGTGTCAGCAGGATGTTCGTGTACAGTTCGTTTTTGTATGTTTGATGAACTTGACAAGTGACGTAGTGGGCACTGAAAATCTGGGAAAGTCACATAGAAAGGTATTTTCAAACCTATGGGATACAAAACAACGCACAAATGTATACGCTCTCACGAACAAAAGAAGTGACATTCTTTTTCATGATATTCAGACCCGAGGAAAACATGTAATGAACATATACTGTTCTGTTGTTTCTGCTGATTAACTGGAGTCACAGGATGATACATGATAAGCCACCAGTTAATAAGCAGGAGAGGTTTTTATGTGCCGTCTGATTATACAAAATGCTTTCCTGGGGAAGGAATTCACAGAACAATTATGGAGCAAGAGGGAAATCCTTGCTAAATATGAACCTTGAGAGCCGTTGTGTCAAAAAAACATAAGTGTTTCAAAAGTGGACTGAGACTGAAAATGAAGCGACTATTATAAGATAAAAGTAAGCATTTTCCTCTGCACAGATGAGAAGTTTCCCTGTCTAGATTGGTAGTTACACTGATGGTCTGGATCATTTGGGATAGTGCTCTGTCAAGATGTGAGCATGTCATGTGAAAAAATATTATAATGATCACTATTACCATACCAAACGCTGATCACATAAATAAATGCAGAAGTTACAGTTTCTTTATCCAAGGATACATCACTCAGAGCCAGGGATCAGCATTTTGGGTGGCAGAGTGCCCTGAGAAGTCTTTGATGATAAAATGCTGAATGCAGATCGTGACCACATGTTCTGCGGCAGGAAAGACCTTGATCTCAGAACAAAGCCAACTCAGTCAAAAGATTGGTGTCCAATGAAAATGCTGGTGGATCTCTTCAGGTGACTGAATTTATGCTATGTGTTTTCTATGGTGTTGTATGAGAAAATAAAAGGTGATGTAACAAAAGTGCGAAGCAAATCAGTTGACAAATAAGAAAAAAGAAAAAATTAACCTGCTTCTGGCTTGTTAAACAGAGGAGGTGAACATGATGTGTGACACTTCAAGGGGTATCATTGTGAGTCATGTTGGGGGGGTACAGGCAAAAGACTTATGACCCTTTGAGACTTTGTTAGACAATCAGAATTAGTCAGTCCAATGGTAATTGTACCAAAAGCTCTCTGCATGGTTGAATTACTCCTTCATATATTTGCACAACTATGGTCTCAAGTGCTGAGCACCAGCTCCAAAGCTCCTGTCTAGAATCCATTTACATAACATAGAATCACCGATCACCACAAGTGACAGCCTTCCTAAAACCACTGCGACACACATGTTGGACCGTTAGATGGTTCAGCTACTGTTTAGCCAAATTGACTGTCCACACAACCATTTTCTATACTCACTTAATCCAATTCAGGGAAGCGGGAGGGGTTGGAGAGTTTCCCGGCTGCCATTGGGTATTAGGTGGAGTCCTTCCTGGACATGTCGCCAGTTCATCACAGGGCCAGACAGAGACTAACAACCACACACTCTCACACTTACTCACAGCATCAATTTAGAATCACACATGAGTATACCGCTAATATATGTTAATATACCGTGCGTTTTTTTCATTGTGGGAGGGAGCTGTAGTACGAGCCAGAAAGAGAGAATAGAGAAGATGTAAAGGCCTCCCAGAAAGGCCTCAGCGGGGATTTGAACCAGGAACATTTCGTCCTGGGAGGTGTCAGTGCTAGCAACACCACCGAGCAGCCTCCTGCCTGTGCGTTTGTCATCAGTAGTTAAGCTGAGATTTCCTTTGTGGCACAATACAGTCACCTGTTTGGCTGAGCCCATTCTGCCTTTAAGGGGTTTGTGGTTTGATAAATGAGTCGGTGGTGTCCAGTTTACCCCTTAAGGAGCCATTATTCATTTCAAAGCCAGGCCCTCCTCATTTCTAAATACATTTTACAGCAGGTGTTTACTTTTTACACCCCTTCTTCCGACCCGTGAGAACACACCTAAGCATTGCTCCTTCTGTTAATCAAAAAGTACACAAATTAAATGAAGGAGGAGGAGAAGGGGGAGGATGGAGACGAACCGAAATTTGAGCTTAGGCAAAGGCGCTGTAATGGGATGGCAAATCCCATAAAATAAAAAGAACAGCCTGTCCTGTGGCAGAGACAAGGGGGGAAATGAAAGAAGGGGAACCATTTGGAGATGAAAATTGCCGGAGAAGAGAAAGTTAAAAAAAAATTGCCACACATGAATGGATGGGATGTCTATAGACACAGTAAACAGGATGGGAGTAAAACCGATGCGGTGAGGCCGCAGCTCCAAAGCCCTGTCTCACCTTGATATATGGGCCTCTTATCTCACAGGACCAAACGCATGATCAAAAACACCGAGACAACATATCAACATGTCTTACAGTGAGCAGATGAGGACAAAAAGTGCTGGGTAACAGCATCCATCTCTGAATCATACTTAGAAAAAGTCCCTTCTTCCAGGCAGTACATGGTGTGAAGGGGGTGGGGGTGTGGGGGGGGGTTCTTCGAAACTATGACAACTGACACGAATTGGCTTAGCGTTTAGTGGGAAGTGGCAAACGCCACATTGCCGGGCCACGCATTGTCGCAGAATTTATGTAACAACACATCAGCGCAGCTCAAAGCGCAGCACTAATAATAACAAGCTTTATCTGCAAATGCTCCTGATGTCAGGAAGCATGGCAGCATGTCGATAGATGAGGGGATGCTGTGAAGCCTAAAAATGGAATATTGCATAATCAGGTGACTTTGCAGCTTCATCTTATTGTCACAGTGATTGAATGAAAGCCAAGAGTGATGACAGAGCAGAGGAGTAGGGGAGTGAGGGGAGAGTTTATCCTCTGGCCTCGGGGCGGGACAAAGGACAATGACTGAGTGCTCAGACAGAGAATGTATAAATATCCCCCTGCTCAGGTCTATTCCATGCTTATACAATCCAAGCTTCTTGCCATTTGTGGCCACTGTAAACCTCACACGTTTTAATGTTGTGAACAGTGGAACAAGTAAGGGAGAGAACTTGAAAGCTCGTCAGGATCTAAAGAAGAAGAGCTGCGTCTCACTCCAAATTCCTCACATCCTGAGGAATAAGACAGGTTAAAAACTCTATTTTAGGCATGTTCTTTGAAACCTCCATTTAATCTGATCTATATTTTCGTATCCAGGAAACTATTTTAATCTAATCAGTTTCTTTGTCCAGTCCGTTTGTTTTAGCATTACAAAACAACCAAACATCAAGTCAGAGTGAAACTAAAGGCCAGCATTCCTACACAAGCTGCAGTGGTCTGTAGGACACGCACCATTTTTCTTTAATCTGAGAGCAGCAGGATCTGTTGGTGTCATGGATGAATGATGGATGGAGCATTTCGGTTTTATTTCTCAAATTCATTTATTGCTTGTCATTTTGTGACCACAATCTGATGAGATCGGGCGGTGGAACATGAATGCGTCGCTTTCTACGCGAGACTTCTACACAACTGTGTGCAGCAGCAGTCTTATTAAAGTGGTAGGCACACACTGTGACCGTTTGCTCATTTTGGGCAGGATACGTCCTCATATTTATCCACACCAGTGCTGTCCAATCATTCTCCTCCATGATTTTCCCTTTGATAATGATCTGCAGCATCTGCTTTGCACAGCTTCTGAGCCAAATAATTGACACAAAACAGCTTATTAGTGTTGGACTGCAGCAGATGCTTCTGCTCTCTCTCTAATCTAATGTAAAGATTTTCAACTGTTCTTTTCTACTGTCACTGGTTAAACACAAAACAGTACATTCATTATGTCAAAGTGATGTTATTTGCATAGCAAAATGAAATAAAGGTGCCTCATTAAAAAAAGAGCCTGAAATAGTGTTTAGTTGAGAAGTGACTTCTAGTCTCAAATGCAGCATGACTGCAAAGACAGGTTAAGAAAAAGGTTGTTTTACAATCTCTATGACAATCTTTTCTCAAGTAAATATTATCAGTTGGAAAGTGTTGCAATTCATTTGCACACAAGAGAGACCAATTAGTCTGTCCCCGATGTGTACACTGGAGCATGTGCGAAAGAGATCATTTCAACTGTGTTTTTCTTGTGACTTGAAATGGGGATTTGGTATGTCCTTGCTAGAAACTAACTAAAGGCTTTTTTATTTTGAAGCTTGAATTTTTGGTCTGTACATTCTTGTGAAAACGCCATATACTTTCTCTCCCAGTTTCACTCCCAGGTGCACGTCTGGCTGGATCCATGACATAAGCTTGCATTCCAAGTTTAGAAAATGCCACAACTTCTACAGAGTGAATAGAGTTTTGAGATTTATTTTCATGTAAATACATTGAAATTATAGGTGGTGTTTAAGTTCAGTTTTTTTTTTTTTTTGCTTGAATTTAAGTCAGTAGTGCAGAGTAAAGCTTCCTTCTGGTTCACAAGAAGCATCACTTTGACGGTTATACCTTTCTCTACCGTGAGACACAGAATATCCAAGAAAGTGGGTTTTAGAGCACTTAATAGGTTTTATAAAACAAAACTATTTTAAAAGATTGAGCCGAGACTTGACACGGGATCGGTACAGTTGTCATTTTTATGTCATCTTGTTGACCTTAATGTACAGTTATTTACACAGTGACAAGGGAAGAGAGAGTTAAAAAAAACAGCAAGATTTGAATCCACTGAGAGATCTGAGTGGATTCATTAGGACAGAATGTAAATCTCTCTGGGTTAGAACAAGGTGGTTTCCTCTTCAGATTTAAATTCTGTGTTCTTTTGTTCTGTCTTAAAATCGTCTTCCTTTTGGTGCTAACCTGTCTGATACAGACAGCTGAGGGTTTTAGTGATTGGCTCCCAGAGATATCATATTTGTACAGTTTTATTGATTTTGTTTCTTTCTAGGTTACTCCCACGTTCACAACTCATGACTGTTTTCAACAATAATCTGTGATTCTTTTTTATGGCTTGGTTCCATTCAAAGCATTGTCTTACAACAAGGAAGGTGCTAAGTCTTAGCCGTTTTCCCTGTGTTTGTTTGCTTGTTTGTAAAGTCCTTGAACTAATCTTTGCCCCACCGCTTTCAAAAGCTTCTGAGAAAAAGCCCAATTCAAGAACCATCTGAGCAAACAAATTTGCTGAGCTGTAAACTATATGAATGCAAAACCTGCTGAACTATTCAGATTGAAATCATCCATCCATCCATTTTCCATACTCACCTCATCCGATTAAGTGTCACCGGGGGGCTGCACCCTGAACAGGTTGCCAGTCCATCACAAACAACTATGCACAGCCAATCCCAAGTAGAACAAGTGACCTAACATGTCTGCTTTATGAGCTTGAGCATCCAGAAGGAACCCACAAAAGCACGATGAGAACATGAGCTCAGAAAAGACTGACCATGGAAGGTGAGGAGTCAAACAGAACAGCACTGTGAAACCCACAGTCAACACATTTCATAGTCCTGCCTGGTCAAGACTCTGCCCTTTATTTCTTTACTGTGTTTATTTTCCTCTTGTAAACCCTGTATTTGTTTGTGACCTGTGCATGGTGTACCCTGCATTTTCCCCGATGTCGGCCAGGCTCACCCGTTTGGACAATGGATAGATGGATGTACCTCTTTGTTACATAATAAACAAGTTTCACTGAAGTAAGGTGTTAAAGATATTCACAGTTAAAGTTAAGCATAAGAATAAAACATCATGGTTAGAGCTTTAAACAGGCGACACAGAACATTTCCAACATTTACTCCGCAAAACCTGCACGTACCTAAATGATGCCGTAATGCTTATTAGTGCAATGAAGACTAATGCATGTGGCTTCAGACCCAGTGGCTTCTTGGGTGTGAGGTAGAGGGAAGATTCCAAGACTGGGTCAGATAGATAGATAGATAGATAGATAGATAGATAGATAGATAGATAGA
>CAJRST010041110.1:13699294-13770993 GCA_907169785.1 Menidia menidia | reverse complement strand
AGATAGATAGATAGATAGATAGATAGATAGATAGATAGATAGATAGATATATAGATAGATAGATAGATAGATAGATAGAATCAAACCAAGTCAAATCTCTTTAAATGGAATCATGTGAATCAGCCTTTGGACAACACAGAGCTTACATCGGCCATCCAGGGACACTGCGGCAGGCAGGCAGCTTTACTACTGTAGTGGTATGGCAGGTTCAGCTGAAGGAGAAGCACTGACACTCATACTAATGAGACTCCACGCAGCGCAGTGACCAAGCGTATGCAGGAGCATCAGGCAGAAACAATCACCCAGCTTCTGCTGTGCATACTGCCTCAAGGAAACCCCACTTTTCGCTCTTTCCGTCTTCCTATCTAAATCCACCCTGCCTTTAAAACAATTTGACAAACACACTAAGCATTCGCATTTGCTGATACAAAGGCCACGCTTCAATATTGTTCTTACTACACTAACAGTATCCACTGTCAGCCTGCTTGAATATGCAACAGATTGAGATTTTGCAGTGAGTCTTGATTTAAAACCATATCAAATTCTCTAATGAGACACATCCATTTGATACTAAGATTTATAGATGATAAAATGGGTTTTGAGTAAGAGATTACTTATTTGTCTCTTGTAAAATTCAATTTATAGCACCCATCCAAGCAAGTCTCTGAAATTCTACCATACAAATAAGAGTGCAAATAAGAGAAAAACTTAGGGGAAAAGTTTACCCTTTCCCTTGATAGACTTACACCTAAAGTGTGACCTTTGGCAGTCCTTGCAATTCTCCAAAAGAAATTAATTTTCTCTCCACAGTGTAAAGGGGGACTGCCTTCTGATGACGGGCAGATGTTCTCCATGCAGGTGGCAGATCTGAGGCTGAGATTGGCTGCATCATTAGCTTTACCCTAATGCTCCATTAAGAGTTATGCAAATGGGAAGCCTTTTAAGAAGACATTTGAGATAACATCCTCTTTATATTTGGAACTTCGGTGCAGTGGCTGCTGTCAGACTTTCAGCCAGGTCCCTTTGGAACGGCCTGAAATTACAACATATCTCTGAGTGATTCAGGATTTGCCCTCCAGCCTCTTGTGAGCCTAAGGAGCGACTCACTGCCCCATTACATGCAAGTCCTGAGGAACAGCTACCTCCTGGCTGTGAATTATGCAGCAGGGGCGTTTACGTTGAAAGCTCACTGCCCAAAGAAACACTGACAAGGATGTGTAACCTCAGTAGTTCGGTAGATGGAGGCGGAGGGAATCTGTCCTCTCTAGTTTTGCAGTTTGTTCAAATGGAATTTACAACACACAGGTCAGAGGGACCTGCTAATCGATTGGTGCTCCACACAGAAGGATTGCAGGATGGAGGTCAACCCATGTTGAAGAAATTGGTCTGAAGTAGAAACCAAAAGGTCTGCATTCAAACTGACCACAGCGGGAAAAACTTGTGGGGAAAAAAACTTTTCCAGGCCAATACCTGCAGCAGTGACAGAGCCACACAGGTTTATGTATCACACTACACATCTTCTCTCCAATTCCAGTGAACGCACACATCACGGCAGCTCACCAGTCTGCTTTAATGAATTCATTAATACTCAAGCCCATTTTGTTTGTCCCTGGTTTTGTCTTACAAAGATTTATTTAGTCTCACTCACGCTGCCAACGAACAAACGTCATTTAACATTTGATCTTGTGTTGTGACAGGTTCATCCTTTACCGGGTATCCCCAATTATTCATGTGACTTTGAGTGCTACTTAAGCGCAACACGCTCCACTTTGTGCAGTGAGTGTGAACGCACACAATGAATAATATATACATTTCAAACTTGAGTATGGAAAAGAGGCCAGCTGCCATAAGTGCTAATACCCTCAGTGGGTTTAACAGTATGAACATGTGACTTTATTATCATGCAAATCTCTTACAGGGCTAGTGGCTAAGATAAAGCCGGGTGCACTTGGAATTGCATCACCTTCGTTTAGAAGGATTTGCATTTCAGAGATTTTACAGAGGAAATGGGAAGAAACTGAAACTGCTCCAGGCTTAAAGAATGTGCACCTGAGAAAATATAATTCTCTTAGTATAAATCTTTGGTATTTTCATACTAGTGACTTGCCAGATAAGGTGAAACACACACAAAGAAAAACTTCCAGGCCAGACAACTGCATGTGCTGAGAACAGAACTAATAAGAGGAAATTATGCAAGCACACCTTCTGTCATGTCGTAAACTGTTCTATTAACTTTTCACGATGACAGTGAGTTATCCTGAGTGTTTGTGTTTAGCTGCCCTAAGAGACATGTTGAAAAGATAGACAGGCTCCAAATTGCCTCGAGGCTGACATGACACATCAGCAGCTTCCAGCGGAACTCTGAGTCTGTTTGTGTGTTTGCGTGTAAGGCATGAGAAGATCGGGATGTCCTAATATCACAAGTTTGATGTCTGATGTTTCTTTGTGTCCCTGATAGTAGAAGTGACGATTTGGTAGCATTGGACTTTCTCCCTTGATAAAACAGAATTGGAGTTTTACACAATGTAAAATGCAACAAATTACAATGAAACCTACAACGTAAAATCCTATAAGGGGAAGAATACAACACAAATTACAACATGATTTTTGTCTCTTTAATCAAAATAATTAAACCTGACAGAAACGTGTGGATTCCCTCTCATTTGGTTTTAACAGTTTAAACATTTTAAAAGTGAGCCAATATTTGTTCAATCTTGTCACACATTCCAAAGCTTATTATTTCCTCACCCAACTCAAGTATTTTGGGTGTCTAAATGTAACCAAATAGCAACCAAAAATAAAAAACAACATGCTTAAGTTTAACCCTTCCTAAGAACGGGGAAACTTGAAAGTCCTTTAACAACTTGCGTGTGTTAAAGTAATCCATTTGACCACAATAACCCAAGAAATCCTGTTTTATTTCCTGCTAATGTGTGTCTCCTCCGCATCAGAGTATGTAATTGTCTTTCCACTGGCATTATTTCCATGCTGCAAGCAGTTAAGTTCAAGTTGTTCAGTGACATTGAAATAAAATGGAGGTTTTGAGGAAGCTGTGCTTATGTCATTGGTTTGAAAATGGCTTTAAGAGTTCTGATCTCACTGACACACAACAGCATTGAAAAAACATGTGTTTACAAAGGAAGAAAATAAGCACAGGAACACATTTTGATGACCCTTAAAGTGACAGAGGCACAATTAAACTTGCTCAGAGCTTGGCAATATCCATCAGCTTATTCTTTGTGGTAACATAAGCTGTGAAGTCATTTCAAGATGACAGAGTTGTCACTCGTCATATTGTTGAAGGCTTTGCACTTAAAGCCAGGCAGCCCTGCAGTTTTCTAACCTTTCTGCTATCTCAACCTATGGCAGTGACTTACTGTATTATGCAAGATTCTAAGGCTGTGCACAGGCAGGATTAAGTCGAAGCGAAGCCTTGGTGCGATTCCCTTGTCTCCAACTTGTGTTTAGCTTAATCTGTAGTCCACAAAAGGCCATAATGTTCCTTACTTAAATCTCATGTAAATTAGAAACGTGTGAAAAATCCACACATACACACAACTGTTCATGAGGACAGCAAATGCTAGTGATAGAAGAATATCTGTGCAAGTCTTTTTCTTGTCTTTTTCCATGTGTGTGGATCTAAATAATTGATTCCTTGTTTACTGACTGTTGGGTTACTGCTGTTGCAGGAGACGACATGCTAAAGGTTTGCGGAGTCATGGTCTGAAATTTCTATGGTCCTGCCAACGCATTGCCTTAGTTAGCTTTTTTTTTCCTAATCTGCCTCTGTGCTGCCAGTTGAGCCTGTATTTGGGTCGTCTCCATCCGAACACTACAACATGACAGAAGGATCTGGCAATGAACAAAGAAATCTCGGCGGTACATACACTGAGAAACGTAACAACAGGCAAATCAGGGTTCAGTGTGAAACAGCATTGGCCAGGGGAAAGCACTACAACATAAAACAAAGAGCAAGTAACCTGGTGAGATGTAAACCAAAATATACAACACAGAAAGCCAAAACCCCACACAAAAACAAAGTGGGGAAAGAACTAAACCCATGGCAATCCATTGAGAAATAAGAAATTCTTTAAATTACTTAAAGGACAAGAGAGGCAAGAAAATGTTACATCAGACTAACAATCATTTGTTCTGCGTGGAATGATTTATCAAAAACGCATGAAATCACTTCCTGGTCCAGCTGATTTTCTTAAGTGCCATATGTCCATCATAGTAAAAATGCTTACTTGATTCCATTTGTTATTTAGCTTTTTTTATTGCTTCTCTTTTAGCCAGTATTTGACTGTTGACTGCATGCAGGAACCATGCTTTTTACTATGTCTGCCTGTTTCTAGCTCCCACTATTTCTGTCTTGAGTGACTCTTCAGATTTCAGATTTACTAAAATGAGCAAAAACATATCGAATGAAATGTTATCTTGCAATATCCAATCTGTTAATAACATAAGATGTTATATCGTAGTATCTGATGAGAAAAATTCAACACTATGCAACTATATGCAAATACTGACTGGGATCAGATGGCCTACTTAAGCACGAGGGATCCAGAGGTAACAGTACTCAGCTGGAATCCACCACAAGGTAATTTCTACGATAGCATCCTCATTTTTACTCTATCTCTGCATCAAACAACGTGCAGAGGACCGAACATTGCTTTCAAATCACATTTAAAGCATTCCAAATTTTTTAGATGAAAGACAGCCGGAGGGAGAAATCAGCAGACTTTCTGATTATTACATAAACTTTCAATACAAAGCTCCTAACATTTGTGTCTAATACCCAGATTTTTTTTAATCGTACTGAAATATTTTGCTTAAAAATTGCTCTAATCATGATGCCAATAATAGCTTCTTTTTTTTTTTACAGCAAAGACAAAGACTCTGTCTTTCTCTTCACTAGAACAACAACAGCTTATCTGGTTTCCTCTTTGGTTGCTCTTTTCTAACCAAAATAAAAGTAGAATAAATCCAAGTCCTGCCAAGTAGGCATTTTAGCAAACAAACCCATTCATTTTGTTGAAAAAAAGAAATGCATCCATCAGTTTTGGTTTTATCTTTATTAGCACTTCAACCCTGAGAATAATGGTGTCTGTGACTGAAGCAAAACAAAGCCATGCATGTCAAGAGGGTGAAAATACGATCAGTGTGTAGTTATGGTGGCATCAGATGTGATGACATGAGGTGCTGGGTCCATATGGCACTCAGGGCTGTGACACAGACACACACCCTGGGTCGGGTCTTGGTTTGAGAGAATGTAATTGATGGCAAGTGCCAGAAGGCAGCGATTCCATGGTGTTAATCTTCTAAGGGCTAAAATCATGTTTAAGCCAAGTCTATGCAGGCTGGCACTGTAGCAGTTGACAGATGAATTTTATTAGTTTTTAAAATGGGAATGATGCTATTATCAATATTAACTTTGCAATGTAGAAAATAAATCCTGTTGTAGGCAATCTAAGGGCAGAATGGATCTTTCTTTGAATAATGCAACATTTGAGAAATCATTCTTCAATTGTTCCTTTCCATTTTTTGAACTCTGCTTCTTCAACAGCACACCAGTTAAGGTAAGAGCAACCCTTATTTTGTATGTAGACTGCTTCAGACCAGCTGGAATGAAGCATATTTCCAAAAGGCAAGTTTTGTTTTTAATACCAGCCTTCTTTTTCCTCTTAGCAGAAGTAACAAAAGCAAACGTATGATTCAGGGAAGTGGATATTACAATAAAACCCTGTGAGCACTGTCTCAGTCCAAAAAGTATTTTTGCATGCACACCACCACCCACAGATAGTCACCAAGAGCTGACCCAGAAATCCAAGCAAGGGCTGAAGAAGTTCTCTTTGTAGTCACCAAACAAAATATCCCAGAGCTTTAAAACACGCCCGTCCATTCATCTGTTGCATCATCTGTGCTCTTCTGTATTGTTTCTGCATTCACTGGCAAATATGTCTTTTTAACTATTCCAGTTTACATCCGCTTGCATTTGCTTACAAAAGATGCTGGAGGCAGGAAAGTAAACCGAATCTCCACCAACTGTTTATTCAAACCTAATTTGAATTCTTAATATCCAAGAAAACAGCTTCCCTCAGCTGTTGACAAAGAATTTGTATAGCCATAAAAAAAACACTGACATGAACAAACAAACAGCTGTTGCCGGGATCTTCCCAGCTTTGGACACATGAGACATAATTAATCACCAGGGGGACGGCGACTCATTAATAGCTGGATGCTGATTACTTGTCCCTGTGGAACGTTCAGCTTAACATGCAAATTTGTGTCACAGGATCTGTACGATGACGCAGCCCAGGCAAGCACTCATTGTTAAATGACACATGCAGGGAGATAACAAGACACTCGTCAGGGGCTTACTGTAAAACAGTTGCTTCCACTCGGAGCGCTTATCCATGAAATAAATTTGACAAACGCTGACATAGAAGGGAAATAAGCCAAGAAAAGAGAGTCCTTTGCAAAGTGTATATTATTTGATTTCCTTCATCTTTGTCCTTGTCTCTTTTCTCTCTCTCTCTTTTCGCTGCATCACAAAAGCCGCGGAGCAGAAAGCGGAGAGGAGGGAGGAGGACAGGCGGTGAGAACAGAGAGGAGAGGGGCTTGTTGAGCACAGTGACCTAATGCCAGCAAAGGTCACTGACTCAGCAGCATGGAGGAGCTTCAATGGAAGCATCCTTTAATCACCTGCAGCCGCCTCATCACCTTCTGCATGAGATGGACTCCAGCTACCAAGGTCGTAAAATCTCTCTCTTTCGAGGACAGATCGAGTGCCAGCAGAAACTCTCCGGAGAAAATCAAATGCCCCCGTTTCTAGTCTGAATCCGAGTTTGTTTTTTCCGCAGCAGATTTCCGAGGGAGACGGTGAAACAATAGCTGAACAGATGGAGTACTAAGACACTTCATAAATGCTAAGGGAGAGTACACGTTAGTTCAAAGCGCCGTTCTTTCGCCTGAACTTGCTTGTTGCTATGGCGAATATAGTGAAACAGAAGTTTGAAACGCTGTATGCAAACTAAATCCGAGGCACCAAACACAAACAGGCTCATGAAGAAACTCATTGTGTTCCTATTCTGAACGTATACTTATTGCTAAGAGGCTTTGCGGCTGACATTAGAATAAGCTGCGCTTCCTTCTCTGGATGTGAAAGTCATACATTTAGCGGAAAATTAAAGATTTGTAAGGAACCTAGGATGTTTTAAATGCCTTGTTAGTCATAATTTCATAAGAAATTATAAAATGGAATACATAAAAATTCTGGAAACAGATATTAGAAACATGACTGAGCAGAAACTTGAAAAAGGGCAAAACGCCACATCCATACGGCACCAAAGTACTAAACATGATGACTTTTGTATTGAGGTTTTCTTTGAAGCTCGATTGTAATCTTGTTAACTTATTGACTTGGACCTTTTTCCATTTTTCAGAGCGTATTGAGGTAAAGAAACTGTCGGACTTGCGGCGGGGCGTTTGCAGCTTCTGTTCACCAGATACAGCATCAGTTATATAAACTGGCCGTGTCTCCTGTGCAGCAGACCTTGCCATCTCATTAGGCAGGGCTAATTTGTCACAATGGGAAGTGGGGAAAATGCATAAATAATGTTACATTTTAGCAACATATCATTTGTTTTGTGCTAAGGCAGTTACACCAAAGGCCCTCTCAGCACTGTTTCATTTCATCTCTCTGTGAGAGTCATCGCTCTTATCTTTGCTGCTCTTTGCTTGGACTGTGCTCTTCCGCATTCACACAAATCCCTATGAAAGGTGATGAAAGTTTTTAGCGTATCAGATCCTGTGAAATGAATATTTCCTTGTGTTTATGGTGGTGGAAATATTTCCTTTCAGGGACAAAGATACTGATACCAATACAACAAAGGTTTTCAACATTCCACTGCTTACTATCTAAAATAAACAGAATAAATCCATCTGATAAAACTACTTTATATATATATACAAGCCTATAGATGACTGTGTAACCTATCAGAAATGTGGGTCTAAGTGTGAAAGGGTGTCAGGCTTTTGCATTTCATGACAGCATGTTGACAGTCTCTCTACATTTTTTCCACTCATCACATTCCTGCTTGTGCAGCACAGGTTAAGCTTAGCTGTCAGGAGCCTCATAGCTAAAGTTGGCTGTTGCATTAGTAAAAATTTTAAATGGAGAAAATTAGAGAATGACACTGTAATAGAATCTTGCATTTCCAAATTAACTCTTTTTATGAAGCCTTCATTGTTGCCATTCAGCTGGTAAATAGTGGGGCATCAAAAGCAAACAATCCCACATTATGCAGAGGGATCTTTTGGCGTGTTGCCGGAAAAAATAATAGAAACTAATAGAGCTATCACTTTCATTTGTATTTTTTTGTGAAATCTAGCTTTGTTTTAGGGTTTGATTCCTCTTTGTGGTGACATTTTTCATAGCAGCACACAGACATGCGTTTATTACATTGTTGATCTGTTGTGTGTCAGCACACACCTAAGGCACTGATGAAAGTTTTTTTAAAAAGGAAAAAAACTCTGAGTTGAAGATTTATTATATAAAATAACGTGGTGCCACACAACTGGGTTTTAATGAATCCCAAAATGTTACCTATAACTAACCTTTCAATTATCTAAATACGTAACACACATAGCTTGACTATGTATTTTGGTACATGAACAACACGCTGCTCATTATGAATGAAAATCATTATTGAGGATAACTTCCGCCTGGCAAACTGGGTTTGTTTCGGTTTGAGTGTTTCTCACATTATTCCAGGTATTTTCAAGAGTTCCATTGGAGAATTGCCAAGCCAATGGGCTGACTGTCTCTTTTTGCTTGTGTGTCCACTGAGCATAAAAAACATCATTTGGACATTTTAACAGTATTAAAACTTGATTGCCATCTCAGGGGGAGAGGGAATAGTGCAATTAAAGATTAATTAAAGCATTAATATTACAGGTTGGCAGAATGTATTTCTGCTCTTTGGTTCATTGCTCATGCATGTCATTTAAATTCCAAAGAAGAAAAAAAAATGGTGACAGGCTTCTCTAAAACCTTTCAAAATGTCCTGTGGAACACGTTGAAGGATATTTTGGCCATTTCTAATTGGACTGTTTTAGATCAAACTAAATAATAAGATATCATCAATAAATACTAATAAATTAATAATCAAAGATAAACTCTGTTTACCATTTTCAGGAAAAAAAAGCCATCTAAAACCTGGGCACGCACCGCAACATCATAATACATACAAACATTTGTATTATTTTCCATTTGTAGTGAAATTGTGCACTCCCATATGAACTGACTGTATGTGCATGCATCAAAAATGATAAAATATCAGCAAAGACTTTTTTCTAACCTGTCAAACTTATGCATTCAAAAGACTAGTGTTCAAAAGTCCCAGCCCCATGTCGATTGACCTGAAATATACTGGCTAATGTAGAAACCCCAAAACAGTGGCCATTGCCCCCAAGAGGTCAAGTCCTCAGACAATGCAAGGGCAAAACAAGGCAAGCTTATTTGTATAACACATTTTGTGTACAAAATTCAATTCAAAGTGCAATGACAAAGGCAAAGAAAGCTTACACTTGTAAAGGTCAAGGAGATATAAGTAAGTGAATACTGGACATAAATGACATAATCACAATAGAACAATCATTTAACTGTAACGTTCCAAAGGAGCAGAAAAACTGAACGCTGGATTATTGAGGCATGAGGTGCTATGGGGTCATTTCAGTTGGTTTCATATATTCTGACTTATCAAAAAGAATCAGAGAGCGGGTCCGTCTCCACATGCGGCTAAGTAAACCACAGGAATAGAAGAAAGTACACCTATCATAAATGTACCAAAAGCATATACCAAAATGTGAAACTGTGTCTTCATTTTTGTTCATAAAAAGCTTCCTGAATGGTGCTACTCATTTGGAGATGTTGTGCCATTTTCTCAGTATCGGTGGCTACCGTTTGTTCAAGGAAGTTCAAGGAAACTGAAGGGACGATGTAGACAGTTAAGGCACTTTGTCGACGTCACACTGTGTCGACGTCACGATTTGCAGCGATCAGTGATCATAATCACAGCTTAACTTCACAACATTTAACCGGAAGATGCAGTTCTGAGTTATTCTCAGACCCAGCTGTCAACAAATAAATGATACTTTATTAGTTGCACCTATATCTACTATTAATGAAGATTGTTTTAACCAATGTGAAAATCTCTAATGCACGGAGAAGGAATGTTTCTTCTTCTGGCCCATTTTTCTTCTGTAAGACATCTATGCCGTTCACTCACTGATGAATGAGGAGTGAACGTACAATATTTCTGAAATTCAGTGAAGTGGAAACATTGGGTATGGCATGAAAAGGATGCACGCCACTGACGTACACATATCTCACCTCAATTACTGGAGCTGGCAATAAATCTTTCAGAGATTTCAATGCAACCTTTTCTGACAATATCCATGCAGACAGATTGCGGGGCAGCTGTCATGATTATAACTTAATGGATTCAGCATGAATGTTTGTTCAGGTTGGTTGCAGGGTTTTAAATGCCTGTGCTGAGTAAATACTTTGACGACTCTAGCCCTGTTGGCATCATATACGCATGCTTGTGATGCTGTACGCTACCTTGCCCATTTACCCTGACGACGCCAGTTTTTGAAAACACTCACCACTCCGGACTGGAGCCAGCTGGGTTTCCTTCAGACTCCTTGGTACAACATCAGCATGGCTGTTGGCACCCTGGCAGCAGATGTGACATTGACACCATAGTGAGATGATTCAGTCCACCACTAAGAGAGATGTTTGACACTGAATACCTAGAGCTGCCCCTGGTGTCCGTTTGCACCACACCGCGTACTGAGTTTGGCTGATTGTAGTCTACTTTTAACAATCACGTTCTCATGTAAAAGGACAGCAGATATGCACTTACTCACCGTCCAGCCTACTTTGTGATGCACACACCTTTCAGGCTGCCCAGAACAACAATGCTGCACTGACATCATTCACTAAACCACAAAGACGCATAAGGTACCAGTAAGTAGAAGCTAAATTACTGATCAGACTACTAACAAAATCGGCTTTTAATTGTACGGAACCTCAGTTCAATGACAGAACGAAAGCGCAGGCCTTGATGCAAAGTGAAAATCAATCACCCTCCCTGTACACAGCCTCGTCTTCAGCTTCACAGGAGATGAGTGCCAGCTTACAGAGAGCCAGCAGGAAGCTCTTGCTCCCTCCAGAGGACGGGGCCCCTCACAAATGTACCATCATTTTCAGACACGGACATTGCAACACTTCTGACATTCAGACTAATGAAACTTCAAGGAAAAGAGAATCTCAGGTCTTTTTCGAAACTATCAAAAGTGAGGGGGAAAAACCCTCACCAGAAAATAGAAGTAAACGGTAAATAAGTGCTGATTAATTTCATATTTCCACTGAGTTAAAAGCCAATATAGATTCATTTAACTATAGATTAAAGACATCTATTTCCCCCTCCATCAGAAGCAATTCTTCGATAACTTTCACATAGCCAGCTCATCTCCATGAGGCTGAAAAATGGATGAAATCTTAAAGGTGTGATTGTCTGGGCAGGCTTCACTGACTCCGAGCTCTGGTCCAGGTGCCCTTAGGTAAACGAGGTTTAAATTCCCCAGAAAAGCAGCTTGTGACATGACATAAGTTCCATAGTGGCATCTGCCAGCAACAGCAACACTCATGAGTCGACAGGTGAGCAACCTATGCGAATGAGGGGGGGAGGGGGGGGGGGGGTCATACATTTCAACTCGTGAGAGAGAGCGATGGACAAGGCATCAATGCAGCCTGATGGTCAGCAGTCAGCCCCGGCTGTTTGACCCGCAGCGCCTGATGTAAAGCCGGCACGCGTCAGCGGGCTTACCTTCTCCATTGTGCTGGAATCAGCTGCAGATGGGTGTCGGTCACACAGCGAGAGTTATCCAGCTTCTACATGCCGAGATGCCCCCCGTCAGCCGGCTGTGTATCTATCTGGCTGGTAAACAACACGATCCAATGGAACTGCGAGAAATACAAGGGTCTTTTTTTTTTTAATGATCCTTTATACGTATGGAGAAAAACGTCTCTGCGGTCATTGCGCGCCTGTCCCCTCCGCAGCCCTCTGGTCTGCTGACAGCTGCTCACCGCTTCACGCGGGGATCCATGGCGGGGAAAACGCAGTTGGGAGGCTGCCGGTGAGGCTGCTGCTGCCGGTGATGGTGATGGTTCTGCCGGTGATGCTGCTGAGGCTGAGGCTGCAGCGTTTGCTCTGTCGAGACGCGGGATGAGAGAGGTGGGGGCGGGGGTGGGGGCATCCGAGGGCCCACGACGACACAGCCACCTCCGAAGATGAACTCATCGGACCTGGAAATCTCTGTCTCACGAGCAATGAGTGAATGAATCATTGTGCGCGAGAGAGAGAGGCGACATGGGCGCGCGCGCGTTGTTTATTCCTCTCATTTGTCAGGAGTGATGCTCATCGGTGATTCAAGCGGGGGGCAGAGAGACTTTAAAGGGAGATGTCATTACAAAAAACAAAAAGCAAAGGGGTTTTGGGGTGATTCAATAGAAAATTCCAGCGATTTTAAGTTTGTACTTGAAGAGAGCCAGAAAATCGAGCAGGTCACATTGAAACAGAATGAGATGTTCGTCAATTGGCAACTGTTGCCATAGGAGTTTTTAACAAGATTGAAGCGTCAGATCGTTTTAAAAAAAAAAAAAAGGTAGAATAACTAATGTAAATACAAACCCACGTGTATTTCCGACAATTAATCCATATTTATACACAATTAAACACTGTTGTGTGAAAAAGAAACAATTCTCTCTTCCGTTGCCAGTTTAGGATCATCTTTGTACAAGGATGGTCATCTAAAACAAGATCTTGCCTGAAAAAGAGGTTCCACGTCTTGCAGTTATCCAATTGTCCTTTCAACAATACACCATACACTTTTAATGTGACTTTGGCCTGAATTGTGTAGGTTGACCCATCACACACAAACTTTGTGTGAGTCTCTGGCACTGTCCAGACAAAACGTCCAACGGTCAAGGTGAAGATGCCCCTTTGGAGTCTGACTACAGGAAGTGGGATATCTCTGTATTTGACCCATTTCTTCTTCTTTGCAAATACAGTTACATTATTGGATTAAAAAGTGGACCGTCTTTAGTGATTTTCAGAGCAGACTTCAGGTGGCTATGGTGACATGATGGTTTCTCATATTTTGCCAGCTGAGGACTCAACTCAAAGGTCACACACACCCAACAGAGATTTCTGGCACTGGCCTTTACTAACTGAGATTTATTTCTGAATCGTTCATAAATGCATCCTGGGAAAAACCAAATCGTGCATTTTAGATACTTTTAGGGGTCCAAGATTTGCTACTGGGGTGATACCCTGAAACAGTCCTGCTATTGTAACTTTGTAATTTGTGCATTTACAACTTGGAAACAGCTTCTGGCTTCCTGCTTCAAACAATGTAAATGTGTGCCTTTGGATCTGGCTGTTAGCCCCATGGGGTTTGTGAGTTGAGGAAGTAAATCAGGAGACAGAAAGGTATTCCCTAGTTAAACAATGTATTCTGGATGGAAGATGTTGAAAAATTCAGCAAGGTTTTCTTTAATTGACTAATGATTATCTGACAGTTTGGCACAAAATGAGCCACCATCCATCCTTGCTTGGGAAGACTAAACCTAAGCTGGATGCTCCCCTTAAACACAATTCTGACCCTCTCAGTAGTTAATCAACTGTAGAATCAACCAAAACTGTCTTACCTGTAAATTCTACTCACTTTTTTTGTCTTCTTATGTTTCTCTTTCTCTGACTTTTCAAACAAGTTCAGGTGGATCTGCAAAAACTATAAAGATGATTCCCATATACTTGTTTCCATTAGATCAGTGTTTCCCAAGGCACACTGCCCTACACGTTTTCCAAGTTTCCCTGCTCCAGCACACCTGATTCTAATGAATGTAACGACTTTACAGCTATGCAGAAAGCTGCTAAAGTCCCATTCATTAGAATCAGGTGTGCTGGAGCAGGGAAACTTGGAAACGTTTGGGAAACACTGTCTTAGATAAAACTATCTATCAGCCCTTTATTATCTGCCTGGAATAAAAGAGCTTTAAAAAAATGACCATGTGGTTACATTCTTGTCAGTGTTTGGTCAAGAAAAAAACTGCCTGTCCGTCTGTATGCCCAAATTCAAATGTTCTGTTCACTAGGACCCCCTCAACCAGAGGTCTCTGCCATCAGCAGCAGAATGAATATGACTAATCTCCAGTATGAAATCAAGCTGACAATAAAAGACAATCTTTCCTCTCCTGAGTAATGCCCAATAGCATGAGCATTAAGGATGGCTGATTGGATAAGACCATGACTAATAACTTTGCGTTTGATCCAAGGCTGGATTTTCAAAAGGGGGCACGGAGGCAGCCGATGGCTGTGTTGTAAACCGAGTACTTTTTTGTTTGCTTTGTCTTTCTCTAAAGGACTGGGCAAAGTTATCTGGCACTGATGTCCTCACATGTTATCTCTCAGCGAGATGCAGGATTAGTTTATCTCTCCAGTTTAGCAGCATTCAACTGCAACTCAGCCCAAGATGTCAATTTCATGACGGTTTAGATTTCACCTGAAGACATCCGTATTATCTTTCACTACCCTTCACACCTGATTGGATGTGAGTCGGTCACATGTGTTCCATCTCAGCCATTCCACAGTGAAATGATTGCTCTATGATTATATGAATGAATGAATATGTGACTGGGAGTTCCCTGAAACAACACATGTTGGTGCTAAAGTCTTGAAAGGGTACAAACTCCTGCCAAACTATAACAAGAATATCAGAATGTTTGGTCCATTAAAGATCAAAACAAGTTAAATGATAGACATATTATATTTCCAAACCCTCTTTTGAAACCCACAAATATTCTCTCATAATCTAAACCAATTGGATCAACATCTGGATCAAAATCTTGCAGCTTTAAAAATTGTAACCGCCGTGCAGTGTACTTTACTTTTACTTTATTTTTTGTTTTCAAAAGCAGATGTTTTCTGATTGAAACCAATATAGCTACATATGTGATCACACTACTACAAAAAATACCTTTTTAAAGTTATAAACCAACCAAAGTCGTGACAAGATGTTGGCAATGGTTGAAAATGGTGGGTCTGTTTTTGCTTTGTCTCTGGCCTCACTGTATGTACTCAAATAAGTGAGTAGTCGTATACGATACAATAGGTGCTTTAGAGGAGGGGGGAAGCTGTTCTACCATCAGCTGCCGAGCTCTGTTGTGAGCTTGATCAGATCAGTTTGTTCTGTCAATGACATTCTGTTTTATGTAACCATTTCAGTGTAGAGTATCCGCTCCAAAATGGACTAACTGTCTCCAGGAATCGTTTTCCCCCTTTTTTAAGGTGTGTGCCTCTACATATTTCTTCATGTTTTTCAAAAACTGATCTGCATTGTCTGAGGTGGCAAAGAAAAAGGTAAACTACTTAGCATCTTTGACCCAGAATTATTGCGACTGGGTCAAAGGGGGACTGGAACCAATCCCAGTTATTGTTGGTAAAAGGTAAAAGGCGTTTTAACATTAAGCTTTTGCGACTAATGGCTGGACTAAGTTTATTTGTTAACATTTATTCCACACAGAATTCTGTTTGTCAACATCCATCATTAAATGTGTAATTCTATAAGACTATGTAGGTCAAAAATCCGTAAACCCATTCACCCTGTCTCACTCTGTTCCAGTCACAGTCCAGAGATCAGGCCCAGTGCCATGTGGAACTGGGTTCTTCCTGCGGAGGACTGGCATTAACATGCAGACTGCTCATGCCCCCAAGATATCACGCCAATTATTTGTCTCTGTGGGGGAAACCTATTTGCGGAAGATCCTCTTAAAATAAGAGTGGGGAGTCACAGCCTCACTACATCCGCTCTGCTTCCTGAGTGGACAGTTTACCCGGGCACGTGCCGCCTCTCGCTGTGACCCTGCAGGCCCATCTAACTGTGGCAGCGGAAAGGTAGTGACGTTGCAACCACCATGCAAGCACAGGCTTTTGGATTTGTTCACACCCCTGTGGAGCGAATTCAGTCCCACTGTGCCTCCCTGCATCTCTATTTTAGTCAGTTTATATATCCGTTCGGCTTGCCCACAGCTCCGACAAACATGACAAACATAAATACCAACCTTTGTTCTGCCCTGACAGGAAGAGTCTTGTTCAGATGCGACAAGTCACGAATGACTGAGCAGACCCTCGCCGTGTTGATCGAATCATGGTGTTCAGATGCAGAGGCGCTAACGCTGTGGGCGCAGGTTTGTGTGCTTTGTGCTTTTAATTTTAATTCCAAGTCCTTTAATGTTTAGAAAAATATTCAGTCGCTAATCAGGTGACCAATTGAGTCCTCTCCTCTCTGGCTCTAAGAGTGCCATCAGGCTCCACACTGAAATCCAGATGATTTCCTTTAATATTTGCAGGCGATTTACAGTTTAAATGGATTAATTGGATTTAGTCTGCGTGTTTGATACTGTGAACAAAAGATTCCACCATGCAAAATTGCACGGGCTTCACGTGCGGAAAATGTGCTCTGTTTAGTACGCTAAAGGCTTATGGCTGAAAAACATTCAAGTTATATGGAAGAAAAGTGATTGATCAGCAAAACAAGAGGTCTGCATGCTTTAGAGCTTATATTTCTATACATGGCCATCTGAAGGATAATACGCTTGCTGAGAGAAGGGAAGGAAAGTGCCCCTTTCACAAATTGCAAACGTTAAAAGAAGTAGCTGTTTTCTTTTTTTCATTCTGCAGACTTGAATGTGAGATATACCTCTCAAGCTGCCAGGGGGATGGCTTGGAATTGTTGTTATTTATGGTGAGAAGTAGGTGAGCAGCAGCAGCCAAGCCGGTGTGAGTTCATAAATATCCACAGGAAAAGAGAGAAATTCAAAGAGTTCAGCTTCACTCAAGAGCTACACTTTTACGAGTTTGGCTTCATAGGTTGTACAGGCAGAGTTGGTGGTGGTGGGGAGGAACGAGGGGGGAGGGGGGGCAGGGGACCATGGCTCACATAAATGATAAACTACGTCAGGCAGCTCATTAGATATGCTTCATTTTCACTGTAGATCATGCTTTTTCGACCATGCCCTGGGGAGCAGAACAGATCTCTTCTTGTGTTGCTGAACACAGCTGTTATTTTGGAAATATACGGCATGCTGTGGGAAAGCAGCTTAAAGATGGAGCTGAGGTCAGACTGGCTGTGCAAAAAGAAAGAACCTAAATAATTATTGTTTTATCACTTAACTCCAATCAAGTAATCTCATAGTAAATTACCCTGGTCTGGGCTCATGAAAGTTTAAAGTACGTTTTCTCATTCAGACATGAAAAAAACACCTTTCAGAACCTCTTTCCATCCGGGCCTTTAGCTACACCATCCTCTCATGTATTATTTCTACCAGTCAAACGTAATTTACCACATAGAAGCTTGTCAACTTGTGTTGCATGCGAGTGGGTTTGGCCTTGCTGTCTGGGACAAAGAAAGAAGTCAATCCCTGCCCACCTGCACACACTGATCCTGCTTTGGCAAGAGGGAAAATGAACTGGACGCCAGATGACAGCGTACCTGGAACTTTGGTTTCATTTGGAAACATTCCCTGTTGCTAGGAATTGCATAAAAACACATTTAAGCGTCTCGAATATATGAATGGATGGAAATATGTTTTTTCTTTTTGTATATTTGGCTCTTACTTTGACACGAAATATATATTTGCGTACAGACAAGTGTCATAAGTGTCCAAACTGTAAACAAGACATGCTAGCAAAGAGAGGTTGCTGTTCACATAGAGATGTCAGGTGCAGCTGACAAGAGGATGTTTGGAGGGCGAGTGGCATTTCGTCATACAGTCCATGTATGATAATCAATGATCACTCAGGAGTGGAGGAAAGAGGAGGAGAGAGTGGCAGTGCCAGTGGGCCTGTGTGATGAAAGCACATGGAGACAAAATAATGAATTTGGTCAGTGGTTTGACAGGGGGAAAGCAAGGGGAGCATGAATAAGAGCAAACATTGTAGGAAAGATGCTGTGATTAAACTCAGCGGACCATTATGTAATCAACAGCTTAACGAGGGACACGCACAAAAGGCCACTGAGACCATGTGACGGTTGAAACAACCTGAAGAGCTTGCACCTCCTCTCCTCTGTATCATTCAGCTTTCAGTGATTGTGTTACAGATCAAAGAAGTGAGGACCATTGTTACACTAATTAAAAATCTTTGTACGACAAAAGAAAAAAAAAGCTTTTTGTTCTTCACCTCCAATTATTCAAATTTATTTTATTCTGCCTGTGGAACAGACTAAAACCCTCACTGTTCACAAATCACCTGGAGGTGGAAAATGTAGCTTATAAAGTCAACTCTGACATCTACAGGAGAAATTACCTGTGGAAGAAAAGAGAAAGCACTGAAACAAACTGCTTTTAGAATATCAGAACTCCACTCCATCTATGTGGAGGCAATCTATGGAAAGCAGAGTGAGTCTAAATCCATGAAACTGAGCCAGAAATGATTCACGAGTTATACACCAGAGTCCAAACCATGCTGTGCAGGACATGGGTTCTGTTACAGAATAGGATTTATGAAAGCTTAACCATCCAGAGGACTAGTTTACCGACAATGGCAGGCTACTCCATCAGCTAATTGTATTGCGGGTGCTCTGATGTGCACCAGATTAATGATCATGTGCAGCGTGAGTTCAGGCAGAATACACTGTCAACCAGAGCGTGAAGACCATAGTTCTGGGCCTTCACTATTTCATTTAATCTTTTTTTCTCTCTCTCTAAGTCCGTAAATGAGCCACTGTCACAGCTCTGTGGATTTATTTTCTGTAGTTTTTATCATGCCCCCTCTTATTCAAAATATCTGACAAAGAAACAAAACGTGTGAGTGGCCAAAATCCAACCAATCACTTCTTGGTGAAGCAACATCATTCATAATCTGTATTAAAAGTAAAGTAATTGTGAAATTAACAAATTTCAGGAGGGGAAATATTGCGGGAGCGCGAAATTATATTGGTAAAATGTATATGTTGAAAATCAGTGGTGAAAAAAAAAATATATACTATAAGTATTCTCCTAATCATTATTATTGAGGTCTTTCTTTTAGTTTTGTTCTTCTTCGTCACTTAAACTCATAAGTAATGGCACCTCTTTTAAGAATCTAAAACCGGAGTACTGACCCATTTCACAGAGTAATCTAAGGTCTGAGGAGTTTTGCTTCCCATCTCTGTGGATTCTAAGCCCTGTGCCACTCATTCTCCACACGTAATCTTATACAGACTAAATCTTTGTTAAGTCATCCAGCTATGAGTAATATTAGCTTGAACAAGGATATAATATCAAACAGTGAGGGCAGGCAGATTCAAGACAAAAACTCTTTGTGTTATTGTGCCATCTGTTGGATTCACACACAACTGCAGTAGGGTTGAGGGAGATTTTCCGGGCGTCGCACAAACCACTGAAATGTCCTTTTGCTCTGCAAAATACACAGAGGGTGAATCATCTTTGTCAACTAGTGGCATGGTAGCGTGCAGCGGATAAAGAGAGAGAAACAGCATTGAGCTTCAGGAAACGCGTGTGTGGGAATAGAAAAAAAATGGAAAAAAAAGCTTTTTCGGAAATTTCTGAAAAATTGATGTATTTGTTAAATCAACATGTCACCCTCTCTCGCTGCAGAAAACATTGAAGTGCTCAAGAATGTTACAGAAACCATTGCATTAAAAATATAAAAGTTCAGTAAACTAAAAGTTTGTGAATAAGTCTACTTATCCCAATCTCACATATGTAAAAGTCAACTAATTTCAAATTCACTACTTACTGGATAAAGCCATTAAAAGTTTAACAACCACAATATTGGTATCATAACTATCTATATATTATTGGAGGAAGAAGTAGAAGAAGACGTAGAAGAAAAGTTTTTTTGTTTTTATCTTAATTAGTAGTTGTAGTAGTACTAGTACTACTAGTAGTAGTAGTAGTAATAGTAGTAGTAATAGTAGTAGTAGTAGTAGTAGTAGTAGTAGTAGTAGTAGTAGTAATAATAATAGTAGCAGTAGTAGTAGTATTTTGTGCAAAAGAATCATGACAATAATACAAAAGAATTATCATAATGCTCCTAAATAAAATAAAGGCATTAATAATCGTTACTTGAGTGAATTGTGTGGCTTTTACCTGCACAACGTGTACGTCCAACACACTCATTGACAGAATTTCTCCTGCCTTTAAAGTGCTCCCGGTACGAGAGAAAAAAAAAGGAGAAATCCCTCTTCCTGGTGGGCGGGGCGTGGACCCTCTGGTGGGCGGGGGTGACCCGCTGAAGGGGCGGGGCAGCGGCGGGGTCAAAGTTGAACGTGTTTTGTCTTTTGTGTTAAGCAGAAGAGAAGAGTGGAGTTCGATCACGCAGCCGTGTCTCTTCCCTCTTCCCCGGATCCTTTCAAAACTCCCTCCCGAACCTCTCCCCTTCTACCCTTGCCACCCTACCCACCCCCTGAACACTCTTCAAGGGACGGTTCGGGTAAGACTCGCACTAATTCGGCTTCGTGATTTCCCCGTGCTTCTCTTTTTCCCTCGCAGAGTGAAGGACGGGAGTAACTCAGTGCCGAGCCACAGGCCGCGGGATACGGCTATTTCCAGGAGCGCGCGATGCTAATGCTAGCGCGCTAAATGGAAAATTACCGAACTGCCCGTAACTGAATGAGCCCACGGGAAGTAGTTACCACCCGCTGCTCGGCCGGGGAATCTCACAGATAGGAGGTTTTATGAGGGGAATCATTTTAACGCGTTACTGGAGCCTGTAGTGTGGATTAAAGGAAGTTACGGCGGATGCGTCTGCGTGCTAACTCAGCCTTCATGTCGTGGTTGCACGACTAGCCGTGATGCTCGCCCGCAAAACCTGGATTTGGGATGTTTACGTTATCCTGCTTTCCCCCCGTTTTAACAACCGAAGCACCGTCTGACCTGTACAATTCCCAGGCGACTTGCGTGCTAATTATTACACGTAATGTTTCTCGAAGTCACGTCGCCGTCATCATCTTTTTCGTGCCGGGAAATAGACACGGCCCCCCCCCTCGGAGACAGTGGGTCATTGTGCCTGGAGTGAATGAGTGGACGCGGGCCAGTCCACTGTGAATTACGGCACTGAAACGGCTCGTTCTCCCGTGGTGTGGGGCCGTGGCGGGTAAAGTGCCCCGCGTGCTCCTGTCCACGCGCGAGCTCCTGTCCACGCGCGTGCTCCTGTCCACGCGCGTGCTCCTGTCCACCTCCCTCCATCCACCTGCAGCTCACCGCTGCTGCCTCAGTAAACGAGGGTTTCTCTCTGAGATGTTTTCACACTGTCCAGCTCGCGCCTCTGCCTCTAACGTGTTTCGTTTCCCCCTCTTTTTTTTTTTTTTTTTTTGCAGAGATCACAGCCTGTAACCAAAAATTTCACTTTGTGGCCAAGAGCAGAGAAACAGAAATCTGAGCAGCTATGGACCCCAGCATGGTAGAAGGAGGACTTAATGTCACCCTAACCATCAGGCTACTCATGCACGGGAAGGTGAGTTTGGCTTCCTGCTGTGTTTGATGCTCTCCACCCCCCATCCCCAAAACCTAAGAAGCTGCTGTTCCCTCCCCTGTGATGCTTCCTTTCGGGAGTTGGGGGGGACGTTTGCGGCCTGGCCGACCCCTCTCCGGGTCCCAAACGGCCAGTGAACGCGCTAACCCGCAGACACTCTCCCGCCTTTGGGGGGGTGATCTTGTGCCCAGCTGCCCCGTCCCTCTCGTTCTGGGAGGGGAGGAACAGGTGGGCCGGCCAGAAGGCCCGCGAGGACTCCCACGCAGGAAGTCCGGCGCTACTCCTAGTCTGATGGAGTCCGCTCTCTGCTGTGGCTCCTGCATGATGAATAAATTGTCTTTTTTTTTTTTCTTTCTTTGCAAATTGCCTTCCTATTCCGTTTTTGTCGTTCACCGTACTGTGTGCAGCCTTATTTATTTTCTTACTGGTAGTGAAAACCCACAAGTTGAAGTCCTTTGCATGTGCTGTGTTAACGTGCTGTTCTCCGTCTCCCCGCAGGAGGTTGGAAGTATCATTGGCAAAGTAAGTGCGTTTTGCTACCCTAAAGCTGCTTATTTCCTACATGCGGCGGGGTTTGTTTTGTAAATATTGCATATTTGTGTGTCCTACAGAAAGGAGAGTCCGTGAAGAAGATGAGAGAGGAGGTACTATCTTCTTTTTTGTCTTTTTAGTTCTCTGAAATTCTGTCCTTAAATGCGTTCAGTCTGGAGGGAACTTGATCACAGCTGCAGTGTGGTTGACCGTTTGGTCTGGTTCCTCTGTCCCTGCAGAGTGGGGCTCGCATCAACATCTCGGAGGGGAACTGCCCGGAGAGGATCATAACCCTGGCCGGACCCACCACCTCCATATTTAAAGCCTTCTCCATGATTATAGAGAAACTGGAGGAGGTAAGAGGGCGCGCTGCATCCTTAGCGAGGCCACACGGTACACGGAGACATCCGTTTTCTCCAATGTTCGATTGTTCTGGCCGCTCTCCCCTCAGGACATCAGCACCTCAATGACCAACAGTACAGCCACCAGCAAACCGCCAGTCACCATGCGCCTTGTTGTGCCCGCCAGCCAGTGCGGCTCGCTCATCGGCAAGGGGGGCTGTAAGATCAAAGAAATTCGAGAGGTCAGTTTCCCTTCATTATTTTTTTTTTTTCTAAATGAAAATAAATCTGCGTCCTGTCCCCGGTGTGTGGCTGACGGAGTCGGTTTCCTCTCCTCCGCAGTCTGCAGGAGCTCAGGTACAAGTAGCAGGGGACATGCTGCCCAACTCCACAGAACGTGCCATCACCGTCGCAGGGACCCCACAGTCCATCATCGAGTGCGTCAAGCAGATCTGCGTGGTCATGCTCGAGGTACGGGCCTTTTTAGTCGGCGTGGGGTGGGTAAGGGGGGGGGTGTTCTGTGGCTGCTCTCGCTCAGCGGATGCTGATGGATGTGTCTGCTTTCAGTCTCCACCAAAAGGAGTGACCATCCCCTACAGACCCAAACCCTCAGGCTCCCCCGTCATCTTTGCAGGTGGTCAGGTAAACGGCAAATCGCCTCATTTGAATGACACTGCTTGAGTTGAGACGGTCGGGGGGGGGAGGGGGGCATGGGCTCTCTGCTCTGGTGGCACACTCAGGACAGGGCCGGTGGGACACTGGAGTGGACCGTGTGTGACACTGCCACTCCGTTTAAGTGCCGTTCTGTCCTTGCAGGCTTACGCTGTCCAAGGACAGCACGCCATTCCACAGCCTGATGTAAGTGAAGGGCCTTCTGTAAGTGATCCAATATTTTTTTGCAAACTTCACTCCTCTGTAGCCATGCCACCCCCTTATTTCCATCCTACTCTTGTTTTCTTTCCCCAGCCACCACCTCCAGGCATACATACTCATTTAAAAAAAAAAAAGTAGATTACAGATAAAGTTTGTTCACAAAAAGTTCACTCTTTTATCATGTTTTTAAAATGCATGTTTAAATCACAGATCCCATCCTCCATTTCTGTAATTCCACCCATTACCCACACTAACCACTTCCGAACGGGAGAAACAATTTGAAAATAGATTCTGTCGTCTTTTTCCCTCTTCCTGACGTTTCTCCGCGTGTCCGTTCTCTGTGTCCTTCCCCTCATTCGTGCAACAGCTCACCAAGCTTCACCAGCTGGCCATGCAGCAGAGCCCTTTCCCCATTGCACACAGCAACCAGGGCTTCCAAGGTAGGTCCCCCCCCCCCCCCCCAAGGTGCAGAACGTGGGTGTTAAGTGTAGCGCAGGCCCACTCATGCTGTTTCTCTTTACCCCTTCAGCTGGGATGGATGCCTCTGCACAAACTGGCTCCCATGAGCTGACCATTCCAAATGATGTAAGTCTCTTTTTGACCCCCCCCCCTCCACTGGTTTCCTCCGTGTCTTTGAAACGCATCGCTTGGATGGTCTTTCTCTCCTCATCTCATTTATTTTTTGTAACTTTTGCAGCTCATCGGCTGCATCATCGGCCGTCAGGGCGCAAAGATCAATGAGATCCGTCAGATGTCAGGGGCTCAGATCAAGATCGCCAACCCGGTGGAGGGCTCCACTGACCGGCAGGTGACCATCACCGGCTCTCATGCCAGTATCAGCCTGGCCGAGTACTTGATCAATGCCCGGTAAGAGAGGATATCCGTCACTCTGTTTGCTCCCTCAGGCATGTTCTTTACTTCAGGAGTTAATGGATGTTATGTGTACTTTACCCGTGCGCTTAGGGAGCTGGGGGTTGTCAATGACAACAAAACGAGATAAGCATAAATGTCATCATTCTCTACTAAATTATTTTGGGTTTTGGTGCATTTAAGAGCTTTCCTCACACTTTGTATTGTTATCAACATGTTTTAAGGCTATTATATATGTTTTGTTTTATTTTTATCAGGTTTAATTTGATTTCTTGCTATAGTTTTCATCACTCTGTGCAAAGCGATACTTTTACAATGGAGGAAACATCAGGTCTAAAGCTTCTTCTTTCTGCTCAGGCTGTCTTCTGAAGCTACTGGACTTGCAGCCAACTGACATGGAGGATCTTCATCTAATGGAACCCCTCCCCCTACTTTTTACCAAGAGGTCCTTTATTGAACTTAATGCAAAAACCAAGTACTATAGACTCACTGTTTTCTCCTGCTTTGTTTAGACACCTTCAGAGTTGTAATTACACCATCAAGATATTGGTATTTTATTTATTTATTGTTTTTAAATTCCCTTTGCATATAGTTTTTTTTTCCAGAGTTCATTTTTTTTTTCCTCTTATTTTTGCTGTATATCTGTATGATCTTCTTGATATACTGTAGGCTAAGCGTTTTGGAAAAATCTGAAAAGGCATAAATAATGTTTTTCTTATGTCAGATTTTTCTTAGAAAATGTTAAAAATTCAGAAAAAAAAAAGACACAATAACATTATAGATGGACTGTTCTTTCCCTTTTTAAATATCTATTTATTTTTATTTAATACTCCTTGTACAAGTAAAATTCATTGATATTTGCCATTTACTATTTGAAGCTGTACTTCCTGAATAAGGCATTGTGGGCTTAACGGGTTTTAGTGGATGTAAGGGAGCTGAAGTTGTATGCAGGAAAAACTTTGAAGTCAGGAGGTGATTTATCTCTTTAGTGCGGGTTCAAAAGATCATTTTAAGCTACATCATGTCTCGCCTCTAACTTGCTGAGTAATTGTTTTGTGTCATTCCTGTGTTTCCATCCTTTTTTTTTGGTCAATCGGGACTTTTGAGCATCATTGTGTATTGGATTCTGATAAGGGCGGGGGGGCCTTGGTCACCAGGAGGAAGGGAGGGGGGCCAGAATGAGAGGAAAATATTTTCTTTTCTCAAAAATGACTAAGACCATAGTGATGATAACATTGAAATGTTTGTTTTAAATAGAGAAAATATTTTTTTTAACTGCAGGGCTGGGGAATGTTGCAAGGGGCAAAACTACAAAGACATATTGGTCTTTATAAGTATATTATGCTGAGGTATTAAATTATGATTAACTAGAAGAAGAATTATAGAATTAACACTAGTTCCCTGCTATCCTTTTTTTGCCTGGGTCAGATTTTATTTTTATTATTCTTTGCAGGATGAAGAAACTCACGTTTTTGTGCACGTTTTCAAACTATTGTAGATCTGGGTGCAATTGTTGAAGAAATGAATTACAGAAATAAAAGATGTGAAATGCTTAAACACACATTATTGTGTACATGTATTCTCTCCCTGTGCCTGTCACCCACCTCTAATGTTAAATGTAAGATATGAAGGTGTGAAAGGACCATTTTGGACATAAAAAAATGACACTGGAACATTTTGGACATGCTTAAAGTAACTGAAAATAATTTATTTCTCTTCTCTTCGGGTCCTGTCCTCTTAAACAAACTTCACACATCTGTTTTTAACCAATACATTATTTATTGTTGCTCATAATATTTAGCTTTTGATATAATTCCTATCTTACAAGTACAATGTGCAATGCTGTATAAAAACAAAATGGATATTTAAACCCAAAGGATACTTACAGTTCTACGTGTAACCACCACAGAGAAGTGCACTACTCTTTATCTGGCTACTCCTGCAGTCATTTAAAGGGTAAAAGTCAGATGAGGTTTTTAAGAAGCCTGCCAACGTCATAAGGAGGCCTTTAGGTTCATTACAAAAGTGGCACCACTACCAATTTCATAGAGCTTTAACTGTAAAGTACTACTTTGTGGCTTAATTCTGCATCCATTCAGTCAAAACACTGATTTATGAGTGTTCCTCATTATGAAGGAGCTCTAACAACAATATTTTACACCATTTGAACTGCCCAAACTAATTATTTAGTGTTGTGTCAAACTTTATTACCATATTTCTGTTTTCATTTTCATTAAACGGAAATGTAACAAGCAGCACATAAAGTGATGCTCCGTAGGTCAGCATGTGCTGGGGCCGAGAGGGACATTAAGGAATTATAAAGTACCATAGGCAGTTTGAAATAAGTTAAGTTCCCTCTGAAATGCATTTACACTCTATATGAAACTATCAAAAAAGAAGTAAACACCTGCGGCATACTCATCTCAGACAGACAAGAAACTAGCAGCTAGCCTAGCGAATGTGTGCTACTCTTGATGGTATTGTCACATTATCACATGTGCCAGATTTTTACAAATGCGGACAATTTATGGAATATATATATAGAATTTATTCAAATTTACTGATGGAAAAAAAAGTTACCTAATTATAACTGACACTGTTCAATTAGTGACAGTCCAATGCTAAAGTTTTTTTTTTAATTTGGAGTGCTTTTGCAAAAATACAGATGATCATGTTGACAAAAAAAATATTTATATCTTCACGGTTCTACTTAAAGGATGACAATAGCTTCTCTATAGCAAGCCCGTTAAACAATAAGCTGCCAACTTAATCTGTGTACTTTAGTGTAACAGTCCTACCATGAATGCCACCAGTATAAAGGTTATAATGCTGAGTTGTGTGTGTGTAATATCTTATATTCATAAGAAATTGTTTTTGGAAAGGTGTTGACACAGCACACTGGTGTTTCTATCATTTGAACATCCTATTTGTATGAAAGATGTCTGAGTTTGCTGAACCGAATAAAAAGTCAACTCACAGATTATTGAACGGCAAAGGTTCATTTTGAGTGAGTCCAAAGGTTTCCCATCTTATTAAAGCTTTGTTAGACTCAATAAAAACCTCATATGTGTGGGTGTTTGTGTGTGTGTGTCTGTGTGTGAAACTCGGTAGTAAGAGGGTTAAAGAAAAATATATATGTAATCTACTGAGATCCCTATTTATGCATTGTGATCAATGACTTCATGTGGTTTTCATTCCATTTTGGGTTTTTTTGTTCTTTAAGTGCTTACATTTAGTAACAAAAACAAAAATAATAATAACTGAACTAATACTTTCAGGATTAAAAAAGTGTAAACTTTCACAAAATATAAAACGGACACATTCGAACCATAAATTATAAACATGTAGTCATGCATTTGTTCACAAGGCTGCATACTGTTAAGTTTTACATTTCATCTTACAAATAAAATAAAGTTAGATATTTCTCACGTGGTATGTCACGGATATTTACATTATTATTCATTAGTATTTGATGCATTAGTGTGTGGAGCGCCACAGAGGACGCTCCAAAGTGAGGGTTAAAGTGTTTAGACTAGGAGTGTTACCTTTTTGTGCGTACCTGTGCGTCTGAGGAGGGGTTTTTGCTGAACTGGAGCAGTGGCTACAGTTACCGTGGTAACTACGTTGCCTAAGAGAACCTTACTTAACATAAATGGTGTTTATCTGATGTCACAAGCTGCCAAAATCTTTTATATCAGGGTATGACAAACGTCCTATGTCCTCTGATGCAGGTTTTCCCGTCAACTAACTTATGAGACACCATAAGTCCACTTGTCATAGTCTGAGTGGGGTGGAAGGTGTGATCCCTCATGGCAACAGTAATGTACTGCACTGACAGATTGTCCACTTATGATGGTATCTGGTTGAAAGGGTCGCCGGAGGTCTTTGCTTGTGTCCAGTGAGCTATGGAGGTCCTGTGTGCGGTGCCTGTGGAGATCCCTGATAGGGCTGAGACGGCGGCACCCAGGCTCCAGCACTGGGAGGACGGCTAGGCTCTCCGCTACCTGACTGATCCAGCTCAGCACTGTCACAGTCAGAATCATCACACAGGGCCCGGCTCTGAAGAGAGAACAGAAGATGAAAAACGGTGTCAAACGTGAGCCACGGTGGGAAGTGGGCATTGAAGTTAAAGCAACACTTGATCTATAGGAACAGTCCATCACAGGCACTGCCTTCTGTGCTTTTCAGATTTTTTCCGTAAAAAAGTAGAATGCTATTTATAGATTTGTCCATTCAAAGTGGCGCAAAAAAAGCTCTTTCGCAAAATCGACAGCAAGTGTAATGATACAGTAAATCACTGGCTTCAGCCATTAATGATTAAAAAGACATAAATGAATACAATGGTTAGAGTGACTCACTCACAGTTCTTGAACGTCATTCTTAACCAAAACAACGACTCACCAGACCTTTTTTTTATCTTTGCTTTTCTAAAGCAACAAAAAATGGCTTCCACAAAAAGGTCTTCACAGTTTCAGTTTTTTAAAGTTTCTTTTGTCAATTTTCTACACGCCTGTTATCCTTCAACAAGCTCATTCAGTCTCCAAACGAATCTAAAGATAATATTTTTCATAATATTGTGGACTTAGAGAGCATAGTTGTACTTAAAACACCCTGCAAGATTGTTTTTTCATCAATTGACAATTTCTGGATTTTTTCTTGTCTCTGAAATGCTAGATATCTGACCATTTGGGAGCCTAATCAGAAACCGTATTGTAACCAAACAATCTGAGGACTCATTCACATCCGTCATGTGGTAGCAGGCGTCGGTGTGATGCTTTGTGTTCCTTCTTTACCTCATTAGGATTCTGTCCAGCATCCAGCTGAGCTTTCTCCTGCCCCAGTGCTCCGTCCCTCTCTGACAGACCATCAGAAGCCTGTGCAGGATCAGTGTTGTCCGCCGGGATTTCCGATCCCTGAGAGAGAAGATCGTCACTGCGGTCATCCAGCCTGTCGTCAGTGTTGGTGCTGACCACGTCGGGCGTCCCGCTGTGGGAGTGGTCAGTTGTATGGCCCTCCTCACCGTCTGATACCGACAGGTTCTCTGAACTGAACGTAGACACCGACTGGCACTTGGTGATGCTGGTCGGACGTCTGGAGAGATTAGATAAGAAACAACAAAAGGGGTTTAAAGATCACTTAGTTTGAGAGTGACGCAAACTGTAAAACAGGGAACATTCTTGTTTCCTGAAGAAAAAAAAAACTCAGAGAAAGAACATGGCTTTAGGGAATTTTCCAGTGACGAAGGACTGCAAGTTACTCACCGTCTCCGTGGCAACTCAACCTCACTGTCAACTTCACCCTCCTCTTCTTCCGATGACACTCCACGCCTCTGTAATCAGAGGGAGAGCAAAAACTGCTCACAGCCCTGTGAGAGGGACGGTGAGGAGCCTGGACAGACGTGAGTCCTGTACCTGCTTGCGTGTGATAGCTGCCCGGTACAGGATGGCCGAGGGTGTGAGGTGCTGGCTCCCGATCCCCCCCGACGCCCCCCGCGGTAACCTCACGGCACCGGCCCCCTCCTCTTTGTCCTCCCCGTCGTGAGGGAGGCGAGGAGACCCCAGGGATCCCCTCCCTGCCGCCCCCCGCCCGCACGGGGAGTCTGGACTGCTGGAGAAGGGAAACGAGGCGGCGTCCTCGCTGGGAGTGTCGCTGCGCGGGGGGGTTTCCGTCAGATCCTCCAGGCCCGCTGCCCCTCCGTCCGAGCCCCCTAAACCCGCCGAAGCACTGAGGCTCCCCCCCCTCTCCAGCCCGCTAACTTTCGGCTCCCCTTTCCCCTGGCCCTCGGCCTCTAGCGTGGTGCAGATGAGGTCGGGGCTGGAGGACGAGAGCTGCCTCTGCTGCTGCTCGTGGCCGAGCCCCCGCAGGGCCGAGGAGGGGTCCAAAAGCTGCTTGGAGGTGTTGGTGGTGGAACTGTTAGCCGGGGCAGTGGCGTCCCTGTTAGGGCAGGACTGGTTGGCTTTAAGTCCGGCCAGGTCCCCACTGCTGCCCTTACCTGGCTTGCGATGGCGGGTTTTTACTCTCCGAGACCGGCTGGGAGAGGTGGAGCTCCGGTTTGGGCAGGCCGGGATGGTAACTTGCATTACAGAGGAATCCATTTTGGGAAGGATGACCTCAGACTTGAGGATGTCTGGCCTAAAAAATGTGGGACGGATTAGTCAGCGGCCATGCTCCGCAAGCCTGGCGAATATTCATTTGTCAATTTCAGTATGAATCTTATACCAAATACCCACTGAAATGAGATCTCACACCTCTTTCCAGAGGGCAGCTTCTGTGGCACGTTTCTCTTCTTGATGAGTTTGTCCATGGAGTTGGAGGAGCTGCTCTGCCTGGAGCTGTGGTGCTTGAACAAACCTGGATACTTTTTATCCAAAGACTGCTCTCTCCTGAAAAAAATAAAAATAAAAAAGGGACCAAAGTTTGCATGTGAACAAGCTGTGGCCGATTCATTTGTGAGGCTCTTCTCATTGATTTTTTTAGTGTGGTTTTGAATATACCTCTGCAGCTCTTTCTCTTTGAGCTCAAGCTGCAGCATGACAGCGCTGAGCTCCATGTAAAGGTTATTAGCCCTCTCCAGCTTCCTCTCATAGTGTTCGCGAATGTCCAAAGCATGTCTGAAAACAAAAGAGGCTGCTGATGTCACTGTGTATCTGCTTGAGAGAGTCCAGACCCGTTGCAACAGATGTCCGCTCAAAGTACACCAGAGGCCGAGGCAACAAGAGGGACAAAGAGAAGCGGCACCACACGCACCCACTTCACAGAATTAAAAGGATTTGTTGATTATTAATAATCTGGCATAGGGCGAGGCCTTGAGCGAACATCAAAAACACAAATGAGATGTCAGGGTGAGGAGCTGACCTGAGCTCCTCTCTGCGTCGGTTGATGAGTTCCTCATCAAGTCGGTGGATACAAGTGCCCTCGGATTTAATCTTCTCAAAGTGCTGTTTCACCTCCTCCCGCCATTCAGCCTGTTGAGGGGCACAATTCATTTACTTTTCCAGCTGGCTTTAAAAGCAGTCCTCCGGATTATTCTGCGAGCATTTGCATTTCTCTGCCGCTGCGCACACCGATACGCAGCTGCTTCCAAAAGGCTTCAAGTTCTGTGAGATTCTTGCATGCAGTGCTCTTTTTTGGACTATCCACTGACTCTTTTTAAGATGTTAGGTTGTTTTTTTAAGGCCATAGCAGAATCTCCAGTTTTGTTTTCTGTCCGTCACAGGGGCCACAACCGAAGCCCAAGCTATGATTTATCCACTTCTCTGCTGTGCATCTGGAGAAATATTCTGTTTTCTATCTATTTTTTCAGAGGAACCATTTCCAACATACTTGTTCAGGTGTTTGTTTGCAAACCGGTGAATGTGAATTGTGTTTTGCTTTAATCGCAAGAAAGAAACTGATTATGGAAGGGTTATTGCTTTTTTTGGGGCTGCTGATTGATGGGAGAAGGCTTAAAATATCTTTTGTCTGACGTAAGTAATATAAATTTTGAAATTGGTGCGATGTCTTCAAAGGTTGATTGCAAGTTCACAAAGAGTAAGCATAATGCAACCAAAAAAAAACTTACCTGAGACTTGAAGTATGTCTCCTGTGGAGTAGACAGTACATCAGCTGACGCTATATCAAGATGAAGAAGGATTTGACGAAAGGAGGGCCTGTTTCTGGGCTTACAGTTCCTGTAAAGCCAAGATGGGAAACACAGCTGTGTACATTTACCATGTACTGTAGAATCAATAAAGCCTTAAAACCACAGACTAACACCTCCTGGTGTAACTTCACTCAGCCATCAGCTCTAATTCTTTCATCTGCTCTGATATTATCATTCCAACTGTCCATTTCCAGGCGCTCACCAGCACTGCCTGAGGAGGATCTTGAAGCCATCCGGGCAGCTCTCAGGTATGGGCAGCTGCAGACTGTTGTTGCCCACGCCCCAGATGATGGCAGAGGAGTCTACATCTTTGTAGGGAATCTCCCCGGTGAGCATCTCCCACAGCACCACTCCAAAGGACCTTTAAAACAAGCAAAGCTTTGTTTGTTCAGATCCTTTCAACAGGTCCAAACTACTCTCACCAACAGCAAAAGGAGAAGAAATTACACTTTCTATCTTCTCGTTGCATTGCAGATGGAATAACTACGGAACGGCCACAGAATCAGAATCAGAAACACATGAATGAGCATCGGGCTTACCAGATATCCACTTTTTCCGACACTGGTTCATTCCGGATGACTTCGGGAGCCATCCAGGCTACAGTGCCTGCAAACGACATCTTGGTGCTCTTGTCACTGAGCTCCTTGGAGGTGCCAAAGTCAGAGATTTTAACCAGGTCGTCATGTGTGATCAGCATGCTGGGAAAGGTGAGATGACACGCATAGTACACAAGAAAGAGCCGGAGGCGATATTTAAAAAAGAAGCTGCCATCGGACTGAGTCTTACTTGGGGGACTTGAGGTCTCGGTGGATGATTTTGTGGAGGTGTAGGTAGTTCATGCCGCCTGCGATGCCCATGGCCCAGTCGACCAGGAGGGAGGGAGTGATATTACGGCCCGCCCTCAGCACCTCGTACAGCTGGCCTTGGGCACAGTATTCCATCAGGATGCAGTAACAGGGAGCCTGGGTGCACACACCCCTGGAGGAGAGGAAGCAGACAGACGACCAGACGCCGGAGGTCAGGGGGCGGGGGGGAACAATCACTGACTGAAAGTTTGAGGTGGTAAAATATTAGCGGGAAGCTCCTCACTTGAAAGTGATGATGTTGGGGTGCTTGAGTTTACGGAGGTGTTTGATCTCGGTCTCTTTGATGTCCCGCACTTTCTTTACAGCCACCTCCTCGCCGTGGAACTTCCCGAGGAAGACGGCTCCCTGCGCCCCGCTGCCCACCCACTGCAGGTCCGAAATTTCCTCAAAAGGAACCTCCCAGGACTCTAAACTCAGACCAACAAATCAAACATCGATGATTAAGTGGAAAGCAAGAAATGTCTGCTCAGTTGCTTTTTAAGAGCAATTACTTAATTTCCTTTTTATCACACATTGGACTGCATCTCAACGTCTGGCTGTTTAAATATCAGGTCAGTGAGTAATTGGGATGTCTTCTGCATCGCACAAAGCACCTGCCATGACCAAGCAAATGGTATATTTCAAGCATTATTTACAGAGATAAGTCGAAAACTGGGAGAAAAAAAAAACAAGAATCCACTCCACTCTTGGTCTAATCTGCCTGTCATCTGTCACACTTGCATTGCTTAAATGACTGTGAAGGCACGGCTACTAAAGATGGACGAGCATTGCAGAATAAAAGAGACAAGTAGATCAATTCTTCACGAGGTCCACTGAAGGGTCGATGTCTCTTGAGAGCTGCAGCAGTGAAGGCAATCCCCCGCACCCCAAACCACCTGTAAAAACTCGACGTAACTGTTGGCGCGAGCCAAGCCGAAAAGACACAGACAGGCTGCCAGCTGGACACAGGATCAGTAAGTGAGGGATGGAAATGATGGAGTTTGAGATTTTTAAACGGACAAAAGGAGATTCATTCAAGTTGTGTCACTGAGTACAAAGCGCTTGTTCATTTTGTGCCACTTTGCATTTCAACTACATTTCAGGGCTTAGTCCTTCAATCTATTTTTTGTCCGCATCTAAATGGGACAGCCATAGTTATTTTTTTAGATTAAGGCTTTTCAAGAAATGTACTAATGCTTTGCTGAAGGTTAAGACAGCAATTACCAGCCTTTTTGGCAGTGATTTGAGTTCTGAACACGATTTATTAACATGACTTTTTGATATCTCGCTCAAATGATCCAATATTTCACTAAAAAGCAGATACTTGGAGCTGACTAATTGCTTTTGTTATTAAAAAGCAGCATAAACTTTTTCGACTAGATCTAGCTTCAGAAATGTGTTTGTTGTGGTCATCTACTTATGAAGGTGTCACAATGATTTGACTGACATGGCACACTGGCTGATAGCTCAGAGGTGGAACATACCTTCTGGGTTGTGTTTATGTTCAGTGGAGTAGGCCTTTCCAATCATGGTCCAGACCGGCTTTAGGCAGCCAAACAGTCCCTCCAAAAAACCTCCACTTCCCGATTGCAGTCGAATGTTCTCTGATTGGCTGCGAACGGCGCCAGCCTCCGGACTGTGTCCCGCCTCGGCGCCAGCGCCGAACTGGCAGACCTCATGTTCATGTAGCTTCAGCACGCTGTTGTCAAAGTGGCCCGACGGTCCATCGCTGGGAGTGGGGCTGCTGCCGCCCGGCGCCCCCTGTCCGCCAGTGTCAATGGACAGTACGTTTCGCAGGACACACTGTGTTGGGGTCAGGTCCGTTTCTGGGGTGCAGGCAGGGGTGTCTCCATCGAGTCTTCGATAGGGAGGTTCTGAGATGGGAGTACTAAAACCTGACAGGGAGGGGGAAGGGGCACGGGGCTCATGGATACAGGTCCCACTCATCAGGGGTTTCCCCAACACGGCAGGTCAGGGTGGATGGAGGGTGGACAGATGAGAAGAAAGCCTGGAGGAGAAGATTCATCACACAGCAAATTAGAACGATCTGTATGAGGCGTGTGATGATACTTTCCCACATTCTGACGTGAGCTGCATTCAGCACTGGACAGCTCCACAAATATGACCATCAGCTGCATGGGGGAGCTGTCCGGTGCTGGAACCAACAGTACATTTTATGGCAAGTTACTTCTAAAGTTCATACTAATACTCATACTCATACTCATACTCTCTTCAATTGAAGCAATATAAACCACCATAACAATCACAGTCGTGATATTAGTTGGGCGTTGAGCCAGTTGATTTAATTTCCACAACCAAATTCTGTCTGAATCAGGGAGTAAAGCCTCGTCTCTGTGTCTGTGAATGGGAAAACCAGACGGCCCAGTGGAGCCATCACCAACAGTGGGAATGAGCTTTATGAATGAATCTAACGGGGGAGGTTGCACAGTCCACGGAACCGACGTGTCCCCTGCTCCTTCCTTAACGGTTCCTCAGCACCGAGCGGCTTCCTTACGCGGACCGTCATGCACCAAGTGGAGAGCTTTGTGTGTGATAGAGAATATGACGAATTGCATAACCACCTCGGCGTGCGTGCGTGCGTGCGTGCGTGCGTGTGTGCGTACGTCCGCGTGCGCATGCATGCGTGTGTGAGAGGGAAAGAGCACATGTACCCAATTCACACATCGTCCGCCAGCTCAGAGTCATGTACTGCACCACTGCACAAGAAGCGAAATGAGAGCGTGGAAAACTGGGCAATAAACATCCACCGGGCCTATGCGAAGGAGGAGAACACACACACACACACACACTCGGGAAGATCAATCTTTAAATAACCAAGGATATGATGATGACACTCAGCAGCATCATAGCCGACGTGCATGAACTGCCTGCTACGGTCCATGCCAAGAGGCACTGCCGCAGCGCCTCTACGTGTACTCGGCACTGGCATCAACACAGATATTTCGTAACGTGAGCTGCACAAATATGATTTTGTAGCGTTCATCGACGATGATTGGCTTGCTGGCAGCGTCAGCTCTGTGGTGCAGTGTGAGCGGCGTGAAGCCGCCGCGCCACGGCGTCCTGCCTCCCCGTCCCGCGCTGCCCCATCTCTTATTCAATCGGCATTTAACCGGATAGCATGACATTCCCATACCTTTTCTGCCCGGTTGATGTCGCGTTGTCAAGTGGAAGGGGTGGGCTCGGCGTTCTGTTTGTCCGCGTTAACGAGCTGATGGTTGGTTTTTCTCCGCTCCGACGCGCCTCTCGCCTTTCCAGCGCCCGAGTCCGCGAGTTTCACGTCGCCGGGATGGATCCCATCGGGTAAAATGTGTTATCAATAACCGGGGACCCATGCAACGTGAGGCGCGCTGGGTTTTTTTTTTTTGGGGGGGGGGGAGGGAGCTGCTTTCTCCTCCCCAGTGCTGAATTGACGTCACGGAAAGGCGCGCGCGGCCGCTGGGGGGCGCTGCCGCCGCCTCTTCTGCAGGCGCGCGCACCCAGGACTCGTGTCCCACCGACACATCCATCATTTTCAGAAATGTGCCAACACAGCCGCGTGTTCGATGGTCCCGGGTGAGCAGAGTGGGCACCAGGATGTTAGTAGTGATGTTTCATTGAGCAAAACACACCGAGTCTCCACCACCCATGACCACAACTTTTGCTCTCCCAAGAGAAGGTGAAGGCCCACATCACCATCCTCTTAAAGCAGCATGATTAATATTTTTAGACTGTATCCGTCTTGACAAACGTCAGCGTGTACAAACAAGCAGCCTTCCAACATGTAACAAGCAAAAAAAGAAAGAAAAGGTACACACACACTCAAGGACAAAAGCTTTTCTCCAAACACTTGAAATATTCTGGCAAATAAACAAACATTCAGGACATCAGCATAATGGTTATAAAGTCATGAGCACCTATGCCCTCAGAAAGTAAACCCCCTCTTTAATAGATTTGCATCACATTGATAGTTCAGATGAGCCTGGGCATCCCTTACTTTCTTTATTCTTATTCATCTTTTTTGTGCTTCTCAGCAGGATTTCCTTACCAGGTGTTACAGCACTGGTTGACCCCTCTTTTCTGCCCCCTTTGTCCAGTTCTGCTGAAAACAGATGGTGCTGGAGGTTCCCTCTTGCAAAGGGGATTCTACCTCTCCCAAATCACCTCATGCAGATTAGGACAGGGTGAAAGTGAAAATTTCCTTTAAAAGGCAGATTTTTTCCAACTATTTCAATGCTTGGATTTATCTAATGTTTCTGTGCCAAACAGTAAAGCAATCAGAAAAGCATAATCAGCTCTATTTTTTCGGCTGTATTTTTGGCCAGCAGTTTGTCCTCTGTCTGCCGCTAATGTCGCACTGTGACCGGAAGGGGGCAGCACGTTCAGGTTTGTGTCTTGTAGAACTTCTCCGCTGTTTTTGTCCTTCCGTCTTGCCGTAGGACACACGGCGGGACTGACTAAATGAACGGAACTGTGTCAACACAACACCGTAGCCTGTGTGCTTTTACTTTTAGAGAGCCAACAGATGATAATTGACCCCTGCGTAAAGGAGGCCATCTCCACGGCGTGTGAGAGGCTGTTTCACTCTCACGAAAGCTAAATAGTTAGGCCACAGAAGTTGGCCTAAGCGGAGTTATTAACCACCTTTAACAGTTAGCTAGCTAAGCGGCTTCATAACGTGTCTGCTCTGTTCGAGTGTGTTTATCGTTTACCTGGTGGGTCCATAGCGTCTCCAGGTTGAGGGCGCGGGTTTTGTCCGTGTGAAGATGTGCTCCCTGGCGTTGTTTCCCCCTCCTCTTCCCTCGGGACAGACCACTCTGTGTGAGTCCAACAACGAGCTGCTGTCCGGGACCAACAGTGAGGAGCGCCTCAAACAGGTCTGCGTCACAGTCGTTGAGCTTTTTTCCAGCCAGTGTGTTCAAAATTCAGTCACGCGAGCCCAGGAAGCACGGGTGATAGTCTCCACTGGGCCCAGCTGTTGCTTCTGTGGTGTCGTGGTGGTCTTCCCCCACATTTAACCCGGACTGGCAGCTCACGGCCCCAACATTCGTCTGGTTAAAGTCTGCTTGTGCTTTGTGGTGTGCTTCGTGCAGGACTCCAGTCCTCTGAGTCTACACTTCCCACGAGAGTCCCTGAAGCTCCACAGTCGCACTGAAAGCAGCAGTAAAGCAGCTTTCCTGGACCACTCTGAAACTCTGTGGATGAGGAGTGCAGCTGCGTGGTAGGACACACACACACAATGATGAGAGCCGACACACCATGTTATCAGTAGCTCGGATTTGTATAACACAGAGAGCTTTGTTGTGTTTCAAGCAAAGATGCTCAGAGATGAGTTGTTGTCCCGAGGGAAAGATGAACAATACTTCACTCTGCGCTCGTCCAGATGAGCATGCGGTTAACTTCTCAAAGATGAACACTAAAACACAACTGCCACTGAGTTCTTGGAGCTTGCACTCTGTGCAAGTGATCTGTAAACACTAGTTTACATCAGATGCATTTTTCATGAGATCAAGTTAAACTTTAAACTGAACATCCATGAAGTTGTTCGGAATGTTTCTGAATGATCAGTTTTTGCTGATGGTTTCATATTGCACCTGGCTTAAGAAATCTTCCCTTTATGTTGTCAGGTTTTCTGGTGTTCATCCACCCATATAAAAACAAAACAGTGTTTAATATTTTTACATTGAACTAAATTCAACTATGGATTCATTTTCAGTGTTTGGTTTTTCTCTGTGTTCCTAACTATCCTGTTAAGATCAATATGAAACTTTAAAGTTACTTGTGCCTTTTGTCGTTTTACACAAAGCTACCAGCTTGTTTCAGTTTTTCTGCTGTGTTCTCAGAGATTATAACACAGTTTAAGTCTACCTAATGAGTAATCAAGCCCCTTTTCTGTGTCCTCCAGGCGTGACGGTGGGCTCACAGGGCTGCTAAATGAAATTACCACCTCACATGCAGAGGGTACGTGAAACGTGTGGCTTTATTTGAACTTGCAAGCGCTAAGCGAGGTGCAGACCCACCGACCTCTCTGTGACTCTTCCAGTGCCCAAGTGGCTGTCGGTGAGCTCTGGATGCGTCCTGGCGCTGCTGCGATGGGTCTCCTCCTTCCACGGCTCGCTGTTCCCTCATCTCACCGTAGGTTTTTCTGTGTCCAGTGAAAAGGTTGACTGATCTGATGGCTAAAAGTGTTTGTTGTGCTGAGCTAAAGTGTGCGTTACCTGTTTGTTTCGCACAGCTGAGCAGCGAGGACATGATCGCTGAGTTTTCACAGGTGCTGAATTGGTAAGTGGACACACGGCCATGTGTGGGTTGTTGCTTTTAAATATACTCCTTAGGAAACATCAGAACAGTAGTTTGATTTAGAGATGCTTTACGTGACAAAACAATAAATCACTTTCTCATCAACCAGATGAAGTAAAAAACAACTCTGCTTTATTTAGTGTAATGAGGTTTCTTTGGCAGTCTTTAGATAAAGAGAGATCATTACTGCTGTGTTTGCAGGTCTGACTGTGTGGTGCGAGCCTTCGCCTGGCACCCGCACACTGATAAGTTTGCAGTCGCTTTGTTAGATGACTCTATCAAGATCTACAACCCCAAAAGGTACTGTTACAAAAACAAAGTACATGGTAAACGTTTACTTCTCAAACTAAAGGGCCACTTTTACAGGTTCTTGTGTTATCAGCTGGGTTTCAGTTACACATTAAAGCTTTTTTTAAATCTAAATCTAAATCACGCGGCTTTAAAAACAGATGCGTTCTGGTCAGTAATTGCCAAGTAATTGTCGAGGATGTACAGCGCAGCGCCACAGTCGGTGCTTTCACTCGGCGTGCAAAACAGTCGCACTCTGTGCGAGTACATGATGCAACAATGACTTGTGGTTTGAAGCTCCTCCACCGCAGACGACGGGCAGAGAGCTGAGCGCACGCAGCCGGACAGAGCGGCCTTGTTCTGGGAGCTCTCGGGGGCGTCTGTGCCGGCTTTGTGACTGACCCGTCCCCTCTCGTCCCCCCTCAGCGCCACAACTCCCACGCTGAAGCACCGTCTGCAGAGGAGCGTGGCGGCGGTGCGCTGGAAGCCGCTGTGCGCCTCGGCCCTGGCCGTGGCCTGTCAGAACTGCCTGCTGGTCTGGCACGTTGACCCCTGCTCGCTCTCAACCAGGTGCGTCACAACAGGGTCCGTCAGGTGGTCAGCACCTTCAGCGCTCAGAAGATACATCCATTAAAAGTCACAGAGAAGGAAGCAGACGCTGACAAACGCTCACAAACTCATTTCATCATTAGCCAGAAATGTGAAGATATATGTGTGACGTTTTTCACATTTAGTGGGTGCTTTGCTGAGTTGATTCAAACAATCTTCAAACACAGAGAGTTACATGGAATTTATTATTTGTGATCCCAGATTTCATTTTAGTCTCCTGTTTTTAGCAGTCTGATTGGAAGTGTTGAGGCTGTCATAAAATTGCCTAAAATTACCTTTTAAAAAATTCCCACATACAACGATCAAATCTACCACAAGTCTCTTATTTGTCCTGCTTAAACTATTCACACAGCCGCTCCTGCTCTTCTCCTCCTTCAGAAAAAAAACCCCCTTCAGTTTACCTTCCAACACAATTATGTTTTTCTTATTTACCAAATTAGTTCTGATTCAGATGATGTGATGTGACGGGAGAAGTTGGTTCCATATGCCAGAGCAGCTTTAGTCCCCTCTCTGAAGGGGCTGTCTAAATCCTGGAACTCCTCATTGCTTATTCATTCTGGATGCAGACTGCAATCTAATGGAGCCTATTTATTTTACATGAGGCTGAACAAAAGTAGTTAAAGCTGCTCTCCACCCATCTCACATTTACTTATTCTGAACAGGAGTTCTTTCTTATTCAGTAGCAGTGTTATTCTGTCATCTACACAACAGAGCAAATTTGTTGATGCAGTGTTTCCACAAAAGCCTCCTTGTTTCCTTCAGGTTTGTAATCAGTAATTAAACAAATGTTAAATTCCTCTGAGTTAAAAGAAAAATAAATCCAGGGACCATTCAGTCATGGAGAATATATATTTGCTGAATGGTTTTTCTAATATATAAATATTTTGATTAGTATTTTTATCTTTTCTGTTTTTACTATTTAGGCCATCACATTTTTCTTTGTTGGACTGGAACAAATTCACACAGTTTGCATATCTCCCCCTCTCTACAGCTAAAAAAGGATGTAAACTAGTATTCTCACGGTATTAAAAAGAGTATTAAAGGATCATTACCTCTGCCTGATCTGAGTTTCAGCAGCACTAAAGCTGTCGGCTCCTCTTTAGCCAAACCTCACCCCCCCCGTCTGCTGCTCTGCTCCGCCCCTCCAGGCCTTCGTCCGGCTGCGCTCAGGTCTTGTCCTATCCCGGCCACTCCCCCGTCACCTCCATCGCCTGGTCTCCCAGCGGGTCTCTCCTGGTCTCCGCCTCGCCTGTGGACACCGCCATGATGGTCCGTAGGAGCTGCTTCACGTTTAAAAAAGGCTGCTTTTCTTTATCTTTTTCTCTCCACCTGCTTAAGACCAATGCGTCTTTCAGGTTTGGGACGTTGCGGCGGAGAGCTGCGTCCCCCTCCAGCGTGTTGGGGGTGGAGGCGTCACTTTCCTGTCCTGGTCCCCGGACGGCAGCCACGTCCTGGCCTCCACTCCGTCCGCCCTCTTCAGGTTTAGGAAAAAAGATACAACATGAGCTAAACTTCTGAACTCGGGGCATTTTTTGAAAGTGTCGTTTTGAGATAGTCGGTGCTTTAGAAAATCTTTGACACATAGTCGTTAATCTAATATGGCTTTCTTCAGGGTGTGGGAGACCAGGATGTGGACCTGTGAGCGTTGGCCGTGTCTGAAAGGGCGCTGCCAGGTGAAAACCCGTGACGGTGTTAGAGGCTGTCCCTTTGTTAAGCCATAAGATATTCTCTAAACCGTGTCTCCTGCTCTGTGGGTCAGTCTGGCTGCTGGAGTCCAGATGGGAGTCGCCTTCTCTTCACTGTCCAGGGGGAGACGGTCATTTACGCCCTGACCTTTCCTGGCACACCAGGCGAGTAAAACTTGGAAATAAACCTTGGCGTACAGCATTTTGAACCACTTTCGACCCATTACAAGTTATCACAATGCTGTAGCTGCAGTGACTTTGTCGTTAACTAACTGAAAGGAAAAATAACCGTGTGACATGACTATACTCGGCAGGAGTACCCACTGGCTCTCTGTCAGGCCCACAGACGGCCGCTGTGGTGGCCGACCTATCAGAGACCACCTTCAACACACCAGATGGAGAGATCATGTAAGAGCGCTTAAATAAATATATATTATAATGTAATACCTTTATTGTGTGGTATCACTTTTTATTCAGTTACCTGGTCTAAATGTATCTCTTTTATTTCATCCTCTGCTTCCTGTGGACCAGAGTTGGCGGAAAGATTCAGTCGCTGGCCTGGGATCCGAGAGGAGAGAGACTCGCGGTGCTTCTCAAAGGTCCCCCGTGTCCTCTGCTGGCTTTCATGAAGCTCATCAGCGTTTAGACTTTAATGGCTCATTTCAGTCTCATCCATTCTCTCAGGCGATCCACAAACGTCGAGCCGCCCGGCGATCATCGCTGTGTTCAAGACCAGAGCCAACCCCATCTTTGAGCTCCTACCATGGTTTGTAATGGAATGGATTTCATTCCTTTTTTTTGTTTGTTTTTGTTTTTTTAGTTTAACAGGAATTCTTGACGTAAATCCAATCTGCTTGTGCTGAGTATTCCTTCTTGTTCAGTGGTTTTGTTCAGGGGGAACCAGGCGTGGAGCCCAGACTCATGCAGTTCCACCCGAATTTCCGACATGGGGCTCTGCTCACTGTGGTCAGTCTCACACAGCACATTCCCTTAATGCGTTTGAGGTCATAACACAATGGCATAAGCCACTGCTCGCATTCAAACAGCTTCAACGTTAAATGTCAATGTTATTTTCCACAACGTAAATATGGAATAACTTCTCTTTGTGTCACCTACAGACTGATGTTTCTGTCTCTGTTCTCAGTGTTGGTCCAGTGGAAGAATAACTCATGTGCCTTTCTACTTCCTGAGCGCGGCTACTCCCCACATCGGCCTCAGCGGGAGTCCGTCCATGCCCCACCCGCAGGAAAGGCCGGCTGACTTTCCCAACCAGTCGCTCTTCACAGAGCTCATCTCTTGACAGACCAGGAAATTCTGCAATCAGATGAATAAAATTGGTGTAGAAAGGTGACGCCTTGCTGAGTTTACTTCCTTCATTTTTTTCCTCATGTGCAAAGTAAGAGCAGATGGAGTCTTTGTGTTTGTAGAGTAAAGTTTCCACTTTTAGTTTAGAGTGTTCAGTTTACCTAACATGCATGTTTTTGGATGGCGGGGGGAAGCCAGAACATCCGGAGGGATCCCACGCAGTCACAGGGAGAACATGCAAACTCAACACAGAAATGCTCCCGGTCCCCAGAGACTGGTATAATACCCATCAAACACAAATTGATGATTTGAAAGAATTATGAAAGGCGGATAAATCCTCTTAATTTCAGGACAAGAATTAGATTATCAATATAAATCCCCAGTTATGTGCAGGATTCATAACTTACCCGGACTCATGGAATCTGAGCAGAGCTGTTGAGTCAGTTCAAACAGCTGATGGTCAGGCATGTAATAGACTCAGTGCATTTTTAAAGGCAAAACTTTAAAATATTGATGCATGGCCTTTTTCCCTATTGTCTTATGACATTACATACGCCGTGCAATCGATTACTGTAAGGGAAACAAATTTGATTACATATGGCACCCATTTGCCCTCAAAGACTAATGGAGGGAGGAGGATTGGTTAAATCAGTTACATTAAGTTGTGGCAGGGAGCCAAGTGCACTGGGCAAAGTGTTTTTCACTTTTGTATGGTATTCTCAATCAATAGATGCCATTAATATTAAATGTAGTTCTTTTTATCTTTTTGAACTTTCATTTTCAAAACCCAGTGCCTACACTAGTCACAATACTACCAAACCATCCAGTGCAATTGTGAGCAGACAACTTAAAGCTCTGCTTTGTAGAAGTCACTGTATCCATAGCAACATGGCACTTCCTGATTGCATCTTTTAATGCCTGTTTTTGGAGGAGGTGGGAATGAGGTGGGAGGTGTAATGATGTATCTTTTTGTTTTCCCAAGACTTTGAGTTTTTTTTGTTTTGTCTTTGTAACTTTTTCTTACAGGAGTTTAGTTTTGTCTGTAAATGGATGCATATCCAATAAGAATATTTCTCTGAAAGCTAAAGTCAGGATCTATTAGTGGCGACAGACTAGAGAGAGAGCAGTCCACACTAAAGACAGGTAGTGATGCAGCTCCTCTGTGCACCATGACTCTACAAAATGCTTGATTTCAGTCAACAGTATGTTCTTTATTTATGTCCATTAGCTCAGACAAACAGGAGCCAACTCCACCCAGCCCCACCCTGAATCCTCACAATGAATACAGTACGTTTGTTCCTTATGGTATGAGATTGTTTTATAAGAAAACACACTTGCCTCACAGTCTTAAACTTTCACACACATGCTCTCACACTCACACAGTCTAGAGTATCTGACCTCAAGAAATACAAGTTTAAAAAAAAAAAGAAAAAACATTTAAGCACACATGAATGGTTCGGTTGAAAGAAGAAATACGTCCCCACACCGTTTCTGATTTTATTCGAAACTCAATTAAAAATCAGCTTCATTCTGAATTAGGCTTTCCTTTTATTTCCAATTTACATCAATTAGAGGTGTGACAAAAATAAAAACAAACGAATAGAAAAAAAAAATCATAATAAAATTAATTAAAACAATGTACATGCCCTCACACACACAGACACAACCCACCCTGGGCGTCTCTGAGCGACTGTCCTCGGAGTCCCATGTTGGGATATGGGGGTCAAGAGGGGGCTTCTAATGAGCCCCCCTGTCTTCTCTGTCCCCACCCTGCTGCACCCCCCCCCCCCTCCAGGGTGGAGTGTGAGTGTGTGGTGTGAGGCTAGTGGGAATCAAGGATGGTAGGCAAGAGGGTCGGGGACTCGTAGCACCTTCTGAGGAAAGAGCAACCCAAAACAGAGTTGGCCGTTCAGCTCCAGATCCTTCTGAAAGCTAATGTTTTGGTCAGCTCAGATTTCGACTCAACTTTTTCACTTTGTTTTTCACCGTGAGGTAGCTTTAAACAATCTGGATGACTACAAGAAAAACGCAAAATGAATTTTTCCCTAAATTTTTCAGAGCTAATCTTTTTCGGATGAGAGCTGGACCGTGTTCTGATGGGCAGTTAAGGACATGAAAACATACATCCCAAATGTTACCTCACTTTCCAAAAAAGTGTTGGTGTGCATATAGACACATGTACACACATAATGTGGAAATATATATAAAACCATCTGGTTGTTTATAAACACAGACTTTTACAACAATAGAACCAAGGATTTATAATACACAGTAAAGCTTTAGCTCCTGCTCATGATGGACAGGCCCGGAGCACCTGTATAATTTTTACTTACTGATGTTTTGTTTTTTCAATTTTTGGTCTACACTAATTCAAAATGCCGTATTTATGTCAGGGAGGGAAATGGGGAGGGAGGTGGCGCAGGACTGGGACAGGTTGTGCGGCTGTTCTGTAGTGGAATGGGGGCTTCTGTTACTTACAAAAGTAAACCTGTCCAGTCCTACCTCAACTCTTCCCACTCAGGTTAGACAATAAATAAGTGACATCAAGTCATGTTTCTGTTCTCCATAACTTGGTTTGCTTGGTCCCTCTTCCTCCTGGCTCGGACTCATTCCCGTCAACAGTGGGCCATGGGAAACATGACTGGATCTCAGGAAGCAGGTTGACAGAGAATGCTGGTGTGGTGTACGGATATTGCCGGTGCCCTTCAGTGCTAACATCCAGGTAGTACTACTTGGAGAGCACTTCGTTTTGAGAGAAAAAGTATCAATTTTCTTTTTTCTTTTTTTTGGTGATTTCCAGTCTTCATCATTGTGGAAGTGTGTGTAATGTTTCATGGTTGAGTTTGTTCATTTCCTGTGTTTTTTTTGGGGGGGGCCATTGTGATATTCCACTTTACAAGAAGCAGACTGGGCCTACATCCACTCCGAACTCCTGATCCGCTCCTCCGATGTCCATAGGAGCAATGTCCACGATTGGCAGACGGGAGGTTTTCTGTGTTTTGTACTCGATGACAGTCTTGCCCCACTGGCCTGTGTGTCTCTGTTGGGGGAGAGCAGAAAAGTCTGTCACTGAAGCCCAATTTTTAAATGTCTGAAATGACCCTTTCTGATCATGTTTTGCACCCACCTTGCAGCCATCCTCCAACACGTTGTAAGTAAAGCGACTGTTGCCCTCAGCGCGGATCTCCACATCATTGGAGCCCTGCAGCAGCAAAGCTTTCTTCAGGTTTCCTGTGGCCTGGTCCATGTAGGCAATGCTGTTTTTGCAGTGATAAGTGAGGCTCTGGGATGCTTCAGTGGACAGAAGCCTCAAGAAGGTCAGCTGGACGCTGGCGGCATTGGCAGCAGGGCCATCCTGAGCATAGCTGAACTGTGGAGCCGGAAAAGCATGGCAGTTGTCACGTTAGTTTTAGCCTTTTCATGATCAGCATGGGGAAATACTGACAAAGTACATGCATGTGTGCTTACGTGGAATCCTCCATTCATGGTCTCTCCAAACCAGACATGCTTGCGGTCATTGCTCCTGCTGGTCCACCAGTTCTTCTTCGGTACTTTGGCGATGCTCGGGTAGACACAAGTCTCTCCAGTCTCCATGTTACAGTAAACCTTGATGGCGTCAGCAATGCTGCCAATGTTAGGGTCAACCCAATAGTCACCTAGAGAGATGAGAGATGGTTTAATAACCAGCAAAGCTCAGAGCTTGACCTACTGAACAATTCAGAATTTTGAAGAGTTAGCATGCTTTTCACACTCAGTATTAATTTGTATTTCAGCTCAGTCTACTCTTGTGAAAGATAAGTAAAAGCCCATCTGCTCAACAGCAGTGACAGTATGTCTGTCCTGGTCTAAAGACCTTATATCTATGTCTGCTTGTTGTTCTTGGGTTTGTCTATTTGTGAGACAAGTTCTTAATTTGGAGGACTAATCTTTTATTGAGTTTTGTTTTCTAGGTGCTGGTGGTGTTGTCTGTGTTTTCCCACGTCTTACCGCTCTTCCACTCAGGGTGGCACAGTTTGAGGTCTCTGCAGGAGCGAGCAGGGTTCTTCTGGGAGCCATCAGGGCTGCGCAGGTTCTCAATCTGGCTGTTGAGAGACTTGAGAGTGGAATCGACCTCAACGTCGTGCTGCCTCAGGGAGCTGGAGGCCTCATCAGCCCTCATGTATCTGAGAGGATCGGGAGACTTCTCAATCTGACCCATGCCGGCAAAGGCTGACATGTCAATGCCCGGGCCTGGCGGGCCAGGAGGACCAGGAGGTCCAGGGTTACCAGGAGGACCCTGAGGAGAGTAAAGGCAGATAATGAGAACCCGCTGAAAGAGGATGGTGCACAGGGGTGCATGTTAGGTGTTATTTCTACATACAGCAGGGCCAGATTCTCCAGAGCGTCCACGAGGTCCAGGGGGTCCAATGGGACCCGGCTGTCCATTATTTCCATCTTTGCCAGCAGGTCCGACTGGTCCAGGTGGTCCCTACAGAAACAAGCGTTAGTCAAGTAACCAGTTCAAAACGCTCTATTTACTTATTTAGCACATTTTGTTCTAAGTGTGAATCTATGAAACATTTGGGTCTTGAGGGACAGACCGATCTCATAGAGCAGCTTAAATGCAGTTTCATTCTGTGAACTTCAGATCCTTTGTCTTGGGAGCACCAAATGAAAATGATTTGAGTGGTGACATTTTCCTTAATTTTTTCCCTTATCATCCACACCGCTTAGCTAATCTAGAATACATATTGAAGCCCATTTCTGATCTCAGCAGGGGTGGTTTCACAAACCATGGCCTCTCCTGTCTGTCTGCAGACAGTAATTACAAAATGCCTCGCCTGCCAATCTTATCACAGCGGCGGGTAATTAAAACAGACGGCCTTTCCTGTCTCCATCTCCATCAGGTCATTGGAGAATTACCAAAAGAATAACCTATGCACTTCATTAACATCAAATATCTTTGAAGTTAAACACAGCAGGGTAGAATTAATGAAACCAGAATTAAGAGTTTTTTTTTACTTTTGCTCTGTTTCCTCACCTTAGCACCGCTTGGCCCTGCGGGCCCTGCACTTCCAGAGTCTCCAGCAGGACCCTGTCAGGACAAGCACATCACATAAAATCTTAGAGGACAAAGATTATAGATGGAAATTTCACTGCTTGGATCAACTATTTTCACTTACTGGGGATCCAGGAAGACCCTGCAGACCAGTGAAGCCACGGTGACCCTTCTGTCCTCTCTCTCCTGTCTCACCAGCCTCTCCCTTATCTCCACGTGGTCCTTGGGGTCCCTGGAATATAGGTTTGGTATGTTTTGAAATACATTGAAACATACCTGTTTAAACGTATCCAGAAAAAGTCAGATAAAAGAAAACTGGATGAATGTGAAACTTACCGCCATTCCTCTTGCACCACCTGGTCCTGGGGGTCCCCCAGGTCCTTGAGCACCCTGGAGAGAGAGATTCAGATTGGAGGTGCTTCCTTTTGGTCATATCCACACTATGAAATACAGTTTTATAACATGTTGTGCTACTTACAGCCTCTCCTCTGTCTCCCTGCTTGCCAAGAGGTCCAACAGGTCCAGGGGCACCTGGGGCACCAGGAGCTCCGGGGGCACCTGCGGGTCCAGTGTTGCCTCGCTCTCCCTACAGTAAAACATCAGTTACTCATACATTTGTATTGCTAAGAGATTTATGTTCACAATGGGTTATTTAGCTGGTGTAAAGGCTTAATGTTCTGCTGAAGTCTCTCACCTTGACTCCAGTAGATCCATCCCTACCTGGGGGTCCGTCTGATCCAGGGGTCCCCTAAAGATAAAGACAACATTTCCATATGTAACGTAATTCTCGATGTCAGTGTTATTCCAAATTTGATGAATGTTAATATTTGGCTGTTGTTAAGCTCTGACCTCTCTGCCTGGCTCTCCAGCAGGTCCAGTAAGTCCAGGTGGCCCAACAGGTCCAGGGGGTCCACGGTCACCAGCACCACCTGATGCTCCCTGTTTACCAGGCTCTCCCTATACACAAATGGAATACTGTCAGTCATTTGCAGCAGCTCCTTGGACTTAAAAGGGAAAAATGAATAAATATCATAAATAATTCTCTGATTTTCAGTAATCTAGTTGAGCAATAACTATAGATATGTGTTGTACACAACATTCAAGTGCATATAATACAGATCTGAGACAAACATACAGTAGCATGAGGGCATCACCAACATTCTCAAGAGGTTCTCAATTTTTAAAATGGGTGTGTGTGAAATGATCAAACAGCTCACATTAAGGCTTAAAAAGAGCAAAATGCTATCAGACAGCTTTCAAAAGCACTTACAGAAGGTCCAGGCAGACCAGGGAAACCTCTCTCACCACGCTGACCCGGCAAACCAACAATACCACGAGATCCACCCAGACCCTGAGGACCTGAAGGCCCATCGGCACCCTGCACAGGTGGGACAAGGGAGACTTAGTTAAGAAATGAACATGTTGAGGTTCACCACAATAACAAAAGAGATATTTTATTTGATATCGTATGATAAAACTGTATCCACCATGTCAGAGCACTAGCCCAGTGAACGGTAATACGTTACTGCTCGTCAAAAATGTAACTCACAGGGGGTCCATCCTCTCCAGGCTCTCCCTTCTCTCCTTGAGCACCAGCAGGTCCACGCAGCCCAGTGTCTCCCTGCCTTCCTGGTGGACCGGCATCACCACGAGCACCCTTTGGTCCGTCTTTACCGGCAGGACCAGCAGGACCTGAAGCGCCTGGGTTTCCCTGGGATGGAAAGACCGAATTGTAACGGGTAAGAGAAGAATACGTTTAGAAAAGACTAATTAACTTGAACTTCTGGTCAATCATTGATTAGATACTCACATTAGGACCAGGAGACCCAACTCTACCTGCAGCACCAGGGAAACCTGTAGCACCCTGTCAATGGAGGAGAAAAATCAGTAAAGGGACATCGCACCTGTTGACCTCAGTGAGGAGTCATTTCTCAGTTTTGCTTGGTTATACTTTTAAATCCAACCACTAGATGGCACATTTGTGTTGTTTAAAGCTGCAGCCTTGTTTTAAAGAGGAGCAGAGCAGGGACACTTCACTGACATACAGGTCCACTGTGGTTGCACGGTTTTACCTTCATCACCCCAAATAAGAAACTATTTTTAGACTGCTCTGAGGCTGTCTGTGTTTTCTTGTTCAGCGTGTTTGTTGTGAATATTGAAGATCAGCAGATAATGCAAGAGGAACACAGATGAAGGATTAAATATGGCAGGACAGTTCAACTCTGTGAAAGCTTTAGCCTTAAATTAGTTCAACTTTATCATCTTTTATTGAGGCTTATTAGAAAAGTCGACACCGCTCTGAACCTGTGTTCTCCCTGTGTGAGTATTGAGTAAAAATAACCTGCTGGACTCCTCTAATATGAGCACCTATGATCTTATTTAAGCTTTGAAAGCCAAGTTTAACAAATCTCCACAAAAAGGTGTTAGCATCTCTACAGTCTTCATTTGTGTTGGAAATTTGTTTGAGGGATGTAATTATTCAAGCCCTGACTTGTGAGTTTGATTCATGTTTTCTCTACAAAAACATTCGTAAACGCTTTTTTGAAAGTGGCAACTTTCAATCATCTGTTGACCAGAAGATTTTTCATAGAGTGAATAATGGAAAGATGATGAGCGTCAAAGTGTGTCAGATCTCTATTAGAGATCTGAACAATCAAACGACCCACTGCCAACTCAGGCAAAGAATTTACACTATCAGAGAAACCATCTTTATTAACAATTGTTCTCAGAGTACCTTATTAAAGTCACTTCTTAATAAAATCTTAAAGCCATTTCATGCATTTTATTGTTTTAAAATATCTGTAAATGAATTGGCTATGTTTGTGGGAACGTTTTTTCTGTTTACTGTGACGCTTCTGTGAAATTGCATATCTGGGTTATACTAAGTATGGCTCCTTCTTGTCTAAAATCTTGTTAGTAGCTCTTTCATATCTGTGCATGACTGGCAACATCATATACATGCTCAGTTTTTTAAATGCTTAACGGTGCCCAATATGCCGTGTTACTGAAGTCTGAGGCTCATTCAAAATGTCTGGTCATTACACATCAGAGTTTGTTATATAATGGCTTCAGATAATCTGTTTGGACACATCTGTTTTGTTTAATCCAAAATGGGGAGTTAAAGTCTTATTGTTCCAGATTCATTTGGTCAGTAAAAGCTTAGCTGAAGTGGGAAAAAGTATCTAAAGAAAGCAATTATTTGCAAATGTATCAAAATCTTAGGGAGCAGATCTTATTAAATCAACTTGAATTTATTGTAAATGACCTGGAACAGAAACAAGTAGTTCTACATGTTTTGATGGATTTATAACATTCCAGTTAATCTCCATTGTTGGTGATTTGTGACTTGTGAACATTCAAATATTGTTTTTGAGGTCTTATAATTCTTAATCCCTGTTTCCCATATAACAGCAACAGTGTGTCATGTTTGAGGTTTGTTTTTGTAAGTTTTATTTCTTGTGTTTAGTTTCCTCATTTATTCTATTTGTATCTTGGTTTCCTGTGTCTTTCCCTTGTGTCTCTCAATCCCTTCACTTCCCTCAGTTCCCTCCTTTTGTGGTTATCCCTCAACTCTCTTCACCTGTGTTGCTCTCCCCCCTGCCCTGTGTTTCACATCCTCGGGTTTCCTTGGTTCTTTTTTCACTTTAGAATTAAGCATTGTTATGTTTTTGTCTCCAGTTTCTGCTTGTTGTTTTTCGTGAATTCATTTGGTTTCCCTGGGTTCCTTGTTCCCCTGTGTCTTTCCCTGGGCCTGCATTTGGATCTATCCCCTCTCCTCACCACTGGCAAACCCTGACAGTAACAGACAACACTCCTTTCTTTTATTCAAACCACGATGATGGCAATAGTAAGGCTGTTCAAAGCAATAAATGTGTCCCTTGTGCCACCAGCAGTTATTTCAACTTTGTCTTTTGGTGTTTCTTGACCTAGCTTATATTTTGGACTTTCTTTGCCTCTGTGTTTTGGATACCTCAGCCTGGATTATTCCGTTGTAGTTCGATCCTGGACTGTATTGAAGGAACTTTTGATTTTCTGTCTGAATTTGGGAATCCTGCATTTAAGTACTTGTGTGCCTGACACTGTAAACATTCCTTTTGAAACCTTACTGAAATTTTTACTTCTGAAAACTTCTTTCCTAACAATGTAGAAGTTTATTTTCTGTCAGCCCAACTTTTAATGACTGAAATGTAAATTAGGTAGGTTGATTAATAACAGCTGTTGGAGTTACTCACAGGAGCTCCCTGAGCACCACGTGCTCCTTTTGGTCCAGATACACCAGTAGGTCCCTGGAAGAGGAACAAAATGAATCATTATTACGTCACACCCCATAGGCCCTAAAACATTCAACATACTTATGTGCTGCACCCTGCAATGTGATTCTATCGTTGCTTTGACATGGATAGAAGTTAAGTGCCTCCTGATTCCAGGACTTTTTTGCAGGTCAGATACCCACCACAGGTCCAGGAGCTCCAGATGGTCCCTGAGGTCCAGGAGCACCACCTTCTCCCTTTTGTCCGGTCTCACCGAGCTCTCCCTTGGCACCAGGCTGACCATCTGCACCCTGCAAATATCAGTAAGTTAAAATGAGCCCAAAGTCTACTGAAAAGTTTTAGATATTCAAAATTAACTGAAAAGATCATGGTGACTTACAGGAGGTCCAGCAAAGCCAGCAGGCCCAGGAGGACCAATCTCACCACGGTCACCCTGCAAAAATGCAAAAGAGTATGTTGATCAGTATGAGCCTGGGTTGATAATTATTGTTTTTGTTAAATTTCTGAGCTATGTTTTAGTTTGGGACAAAAAAACTTTTCCAGGCACAAATCTTATGTGGTAAATTTTATTTTTCACATTATGCTAAATCAAATAATGTCTAATATTTATTTTTTTAAATGTCAGAAATATGGGATACTTTATTGATAAATAGCAGCTCCAATCTTGAAAGCCCCATGTCTCAAATCAGTCCAGCCAATCATGACCCTTGTATGCCCAATAATATGCTGCTTTTACACTTACAGGAGCACCACGAACACCAGGAGCACCGGAGGGTCCAGTAGGTCCAGTCTCACCCTGGACAGAGCAGAAACTGTTACTTAAACAACATTAAATGACTAATATACAAAGTCATTTGCAAGGAAAACTAGATGTGGCTTTATCCATTTACTAGTATAAAAGGTAATGCTGCTATTCTTACCTTGGCCCCATTGGGTCCAGATGGACCAGGTGGGCCAATAGGACCAGTCAAACCCTTAGAGAGAGAAAAGAGTGGACAGCGAGACATGAGGAAACACATTAGACAGAACAGTGATGTAAAGGTATACTCAATAAAAAAAAAAGAATAAGGAACTTACTCTAGCTCCGTCCTTTCCAGAAGCCCCCTCAGGTCCCTTCTGTCCATTATCACCCTGTTGGAAAAAACAGAAAGCTGAGTTTCAATACAAAAAGGCAGCATACATTCAGCAAAAAATGTCTCTATTCATTTCTGCTAGTCTAGACACTACAGCTGCAACCGACACATTGACTAATGAAGTGATCCATTAAGTCAAAACAATCTGAATTCTGTAACTTCTGTAGTCTGTTACTCACTCTGTCTCCCTTGGGTCCTGGGATACCACCAGCTCCTCTCTCTCCGGGCATGCCCTGCAGGCCTGGGGGTCCCTGGGATCCAGGAGCACCAGCTGGTCCAATTGCTCCCTGTCATTAAAAAAGTAATTAGAATAGGTCTTGGTTTGTGTTCAAATGTTAACAGAAATTTTCTCCCCCACCTTCATTTGACTATTTCTCATCAATTCATGTGAAGGGTAAGTTTGGGGATAAGATACTTAATTAGATATGAGCCATTTAACTTAGCTTAAGATAACACCTGCTGCTCAGTACCAAATGGGAATTAATTCACATCCACAAATCTACAGAAGTGTGCACATATTTTCAAGCTGCACGAGTAAGTAAAGCTACACAATAGGAGCTACTGTTGCATTGTCTAAGCCTGAAAGAGTCAAGGTGATGATTGGCAAAGAGTTGCCCACTTACCTTAGGCCCATCAGTTCCAGGTGTTCCAGGAAGGCCACGGGGTCCCTGAAGACCTTGAGGTCCAGCACCACCCCTTTCTCCAGGGAATCCACGTTCACCCTGTTAGAGTACAACAAGCCATGTTCAATGACAGAAACAAAAAATTGTTCCATTTTGGTGGCAAACATAATGCTTTCCTGTGTGAAACCATCAGAATATGTCTCAATTAAAAATACGGTTATCCGGGTTTAGTCTGTTTTACATTAATGGCACCAAAAATCACAACGTGGAAACTCACTCTTGGTCCAACAGCACCAGGAACTCCACCCTCTCCGGGAACACCCTGCAGAGAAATACACAAAAGTTATTATACTTCCTGACCTGCCCTTCATTGACAATAAGAAACGTAGTTAATCACAAAAAGACACTGTGTTATTACAGCAGATACATTATGCAAACCACATATTGCAAAAAAAAGATAACAAAAAACTAAAATGAAATAAAAAAATCACCAAATAGATTAATGATTGTGTTTCACAGTTTATGATTAGCGTTTAGCATTACCAAAGAACCATGAAGTGAGCGTGTAGTATACTAAGTATAACAAGAAAGTTATTATAGATTTATATGTTAATCGATATGCTGAAGTTATTCTTTATCTTTTTTTGGAATGAGCATATAGTATTTTACATCAGATGATGTTCATCTTGTTGTCAACCTACCCCACTAGACTTTCACCCCCATCCATTTCAGTAAAGTCTAACATGTTGGTTTGATGGCCCAGAAATGTAAGTTCTTCCATCATTAATGTAGGCATGACATTCATGCTATATGACATCTTGGGCTCAAAGTATTTCCAGGGATTTCTGGACAAAGACACTGACCTAGGGCAGACTGACAACTCACCTGGTCACCAGGTTTTCCAGCCTCTCCTGGGGAACCAGTTGGCCCAGGCAGTCCCTGTAAAACAACAGCAAACAAGTTAGTGAAATCATGCCAGTACATACAGACTACCTAACCTAAATGTCCCCAATCTTCCTAAATACATGATTTTTAAGTAACTAACTGTTAAGAATCCATCCATTGTCTATATTTATTGTGGTAGAGTCATGGAACTTACCTGGAAGCCAGAGGGTCCAGGCTGTCCTTGTTCTCCTCTCTCTCCGGCAGGTCCCTAAATTTGTGGATGCAAACATACCAGATCAGTTAAGTGGACTGTCAGATTAATATAATATTTATGTAAGAGCATAGGATTATTATGAAATCCTCACAGCAGGGCCAGGAGGTCCAGCAGCACCAGTCTCACCATCCTTTCCAGGCAGACCCTGTTCACAGAGGGGTTTTCAAATTGTGAATATAACTTTGACACAAAAATTGCTAAGAAGTATTCTGTCAGAGTGAAAGTGAATAAAGTGTGGTCTTATCTTCAAGTACTCACTCTCAGACCAGGACGGCCCACAAGTCCCTTCTCTCCAGTCTTTCCAGGCTCACCCTGTGCAAAGGAAGTCTTTGAGCTTCACTGTGTCATGAATTTAACACCAGCTATGTCATCTGTTGGCTTGTTTTTTTAATAGTGGCAATTTGTTAATCTACTGTTATAGAAACATCGACACACATACATTGGCTCCCTTTGGTCCAGGGAATCCCATAACTCCAGGCTGTCCACGCGCTCCCAGTGGACCAGGTGGGCCGGGACGACCATCCTCACCAGCAGCCCCCTGTTAAAGACACATATTAAAACACACTGACAAGAAACCCCTAAAACTGCAGAAACAGCAGAAATTAGTCTGGGTGATTAAATATTTACATTATCATAAAAACAATGTTTATACTACTGGACATGCAGATTCTACACAAAACGAAAGTACTCAAAAAGGATTTTTTTCAGTTGAACCGGATTTGTGCTTTACATTGTCAGGTTTGTTGGATGGTGTAAACTGTTCTGTTTCACCCATATGGATTCCACATAGCTGTGAAATTAAACCTAAATCGAACATTAAAATTAGCTTGATGGGTTTTTTTTTATGACGGTTGTTTTAACCATGAAATGTGTTGGGATGAATTAGCTTCTCTGTTTTTTTCTTTAGGTTGGCTCTTATCATTTAGATAAATACTGTAATCCATACTTACAAACTTTCTCAATTTACATAGTTAATCTAAAAATGGTATCAGTATATTAGGGCATGGTATGTTAATGGTGGATGCTTTACTCACAGAAGGTCCAACTTTGCCTTGAGGACCAGCATCACCAGGACGTCCAGTGAGACCCTATGAAATGTACACAGATCACAGCAACCATCAAGTAAAAAAGTGGGAAAAATCTTGCCATCACATTAAAAGAAATGTCACACTTTTAAACCAACCTCACTTAATGTCCTGTCAGGGGACTACAGGACTGCAAATCGAGATGGCTGCTTTTGGACTGATAAGACCAAAAAAACAAGACTTACTCTGGCTCCAGGGAGGCCAGATTCTCCTGTGCGCCCAGGATCTCCAGTAGCACCTTTAGGCCCAGCAGCACCAGGGACCCCACGGTCACCAGGAGCACCCTGAAGAAGGGAAGACAAAAGCTCTGATTTAGCTCCAGTACAATCAAGTGTCGTAGCATGTACTGCTGCACAGTTTTCATTGTAGAAAAAGCTAATGGTGTCAGAAAATCTGAAATCTGCTCTGACTGTATATATGTACATTTAGTTTAGTTTGGGCAAGACCTACCTTAGCACCAGCCAGACCATCCTGACCTGGGAAACCGCGATTACCGGGGGCTCCCTAGAAAGCAGCACAAAAAATAAACATGTATTTGTTTAGAAAATGCATTATCCAACGTTATCCATGCCAATGCCATATTGTGCTCATCTCTGTTACTTACTCTCTCTCCTGGAGGCCCAAGTGGTCCAGCAGCTCCAGGCTCTCCCCTGGCGCCTCTCTTTCCTTCTTCTCCGGCGGGGCCAGGGGCACCTTGAGGACCAGCTGGCCCCTGTAATGTAGAGATATTTGAATGAATCAACTTATATTCTGAAAAGTCTCTTAAATTGCTTGATTAAAGTGAATCTATAGTTAAACATTTTTTAAATTTAATTTTGAGACACTCACAAGCTCTCCCTTTGGTCCAGCTTCACCTTTGAACCCAGGAAGGCCAGGATCTCCCTAAAACATGGAAACACAATGAACAAGAGTAGCCACAAGAGTAAACTCTGATAAGTATCAATTCTGTCATATTTCAGATCATCCCCAGCTGACTTACAGACTGTCCTTTTGGCCCCAGAGGTCCTGTGGCTCCCTGTGGCCCAGGTGGACCACGGGGGCCTGGGAACCCAGGAGCACCAGCAATACCAGGACCGCCCTTCAAGGAGAAAGGGAAAATCCAACATAATATTAGTATAAAGCAAAAGTTAGATCAATTGCTCAAAAAAATAATGTGATATGAGATCACAAGACAGTCAAACACAATGAGAGACTTACCGCAGAACCTTTGGCTCCAGGAATACCATCAGTACCAGGGTTACCCTGTCCAGACACAGAAAAAGAAGCATTAGAGCAAAGTGTAACCATAGAAACTGGTTTGGAGAAACATTGTCCAGTTCCGTGGTTATCTCAAAGCTTAGAAAATTAAAAGAAGTAATCAAAAACAAACCGATGCTCCAGCAGGTCCGGGAGATCCTGGAGTACCAGCCTCTCCGCGGGGTCCCTGTGCTCCTTCAGCTCCTCGTGCACCAGTAGGGCCAGCTTCTCCCTGAGAGTTCACAACAGTTTTGCCATTCACTTAAACAGAAACCAAGTGATCCAGCTTCAAGTTATTGAATGGATGAAGATTTTGGACCAGTATATCACAGAGCTGAACATAAAGCTAGTGTGCTACTCTATTCCCTAGTTTGAGGAGCATCATAGAAATGTGTCTATTATTCACAATCAACTAAGTCACCAAACAATATGAAAAAAAAGTACACATTTCATTTACAGGATAGGAAACTTGGAAAAGGGTATTGAATTGATTTTGAAACTACAAACCTTAGATCCTGGGGATCCTGGGAAACCTGGAGCTCCAGCAGGGCCAACTGGTCCCTGTAGAGAGAGAGTTATAATCTTAAATTTAGACATCTTATATAACTACCATCAATTTGCAACTTCTATGTGTAATTGAATGTGATTTTTGTTAGGGAAATGTAAATTCAATGAGGCGGATACAAAAGGACGATACATACAGGTGGACCAGCGGGTCCGGGCAAGCCATCATTTCCACGAGCGCCCTATAGAGGGCAAAGACAACAGTCAGTTCATCATAATAAAAAGAAAATCTTCCACTGGAGTGAAACTTGCAAGAACAGCAGAAAACATATTTCTGGAAACATATTTCTGCTGTTTGTCTGAAGAAGATAAGTAGTGGATGCTCACAGCAGCTCCTGCAGCTCCAGCACGTCCTCTCTCACCAGGCAGACCACGCGGGCCCTGAGAGGGAAGATAGTCGCTGAGTCAACCGAATCATACAGATGCATTTTATTTCTCACATGTAGCAGCTACACTATACAGTATTAAGGGGAAAACAGCAGTGAGGCCTCACCATAGGTCCAGGGGAACCATTTTCTCCAGCAGCACCACCCTCACCCTGACGGGAACAGAGATCAGAAAGAAAGGAAGCTGTGAGCAGCAACCAGGAAATAAAGCACGGCATTAGGAATTCACCCCAGGTGAACGTACCTTGGCTCCTGCAGCTCCAGTCTCTCCCTTTGCTCCATCTAGACCAGGATGACCCTACAACAACACAAGATAAGACACATGAGGACAGTATCAGCGGCTACAGCTCTGTGAGTGGAATTATTTTATTCTGCGTCTCAGATAAGCATCAGGTTCCAATACTTACTCTGTGTCCTTTAATTCCAGGAAGTCCAGGAGTTCCAGGGAATCCGCGAGCTCCCTGAATAAAGTAAATGTGTATATCTCAATCACTATTATCTTCTAATCTGTTGTAAATGTGGGGTATTCATGTGGTTCAGAATATGAAATATTCAATAATAAATGACTAAATGATGAGGATAATAGTCCCTCACCTGAGGCCCTGCAGGTCCACGCTCACCAGCTTTGCCAGGTTTACCAGCCTCACCCTACAAACAAACAGGAAGTGAAAAGATTATTTGTTGAAGCAGTTTGCTTGCATAATTATGTTCGGCAGTACTGTACTTCACAGTTTGACTCATTTTTCATGAGTTTGTCAGCACTGTTAGATGACAGACAGCGCCTTCTGGTGGTATACAGTATATAATTAATAATGACCATTACATCAAAGGTCATAAAAACACTGTGTGAAGTAAAAGTCAGGAGTTAATTTAGAATATTCTTTCTTTACATGAGGCATAATTAAGAAAAAATGTTTTGGGCCATGGGACTTCGGCTGAGAACTGGAAAAATAGTCATTTTCCTGTGTAGAAGAGGTCCCAGTACTCACATCACTTCCTGGTTTTCCAGAAGGTCCAGGTGGTCCACGAGGACCCATTGTTCCCTGTCAATGAGGAGCAAAGGAGAACAAAGCATGAATGACACTGTGCTCTATGAACCATTTAAAGACAATTAGAAAGGGTTAAATGATGCAAAATGTAATAACAAAACTTGGTTACATTTGTTTATTGGTTACATTTGCCGGTTTAAATGACATAAACTCATATTATAATTTATATTAGGCTGTTATTAGTTTTTGTTATTATTGTTTTTATGATTTCGCCAAACATTCCAACAGACGTGACAAACTAATGTCTGTTTGAGAGATATATATACTGATACTTACAGCTGGACCAGGCTCTCCAGCCTCACCAGGTGCACCTTGGAATCCCTGTGGCCCCTGTTGTTGCAAAAAGTAAAGAAAAACATCAGTAATATGTTTATTTATATATGCCAGAGTGTTCAATTCTGAACTCCACATTGGCTGATTCCTCATAAATAAAAATCACATTATGTATTAGAATGATAATGAACGTATATAATATACTCACAGGAGCTCCAGTAGGTCCAGGAGGACCACGAGGACCCATAGGACCCTGCAGTGACATATAACAAACAGTGTCAATCGGGATTCATTGTTGTTTTTGTTTTTTCTGTTTGTTTGTTTGTTTTATTATTCAATTTTTTAAGATCATTTACTATCACTAAGAATAATTTACATCTTATATATGTCAATTATGACTGGAGTGGAATATCTTATACTATTAGATCATTTCTTATGTCAAAGAAACTGAAAAAAACTCCAACATTTTTAGAATCGTGTTCCCATGGTTTTTATAGTATAATCCCTTATGAGACTCAATATGACACTTAGCTGTCATTTCAGTTTGATTGTACTTCAAAATGATGACACTCAGACATATCCCTCATTTTTGTTAAAGGCTCCAGTAGAGTAGTTGGTTCTGTAAGTATCATTTATAAATCTGTGCTGGAGTGCAACTAGTCAGCCACAAGATGGCAGCGCTGCCTCTGTCCTTCTGTGGCATGACTTGCTCCTCACAGTTCATTTTCAGTAGCATGCCCACTCAAACCAAGTCATGGTGTGTCCTCTTGCTGGTGTATTAACTGCCTTTAACGTGACATAGGTAGGCCTGCACCAACATAAAAAGTGGGCTGTGTGTTGTGCTACTTACCATTGGTCCCTGCATTACACCCATCTGAGCTCCGCCTGCCTTCTCATCAAAACCTCCAGCCATTTGAGCAGCAAAGTTCTGTGAGAACACAAATCATACAAAGACCAGAAATCAGCTATGCTAGGTTTATCTGTTTGTGCCACTGTGGCCCAAAGGGTTGATAAGAATGTTGCTTCATTAGCATGACAGAGGAAGCACCTGGACAAATCTGCACCTGCTCCTTGTGGCTATCATGTTTCTATTACAAGTGTTTCTTCCCTCAGAAAGGATGACACAGATATGTGCTGCTGGATCAAGTTAAGTGTTGCCAAGGTATTTACAATAAGTTTAATTAGAAGTAACACATGATGAAAGTCTGGCAATGTTGAGCATGCTGTTTCGAATGCATCTTAATCCAGCTCCATGACTAACACAGTGCTGCTTGTGGTTTAAATCTGAAGGAGCTGGTTCAGTGTCCTTAGACCTACCCCTCCAAGCCCTGGTGGTCCAGGTGGTCCAGGTGGGCCAGCGGGTCCAGGGTTTCCAGGGGTGCCAGGCTCACCATCTCTTCCTCGAGGTCCAGGATTTCCCTGGGGAAAAGAGAGATGGGTTTTTTCTCCAAGTCTCTCCATGTATCAGAAAAGGCTGTGCATAATACATCGGAACTGGCTGCTGCTCATGTTTATGTGCTGAGTAGGAAGCACTCTGTGTTGATTAAATATTACGGATTTTATTTTGGTTTCCACTCTTACCTTATCACCTTTAGCGCCAGCTTCTCCACGTGATCCCTGCTCACCTGGGGGCCCCTGCAAAGGAAACAAAATCATATTGATTTGCTGCAATTGCAACGGTTATCCCTCGTTTTAGCTTTGGAGAAGAATTATGCTGACTTTTATTCACTATTTGAAAATAGTTTAAACAAAACAGGTCAAGGGAAACTTTACCATAGGGCCTGGTGGTCCTTGAGGTCCTACAACCTGCACAAAGATAGAAAGACTGTTATAGAACCCCCTTAGAGCCATTGTACAAACTGTGTCCAATTAGATCTTTTATATCAGAGAACATTCCAGTTTTATCATGGATGGAAATGAAACTAAAAACTAAACCTGATGATAATTTAAATCGACAAGGCGAGCTTTTCTGAAAACATCACCTGCTCTTACTGATTTGGCTGGCTTTTTTCGCCTGATGTGTGTTTATGCCAAAATTGCCGAGAAGATCTAAGAGGATTTGATTGGGTTCATTATGTCCCTGGAATGTGGGTTTCCCCCCCCCTGATCTAAGCTAGTCTGAAATGTTTTAGTGAGTCTCTGCTTGGTGAGAAGTGGCTTAAGAAAACTAACTGAAATAGAAATGTTGAAAAGTGCTGTATAGTTCAGCAACACTGAATAGTGAATTGTGTCATGTATGTATGTTGCTGCACATATTATATTATATTTATATTTAAACATATTAAATTTAAATATAAGAAATAATAAGGAGAAATTCATTTTCACATTAAGAGAAAAAAATGTTAATTGAAAGATCTTCATTAGACAACAGGTTTCAACTTCATATAAACAAGGTCACTATCAGGTACTCAACGGGTCTACTCACATTTGCAATGTCTCCTGGTTCTCCTTTCTGACCCTGATATAAAGAAATATACATATATTTAGTGAATTGAGCACAACATCTAACATGTTTTGTGGAGTTGCGTTATCAGTTTTTTTTTGCACTTGTTTGGTAGCATTTTCCCAACGGTTGTCTTACCCTAGCAGTGAATGTTTCTGTTGATGCAGATGGATTGGTGGGGGGAAAAACAGAAAACATCATTAAGGGTGAATCATAAACACAAAACCGATGTGAAACCACTTCTAAATTATCATCAACCTTCAGTTACTAACACGATCAAATATAATGATGCTGCAGAGATCAAATAGCATTCACCAAAGGCAAAGAACCCATCCACGGTATATTAATGATGCAAGAGAAGAAGCAGAAGCAAGCACCAGCAAATATATGGCAGTTTGGATGTGATATTTAATGCAGAATGTAAAAGCAAGCTCCGATGAGCACCATCTAAATCAAGAATGGTAACATTTCTTGTTTGCTATCACAAATTGTATAGAACAAATTAGTTAAACCAAAACTTTTAAGTCACTTTTTATTTTGCCACTTCATTATGAGGCATAGAAAATGTTACTTATTTTGACAAATCTTCAAACATTTCTATGACTTTTTTATGTAACCAGCACAGTTTTATTCAAATGTTTATGGCTTTGTTTTGTCATGTAAGTCATCCAAAAATTATTTAATTGAAAGATGCTCAAACATTCACTGTTGTTTAAGACATAACAGCGATGCAGACACTGATTATGTGAACCTCAAACTTAAGAGAGTGGACTTTAATAGACTTTTTAAAAAACAATGTTACTTTGTTGGAAACCTTTAAATGGGTCCCATTGATCTTTGAGTTATGACTTAGTAACTCTTGTTAAGGTGGGCAGAAGTGTGCTGTTTTCTTCAAGAGGGGACGATACAGCACATCCCAGGATCCAAATCCCACATGGTCATTAGGGGCATTGCAATCCTGATGATGCTATCTAGTCTCCAGAATCAATATTTAGAGAGCTACTTTGGAATAAGGAACACCAGGTGGATGCCAAATAAAAGACCACAAATTCCCAAATCTTGAAACTACGATTAGAGAATACCAAACCACTAAAAGTAAACTTAAAACTGTTATCAGTGACTTTTGCTAGTCTTATCAGAAACAATGTTTGGCTCCAGTGGTAAGTTCCCCATTCAAAAGAGTTAGAGATATATCCCACGAGGGATATAAATGCAAGCACAAGTAATTTATTTATAGGTGTGTGAATAAATAAATTACAACCAATAGGGTCACTGGCATCAGCAGCGCAGATGGGACAGCACTCTCCAGATGGGATGATAAGGTTGGCACATTCTTTGATCTCCTCGCAGATTATCTCATCGCACAGAACCGATCCGCTGTCACACACACAGATACGGCATGGCTCTGGCTTCCACACATCCTTATCATTATACTGCTGACCATCCTGGACGCAGCCACCTGCCTCCTCTGTGATGACCGGCAGGGGGCGCGGGGCAGGTGCGCGGGGAGAAAGGGAGCCAAGTGCAGACAGAGAGGATGGTCAAAGGGAGAATAAGTCAAGGAGAGGTAAAGGGATTCAGAGAAAGGGATGAGTTTGTATAGCACATGTTGTTGATGTAGAAGAAGGAAGTGGAGATAAGGCAGTGTTAGAAGCCAGGGCAGAAAGGTGAGGAAGGGGGAGGAGTAAAAATGGAGAGGAAAGAATTAACATATAAGGGGGAGGGGAATGAAGGAAAGAAGCAGACAAAAAGTTATCTTGTATAATATCAAATGCAAAGAGCTGTATAAAAAAAAATAATTTTGATCTAACTGATAAACAACTAGAAATGCATTAGTAAAGGAAATCTTCTTATTTTTCACAGCAATAGATCACTTGCTCCTTTGATATTGATGATCAGGAGTTTATTCGATCAAGAATTACACTGTCACATATCTTAAGGATCTTAAGGATCACGTCTATGAATTGTCAGTTCTTGAATTAATTTATGAGGCAAGCAAAAAAAAAAAGTTATCCCTAAGTTATCTTAAGGGGAGTCGATACCCCCACAAAATGTAATGTAAACACAAGCCACAGTTAGCAGTTGTGCTTGAAGCCTTAACTGAGGTATTTCACAGCGTCGGCTGAGTGTACTTAACCTGCAGACCTGCTCTGCTGCCTGTATGAATGAACCTCTCTTATAGGGACACTGTGCCCAATTGACAAGCTGCTGCTGTAAGTAAACAGAGGCTCTCTCTAAATCCATCCATCTGGATCCCATGGTTGTGTTAAGCGCCAGTGCAAACACGTTTGGGAAGTAAGAATGGGTGATTTGTTTAATGTATACAGTTAAGTTTGGAGCCTGACTGCAACTGTCATTTCAGGAATATTTGCTACTTGCAACAAAAAGAAAAAATCAGGGCTGCTTTTTCTAAACTTTTAGAACAAAACGAAGCAAAAGTTAATCCTGTGACAATAGAACGATCTATTAATCATCCGTCGGCTGCTTGCTGTGCGCAGCATCTTTTGTCTGACTCCCTTCCTGCAACCCTTTGAGTCTAGAAGTTTGGGGTCAGGCTTTGGCTGACCCTGTCACTTCACATCAAGCAAACTCTGAATTTGTGCAAGCCAAACCCAGTGGGCAAAGTTTGTTTCAAAGTCCCACAAAAAAATGACATTTTTCACTTTTCTACAGTGGATACAAGTCTCTGTCATGTACTGGCTAAGAAAAGGGATCAGGAAGCTATGTTACGTTACTTATTTTAGTAATGTCACCAAATCTATCTGGGAGGGTTGGGCAGTGGCATTTGGGAGAGGACAAACCCTGTCCTCCATCCCATGCAGATGCAGCTTGACATCCTTACCCATCCTTCAGAAAGACATTCACAAGGGTTTTGTGACATGACATTGATCTTTTTGTCTGACAGTTTCTACTTAAAAAATGACACAAATGGCAAAACTATTACATCCATCCACTTTACATTCTGCCGCTTTGCAAATCTTCTGGAGCTACAGGTGAGGAACAGTGAAACAATAATTGGTTAAACTTTTTGCCAGTTCTAAGGAAAAAAAAAGACGGTGCAACTTACGGTCGTCCTCCTCCTGACATCTGACCACGGATAGTAAAACAAGATGGGATGCTACAAGTAGCAGAACAGTCCTTGAGTCCACAAAGCTGAACATGTCTAAATGTTAGACATGCAGGAGCTTGGGTGAGAAATGACGGGATGCCGGAGACCAGGCTCTCAGTGAGGTGACGTTTGAAGTGTGTGATCCCAGAGACTTACGGCACCATGCAGTCAAACCCTCCAAAAACTAAGTGGAATCCAACGCGGGGCCCCAGCTGGCACTCTGCACCCAGCGCGTCAGGGCAAGCACCGCGGTTTTATGTCCACTGTGCCTTGTATGGATCTTCGTATATTCCAAAATGCCAGTCCTTCCCCCAGACCCCCTGTAAGGCTGAAACCTGAACCTCCTCCTCCCTCCTTTCAATTTAACAGCATGTGTGCTCCCAAGGATTTTTTTTCTTTTTTTTTTCAAAAAAGCCCTCCTTCGTCTCCTGACCTGCTTTGGCTGGTCAAGAGATGCACCTTCACTTTCTCATAAAAAGGCATCCACATGCAGAAGAACACAGGTCAGGCTGCAGCTCAACGCCACGCCATTGTGTCCCTGAATCAGGTCATCCCAAATCTGTGTTTCAGCACTACCCTCTGTGTTACGATGACCGATGGCTTCATCAGTTCAAGTCCATCTTTTCTTATGAACAAGCCCCAAAGCGAGGCGCAAACACTCTGCGCAGCCTCTGACTAGCCCAGAAATTAAGCAGCCTTCATCTAGAACTAACAAATGTTGAAGGTTCTGGTTATGGGAGCTCAACACTAGGTCAGCAGCATTCTTTGTTCCACTGAAGCCTCTTGGATTATGGATTAATCTGCAAAGTTTAGACAACCTTAAAGTGCAGACTAATCAGCCGTCGAGGCTCATTCCCTTACAGTAAACCTGTGTGGGAAGCTTGTCTGTTCAGACAAAGTAAAAGAACCATCCTGAATAACCCGCATAAAAGGAATATTCCCTTGACACAGAACTTTATGTTCTGAAATCCCCAATTAAATGTTCAATTTATCATGAATTTACTTTCAGATCGACTGTTTTAACATAATAGCACATATATGCCAGGACTGGCTACCGTGAAACTGAAACAGAAGCCTGATGATCTTTATCATGATTCTACAGTAGATAGGGCCAGGTGACCAGTTGGGTTTGAAAGAGTCTTTGTCATGATGAGAGGAACAGTAATTCCAGGGTTATGGCCTTTGAGTGCGTGCTGCTCATTCCTTATGCAGGAAAGAAATATACAACATCTTATTTAACCCAGGCAAGATTTTATATCTTACCTCTGCCAGCTCTGAGTGGTTTAGTAAATTGCAATTTCGTTAGGCAGAAGTCTTAAAACTAATATTCATACTAGCTCTGCCAGCATCACTTAACACTGAGATGCATCTCCTCTCCGTTTAAGATCATCCTCTTGACCTGAGACAATTAGGTGTGATGGGTCATAAGTAAGGGTATTAGCAATATTCAGTTTTTTTCCTACAAAAAACAACAAGCAGCAATGAAACTAATGAGTCTAGGGAGGAAAGCATTTCTGGAATTTAAACAACCAGTTTTCCAGCTGAATCAATAATGATTGCCTTTAAACACAAGTAGAAGGGCACAGTGCCACTCCACACAAACACTGAAGTACTGGCAGGTCAAATTAATTTAGCTTCCTCTTACAGAAGAATTGAGACACATTTCCATTGGGAAGAGCTTCATCTTAGAGGGCAATTTGTTAAATGATAAAATACAGCTGCATGGACGTATTCACAAAAACGACTAGACTAGTCAAAGAAAGAACCGGCACTATCTCTGGCATTAGACAAATGTTTAGCCTGCATTCAGCTCTGTTTGAAACAATGCTGCAGTAAATGTCGGTGCCATTTCAGCTACGGATCTGTGTCAAGGTACAGCATGGAAAAGAGGTCCAGTCAGGCTCTGCATGTCCTTTTTCTATGGTGCTCTCACTGTATACTGCCTTCTGCCGTCTTCCAGCACACACAATAGGCCTCTGTGTGCACGGCCCGCGGAATGCTGCGAGATGGCAGGGCAGTGGGATAGCTGCATGGTGAGGATGGGGGTTGGTGGGTGAGGAAGGGTGTGGAAGCTCAGAGGATGAAAAGGGGGAGGACGGGAGGGGGGTGGGGGGGGGGTTGGGGGGGAAGGGAAGGGGAAGAGATGGCAGCATCGGAAGGAGGGTGGTGATGGGGGGGCTGATCTCTGTACTGTACGGGTGTACAGAGGCTCCAGGGGTCTACAGGGTGTCTAGGTTTCGGCACAGTGACCGTGTTAGAGGGGTGGCTGTGGGCCTCTGTGCAAACGCACGCCAGCGGCCAGAGGATGGTCTGCGCCCACCTAGAGCCAAGTATGAACAGGTCTCTCAGATGAAAGAATGTTCAACCTCATAAAACTCAACAGTGTGGATGTTTCTGTTAAAATAATCAATTCTAAATAAGCAAAACTTTGTGGAGGCCGTTGTACGGAGGCGCATGGTCGAAAATAAAGAAATGCTGAGAGAAATACTGACAGGAAAACTTCTCTGTAAAACTTACATTGTTTTGTATTCAAGACCGAAAAAATACTTCAGGGTGCAGAGTTTTAAGTTTTCAAGCATTTCAGTTTCCCGTTCTCTATGTAAAGCAGTTTCATGCTGACATATTTTAGCAAGGCAAAAGAGTGAGAGAGAGTGTGAGATTGTGGCCTATGCTGATAAGTTCTGAGCTCCACCACATTCTATAGAGTCATGGAGACATTGGGAATCAAGAATTCTGTGACTAGCTTCAAGGGTGGAAATCATCCTCTGGGATCCATGAATATACAGATGGGAAGGCATTTTCAATTTTCATGCATTTTTATGTTGGGTCAACAGTAATTGCTGCAGTCATTCTTCATTTACCTAAATGTACTGCATAGATATGTGCTCATACTAACTGAAAATGTATTCCCCTTTATATCCAATTCTTTACAATTCCTTCACTAGGACATTGTAAGGAAGCATTCATTCTAAACGGTTCAAAAACTAGGGTTATATTTCAGTGGGCCACATCAAACCATAACGCTTGGGATAGAAGGCCACAATGATTTAGATGAGTCAAACAGTAAAATACAATACTACATACTTGTAGTGAGTATAGCCAGGAGTATGTAGGTTGCTCCAAAACTCGCAGCCATCCACACTATGTACAGGTAAAAGGTTATTCTAAATACTTTGGCACGTTGGCAAAAATATCAAGGAAATTAATACAGGTGTATCACTGTGTGGTTAAGACTAAGTTAGAGAGGAAATGGAATTCTATCCACTAGGGAGGCACAGTCATAATGGCTTTGATCCTTTAACATGAGAGATGAACTAAACGATGCATTAAATCTCTGCAAGTATTTAACAGTCTCTAATATGAGGCTTTGATTCTGTGTGATAAACCTATTTCATGCTTTTAGTTAATAGCCACTCATTAAAAAATAGGCGTTTGCTGAATACTGGAAGTGTGAATTAAACTAGAAAATGGATTCAGTGTTATGCAGTTGGTCTCTGAGGTAATATTTGAATTCAAGTCAATGGTGCAACATTGTGAGTAGAATTGATAGATTGTAAGATAATGATAGTATAATTGGTGAGACGACCACTATAGGCTCATAACAAGGATAAGGAATGTTTAGTTGATTTTAAAGTTGTTGATTTCCGGTCACCTTTTTTAAAGCTTTCATATGCCTGCCAGCCTCTTCTGTTTTATTCATAATCCAAAAACAGAGCTTCCTGTCTTAGTATGCCAATCATATGCTCCTCTCGCACTTTGACAGTCGCTGACCTCTTTCTCCCCAAAAAGACCCTAGATTTCGCCTCTCAAACAGGGCTTTATCCAGAGTTCCATATTACTGAGCCTAAATCAAAGCGCCAGAGCCGGTATGTTTCTTTTCCTGTGTGAGGTGGAGGGGGAAGAGGTTAAGTTTGTGCAGGCTTGGTGAGTGCAGCGAGGGGGGCTTTCTCACACAAGATGGAGGATGAAGGGACAAAGGTGGCATTCATTGGCCCAGGAATGGAAAACATTTTCTCCTGAAAACAGAGAAGCTACAACCGGCAGAGGTAGCACAGAGAGGCCATGGGTGAGCATGCACACCTTTGGAGAAGTCACATGCCTAGAAGAGCAGACGAGACGACCAGGACTTAATGAGGCCTTGTTTATTTGGTAATGGATTAGATTATATCAGGCCACCCTCTAAAGTCTGCACCAATTGTGAAAGACTGGATCTATGCTGTGTAACAGAACATAGGGATGTTTGATAATCATCATGATTTTTTAACAACTTCTGAATGATCTAAGTTGACCTTATGAGGCAAGCAAGAGGTGCGAATAATATAAGTAAAATAAAACATTTAAAAAAACTGCAAAACACAGACATCTCAGAAGAATATCGCAAAATGAAACACACAACTTAACTGCAGCGCTAATGACAGTAGAAATAATCTTATTCCAGAAAAACAAACTGGTAGAAGGACATCATTTTGATGAACCCTAAAATGGAGCAAAAAAAGATAAAAGTACTGATAGAGATTTTTTTTTAAATTCCAACTGACTCCCACTTTAACTTTCCAAGGAGTATAATGTGTTAAAGGTACTGTGATGCACCTCAGTGGGTCTGACTGCTGAACAGTCCATATCAAAGACAGGAAACCAGGCCTCAAATTTCTAAACTAATAGAATAATATTAGAAAAAAAGCATTTCTGAAGCGCCAGAAGGCAAGAATAGCCCTGTGGAGAGGAAGGGTATCTGATCTATGCATGTCTGAGATGCACGCAATTACAATTCTAATCCAGAGGACCGAGACTGACCTAAGCAGAGGCTCCTGGTGTGAGTGTGCCACCTAGAGGAGAAGACAGTACCACAACAGCAGGGCAGTGCTAGAAATCCACCATGGGGTGTCACCATATCCCAACAGCAGTCTTACAGGGTCACTCTTTGCTAGAAAACTCCCCACATGTGATCATTTACCCCCATCATGTGTAGCAATGTATTGACTGATAATGGAAAATAACAAAACACAAACTGGTTGATACTCATTCAAGGCAAAATACCTAAAAAGCATCACACTTAACAGTTGATAAAGTAAATGTTGTTTGTATTACATTGCACAATAAAGGCAACCTCTTCATGGTTGTTTCCTATGTTATAGCAATCCCCACCACTCTACTCATTATTCAGAGTTACCACTGAATATTGGCTGTAGGGCAAAAGCAAATGCAATGTAATAAGCCATTTAATGAATAATAAGTGATCATTACAGCACGTATTCTATAAAGCACACAGGGTATAATTAAACTATATAATTAAAATACCGTGAGAAGGATTCAAATTACTCACAACAGACCAACACAAACATTTTTCGTGGCTTTGAATTGTTCACTGTCATGAGTGTTTGGAGGCTAGTTTAATAAGTGAGTTAAACACTAAATCAAATAGATGAAGAGATGAATAAATAGATAGATTAGGGACCATGGAAATTCTTGACAAATAAAGGGAAGTCATTTGCATGCTCTTGTAATAAGCAGAGGTTGTTGAACTGCTAGTAGCTATCATACCTGGCCAGCTACATAACAGTCAGACTCATGTCAGGGGCTGGTGAACCCATCACGCTGTGTGTCAGAGCTCCGCCCCCACTTACAGCCAGTAGGCTACTGTACTTGTTCCAGTCTGCGGGACTGCAGCTGCTCTTAAAGCTCCGTGGACCTCAGGGCACCGTCACATTTATCTGTTATAATAAGCCTGTGACGAGAGAAAAAGAAAAAGAAAATCAATTGTTTTCAATAATTAAAAAACCAAGCCCTACTTAGAATGCACTGCCTTAAGAGTCTGAGGACAGCCAACCCGGGAATCCTGCTGCTGTTTAAAAATGCAGTCATCACCGCTAGAGCTGGAGCTGAGATGTCCAGGAGTCAGCAACCTGTCCTGATTACCAGCTGGGCCGCATCAGCTCACAGCCACAAAGCCTTCCATCAGCAGGGCCCTGATGTGGACCAGGGGCCTTCCAAGTAGGTCACAACAGGACAAACTCCACTGTAATAAGCGGCTACGCTCAATAACAGCATCCTCGTTACAATTAATGAAAAGCACTCCCACTGTAATTATATGAAAGTTGAAGATGTCTAACCTTATCTAACGCCTTGATAACTGCATAATACATGTTTTAGAAACAAGTAAGCAATAAAGCACCTATGACTCTAATGCCTTGTCTCTGACATCACATGTCAGAGTTTAAATCAGAATAAATGTGGAAAGTGTCAAAAAGATTTGCCATTTTAAAGTTTAAGAACTTAAAATTCCTCTAATATGTATGATGAGGCACAATCTGCTACTGCAAACAAAATGCAAAGTAAAACAGAAGCAAGACGGTGGATGAATTACACAAATGTTTGCTGTCCTTAATTTCTAGATTAGAAGAGAGAAAAAATGTTACTGGCCCGTTTTGTGATTATC